>CP136056.1:399592544-400792544 GCA_032464435.1 Aegilops umbellulata | reverse complement strand
TTGTTCAATTTCTTTGCCACAGGGATGCTCGTCTCGATTTTGGTGAAACTGCACAAAATGATCCGATGGTCAAAAGGTTGCAAACTTCATTTATTAGGAAGCTCGAACGTTGCCAGCAAATTGAAGCCTCGTCAAGGTTCACGGTTCAAGGCCTAGGGACTGCATGGATCGTTTTTTCTTTAGTTGCCTTTGTTCCAAAATAAGTGTCAACTTTAGTAGTAGTACAACTTTGTACTAAAGTTTGCACAAAGTTGAGACACTTATTTTGGAACGGAGGGAGTACATATTTGCTATGATCTTTCAATCATCGAGATGCAATAGCATGCATGTTAGTCTCCTTTGTATTTGATGAAATGTTGCAACGGGCAACCTTGGACGCAAGATACATGTAACAGAAGCTGGAAGCTTCGTAGCATTGTACAAATTTATCTTGCTGATAAATTACAGTACGTACTATACTAGTACTTCCTCCATCCTAAATATAAGTCTTTGTAGAGATTTCACCATGAACCACATGCGGATGTATATAGATGCATTTTAAGTGTAGATTCATTCATTTTGTTCTGTATGTAGTGGAATCTCTACAAAGACTTATCTACTAGTAATAGCTAGCCCCACTACTAGGAATTCTCTATCCTCTCATTGAGCCACGTCATCAAAATTGATGTAGTCGTTAGATGATGTAAATCAGACCATAATAGTCGTCTGATCTAGACGTTGAGAGGCTCCGCACTAAGCCACATGCAAGCATGCAGAAATACCGTGGCACATGCATGTGAGTGGGTTTTAAATCACATCAACATGTCTGCATGCAAGCATGCACCGGTAGCATGCATGTAAGTGAGCTTTTAAGTCCCATTAACATGTCAAAAAGAAAAATATAATCCCATTATGCAGTAGGAGTTGGCTGATCTTTTTTCCTTACGTGGGATGATCTAAATGATGATGGGAGTTTATTTAGTTTGGCTACCACATTTGTCATGCGGTTATAGAGTTTTTTTAGTTCTATGAGATCGATAATTTTGCGCAGAGAGATATACCGATGTTCCACGCCAACGCGCGGGGACTCATCTAGTAATATTTAGGAACGGAGGGAGTACTATGTAAAGAGTTAGGTGTCGCACGGTGATAGTGTGAGGTGGGCCATGTAATCACTGAGCCTGCATGTTTTCACTGCTCTTGCATGCCTCCGCTGTAAGAATGGAGAAAATTGTAATCTAGTAGTAGTATACCTCCTTTTGCTGAAAGCGTGGGACATCCAGCAGTCCTACCACCTCAGTAATAAAGACCAATGAGCCGTCAAATCACATAGACCCAGCAATAAGTTCGACGGACGAAGCAACCATCACTCTTGCGCCAGTGAGAGGTCGCGTCTGCTCTGCCCGGGCATGAATGCGGCACCGATTCTTTGGAGCGGCGCTGACCGTTTCGGCCGGGAAGCGCGCGCGGGCGATGGAGGAGTTTTGGGTGGGCCAGGCTGGTCAGGAGCGGGCGTGGCAGCTGTCCGCATGTCCCAACTGGACACGCCCGGAAACAAGAGGATGCACCGACTCTTGCGGCTAAAATCATACACTACACAACATCTCTCTGTAGGAGTAGGTCGATCTGTCGCTCTCTCCAACACACACATGCTGTTAAACACACACACACACACACACACACACACACATGCACGCACACGCAACTTGGTCCCGTTGCACCTTCTAACGTGACTTATTACACCTAGATGGAGGGAGTAGTAAGTATACGAGATACAGTGGCACACTGACTTAAGTCGAATACAAGTGCCCAAAATTTGTGGGCATGTTATAATAAGGATTCACTTAAAATAGTACGTGAGCAAACAGAGGGATCAATTGGACAGTGTTCCCGAGCAGTAGCGAGATGTGTGAGGTAAGATACACCGCTGGTGCTTTTAATTTTTCTTATTAATTTGTTTGTTTCACCCTCTAACTGGTGGGACCCAACGTACTACGTGGAGAGAGGTAAGGTGACTAAGGCTACATTATTTCTGCACCACTATGGATAGTCTTACCACCAAAGCCACATGACACGATTATGATTGAAATCCCAATGACTCCCACACACAAAAAAAACACGGCATGCTTGTCACACGAATGCAGGAATGTATAAAAGGTTATTTCCCTCTCGTTGAACATAACGAGAGGGTTGTGTAGCTGGTTAGCCTGTTCGCTCATCAAACTTGAGGTCTCAGGTTCGATAACTACACTTGAGCATAATTTGTGCCAGGAGGATTCTTTGACTGGTCAAAATGTTTTCTAGGGTTTGCACGCTTCACACTCTCTCTCCAGTATATATATATACACGTTGGAGCCTCAACGCTTGTAGTTGCTCTCTTCACACTCTCTCGCCCTCTCCCGCTGGAGCCTCAGCGCTTGTAGTTGCTCTCTTCACACTCTCTCACCCTCTCCAGATCTAAACAAGACTTCTGGCCTCTCTCTCCCCTCACTGCTGCTCAAAGAGCCAGCAGGATCCGTCCGCCGGGAAGGGAAGGAGGCTTAACGTTGTCGCCATCGGCGAGGGACTACCGGTGCAGCTGTTCACTTTCCACCCAGCGGCGCACGGGAGGGCCTCCAACCCCTTCTTCTTCGTCGCCATCCCGTCGCCCACCGAACCACGCCCCAAGAACCTTAAGGTATAATTTACTTACTCCACATGCATTGCTCTAGCTGCATGTATACCATGAATCTAGGACGTGGTTCAAAGAGGAAAGGAGTGGGGGAAAGTAGTGGGAAAAGTTGTATATAGCATGAATCTAGGACGTGGTTCAAAGAGCAAATGAAGGGGGAAAGTTGTATAGCATTAATCTAGGACGTGGTTCAAAGAGGAAAGGAATGGGGGAAAGTAGTGGGGAAAGTTGTATCGCATAAATCTAGGATGTGGTTCAAAGAGGAAAGGAAGGGGCGAAAGTACTAGTTCAAAAAGGAAAGGAAGGGACAAGGTTGTAGAGTGTGAGCAGGACTAGATTTGTTGCGCTCACATAGGGAAAGGTGTCTAAAGATAACAAAACTGGGACCAACACAAATATGCTCCTTGGTTGTTTGTTCTTTGTTGCAACAGACTGTGCCAGTACATCGGTAGATGCACATGGTGCTGGTGCATCCACTGTCCCGTGCAACTCATTAGCTGTTGCTAATCTAAGGCCCTGTTTGGTTAAAAACTCCCTAGTCCCTACCTTCTTGGTTCCAGGGACTAAACATGGACTAGAGGTTATTAAATGACATGCTAAAAGACCATGTTACCCCTAGTAATGAACTAATAGAGACAAGGTGCGATGCGTGGCAGGGGCAACTATTGGAAAAAGTCCCAAAAAGACTCCCTCGGGGTCTTCTTTCTTTAGTCCCAAATGCCCACTTTTAGTCCACAAAAGTCCCTCCTGTTTGGTTTAGATGTGACTGACACGAAGTTTTTTTAGTCCCTACACCAAAATGTCCCTGTAAACAAACACCCTCTAATAATGCCGCTGGAAAATTGATGCAATGCCACAGTTAAAAGCAAATTACATGTTTAACAAATTTTATTGCTAATATAATCTCTATGTTAATATTAATCAATGCCACCGTTTGAGAAATGCTAATGTCTTGCTTTCTTTCCCATTTAGATAAGGTAGATGCTTCTTTTTGTTGGCTTCTGTGTCATCCACCATTATTGACCACTAATTGTTTCCTTTGCACCTCTGTGTAAACAGGGTTATCTGCTTCACCTCGTTGCCATTGTGATCTTTTGTTGCACTGCACAAAACACTTTTGTTTTAAGAGTGTTTTGTGCAGTTCAACCAAAATGTCACACCGACAACGTTGCTTGATTGCTTGATCTTAGTGGAACTGCACAAGAGAAGATCTTACTTCCTATCCGTTAAGGCGAATTTGGTTCATATCTTCTTCTTGTGAGTTGTTTGAATTCCGCATCATGAGAGGTCAGTACTAGCCTTCTTTCACATGATTCTGCAGTGTGCATTCATATGTTGTGCTACTTGTATGATAATGTTGCTTGATTTTAGTGAACTGCACAAATGGAGACAAGACTTCCAATCTGTATGTGCACCGTAATATCCCATTGAGGTAAGATAAGGATATTTCACAACTGTTGGCCTGTATTTTGCCACTTTCATCAGAAAATTAAGTTTAGTACTATACTTGTGCTCCCTAATTGACATGGCAAATCTTACATTGAAGGCGAAGCTTGTCTGTTATTGAACCAAGTGATGAAGGGGAAGAACAAGCGGAAGAAAAACAAAAATCAACTCCCGGTGTTGTAATCAAGCACTCGAACTGTGATGACACAAGTAATGATATAGTTTTGCATCTTAATTTATTGCTATGGCTGGAACGAGCAATTGTTTTGCCACTGATTTGATGCCACTCTTAATGTAATATGTAATTATCTCTACTTGTGCAAACAGGGATCTTCTTTGAAGATACCATATATTTTATTGGAACTGCACAAGAAGATGTTGGAAACATTAAACTAATCGAGGAGTATATAGTAAGCATGGCCACCACCGTAGATAGATGGTTCCGGAGAATTGCTTCATATGTATGCTCTACTCAATAAGCCTCCTGACGAAGGTTGGTACTCGCCCACTGATTTCATCCATATGATTGAGCTTTGTCATCTCTATTGGTGTTGTGCTACTGTTTAGATACTGTCATGAAAAAGTGGTATTGTCCTTGAGAAGTGCTTCATCTGTGTTGTTTTAAATATTTCCTTTCCTTTTTTCGAGCAAACAGTGATGCTAGCATTTAGTAGTCCTCTTGTATTTGCACAACTGGATCATCTTCCTCTGAAGAAGAATATGGAGTACGTGAAGTGACTACTTCCGATTATGCTAGGATGAAGAAGTCATGTCTATCTTATCATCAGAAGGAGCAGTTGAAGGATGGTTACATTACTCCCCACAAGACCAAACGAACTTCAGCTCAGAAGGACTGACAAAATCTCCATTTTTTTGGCTATGATGCGCGAGTACAATGTTGTTCTAGGATTCTTTCTGGTGAGTTCCATTTTTTCTATAAGTGTGCTCTACATGGACCATGTATGTGCCTGTTGAAACTGTCAATTCATAGTACAGTTTGCTTTATACTAATCTCTATTTTGTATTTGTGCAAACAGGGGTGCTCAGCTTGATTTTAATGAGAACTGCACAAAATGTTCATGAATACATCGAATCATTCATTTCCACCACAAGAAAGGAGGTGTCGATAAGTTCAAGGTGTTGCAACATATAAGGGCGAAATCATAAAAGTTACGCGCGAATTTGGTTGATTTTGGTGGAACTGCACAAAAAGAAGAGCTGGTTTATTTAGCACGAGGTGCCATGTCAATGTCCGAACTGATGGCAAACCCCACCCACTCCACAATCGTAGGCATTTGATATTTTGGAATGGGACAACCTTGTCAAATTTTTCTCATTGATTTTAGCAAGACATGCGTTTGATATTTTCGAATGGGAAGCCCTTTGCTGTCAGCAGCGTCGATCAATTTTTTCTTTATTCTTTAGTTGTGAAGTAAATATTGCCTCTGACATGTGAGTCGCTGAGACGCATAATCATCGATTATTTTGAATGTTCTCTATGAATTGTCAGGCCTGTGTGTTTGATTGCAATGTACAGAAACGCTAAAAAGCTGCTCAAACTCTTTGTACTCCTTCTGTTCCTTTTTACTTCGCACATTGTGAAAGTGCGTCCTTTTTTTTATAAGATTGGTCAAAGTAGAGATACTTTGACTGCAAACAAAACTTGTATGCAGACTAGAAAGGATCGGAGGGAGTACATGTGAAACTGCTGCAAACAAGGTGATCACCCTAGGAATAATGCTAGTACGTATTGTTTTGCATGTTCATCCAATGCCAGTGATACAGGAATTCGAACTAATCGAAATAAATTCATTCATACACGGTCGGATTTCATATAAACATGCCGGATTTCATTACATTTCGTACATTCTTCAACTAAAAAGGGGTGCGTTGGAGGTATAATTAATTAACCGAAGCTACCCACCTGTATCCCGCTGAGCCGAACAAAAGCTTCAGTGACTAAACTGCAGGTGCAGTTACGTAACTAACATGTGGCCTGTTGGGCCCACATGTCAGTAGCCAACTGCACCAGCAGTTAAGTAGAAGCAGCGTCCTTCTCCAGCGCAGCTCTCTGACTCCACGTCGCTGCCAAGAAGCTAACCGGCCGTCAATGGTTAACCCGCCTAGCTTGGCTTCAACCGTAGGATAGCAGCGGTGGCCTTACTTGGACCCGAGCGGCGGCGACCTACCGTATTCTACTCTTCCTCGTTTTCTGTGTGGCGTGGCCTTGTTGGCAGCGGGGCGGAGCCGGCGATGTCCTCTGTCTCGTTGCCGGCGGGCGGCACCTCAGCGGAGCGGTGGAAATCCTCCCCCATGTTGCCGGCATGGTGGGGCCTCGGCTGAGCCGGCAATGTCCTCTGCCTCGTTGTTGGCGGGGCGGGGCCTCAGCAGGGCCTCGGCGGAGCCGGCGGTGTCCTCTGCCTCGTTGTTGGCGCCGCGGGGCCTCGGCGGAGTAGGGCCTCGTCGATGCCAGCGGAGTGGGGACTCGTCGGAGCCGGCATTGTCCTCTGCCTTGTTGTTGGCACCGCGGGGCATCGACGGAGCAGGGCCTCATCAACGCCAGCGGAGCGGGGACTCGTCAGAGCCGGCATTGTCCTCTGCCTCGTCCTTGGTCTCGCCAAACAGTGCCTCGCCCGCTTCATCGCCCTCTTTGCTAGCCTCTTTTTAGGCGGCCACAGCCTCCGCCACCCGCATGCGGTCCCGCCAGCTCTCGAGGCGGCCCTTGCGGCCGGAGCGGTACGAGTCAAGTAGCGCCTCCTGCTCCGCCCGCTCCGCGGCGATCTACTCCTCCGCCTGCAGGTGCTCCTGGAGGAGATGGTGGTTGTAGGCGGCGTCGGCCTGCGCCTCCCGGAAATGCTCCTGACGCATCACACTGTCCATATCTTGGGCACGGGCCTCGCCGATGGTCATGGTGCAATGCACCGGCGAGGATGGCGCGAAGGAGGGGGTTGGCGCCGGATCATCGACTACCATGTTCTCCATTGGGACGTCCTCGTCCTCCGGCTAGCTGCCGGCCAGCCGGTCGGCAACAATGGCTGCCATCTCCTTGTGGTCCGTCGTCCTCCCGTCCTGAAGAGCGCTAGAGCGTGAGGAAGCCATGGTGGGCAGTAGTGGTGTGGACAGGAGAAAGGGAACGGATGCGGATGACTGCGGCTATGGTCGGCGCAACAGTTTATATAGCAATGGTGGGCGGGCGAAGGGACGAACGTGTGGCGCCGGAGTAGCCGCCTCGGCAACCGTGTATCATTAATGTGGGCGGCAGATGGACGGACGGACGGCACTTGCGTCATTTCAAGGCAGAGCAATCGCCTGCACCGGGAAGCGGGGCGGGCTGCGCTGACTGTTTCGGGCGGAAAGCGCGCGCGGGCGAGGAGATGACTTTACTGGGAGAGGATGATAATGGGGACCCACCAGGTCCATAGCCTCACGTACGCAAGTGCCTCCTTATTTTATATATATATATATATATATATATATATATATATATATATATATATATATATATGTATGTATGTATAAAACTATACTCCCTCCGTCTAGGTGAATAAGTCGTATTAGAAGGTGCATCACGACCTAGGTGCAAGCAGATTGGTGGAAAAGAAGAATATTTCTCTCTTCTAAACACAACATTTAATCACAGCAATTAAGAGGATGCCTTATTAGCTAGTCATGCAGGCCATCGTAATTCATATCATGCAAAGCGCTTTTATTTCTTGCCTAATAACCGCAAGGACGTGTTGCATGCATTGGTCCTTGCCCGAGCAAAAAAAAAGGGAGGCAAGGGGTTTCCACGGGAGACAACGAGGCAGAGGTGGAAGCGCCCGCTGGAGTAATTTATTTTGCTTCCTCCTGGTTTCCTGACATCACGGTCCCACACCATTGTCAACCTATGTAGTAGTCAATAAACGAGAGAATTGCACAAGAAGCGGCCGACAGCTGGGACCAAGCAGCTCGAGCAGTATTTGTGTTTTTTAGGTGTGACCACTGCAGAGTTTTTTGATGTTAAGCCCAGATATTAATTTTTCTCCTGTGAAAAACAACGAAAACATCGCTGCAGGTATTAACTGGGCGGGCTATGGCCCGTCTAGCCTAGGCCAGATATCCAGCCCAGATATTAAATTTTTTTCAAGCTGAAAATGACTAGCCCAGCTATACTTTTTTTAGGAATACCCAGCCAAGGTCAAGTTGTTATTCTCTGCCCCGCTGGGCTGCAAATCTTTCCTAGGAGGGATGCATTGGGCTTAACAAGAAAATGGGCTTTAAGAAATAATAAATGGGACGTAATTATAAAAACTGGGCAGTAACTATAAAAAATGCACCAAACACGTGATTACTTTATAAGATATTATTTTTGGATATTGAAAATTTTAATTTCATTAATTGTTGCGAGCGCAATGTTTCGTTGGATTTTTACATAATATAAATTTATATTGAAATTTTATTTAATCTGACTAGAAATTTCGGGATCCCATCAAAATGTGGGAAATTTTATTTAATTCTGTTTTGAACGGTTGGTTGAAATGGGATGTACTTTTAACAAATTGTAAATGGGCTGTAGTAAATTCCATTAGAATTCAAAAATGGGCTACACATTCTTACAAATCTCAAATGGGCTATAAGTTCTCTGCCACACACTTCTGGCCTTACTAAGTTGACGCGTCCCCTAAAAAACAGAGTTGACGCGTATGCAAGGCTTTGTCAACTTATAGTCAACACACGGTTCTAGCAGCAGTTGCTGTTGGATGTCCATCCAACAGATGTAGTGCTTCTTCTTCAATCTCGGATATTCTAGCTTCACCCGCCCAAAAAAATGATTCCTCCCCCTGACATCTGGGGCGCACCGTTTCGGAAGCTGACCTGTGGGCCTACTAAGTTGACGTACCAAGGGCTTTGTCAACTTAGTCAATATAAACGATTCTAGCTGCAGTGACCGTACGATGTCCATCCAACGGCCGTCGTGCTTCTTCAACCTCTGGTCTTGTTGCTCCAGCCGCCCAAAGCAGCGCCGGTCATGCCACCTGCTCCTGCCTCCCGTGGCCGGCTGTGCTACCGCGGAGGCCTCACCGCCCCCTACTATTCCCAACGTTGGCCAGGCCCTGCGGCGACAGCAGCCTCACACCGCAACCGAACGAGTGAACCCTCATACTCCTCTCCGCGTGGGCATCCACTGCCGTGTATTCACCGGCTCCACGTCGTCCCCTTCCTAGGCCTCGCCGTCGTCCCCTTCCTAGGCCTCGCCGTCGTCCACCGCCCTGGTGCTCTCGGCGCGGCGTGGTCAACGTGGTCAAGGAACGACTTCCATCGGACGTGGACTGTACATGGAGAGGCTGACAGCTGGGTCCACGGCGGCAGCAAGGAAGTGCCTCCTTATTACGCGGAACATAATGATTCCTCCACCTGACAGCAAGGACCCATCGGATGGGCCACCATATTTCGCGAAAAAAAAACGTTTCCCCCCTGACTGCTAGGACCCACCAGCTACACCTTCGCACGCAAGGAAGTGCGTCCGGGCAAAAAAATGATTCACCCGCCTAACTGATGGGACCCACCAGCTACATCTTCGCACGCAAGGAAGTGCGTCCGAGCAAAAAAACCAAAACAATTCGCCCCCCTGACTGCTGGGACCCACCAGCTACATCTTCGCAGGCAAGGAAGTGCCTGACAGTCGGGACCCACCTGGTCGAAGCGTACGTAGCGTTGTCATTCTGGTCACGAACGTGTACGTACATATATACTGGTCGATGTAGAGGCGCGCACGTGTCGTAGTAGAGGCGCGTACGTGTCATAGTAGAGGCGCGCACGTAGCATTTACACGTACGTATAGCGGCCAGGATGCAAGAAAGAAAATACGGCCACGTAAGTACATACGGGCAGGATCTCAAACGCCTACTCACGCATACATACAGCCAGGGCTCGTGTACATGGCTGGGTCAGAACGGAGAAACAGCGTCGTCGTTGTGTTCATGGGGAGGCAACGGAATGTGTCGTGTTCATGGGGAGGCAACGGAATGCGTCATGTTCATGGGGAGGCAACGGAATGCGTCGTGTTCATCGGGAGGCAACGGAATGCATCGTATTCATCGGGAGGCAACAGAACGCGTGGGAGCCAACCGGCTGGGTCGGAACGGAATGCGTGGTCGTGTTCATCGGGAGGGCTTGGACAGAACAGGCGATGGAAACGAGGCCTGGCATACCGCACAACGAAGGAAACGGATCTCCTACATTCGGAACTGGGTCCTATTGATTGGGAGGGGTATGGCTTACCGCAAAACGGAGGAAACGGACCTCCTACGGTCAAAATGGGGGTCCTGTTCCTACGGTCGAAATGGTGGTCCTGTTGATCGGGAGGGGTGTGGCGTACCGCAAAACGGAGGAAACGGACTTGTGTTGGAGCGCTACGGTCGAAACGGGGGTCCTGTTCATCGGGAGGGGTGTGGCGTACCGCAAAACGGTACTCCACGGGATACTGTTCATCTCCACCGACGACCTCCTCCAGCCTCCACGAGCTACCGTCGACCTCGTCCAGCCTCCACGGGCTCCTGTTCATCCAGCCTCCACCGCGTGCTACTGCACCGGCTACTGTTCAACCACCCCTCCACTGTCTACTGTTCATCTAGCCCTCCACACCACGGGGTCCTGTTCAACCACCCCTCCACGGGCACCCCTCCACCGTCTACTATTCATCCAGCCCTCCACACCACGGGGTCCTGTTCATCCACCCCTCCACGGGCACCCCTCCACCGTCTACTATCCATCCAGCCCTCCACCACACCACGGGGTCTTGTTCATCCAGAGGCAATGCCACCGCTCACTGTTCATCCAACCCCCCCCCCCCCCCCCGCGCGCGCAACGCTCACTGTTCATCCCATCGATCGGCTTCAGTTAGCAGCAGTAGCGAAGGAATCGCTCGATCGGGTTTAGCTAACAGCCATCGATCGATCGCTCGGGTTCAGTAATGCGTAGCCTGCAGTGCAATGGCTCAGGTTCAGTTAGAGCCCAACGCCTCGCTCGGGTTCAGTTAGAGCCAACGCCTCGCACACACGCGCGTACGTGTACGAGAGAAACGAGCATCGCTCGGCCCCCGACCTCCCACCGTAACCGGGAACTTCCCGAAATTTTCCTCCCCCTCGCTTCTACCATGGTTTTTTCCATAATGGACGGCCCAAAGAATGTCATGCAGCTGCGTCTCCGGCCCGCCCAGGACGAAAAGCCCATTTTCTGTCATGATTTTTTGTCATAGAAGTAGGAGCCCACCACATCTATGCTGATACCGGGTGTTGTCACAATTATCGTCATAGAAGTGTCATATGTATGACAGAAAAAATCCGTTCGGCCCAAAATGTCACGGATGTGTCTTTTTTTTTGTAGTGCAAGACCAAGAGGACGGCAAGGCGGAGGTCACCGTGGAGCCCAAGACGGCGTCACCCCAAAGCTTTTCGCAAGCGAAGACCGCTTTTGTCAGGATAGCTTGTACTAGCTGTTCCCCTTCAAATTTTTCCGCCATTGTTGGCTCCCTTCCCGCTCGATACTTGGGAAGAGGACCAGGGCCTCTATAAATAGGACTAGCCACCACAGTAGGAGGCAACTGATCCGGAGCTGGTTCAAATCTTCCTTAGCTACACAAACACAAGAACACCTCAACCTCAGGAGGCTGTTCTTCACTTGTACTGTTCATCGTCAGCCCAAGAGGCAATCCACCACCACCACACTGGAGTAGGGTATTACACCACAACGGTAGCCCAAACCAGTATAAACCCAGTGCCTCTTTCTGTGTAGTGAGTTCGTCGAGTTCGTCCGCAAGATCTTAGCGAGTCAGAGCGTAGATCGGTAGGAGGGAAGGACTTCACGCACACCCCAGTGTTCGAACCTTAAGGGTTTGCCGGAACCCCACATCCGACATTTGGCGCGCCAGGTAGGGGTGCGCTGGGGCTCATCTCCGCCAATCTGCGCCCCGCGCCGCCACGCTTTTCTCCCATGGCAGGCGTGCCGCCATCCGCCTCTGCGACCGGCACCAGTAGAGGGGAGTCTGGGTACCGAGCCCTGGCCCCCGCCCTACGGCAGGTGCAGTGGCCAACCAAGTTCAAGCCGGAGATGCCGCCGCGTTATGATGGCGCGGCAGACACTACAAAAAAAGACACATACGTGACATTTTGGGCCGAACGAAAAATTTTTCTGTCATACATATGACACTTCTATGAAGATAATTGTGACAAAACCCGGTATCATCATAGATGTGGTGGGCTCCTACTTCTATGACAAAAAATCATGATAGAAAATGGCTTTTTCATCCTGGGCGGGCCGGAGACGCAGCTGCATGACATTCTTTGGGCCGTCCATGATGGAAAAAACCATGGTAGAAGCGAGGGCGAGGAAAATTTTGGGGAGTTCCCGGTTATGGTGGGAGGTCGGGGGCCGAGCGATGCCCGTTTCCCTCATACACGTACGCGCGTGTGTGCGAGGCGTTGGCTTAACTGAACCCGACCGAGGGCCTTCATTGCTGGCCCCCGTAGGGGCTGCGCCCCTTGGATCCTTGATGATCGAAGTACCACCATCGGGCGTTGTTTTCATCGTCCCCCATGCCGTTTGATGGTCAGGGGAGATTATCCGAGATGACACCTCGAAGTCGTCTGCCCTGGGGGCGAGGAAGCATGAGAAGGCGTCTCGCTTTCCATCATCCCCGGAGATAAGTCCCCTGCTGAGGAGGACTGTCGAGGGTGGACTATGGGCCGAACTGCAAGCATATAGTTTAAATGTTACCCCTGCAACCCGAAAAGAACGGAATATGTCTAGAGCGTCCTTGTTCACTTACGATTCGGCAAGGGGCTTGTCCCTAGAGAGGTGCCTTGCGATGACATCGGCTTCGAAGCCCGAACATATGGTAGGGATGCCTTCCCTCTCTTAGGTGCTCCCACCTCCAAGTCTTCGGATGCAGTCCTTTTCCTCCCACGAGGGGAAGGGATATCACCTTCTCCTTCCCCTTCATCTTTCGAAGAGGGAGCTTCAATCTCCCCGGACATAGCGTCCGGCATACCTGTTGAGTGGAGGTCGCTTCTGGCGTCTTCGCTCTTTTTCTTGTATTGTTGCGTTGGCACTTGATACGGCGTTGGGACCAGCATCCTCGACAACACGGGATCGGTCGAGTCTTTGATAAGTGGAGCTAAGCACCTAATTTGTTCTGCCTTCTTTATCCACCCCTGATCAAAGATAGAGCTCTCAATACATCGCTATGGAATAACCAACCGAGTTGCGGTCAGAAATTGGGTGCTTACCGGGGTATCCGGATGGTTGCAGTCAAGACCGATCTCCTGTGATATGTCCAGCCACTGCTTTCGAGTCTTGAAGAATAGTTTCCACATCCCTTCGTGCGTTGTGCCGAAGAATTGCTGAAGTGTCCACGGTCCTTCCGAATTAAACTCCCACATACGGAGAGGCCGTCGCTGGCACGGGAGGATCCGGCGGACTACATCACTTGGATCACGTTTATAAGGCCAATGTCCCTTTCAAGGACACTCCGGATACGACTTTGCAACGTCTGTACTTCGTCAACTGATCCCCAATCTAGCCCCTTATTTACCCACGATGCGAGCCGCGACGGAGGGCCAGATCAGAACACAGGTGTGGTTGCCCATTTGGTGCTGCGGGGTTCAGTGATACAGAACCACTCCTATTGCCATGAGTTGGAGGTTTTCGTGAAGGTGCCTTTTGGCCAGATAGTATTGGCAAGCGTGCTCACTATAGCACCGCCGCACTCCGCTTGCTCCCCGTTAATTAACTTCGGCTTCACATTGAAGGTCTTGAGCCATGGGGCGGAGTGTGGGGGGATGCGGAGAAAGGCTTCGCACACGACAACGAACGTTGAGATGTGGAGAAAAGAGTCTGGAGCTAGATCATGGAAATCTAGCCCATAATAGAACATGAGGCCGTGAACAAAGGGGTGAAGAGCGAACACTAGCCCACGGAGGAAGTGGGAGAAGAATACAACCCTCTCGCCGGATTTTGGTGTGGGGATGACCTGCCCTTTAGCAGGGAGCCTGTGGGGGATTTCCACAGTCAGGTACCTCACCTTCCGAAGCTTCGCGATATCCTCCTCAGTGACCGAGGAGGCTGCCCACCTACCTTGGGAGATGGATCCGGGCATAACTAGAGGGCCTGGTAACAATGGAAGAAATCTAATCCTGGGCGTTGGAGCCTGTGGTTGGGAAGGTTGAGGAAGAGCTAGGCATGGGGGAGAAAGATGGGTCTATGCCCCTTTATAAAGGCGAAGAATATTGAACGCCTCCTCACGGCCCTTAAAACTCGCCTATTCCCAAGGAATCACCAACAACACGGTTGGGTTACCCACGTCCGTATTAATGAGAATCCCACGATAAGGGGACACGATCTCTGCTTCGACAAGACGTGCCAATGGAAACTGCCTCTTGAAACACAGAGCGGGAGGCTAAAAAACGGTTCGAAATAATGACCTGGCGGAGACGTGGTGTCTCACTACAGAAGATGTCAGTAGATGGGACTTGTTAAATATTATACTCTTTGTGGAGCTTGTTTTGTAGAGCCGGACACGTTATCTGTGTTCGAAGACTGCTTCGGAATATTCGGAGGAGGAAACAGCCTTGCAATGCCGAAGACAATCTGCGTGCCGGACACATCGTCATTGAAGCCTGGTTCAGGGGCTACTGAGGGAGTCCTGGATTAAGGGGTCCTTGGGCGTCCGGCCTATGTGACGTGGGCCGGACTGATGGGCCATGAAGATACAAGACAGAAGACTTCCTCCCGTATCCGGATGGGACTCCCTTTGCATGGAAGGCAAGCTTGGCGTTCGGATATGAAGATTCCTTCCTCTATAAACCGACTCTGTACAACCCTAGGCCCCTCTGGTGTCTATATAAACTGGAGGGTTTAGTCCGTAGGGGCAATCACAATCATACATGCTAGACGTCTAGGGTTTAGCCATTACGATCTCGTGGTACATCAACTCTTGTAATCCTAGTATTCATCAAGATCAATCAAGCAGGAAGTAGGGTATTACCTCCATCAAGAGGGCCCGAACCTGGGTAAACATCGTGTCCCCCGTCTCCTGTTACCATCGATCCTAGACGCACAGTTCGGGAACCCCTACCCGAGATCCGCCGGTTTTGATACTGACAAACATCAAAATACCTTCATTAAGCACAGAAACATTATGGATGGAATACTTACACTACACAAGGTGTTGCATCATACCCATCAAAAGAAGAGGGTGGGAGTTGTCTTAAAGTTGGATTTTGAAAAAGCCTACGACAAAATCGATTGGGACTTCCTCCTAGATTGCCATCGAGATCGGGGCTTTGGGCCAACCTGGTGCGGTTGGACTAAAAATATCCCTCACAATGGCACTGTCAGTATCAAGCTGAATAATGAAAAAGGCCGCTATTTCCAGAGCCACAAGGGGGTGCGTCAGGGCGACCCCCACTCCCCTTTTCTGTTTAACCTGGCAGTTGAGGCTCTGTCAAAAATGATCTGCAATGCACAAAAAGGAAAACTACTCACTGGATTAGCACCGGACCTTATTGAAGATGGGGTGGCCATTCTTCAATATGCCAATGACACGGTCATTTGCTTTGAACATGATAAAAGTGTTGCTGTAAACTTGAAGCTATTGTTGTACATTTTTGAGCTTATGTCAGGGCTCAAAATCAACTTCCTGAAAAGTGAAATTTAATGCATTGGAGGGGATGATGACACATTGGCCTTTTATGCAGACCTTTTTAACTGCCAAATAGGGCATTTCCCAATGAAATACCTCGGAGTGCCAGTCAGCTACTCTACCCTTCGTAGCCTGCACTGGAAATTTGCTGATGAAAGATTTCTTAACTGCTGTGAATCTTGGATTGGCAATGCGGCCTCCTCAGGAGGAAGACTTATCCTTCTTAATTCCTCCCTCACTAGCATTATATACTTCTATATGTCCATGTTTTTGCTGCCAAAGATGGTCACTGAGAAATTGGATAAACACCGTAAACGTTTCTTTTGGCAAGAACATGAGGGACGCAAGAGATATCACCTGGTGAAATGGACCAGAATCTGTAGATCTAAAAACAAAGCAGGCCTGGGAGTGAAAGATCTTCGAAAACAAAATGTTAGCCTACTCACCAAGTGGTGGTGGAAATTAGAGACACAGCAAGGGCTGTGGCAAGAGGTGATCCGGGCGAAATATCTGGAAAAAATAAGGTAGCCTCTGTCAAGTGCAAATTTAGTGATTCCCCTATGTAGAAGGCAATTATGAAAGTTAAAGAATACTATCTAGTTGGACGAAAAGTGGTAATGAACTCGGGCAATCTAGCCAGGGTTTGGAAAGATTCCTTGAATGATGACCCTCCTATGAATCAGAAATACCCTGTGTTATATAACATTTGCAATGATCAAGAAATCACAATGGATAAATTTAGAAGTGGTGTGGGGGATAATTTCTTCCGAAGACAACTACACCCCTCATTGCTGGATCAATGGGATGAGCTTAAGGTTACGGTTACTTCCTTGGCAATTATGAGAGGAGCCTGATCAGGTTGTTTGGAACCTGGGCAAAAAGAAAAAATTTACAACCAGATCGGTTTATGACTATCTGGAGAGAAATATAGCAGGGTGCAACTACAGGTGGATTTGGCAAGCTAAGATTCCCCTAAAAATACAAAGTTTCCTGTGGCAAGTTTTTCAGGACGCTATTTTGACTAGGGACATCATGAGCAGGAGACGCTGGGCTGGCAACCCTAGCTAGATGCTCATTCTGTAGGGACAGAGAGACGTCGAAACACCTGTTTTTTACATGCCATGTCGGCAGAGTAATCTGGAGGACGGTGGGTTTTGTCTTTGGCACGGACAAGTGTCCGAACAATATTTGGCAATACTTCTCGTGGTGCTATGTTTTCCTTCCAGATGGGGAAAAGTTTTATACTTTTGGGCTAGCAGCCATATGTTGGGCAATATGGAATTGCCGTAATGAAGCTACCTTTGAACATAAGAAATTAAAGACTCCTTTCGCTGTGATTTACTCTGCATGTGGCTTTATGTCTTATTGGGCAGGGATGATGACTGGAGCGGATCGGGAGGCGATGGAACGGGGGACCAAAATGCTAAGGGCCAGCGCTTCAAACATGATGAGGATCTGCGCGGCATCAGGCGAGATGGTGCAAGACTGACGGGAGGATCTCGGCTAGCGTTGGGCCATGTCAGAAGTGTTCTTTTGGTTCCTTCGCTTTGCTCCAGACTGTTTATTCTGCTCCTGCGTGGGCATTTGGTGTTGCCCCTGCGAGAGCCCTTTTGGTGTCCCACCTTAATTCAGCCTTGCTGGTACTTGAGTAGGTCTAGCTCTTGTTTTGGTGTTCTTGGGTTTTCGCCCCACGGTAAGATGCTCGATGACGAGTGCTTGTTGTGGATTTCCCAAGGATGCGTTGAACTCGCTTTCCTCTTTCTATTTTTCTTAGCAGTTTCAGTTTGAGAACATTGTATTTCCGTTATGTCAAAGTAATGGAAAGGGATTATGCCCGGTTCAAAAAAATCTTGGATGTGGAGATGGCTAGCTACTTTTTTTTAAAGTAAGCATAAAGCTTTATTACTCAATGTTGTGGGCCAAATCGCCCATTACAGACGCAGCTACATGAGCTGGAATATCATCATCAAAAACAGCAACTTCTCCCAGGGGGAGAGATAAGCCTAGATTAGCAAGCTGGTGAGCAGGCATATTTGCCTCCCGTCTACAGTGCACAAAGTCGCAAGAAGAGAACCAGAGCCTGGATTGAGCTCTGACATCGGCAATCACATGTGCCTGCTGGGAGAAATCTGGTGTCCTCTTGTTGAGGGCTTGTTCTACTAGCTGCGCATCCGTCTCGACTATCAGCCTGACCACTCCGAGCTCCGCCGCCAGGTTAATTGCCTTCTCCACCGCATGAAGTTCAGGATCATATGCCTCGGCAACATGCTCCACTCGTCCCGCTCTTGCAGCGATTACCTTGTCGGCGCTATCCCGAGCCAGCATCCCCCAAGCACCATGTTGGTTTCCTGGAATGTGAGCTCCGTCCATGTTAACCTTAACCACATCAGTGGGTGGCAGCTTCCATGCCTGTGCCTGTGCAGATTGCTTAGGCGATTTGCAGTAGCATTGTTGGTACTCCGCAGCTGTGCATGCGGCACGAACAGCGAACTGGTTGGCCTCCAAAGGTTTCTCTCCCTCACGCACTTTATTCCGCTGAGTCCACCACTGCCACCATAGCACTATGATCTGCATGTGGATTGTCTCAGGCTGCTTCCATAGGCTGTCAAGGGTCTCCCCAACAGAGTTGCATCCTGCTAGCTGTTACCTGACATGTTCAAGATTCATTTCTCTCCTCACCTGCTTAACCTCCTGGCACTCAACAAACAAATGTTTCCCCGACTCGTGCCTAGAATTGCATATGAAGCATCTATGATCATCAATTTGCACCCCCCTCCTGCACAATATATCCTTCTTGGCCAATGTGTTGTGCGCCAATCTCCACAGGAAGTGGCTAATCTTCCCTGGGCATGGCAATTTCCAAATTCTCTTCCATTTGTCGTCACCACCATCATTCAGGTTTCCAATCGCTTGTGGGGCACCATCACCCCCTTCCATCGGAGCTTCAGAGAGAGCGCGCTTTAGTTTATAGGCTTGTCGAACTGAGAAATTACCCTTGGGGTCAAAGTGCCAGGCCATGAAATCCTCAGCTCCATCACGTAGCGGCATCTGAAGAATTAGATTGGCGTCCTCCTCCCAAAACATGTCTCTGATCAGGTCTTCGTCCCATCTAGCAGTAGTAGGATCAATGAGCTCAGAGACCCTGGTTAGCAAGTTACCACCTTTGGGAGTGATCACCCTCCGCGACCAAGCTCTAGGGATCCGCGGATCCTCCCAAATGCGGATTTGTTGGCCATCCCCCACCCGCCAAATGACCCCTGCTTCACCAGCTCAATACCATGAGTAATGCTGCGCCACGCATATGACATATCCGCAGCGTGTACGGCCTCCAACACATTACAGTTTGGGTAGTACTTGGCCTTCATGAGCTGTGCACATAGGCTGTCCGGTTGTTGGAGTAGGCGCCACACTTGTCGGGCTAACATGGCGATGTTGAAGTCATGAATGTCTCTGAAACCGAGTCCTCCTCGTCCCTTCGACCTAGTCAGTTTGGGCCAGGCCACCCAATGGATCTTGTTCTCCTTCTCCTGTTGGCTCCACCAGTAACGGCCGATCATTGCACTTAGCTCCTCACAGAAGGTCTTAGTGAGGTAAAAAACGGACATGGCAAAGGTTGGGATCGCCTGCGCCACCCCTTTAACAAGAATTTCCTTTCCCTACCTTGACAAGGTTCGTTCATTCCAGCCTTGCATATGGTTCCATATGGAGTCCTTAAGATATGCGAACGCCCGTCGTTTGGACCGTCCAATATACACCGGAAGTCCCAAATATTTTTCATTGTAGGCCTCACTATCAATACCGATTGAATTTTTCACCGTTGCCTTGGTCAGTTCTGAACTATTTTTACTGAACATAATCACAGATTTTTCATGGTTGATACACTGTCCAGAACACCTCTCATAAATCGCAAGTATCCGTTTTAGTTCCTGGGCCTCACTAGCCTTTGCCCTCATGAGTAAAACCGAGTCATCGGCAAAGAACAAATGCGAGATAGCAGGTGCACCCAGACAAATCTTAATACCACTGAAAGTTCCTCTCCGTTGGGCATCATGGAGCATTGCTGACAGTCCCTCCGCACATATCGCAAAAAGATACGACGAAATTGGATCTCCCTGCCGGAGTCCTTTGGATGGCACAAACTGCTCCGACAAATCTCCGTTCACCTTGATGTGGTACCGTACTGACCGGACACACTTCATCACAAGCCTCACCCAGCTGTTATCGAAGCCAAGCTTGTGCATCATTGCTTCCAGGAATGGCCATTCTACCCGGTCATATGCTTTACTCATGTCCACTTTAACTGCAGCAAACTCCTCCTTGCCTGTCCTTTTGTTCATCAAGAAATGCGACATTTCATAGGCCATTAAGATGTTGTCGGTGATCAACCTCCCCGGCACAAAGCCACTTTGCTTGTCGGAGATAATTTCTGGTAGGATGAGCTTGAGACGGTTCGCCAGTACCTTGGAGACGATCTTATAGAGCACGTTACACAAACTGATTGGCCTGAGGTCCTTAATCCTCGACGGATTTTTCACCTTTGGTATAAGCACCACATTAGTGTCATTCCACCCAACTGGTAGATCACCTCCCTTAAGGATGTTCATCACCTCGTCAATAATGTTCCTTCCCATAAGATGCCAATATTTCTTGTACACCACCGCCGGCATACCATCAGGACCTGGCGCCTTGAGGTCCCCGATGTGATCAAGCGCAGCCTTCATTTCCATCTCAGTAAACTCAACCATGAGGCAATCATTCATAGCAGCAGAAACTTTAATGGGGATCGTGCGAAGGAGATCATCATATTGATTGTTCCCATTAGATGTAAAAAGTTCCTGAAAATAAGACATGACATAGTTAGTGAGATCCCTTCCTTCCTCCACAACTTGGCCATTCTCCCTTCTTAGCCTCCTAATCCTATTTGCATTACGCCTCGTGGACGCATATCTAAAGAAGAACTTGGTATTCCTATCCCCTTCCTTCAGCCACCAAATGTGTACTCGCTGTCTCCATTTTATGTCACTAACCTCCTCAAGATGGTCTACCAAGCATCTAAGACGGATCTCCTCAGCTACTTTCTCAGGGGAGATAGCACACTTCCTACACTCATCCAGCTCCTTTTTAGCTTCCTTTAATTTCCTTTCTGTATCACCAATCACATCCCTACTCCACCGCGTAAGATCTCGCGCCACCCCCCACAGAGCTTCTGCAACATCATTTGCTCCCCCCTGCCGCATCCTTCTCCATGCTTCCTCCACTACCAGATCGCACCCTTCCTCCCTTAACCACCTTGCTTCGAACTTGAAAGACCCCCCCTCCTCCCAATCTGCTCTCACCCCCATCCATCGTGTCTACCACCACAGGACGATGGTCAGAATGCCTTGGAAGTTCATTGCGGACCCGAAATTCTGGGAATTTTGCACACCATTCTTCATTAGCAACCGCACGGTCGAGCCGGCCGCAGATGTAACCCTCAGCGTTGGTACAGTTGTTCCACCAAGTGAATGTATCACCTTCATAGCCCAAGTCACTCAGTTTGCACCCATCAAGAGCATGTCGAAACTGATTCATGCAACCTTCGGATCGGTCAACCCCTCCCCTCTTCTCATTGTTCGTCAAAATTTCATTAAAGTCTCCTATGCACATCCAAGGCCGTCCCTCTTGGTGTTGTTGGCTTAGAAGATTCATTGTCCTCCATGTTTCTTTCTTCCTACTTGCCTGCGACTCTCCATACACCCCCGTCATCCTCCATATCGTCCCATCCTCATCCGTTATGTCAACGTCAATGTGTCTTCTCCCCATAGACCTCAGCGACACATCCACACCCCTTCTCCAGAAGATAGCTAAACCTCTACTTCTGCCATCCGGGTTCCTCACACACATGTTCACAAGCCCTAGCTTCCACCTATACTGATCCATTTCCTTCTCGAACCGCTTTGTCTCGCACAGAAACAAAACATCGGGATCCTCCGCCCTCTTGAGATCCAAGAGGCCACGAACTGCCGGGCCATTCCCGAGTCCCCGGCAATTCCAGCTGACTATCCTCATTGTTCTCGGCGGGGCTGCTCCTGCAACCCGGCCGATGATATCATTGTGTTGTTTGCCACTTGCTCCACCACCTGGCCACCCCCTTCCTTAAGCATTCTTCCCTTTTTGGTGGGTACACCCCCATCTCCGCCGTCTGCACTCCGTTTCTGCCCTAGTACATCAGCACCCAGGCCTTCGCCGCTCCCCCTCACCCTGTCTTCCCTCCTAATTTTCTTGTAGGTCTTCGGGGTAGACCCCTCCTTCATATCATTCTTCTCTCCCAACAAGCCGGTCCCTCCACTCTTCTTCCCCCCAACCACAACCTGATTCCGTGCAACTCCTCCTCCCGCGACATTGACAAGATCCTCCGTCACAGCCATAGGATTATCCTTGCTACTCTTGTCTTGCACTGTCACCACCGTGTTCAGCACCCCCTCTCCCTCGCTACTAACTCTCCCACCAACATCATTAGTTCCTCCAAAGTTAAGTTTCTTCGGGATCACCAAGCTACCCCTCTCCTTTGGATCCTTAATCAGCCTAGTGACCTCTTCCTCTTCCCCCTTTTTTCCTTCACCCAACCGAAGGTCTGTCTTGCGTCAGGAGGTGCTGTCGCTGCGAGTCCTGCCTGCTATCCTTCCAAAACCATACGTCCTTCCTCCCCCCGAGCCGTTTCCACTTCCACTAGACTGGTTTCTCCAATTCTTTCCATCATCCCCGCCCCTCCGTCTACCCATATCCGCTTTCAGCCATCTACCATATTGTGCTTTCTCTCCTTTCTTCAGCTTCTCCGTACACCCTTTGTCGACATGCCCTAGCATACCACATATGTAGCAGAAATCTGGTAGGTACTCGAACTCGAATC
This sequence comes from Aegilops umbellulata, assembly GCA_032464435.1. Classification (NCBI taxonomy): domain Eukaryota; kingdom Viridiplantae; phylum Streptophyta; class Magnoliopsida; order Poales; family Poaceae; genus Aegilops; species Aegilops umbellulata. The sequence continues at coordinate 400,769,876 of CP136056.1, read as the reverse complement.
GGCAAAACGGACGCTCCTCCTCATCACCCACCCTCTGCTTCTCTTCTATATCATCATCACTCTCCACCTCCTCGTCCAGGAAGACTCCGCGCATAATGGGCTTATTTATAGGCATCCGCACTTTGATCCGCAGGAACCTGCCCATGGCCGACCCGTCTGCCCCAGTGTCCATCTCCACAAACTTTCCCACAAGGTTCCCAATATCCTCCGTTGTGTCCTCCTCCATCTTCCCAAGTGGCAACCCAAACACTCTAAACCAAATTGGCACCTCCTCAAACACATACTGATCGATCCGCTTGCTTGGCACAAAATCCACCATTACCACAAGGTCGTTGTCAAACATCCATGGGCCGTCCTCCAACGCCTTGCGCTTCCCCGACTCCTGTTTGAAAGTGAAGAGAAAAACGTTGTCACCTAGCTCCTTGCAGTCCACCCCCTTCAAGGGGCACCAGCACCGGCCCAGCGACATGGAGATCGCATCCGGGTGCGCCGGCCTCTCCGACAACACCTTCCCCACCGCCTGAGCATCCCCAGTCTTCGCCTTGTCTTTGGGCGCCCAGCGGATCTTCACTCCCTGTTGTTCCTTCTCCGAAAGCTTCATCTTCTCCATCAAACCTTCCACCCTCTCCATGGCGTCGGCGAACACTGAAACCTCGAAACCCTAGGTGTGTGTTTTACGATCCCGTGCCCTAGGGAACACGAGAAAGGCCTTAGGTGGGGAACAGGGATGGATCGCTCAGAGCGCATGCACTCGCAGGCCAGGATCTCAGGAAAAAGAGCCGGCGACGAGATCGGAGAACGTCTACTGGCGGCGGAGGGAACAGGAAGGAGCCCAATCGCCTCCGCAATCGCCGGACAGAACGTAACCGTCACCACGTGGGACGGACGTCTCTATGGAAATCTTCTGCTTACTCAACCGTCAAGAAAAAATGCTTCCCTCTATGAAAATATATATGATGATGCGCGGTTTGTGCGCTCTCGAAAAAAATATCATATCATGCGGAGCAACGGATGGCAATCGCAAGTACTCCGTATGAGGCCTTGTACAATGGTAGATGCTTATGCACAGGTGCTTGAGGAAAAAGTGCACGGTTGCACGTCATCTTGCAATGCAGAGGTGCTAGGCACAGGTGCTTCGATTACTCAGATGTAGGAGTTGGGCTCTTTTTTCTCTTCTTTATTCTGCCCAAAAAGGCTTGAAGGGAGCAGTTATTTTCTAAGCACTGGCTAGCACCGGAAGCAAACATTTGCTTCTGCCTCCAGCTCTAAGCACCGGTGCAGTCCAGTATGAGTAAGAAAACCGGTTTTATTTCTATGGCACCTGGCTAAGCACCAGGCGTTGTGCAGGGCCTGATTGTACTCTACTCTGCTAGAGTTGGATCGAGGTTTTTCTCTTGCAACGCCAAAGAAATGTTGTCGACATAGTCTTTTTTTTTTTTTTTGAGACATCCGACATAGCTAAGTTCAGAGTGGAGACATGGGCAAAAGAGTCAGACTGGAGTAGGAGTACGAAAATTTAGGGCGTGTCATATTTGGTCGGTTTTGTCCGCGCGCTCGTGGCATACAACAGCCGTCTTCGTCTCTGACACGCATCCGAACCGGCAAAGCGCACACGGACACGGATTCCTTATTTTTAATCCACCCCCTCACCCTCCCGTCCCCTCCCTCCGGCCGCGAAACCAACGGCGGCACCCGCACCCAAACCGCCCCGCCACCGCCCGCGCCTCGATCGCCTCCCCGCGGCTCTCGCCGCCCAATCGGCTCACCGCCTGCCCTAGCACCCAGCGATCGAGCGCGCGCCGTTCGGGACTCCCGGATCGCCTCCGCCCCTCGCTGCCACGATTCCGGCGCGCGGGGCCGGCCCGTCCAATCGACCGGTCCCCGAGGGCCGAGGGCGCCTCGCCGCGTGCCCCGGGGGTGGTATCCAGGGCCGAGGGCGGAAAGCTCCCGGCTTGGCGAGCGGGGCGTCCCGGTTCTCCGGCGGTTCGTCCATGGCGGAGAGGCGGTCCAGCTACAGGGACGGGGACAGGGAGAGGGCGGCGGCCGAGGGCGGCAGGTACTGGAGGCCGCCGCGCTCCCAGGCTCACGGTGCGTCTCCTGATCCGTCCTCGTCTTGTTCGCAACCTTGTCTGTTTCCGCGCTTGCCGTTGGCTTGGAGGGGTCGCGTCGTTTTCCCCTTTCCTTTCCTGAGTTGGAAATCTAGAATGCGCAGGGAGTAGGCCGCACTCTCCCTTTCACGATCCGTGTGTTCCTGGCAGTGTCCAGACGCGGTAACTAACATTTTGGGTAAAATTGGGTCGGCAGGTGGGTAGTAACATCATGCAACTAGTATGTGCCGACACTGCAAGGAAAATGTCGTGCTTGGATACTTGTGCAGTCATGCTGGTTTACTGCTTGCTTCGTGGGTCTAATAATGCTTGCGCATTTGCTTAGCTTGGATTGATGAAAATATGAATCCTGTTCTAAGAAATTGTAGAGCTAAAATGTTTAACAAATGTTTATGCGTCAACTATTTGTATGTGTTTACGCGTATATTTGAACCCCTAGTTAGTAACTTTGGTCTCCAGTCTGAAACTGTCGAGTTTAACACGCTTGATCATTACATGTTCAACAGAGCTCTGATCTTTCAATGCCAATTGTTTAGAAGAATTATCATTGTGAATGTTCTTTGCAGTTTTACAAGAATGCTGATATGATATCATATTTTGCTAAGCAGGGAAATTATGTTTCAGTGATACTAATGACTGCTCAACATTTTAAGTCTTGTAAAAATAGATAGGGTTCAACCACTCATCGTCCCATTCAAGTGCTCATGTAAAGAGTTTAATATGATGTTTCTGTGTACAACACTGGATGAGCTCTTTGGAAGTTCCCTTTGTTTGTAATGAGTTATTTGGTATCCTAAGGGCATCTACAACGCCAGGCGCTAGGTCAGGGCACTAGGATAAATATCCTGCTCGATCGGCAGTTAGGCTACAAAATCCTAGCGTCTAACCTGGCAGCTACGCAAAAGCTGGAGGCGGGCGCTTTGCCTTATTTTCCCGCAGCCATGCATGTAGCGATCGATTTTTCTGCTAGTTCTGCAATTAATTAGCCTACCCCAACTTGTTTGGGACTAAAGGCTTTGTTGTTGTTGTTGTTGTTGTTATTGTTGTTGTTGTTGTCTGCGATTAATTAGTGCCCCTCGTTAGCGCTTGCCATTGGGTTAGAAAGCGCTAAGCTTCTTTCTTATTTTATGGTAATTATTTTTTTATTCATAAGCGTCTACGCAGGCACCCAGCAATAGATGCCCTAATCCCCTCATGTTTTTGGAAGTTGTCTTTCCTGCCACATATTGAAATTTCTGAATATATGAACATGAGACTATGTTAGAACATGCACGGGATGCTAAAAAGTTATTGGAACTAAGCTGAACCTGTACTGTAAGAAATTTGGCAGTGCCTTCTCGTTTCTCACATTTTAGTACTAAATATCTTGTTAATTGACATTCCAAACTTGCACAGCTTCATGCCCTTCTATCAACATTTATAAGCTAAAGCACCATGGTTACTTTATTTATGTGCATAAACTACTAGGTATTTTCATCATTGTTAGTTGGTCCCTTCTTATCCTTTTGGCTGCTCATTTATACTTTTAGCTGCTCTATTTCGTTGTGTTCCTTTTCTGATCAGTGTTCTTTGGAACAAATAGAAGTTGTGTTTTCTATACATCAGAGATTAGTTCCTTGTACTCATAAAGCATGGTTTGTGTTTGACCTTCAGGTGGTGGAAATGTGTCTGTTCCACTATGGGAGAAGAAATTTTGCATTGATGCTTGTTCTATCCCCTGGGGTAAGCTATGTGAGGCCAAGAAACTGATGTCATTGTACACGAATATTGTTGACTGGGATGATTCAGGTGCATTCGAGGCTTTCAAAGATGCCAAGGACCGTTTCTGTGCTGCATATCATGGTCAACCTTGTTACATCCCATTGCCTGACCCAGACATGTACATTGATGTGGTCAACCCAGATGAATGTATCGATCCTGAGTTGGTTGCTGATCTGGAGAGGTCACGGCGCCGTGCTCCTAGAAGGGACAACACCGCCCCAGATGGCTGGGACTCCTTCATTTTTGCAGACAAGCCAGTTCCGGCCACAGGATGGGGTGATGGAGACACAACCAACACTATCGGTCAGCAATGCTCTGTGAACTGGGATAATCATGTGGAACAACAGCTCCTTGAAGCAAATTGCAAGCAAAGCTCGGGGAACTGGGACAATTATGTCAGTCAGCCTGCTGAAACATTTGTTCAGCAAAGCTCAGGAAACTGGGACACGTATGTGGAACAGCAAGGTCAGACAAGCGCCTGGGGGGCGCCGATCATTCCCTGCACATCCAATTGGGGCATGATTGGTGACCCATGGAACCATGACTATGGCTGGGGCTCCCCAGCTATTCAGACAGATTCATGGGGCGACCAGAAAGATGGCTACTGTGTGTCTGACAACCAGGCTCAGGGCAGCTCAGACGGGCACTGGAGACGGCGAAACAGCCAGTCGGGCAGGCGGAACAGCAGGAACAGAGACCGAGGGGGTCCCATCAGCTCAAAGGCCATGAAATCCAAGTACCAGGCCGACGAGCATAGCGGCGCGAATAACGGGTGGAGGCACTGCCGGGTGAGAGATAACATGCAGTACTCTTATGAGCAGCCTGGTTATGCAAACCAGTCACTAGCAATGTGAGAAGGACGATGAAGACCATTTGGCCGCTTTGGAGGTGCCATTTTGCGTTGGTAAATGTGGGAGGACCCCTGTAGGTTATGTGACGTTCCTGTAGATAGTAACGGTTTTGTCAGTGATTTGCGCCTTGTGTACATATGTTTTGAGCCTAGTTCTGTTTACTGGCTGTATTGCAGCACCGGCGTTGTCAACTCTTAATTTCAGCGTGTTTTATCGCTCCGAATCTACTACTCTTATAAACAACAATCTCTTGTATAAGAGATTAATTACCGTGAATTTGATCTGCATATTTCAAGATACTTCGTTTATGTGCACAAAGTGAGGTTTAAACAACTCTGTCACACTTAGCATCTACAGCCGGGCCTCATACTTGACTGAAACGCCCGGGTGGACGGTCTGGTTTAAAAAAAAGTGACCCCGCCAGGCTTGTGACACCGACAATGCCCGGGCTGACCGGCATCCCTCATATCCAGCCAAAACCTAGGGCGGATGTGGGGAGACCCGGTGCATCCGCAACGTCGGATTCGGCCCACCCTGATCCCACATATATTTGTTTTCATCTAGTTGCTGGACCAAACCCTAACCACTCCCCTCCCCTCTGCCATCAAGCTCACTTTCAGCAATCTCCAGCCTTCTCCAGGATGGCGGGCAGCGGACCCGAGTCCTTTGCCACCATCTCATCCCAGTCGGGCCGGAGGAGGAGATGGTCGTCCACATCATGCTTCGCCGCGCCCGCGAGGAGAACGCCCAACACCGGGACAACTCGATCCGGCGGGAATTCATAGCGTGCGCCCAAATGGCACTTGGATCCGACGCAAGGCGCGTCACCGCTCACTCTCCGGAAGCAGTGCGCTCCGTCTGGCGTTCGAAAGTCGTGGCGGACGTGCATCCCCTATGTTGGTGTGCCGACCCGGAGGCCCTCCGTGGCCCGTCCGCGTTGAAGGTTAACATGGCCTGGCGAGGTGGAGTCACACTCTCTGGCGCCGATCCGACCGGCCTACAACCGCCGGCAACGAAACCTCATCGTGGTGGACCTGTCGGCCTCCGACCACGAAGGATCCATCGTCGACCTCACATCCACCGGCGACGTGCAGGCGAGGGACTCCGACGAGGAAGAGTAGGGCATGGGAGATGGCAGCGCCTCGAGTCCCGTGAGTCGGTCCGTGTCTCTTGTCCTATTCTATGTCACCAGCGACCGGAACAAACACTTCGACGGGCGTAGCCGGCCGCCGGACATGGGCATGGCGGAGCCGGACGAGCTCTGTTTCTATTATGTACTAGTAAAACGCCCGTGCGTTGCTACGGGCTATACTGTATATAAATGAATCAGACAAATTATTGATATTGAAGCTTATTTTTCTCTCATACACCAACCTCAAGGTCGACGGCAGGTTCCCGCGATCTAGTGTAGCAACATAAAAACTCCACCCCATGACACACCCTTATGTTTTCCTGTCGGACCCTCTCCTTCCGCTCGGTTTTTGCCGTAGTGAGACATTTCTCGCTGGAGCCCTCTCCTTTAAAATGGGATGACACCCACCTCACCTTCGCCATCGCGGCCTCTCTCCTTCACACCATACTTTCCCACGGAGGGATTGCATTTAGACGTCGAAAAAAATCGATGGCGAGGGAGTCATGGAGGAGGGGTAGAGAACGAGCCGGTGAAAGCCAAAAAAACTGCGTACAATGTTCGCTCCACCTGGGTCATAGAGGAGTCCCCCTGGTAGAGGAGTTTGGGGAGAAGAGGACGGCGACGCGAGGACACGTCGGGAGGATCGCAAGGAAGGCACGCTGGTAGAGGAGATCAGGCAGAAGAGGACGGCAGCGCGAGGAGGGCATGCGATGGGAGGATTGCGTTCACATACACGTTAATGGGCCAGCCCAATGCTGTGATGTGATGATGGCAAAGGTGGGCGAAAGATAGGAGTGGTGGGATAAGGTGGAGTGAGGCGAGACTACCAACTAAGACATTAGTAGTAGAGATTACTGAGAGTTGGTATAACATACATAATCCTTGTGGAAAATTTTAGGCTGAATCTTTGAGTAAGTGAATCTATCTTGTAAACTCCATTGTAGACCATGCATACACATTATTCTCCAGAAGAACTGGTGCACATTATTTGAAGGAGCTTGATATCCCATAGACCATAGTCCTCGTGTAGTCTTGCATTGAAAGATATAGGTATGTAAGACAGTTAGCTTGGAATGAAATAGATAATTAAATGGAAAAGAGAAGAACTGAAATGAGGTAGAACTTCCAGTAGGGTCACATTTCATTACTCAGACTAACCAAAAGTTTCAGAACCGAGTTCTTGGAGCTCTTTGTGTTTGAGGTCATCATTTTTTATAATCTAAAACGTGAACATTTGGTTGGTAAAGAACATTACGTGTTAAATATGACATGTTATAGCAAGCCTAATATCAGTGTTGGGGAACGTAGCATAAATTCAAAATTTTCTACGCAACACCAAGATCCATCTATGGAGAAACTAGCAACGAGGGGAAGGAGAGTGCATCTACATACCCTTGTAGATCGCTAAGCGGAAGCGTTCAAGTGAACGGGGTTGATGGAGTTGTACTCGTCGTGATCCAAATCACCGATGACCAAGTGCCGAACGGACGGCACCTCCGCGTTCAACACACGTACAGCCCGGTGACGTCTCCCATGCCTTGATCCAGCAAGGGGAGAGGGAGAGGTTGAGGAAGACTCTATCCAGCAGCAGCACAACGGCGTGGTGGTGGTGGAGGAGCGTGGCAATCCTGCAGGGCTTCACCAAGCACCGCGGGAGAGAAGGAGGTGTCACGGGAGGGAGGGAGGCGCCAGGGCTTCAGGTGTGTCTGCCCTCCCTCCCCTCCACTATATATAGGGGCAAGGGAGAGGGGGGAGGCGCAGCCTTGCCCCTTCCTCCAAGGAAGGGGTGCGGCCAAGGGGGGAGGAGTCCATCCTCCCCAAGGCACCTCGGAGGTGCCTTCCCCTTTGAGGACTCTCCCTTTTTTCTTATCTCTTGGCACATGGGCCTCTTGGGGTTGGTGCCCTTGGCCCATATAGGCCAAGGCGCACCCCCTACAGCCCATGTGCCCCCCCCCCCCCGGAGCAGGTGGACCCCCCCGGTGGACCCCCGGACCCCTTTCGGCACTCCCGGTACAATACCGATAAAGTGCGAAACTTTTCTGGCGACCAAAATAAGACTTCCCATATATAAATCTTTACCTCCGGACCATTCCGGAACTCCTCGTGACGTCCGGGATCTCATCCGGGACTCCGAACAACATTCGGTAACCACATACAAACTTCCTTTATAACCCTAGCGTCATCGAACCTTAAGTGTGTAGACCCTACGGGTTCGGGAGACATGCAGACATGACCGAGACATTCTCCGGTCAATAACCAACAGCGGGATCTGGATACCCATGTTGGCTCCCACATGTTCCACGATGATCTCATCGGATGAACCACGATGTCAAGGACTTAATCAATCCCGTATACAATTCCCTTTGTCTATCGGTACGATACTTGCCCGAGATTCGATCGTCGGTATCCCGATACCTTGTTCAATCTCATTACCGGCAAGTCTCTTTTACTCGTCCCGCAACACATCATCCCATGATTAACTCCTTGATCACATTGTGCACATTATGATGATGTCCTACCGAGTGGGCCCAGAGATACCTCCCCGTCACACGGAGTGACAAATCCCAGTCTCGATTCGTGCCAACCCAACAGACACTTTCGGAGATACCCGTAGTGCACCTTTATAGCCACCCAGTTACGTTGTGACGTTTGGCACACCCAAAGTATTCCTACGGTATCCGGGAGTTGCACAATCTCATGGTCTAAGGAAATGATACTTGACATTAGAAAAGCTTTAGCATACGAACTATATGATCTTGTGCTAGGCTTAGGATTGGGTCTTGTCCATCACATCATTCTTCTAATGATGTGATCCCGTTATCAATGACATCCAATGTCCATGGTCAGGAAACCGTAACCATCTATCGATCAACGAGCTAGTCAACTAGAGGCTTACTAGGGACATGGTGTTGTCTATGTATCCACACATGTATCTGAGTTTCCTATCAATACAATTCTATCATGGATAATAAACGATTATCATGAACAAGGAAATATAATAATAACCTATTTATTATTGCCTCTAGGGCATATTTCCAACAGTCTCCCACTTGCACTAGAGTCAATAATCTAGTTCACATCGCCATGTGATTGCAATGATTCCAACACCCATGGGGTTTGATCATATCTCGCTTGTGAGAGAGGTTACTAGTCAACGGGTCTGAATATTTCAGATCCGTGTGTGCTTTACAAATATCTATGTCATATCCTAGATGCAGCTACCACGCTCTATTTGGAGCTATTCCAAATAACTGTTCTACTATACGAATCCAGTTTACTACTCAGAATAATCTGGATTAGTGTCAAAGCTTGCATCGGCGTAACCCTTTACGACGAACTCTTTTACCACCTCCATAATCGAGAAAATTCCTTAGTCCACTAGTTACTAAGGATAACTTTGACCGTTGTCCTGTGATCCATTTCTAGATCACACTTGTACCCCTTGACTGACTCATGGTTTGGCACACTTCAGGTGCGGTACATAACATAGCACACTTTAGAGCCTACGACTAAAGCATAGGGGACGACCTTCGTCCTTTCTCTCTATTCTGCCGTGGTCATGTCTTGAGTCTTGCTCAATACTCACACCTTGCAACACAGCCGAGAACTCCTTCTTTGCTGATCTATTTTGAACTCCTTCAAAATCTTGTCATGGTATGTGTTCGTTTGAAAGTACTATTAAGCAATTTGATCTATCCTTATAGATCTTGATGCTCAATGTTTAAGTAGCTTAATCCAGGTTTTCCATTGAAAAACACTTTTCAAATAACCCTATATGCTTTCCAGAAATTCTACATCATTTTCGATAAACAATATGTCAACAACATATACTCATCAGAAATTCTATAGTGCTCCCACTCACTTCTTTGGAAATACAAGTTTCTCATAAACTTTTTATAAACCTAAAATCTTTGATCATCTCATCAAAGCGTACATTCCAATTCCGAGATGCTTACTCCAGTCCTTATAAGGATTGCTGGAGCTTTGCATACTTGTTAGCATCTTTCATGATTGACAAACCCTTCTGGTTGTATCACATACAACCTTTCCTCAAGAAAATCGTCGAGGAAACAATGTTTTTGACATCCTATCTGCAAGATTTCATAAACAATGCAGTAACTGCTAACATAATTCCAACAGACTCTTAGCATCGCTACGAGTGAGAAAATCTCACCGTAGTCAACTCCTTGAACTTGTCGGGAAATATCTTAACGACAAGTCGAGCTTTCTTAATGGTGACATTTACCATCATTGTCCGTCTTCCTTTTAAAATCCATCTGTACTCAACAGCCTCACGACCATCGAGCTGTTCTGCCAAAGTCTACACTTTGTTTTCATACATGGATCCTCTCTCGGATTTTATGGCCTCGATCCATTCATCGGAATCCGGGCCCACCATCGCTTCTCCATAGCTTGTAGGTTCATTGTTGTCTAGCAACATGACTTCCAAGACAGGATTACGTACCACTCTGAAGTAGTACGCATCCTTGTCATCCTACGAGGTTTGGGAGTGACTTGATTCGAAGTCTCATGATCACTATCATAAGCTTCCACTTCAATTGGTGTAGGTGCCATAGGAACAACTCCTGTGCCCTGCTACACACTAGTTGAAGTGACGGTTCAATAACCTCATCAAGTCTCCACCATCCTCCCACTCAATACTTTCGAGAGAAACTTTTCCTCGAGAAAGGACCCGATTTGAGAAACAACCCCTATTGCTTTCGGATCTGAGACAGGAGGTATACCCAACTGTTTTGGGTGTCCTATGAAGATGCAGTTATCCGCTTTGGGTTCGAGCTTATCAGCCTGAAACTTTTTCATATAAGCGTCGCAGCCCCAAACTTATAAGAAATGACAGCTTAGGTTTCTCTAAACCATAGTTCATACGGTGTCATCTTATCGGAATTACGTGGTGCCCTATTTAAAGTGAGTGCGGTTGTCTCCAATGTCTAACCCATGAACGATAGTGGTAATTCGATAAGAGACATCATGGTATGCATCATATCCAATAGGGTGCAGTTATGATGTTCGGACACACCATCACACTATGGTGTTCCAGGCGGTACTAGTCGTGAAACAATTTCCACAATGTCTCAATTGTGTACCAAACTTGCAACTCAGATATTCATCTCTATGATCATATCATAGATATTTTATCCTCTTGTCACGACGATATTCAACTTCATTCTGAAATTACTTGAACCATTCAATAATTCAGACTTGTGTTTCATCAAGTAAATATGCTCAGTATCTACTCAAATCATCTGTGAAGTAAGAGCATAACGATATCCACTGCGTGCCTCAGCACTCATTGGACTGCACACATCAAAATGTGTTACTTCCAACAAGTTGCTTTCTTGTTCCATTTTACTGAAACCGAAGCTTTCAGTCATCTTGCCCATGTGGTATGATTTGCATGTCTCAAGCGATTCAAAATCAAGTGAGTCCAAACGGTCCATCTGCATGGAGTTTCTTCATGCGTACATACCAACAGACACGGTTCACATGTCTCAATCTTTTCAGAAATGAGTGAGTCGAAAGATCCATCAACATGGAGCTTCTTCATGCGTTTTATACCAATATGACTTACATGGCAGTGCCACAAGTAGGTGGTACTATCATTACTATCTTATATCTTTTGGCATGAACATGTGTATCACTATGATCGAGATTCAATAAACCATTCATTTTAGGTGCAAGACCATTGAAGGTATTATTCAAATAAACAGAGTAACTATTATTCTTTTTAAATGAACAACCGTATTGCGATAGACATAATCCAATCATGTCTATGCTCAACGCAAACACCAAATAACAATTATTTAGGTTTAACACCAATCTCGATGGTAGAGGGAGCGAGCGATGCTTGATCATATCAACCTTGGAAACACTTCCAACACATATCGTCAGCTCACCTTTAGCTAGTCTCCTTTTATTTCGTAGCTTTTATTTCGAGTTACTAACACTTAGCAATCGAACCGGTATCTAATACCCTGATGCTACTAGGAGCACTAGTAAAGTACACATTCCCATAATGTATATCCAATATACTTCTATTGACAGCCTTCTCATCTACCAAGTATCTAGGGTAATTCTGCTCCAGTGGCTGTTCCCCTTATTACAGAAGCACTCGGTCTCGGGTTTGGGTTCAACCTTGGGTTTCTCCACTAGAGCAGCAGCTGATTTGCCGTTTCATGAAGTATCCCTTCTTGCCCTTGCCCTTCTTGAAACTAGTGGTTTCACTAACCATCAACAATTGATGCTCCTTCTTGATTTCTACTTTCGCGGTGTCAAACATCGCGAATATTTCAAGGATCATCATATCTATCCCTGATATGTTATAGTTCATTACGAAGCTCTAGCAGCTTGGTGGCAATGACTTTGGAGAAACATCACTATCTTGTCTGGAAGACCAACTCCCACTCAATTCAAGTGATTGTTGTACTCAAACAATCTGAGCACAAGCTCAACGATTGAGCTTTTCTCCCTTAGTTTGCAGGCCAAGAAAATCGTCGGAGGTCTTATACCTCTTGACGTGGGCACGAGCCTGAAATCCCAATTTCAGCCCTCGAAACATCTCATATGTTCCGCGACATTTCAAAAATGTCTTCGGTGCCTCAATTCTAAACCATTTATCATTACCGAACTATCATGTAGTCATCAAAACGTGTATGTCAGATGTTCGCAACATCCACAGACCACGTTCGAGGTCCAGCACACCGAGCAGTGCATTAAGGACATAAGCCTTGTACTGTCCGCATAATTGCTACTATCAACTTTCAACTATATTTTCTCTAGGAACATATCTAAAACAGTAGAACTAAAGCGCGAGCTTACGACATTTGCAAAGATCTTTTGACTATGTTCAGGATAATTAAGTTCATCTTATGAACTCCCACTCAGATAGACATCCCTCTAGTTATCTAAGTGATTACATGATCCGAGTCAACTAGGCCGTGTCCGATCATCACGTGAGACGGACTAGTCAACGTCGGTGAACATCTTCATGTTGATCGTATCTACCATACGACTCATGCTCGACCTTTCGGTCTTCTGTGTTCCGAGGCCATGTCTGTACATGCTAGGCTCGTCAAGTCAACCTAAGTGTTTGCATGTGTTCCGAGGCCATGTCTGTACATGCTAGGCTCGTCAACACCCGTTGTATGTGAACGTAAGGATCTATCACACCCGATCATCACGTGGTGCTTCGAAACGACGAACTTTAGCAACGGTGCATAGTTAGGGGGAACACTTTCTTGAAATTTTAATGAGGGATCATCTTATTTACTACCGTCGTTCTAAGCAAATAAGATGCAAAAACATGATAAACATCACATGCAATCAAATAGTGACATGATATGGCCATCATCACTTTGCTCCTTTTGATCTCCATCTTCGGGGCTCCATGATCATCGTCGTCACCGGCATGACACCATGATCTTCATCATCATGATCTCCATCATCGTGTCTTCATGAAGTTGTCACGTCAACTATTACTTCTACTACTATGGCTAACGGTTAGCAATAAAGTAAAGTAATTACATGACGTTTATGTTGACACGCAGGTCATAAATAAATAAATTAAAGACAACTCCTATGGCTCCTGCCGGTTGTCATACTCATCGACATGCAAGTCGTGATTCCTATTACAAGAACATGATCATCTCATACATCACATATATCATACATCACATCCTTTGGCCATATCACATCACATGGCATACCCTGCAAAAACAAGTTAGACGTCCTCTAATTGTTGTTTGCATGTTTTACGTGGCTGCTATGGGTTTCTAGCAAGAACGTTTCTTACCTACGCAAAACCACAACGTGATATGTCAATTGCTATTTACCCTTCATAAGGACCCTTTTCATCGAATCCGATCCGACTAAAGTGGGAGAGACTGGCACCCGCTAGCCACCTTATGCAACTAGTGCATGTCAGTCGGTGGAACCTGTCTCACGTAAGTGTACGTGTAAGGTCGGTCCGGGCCGCTTCATCCCACAATGCCGCCGAATCAAGATTGACTAGTAACAGTAAGCATATTGAACAAAATCAACGCATACAACTACTTTGTGTTCTACTCATGCATAGAATCTACGCAATAGACCTAGCTCATGATGCCACTGTTGGGGAACGTAGCATAAATTCAAAATTTTCTACGCAACACCAAGATCCACCTATGGAGAAACTAGCAACGAGGGGAAGGAGAGTGCATCTACATACCCTTGTAGATCGCTAAGCGGAAGCATTCAAGTGAACGGGGTTGATGGAGTCGTACTCGTCGTGATCCAAATCACCGATGACCAAGTGCCGAACGGACGGCACCTCCGCGTTCAACACACGTACAGCCCGGTGACGTCTCCCATGCCTTGATCCAGCAAGGGGAGAGAGAGAGGTTGAGGAAGACTCTATCCAGCAGCAGCACAACGGCGTGGTGGTGGTGGAGAAGCGTGGCAATCCAGCAGGGCTTCGCCAAGCACCACGGGAGAGGAGGAGGTGTCACGGGAGGGAGGGAGGCGCCAGGGCTTCAGGTGTGTCTGCCCTCCCTCCCCTCCACTATATATAGGGGCAAGGGAGAGGGGGGAGGCGCAGCCTTGCCCCTTCCTCCAAGGAAGGGGTGCGGCCAAGGGGGGAGGAGTCCATCCTCCCCAAGGCACCTCGGAGGTGCCTTCCCCTTTGAGGACTCTTCCTTTTTTCTTATCTCTTGGCGCATGGGCCTCTTGGGGCTGGTGGCCTTGGCCCATATAGGCCAAGGCGCACCCCCTACAGCCCATGTGCCCCCCCGGGGCAGGTGGACCCCCCGGTGGACCCCCGGCCCCTTTCGGCACTCCCGGTACAATACCGATAAAGTGCGAAACTTTTCTGGCGGCCAAAATAAGACTTCCCATATATAAATCTTTACCTCCGGACCATTCTGGAACTCCTCGTGACGTCCGGGATCTCATCCGGGACTCCGAACAACATTCGGTAACCACATACAAACTTCCTTTATAACCCTAGCGTCATCGAACCTTAAGTGTGTAGACCCTACGGGTTCGGGAGACATGCAGACATGACCGAGACGTTCTCCGGTCAATAACCAACAGCGGGATCTGGATACCCATGTTGGCTCCCACATGTTCCACGATGATCTCATCGGATGAACCACGATGTCAAGGACTTAATCAATCCCGTATACAATTCCCTTTGTCTATCGGTACGATACTTGCCCGAGATTCGATCGTCAGTATCCCGATACCTTGTTCAATCTCGTTACCGGCAAGTCTCTTTTACTCGTTCCGCAACACATCATCCCATGATTAACTCCTTGATCACATTGTGCACATTATGATGATGTCCTACCGAGTGGGCCCAGAGATACCTCTCCGTCACACGGAGTGACAAATCCCAGTCTCGATTCGTGCCAACCCAACAGACACTTTCGGAGATACCCGTAGTGCACCTTTATAGCCACCCAGTTATGTTGTGACGTTTGGCACACCCAAAGTATTCCTACGGTATCCGGGAGTTGCACAATCTCATGGTCTAAGGAAATGATACTTGACATTAGAAAAGCTTTAGCATACGAACTACATGATCTTGTGCTAGGCTTAGGATTGGGTCTTGTTCATCACATCATTCTTCTAATGATGTGATCCCGTTATCAATGACATCCAATGTCCATGGTCAGGAAACCGTAACCATCTATCGATCAACGAGCTAGTCAACTAGAGGCTTACTAGGGACATGGTGTTGTCTATGTATCCACACATGTATCTGAGTTTCCTATCAATACAATTCTATCATGGATAATAAACGATTATCATGAACAAGGAAATATAATAATAACCTATTTATTATTGCCTCTAGGGCATATTTCCAACAATCAGGACCACCTCTCATGGGCACAATCAACTCCCTAAAGCCTCTTTTTTATCAGATGCATAATGCACATCACTTACCGAGGAAGATTTTAGCCTCTTCAACATAACAATCAGCATCCCTTGTCAAAGCTCACACCAAAATAACTGCACGTGTAATCATTCTACCCTTTGATTGATAGACTGAAAATATGTACACAAAAGATAGGAGCTACTCACATTCAAACTTCTGCCACAAGCTCGTTGATGGTCATGCCCCTTCAACATGTTCACACATAGTGCGTCAAAAAATAATATTCCTCCAACCAGCCCGTACATAATGCCTCAAATTCGCATGATAAAACAAATCCAGATTGCATTATTCATTGAAATGATAAAAATGAAAACATCTCAAACCAATATGTATGTAGAACCTGAAATTATATCTTATGTATCAAAATGACTATACAACCTTCCAAAAAGCGGAGGACCTTACATAATACAATACTCCTTTCCAGCGCTTTACATCGCCCGCCTCCCAATGCATCCCTGGTCATCTCCATGGCCTATAGGAGGCGCTTCACCTACAGCAGAATTTCGAGATAGGAATCCCTTCTTCACCTACAGCAAAATTTTGAGATCCCAACACTATAAGGCTAATACAAAGATCCATGAGAAGTGTGAACGCACCAACATCTCCGGGTATGCATGGACCGTACGGGTAACTGATTTGGGAAACGTAGACGGCGATGCTGGCATGGCCGACGGATCATGATGCATCTATAGTGAGACCGGCGGCCGCCAGCAGCACCGTGGCGGCCCAATTCGATAAGCCCGGCGGTCGAGTACATGGAAGGTCAGTAGCCCACGCCCACGACGTTGGCAAAGTAGCTCGGGATGGCAGCGGCGAATCGCTGGGTCACCCATGTCAGTGACCTCGAGGCGCCGTTGGTGCGAAGGGGAGCATGTTTCCACTGTCGCAGATCTCCCATGCGACATCAATGGTCGACAGCATCGGTCTCTCTCGGTGGACCGGATCTTCCCTGTCGCGGTATTCGGAGGAGAGGGGGTAGGCAGTGCCAAACAGCGGAGGGAGAGGCTTGACCTGGCAGGTTCTTGAGTGGTTTGACAGTTCTTTTTTTTTCAAGGATGGCTGAATGGCCTTGCGTTGCTATGGGACATCCAAGATATATATATTGATCAATAACCAGAAGGTTATTAATTCTACTTCACAAACTTCGACAATGCATGCACATTTTAATTTTCGATCAAAAAACAAAGGTAACAAACTCCTATAACAGTGGATAAAATACAAGAAACCAGTCTAAGTGGAAATACCACGTCTACCTTAGAACGTCTATAATATCAATTAAGAAGTCTGCTACAAAACTTACTAACAGGTGGAAAAGGGGCAGCTAGTATCTCTCCAACAAACAAAATCATACCATACAAAATAGATTGCCTGCAGTCAATAAAACAGTAGTAGGGCATCTGAACAAAAAAATGCATAGGGAAAATGGAACATGTCGTTTCGAAGATTACATTAATCATGGAAGAGTTCCGGATACCTTTCAGAAAGAAGTGACATATATTAGCATATTTTATCAGAACAATTCAATCTGCAAATTAGCAAACATGGACATTCCAGTGCATAGTAGTACGAAAAAAGGTGAAAACAAGTGAACTGTGACACAATGTAACAGCTGAATCAACAAGGACATGTTAGAATGCGAACATATTGAAGATGAGAATTCCATTGACCTCTTGTTGGATTCTTCAAATCAGATCACTGGTGGCGCTTCCAGCAGCGAGGCTTCCCCATGGCAAGGCATCTTTCTGGCTATTATAGCTCTGGAGGATTATGCCATCAATAGATAATCTACCAGGACCTAAGGCTTCTCCATCCGGCCACGGCTGCAGCCGCGTCCACATCGCCGTGGATGCTCCGCCATATCCGCCTGGACGAGCGCAGGCTCTTCATCACCAACCTCTTGTTTAGCCACGATGCCACGGTGGCCACCAGGCGGCTTGAAGCCACAAATGACATGCTTGAGCACACATCACAATGTTGGGGGCCACACCCGACAGCGACACCATGCAACGCGTCATGGTGGCGTTCATGGAGGCGTTGGCGTGATGCTAGCTCCCGGCATGGGCTGGCCTGTGCAGGGCACTGCTCCTACCCCGTGCGGCGCCCACGCCACCATCGCACCCTATACCATGCAATCATATTGGCAGATAGAGTGCAAAATAATGGAACAAAATTGTTAGAAAGATGAATAATGTGCAAGTAGCAACCTCAAAATACGAGGACTACTCGTTTTGAAGTTTCAGAAGAGTTGATCTCAGAAAACTTCAGTTGAACGCAAGGCCGAGTAGCAATGTACCCGGATCAGCAGCCTGATTTTTAGATGGTGTAGCTGGCAAATCTTCAAATCTAGTCCCCAAGAAGGAAATCAAGAGCAGATCATGAAGTTAATATACAGAGCTTCCAGAAATCACACATTCACCTACATCCAAAATGAAGCCTCCACCTGCCAAATGTCCCAAAGGCAGTATGTAAGGCAGCGGAATGGATGATCAAATCATAAAACACAATCTAGTATTTACCAGCGATTCAGTATCCTGCACGTCGGACTGGATCTCAGAGAGCATCTTCTTCATCTTGTCTGATTAGATCTCACCATGTAAGACGAAACCAACAACAACGAATAGAAATAGGCACGGGAAGAGAGGGTGGCGATCTTGGCGAAGACCTCGCAGACGCAGAGTCGCAGTACTGGCGCTCGTAGCCCTGGAACACCTCGCTGCTTATGATTGCTCCTCTTGATCGCCTTTCATGGCATGTATTAAAGATAAATGGTAGCTAACCAGACCTGGCCGCTGCCACCGCCGAGAGGAGGTTGAGTAGTCAGTCGTTTGCTTAGGTGAAAGCTACTATGTACGTCCTTGATCCATCGCCCGCCGTCCAGGATCGACCCATGCACATGAGACAATACTGGGCACGCATCGAAGCAGACTTCATGGCTATGTCCCGGATCCACCGCCTCTGTCCTGCTTGACCCATCCACAGGAATCAACACCGGACGCACCGGCTCGTCGTCGATGCCGACGAGCTGTTTCATTGCGAGGTCAAGGGGGGCCGCGGAAGGGCCGCACTGGTGCCTGTGCTACGCGCTACTCGCTAGCGGCGTCAACTGGGAAGGGGCGGCTAGGGTTTGAACAGGGAGGAGGAGACACGGCTTGTGTGGATTTTTCGTTGCTTGCATGCTTGGGTATGACGGTTTTGCTGGTTCTTTCGCCGGATCGCATGGGGGTGGGACCATGTAATTAAGAAGAACGAATCACGTTTGGGGTGGAACGTATGCAGGGAAAAACAACAGCGCACGGGAGGGAGGCTCGAGGAAGGGTTCGACGACGTAAGACGGGAAACGGAACGTTGCGTTTCTTTTAGGTATTATTATTATTAATTATTAATATTAATAATAATTATTATTATCATCATTATTATTATTATTAGAGAATTAGAGATTAGAGATTATTTGTTTCCTGAAAATCTATTATTTGTTTCTTAAAGCAAATTGCATTAATGAGAGAGATCCGTTGATTTGGCTAAGGTAGGAAAGAATCTATTATTTGTTTGCTAAAGAAAATTGCATTAATGAGAGAGATCCGTTGATTTGGCTAAGGTAGGAAAGAATCTATTATTTGTTTCCTAAAGCAAATTGCATTAATGAGAGAGATTCGTTGATTTGGCTAAGGTAGGAAAGAATCTATTATTTGTTTGCTAAAGCAAATTGCATTAATGGGAGAGATCCGTTGATTTGGCTAAGGTAGGAAAGAATCTATTATTTGTTTCCTAAAGCAAATTGCATTAATGAGATAGATTCGTCGATTTGGCTAAGGTAGGAAAGTTAGATCCGTGATCTTTTGTCATTAGGAAAGTGTTGAAAATAAACCATACCGGACTACCAACACCTCCAATAGGTTTTTTTCGCTGGTTAATTTTCGTAGGTTTTTTTCGCTGGATTGTCTTGGGTGCGATCAGAGGTTAGGCCCTGGAATGCGTGAGGGTGGGTGGGGGCTTTGGTATGCGGTTTTTTCGGTTCGTGGCGGCTCAGTGTGAGGTGGGACGAGGTACCAAAAAAAACCATGGGAGGTGGGACGAAAAAAAACCTGGAAGCGAGACTACCAACTGCTCCATTAGGAGTAGAGATCACGTTGCATGTAATTATATGGATTTGAGGTTTCATAATTAAAGTATCCGGCTGTGGAAACGTTAATTTGAGGTCTGACCGGTCACTTCCCGCGAAAGCGCCTGAGTGCGTGCGTTTTGAGGGATCGGATTTGTTGTATCTGGCTGTAGATGCTCTTACATAAGAATGGATGAGCACTGAACTTCCTTAACAACCAGAGTATTCGAAGTAGTCAAGTTTATTTAGTATCTCCTTCGTTCTCAAATATAAGATGTTCAAATATAAAAATGTATAGTCTACATTATAGACATGTTTTAGTGTTTATTCATTTATTTCAGTCCATATGTAGTTAATATTGAAATATTTAAAACATCTTATATTTGTTAAGATAGGAAGTAGTTAGTTCAATTTGAAATGCGAAGACGTCTTACAGGGGTAGTAGTAATCTTTTTAGTCAGGGAGACGCCCGAGTGAAGTAGTGCCGGTTGCTGCCGGTGCTTGAGATCAGATTAATTAAAAAGCTGAGAGCGTCCTGCTCGATTGTGTAAAAACATGGCAAAGTCATCACTCATCAGAAAGTTCTGACAGCGGCCTTAAAAACATGGCAAAGTCACCTCCCTGGAGGCTCAAGCAAACTAACGAACAAACAAAAGCAAAAAGGAAGCACATGACAAAGCCATCAGAAAGTTCTGACAGCGGGCTTAGTGGAGAGAAACCCAGTTGTAGAATCCATTCACATTGCAAAAGTTTAATGAGCACATATATTCTAATGACAAGGTAAGATAACAGATACGCAAGACCTCTGCAGAACATTGACAGATTACTCTAGGTAGATCCCTTTTAAGTACAAAATCCACGAAAAACTGACTATCCAAACGTTTCAGCCTGACGAAGCATTCCCCCAGCAACAACTGAGGGTTGCCTAGAGCTTCAGCACAAGGCCAATTGGACTGTGGTCGCTGGATGTCACGTCCGGGAGGATGTACGAATCATGAACCCTGTCGATGATGGATCCTGACGCAAGAAAATAATCCAGCCGCCAACCTGTTCAGTGGATAACGAGTTTAGCTTCCATTTCGACAGAAGATAAAAAGAAACAATCATTTTGTCGTGCCACTTCTTTTCAAAAGTAAGAATCAGCTTTCTTGTTTTCGCAAATATACATGGGCTGTAACTCAAGTCTTTTGACCATTATTTTTTCTAGATTACAAAACCTTAATTTTTCTATCATTTTGAGAAAGGTAGATACTTCAATTTTGGAGTATATAGACCACTGATATAAGCTCTTTGCTGTCCTATTGTATTTCAATGTACAAAGAAATATCCCTCACTAAAGGATGATTGAATAGCTAGTTTCACAGATCTACGATTCTCGGGACATGCATGCAGTGATACCTTCTTGGTACCAGGGCAACAGAAATGCAACACTGCCTCATTTATGTAATTAATTTATCCACAAAGATAGTGATGTACCTTTGTTGTTACGCCGCTGATTTTCACCCCAGAAGGTGTAACCCACAGCCTTGGGATGCTGCTTTCTAAAGGTATCAACAAAGCCTCTCATATCAAAGTTTATCTGGAACGATTCCCTCTCTTCTTCGGTGAAACCTGCATCTTCAGTTTTGGCCTGGAAAACAGTGTTGAATAAGGAACTGCCCAGGCTACATGAATGGACTATTGAAATACAAAGGGAAGTTGTGCAATGATAAGAGAAATTTGGAACAACCTAAACTGTTCCATGCTCATGAGATGCAAATGTAGTGCAAACAGCAGCTCTAAACATTTTTTGTTGATTGTCATAACAATATTGGAAACTGAGTATTTTTTTTTATAGTCACTTTCAGTTTAAGTGAACCATCAATATTTACTGATTCTCTAGATCTCCCTATATGGATTGGTCATGGACTTAATTTAGAGCATTCACGTTCTCATCTGATCCTAAATCATGGCAAGTTGGAGATTATCAATGTTGCTCCGAAAATAATATGTTCAGAAAACTGATACACAGCCTGGACCATTTTTTCCACCTTTTGTAAGCTTCATGTGCAACCATACATGTTTAGAAAGAGTTATGTTACATATTACAGAAGAAAAAAAGAAGATAACGCGGAATGTTTCACAATGAGGCAATTCTGAGAACATTCTGCAACACATGCATCTAGAGAGTTAAAACTCAAAAAGGTATGCAGAAATATCAATTCCTATACAGCATTAAACTATAAACACATATATCTGAAGAGTTGAAACTTGAAATTCTCATGGGTAGATAATGTGTGAAAGCATACAAGTATGTGTAACCATGAAAATTATCAAAGCCGTTTGTTTTCAATAGACTATTAATATTTAAGACGACAAGGGCAATGTCAATACTATAATGTATAAGCACAAGGATAGAATTTTTTAGATGGCAACTTCCAGGGATGAAAGAGAACTTACTGGAGGATTGTGAATGTCAATACTCTGACGAGCACAGTTGAGATCACCACAAACAATTACTGGCTTGAAACTTTCCAGTTTCTACAGACCACAAGGTTAATGTTAGTTAGTTTGCATTGCAAAGCTACCTTTTCAAAGATCACAAAATATGGAGATGGGGTCAGAAGTAGTGGTAAAGTGCAGATAAGAACTACAATAATATCCCTCATGTGCACTTAGAACAATAGAATAACAAACGTAGTGAATATGCAAAATATGATCAACGGATGTAACAAAAAATGACACCAGAAAGCTAGCAAAGCGAACTCACTTCGACAAAGTCGGCGAAAGATGGATCCCAGTTATCGACCCTGTAAACCTGAGGATCAAATGAAAGAAAAAGGGAATTAGCAATGACAGTAAAACATAAAGCAGCAATATAATGGAATGGAAGATCAGTCATACCAGTCTACGTAAACCACGGCCAGAATTTGGGACATAAGCATTCACCAAGTAGAAGTTCTCAAACTCCAAAGTAATAACCCTGCCCTCCTGATCATGTTCAGCTATGCCAATTCCATATTGGACAGAGATTGGTTTTATCTGTGAGGGCAATGCAAGGCACAAGTCAAAACCAAATGATATGCTATGTCTATTAAGTATGCAGAGTGAAATGAGTCTTGAGCATTAACCGAAAAAAATACCATACCCGTGAAATTACTCCAGTCCCTGAATAGTCAAGCCTCGCGACACTGCATGACCAATAATTATACTCATACCCTGGTAGCAGGTTCATGAAATCTTTAACATCACCCTCCTGTAAACAGAACAAAAACACATTCATCACACTGGAATACCTGAAGGCTGAAATCCACCATGTCAGGTGGCATAACCTTGGACCTACGAAAAGATGAAGCTAGGGAGCGCTGTAAGGTGAAAATTAACTGGTGGAAACAAGAAAACTTGCCTTCAAATGTGTCTCTTGAAGACACAGCACATCAAAATTCTCCCTCTGAGCCAACGCAGAAGAGAAACCTCCTGACTGTACAATATTTCTGAGCCCATTGACATTCCAGGATAGAATCTTCATTTGCTTGGTGTCGCCGCTCAATGGTGGAGGCCTCATGGTCCTTGGATTGTACGCGACCCATCCTGGTAACTTCTTACTGTGGGAAAGCCGAGTCCAGGGCTCCTGCTTGCTCGTCATCTTTGCCTGATTCCAAAAACTGTGCATGCAGCCATCAGTACAAAACAGGACGTCTGAACAATACAAGAACACCAGTGTTTCTCTAAATTGTCATATGAAGACCAAAACAAATTCTATTTGCAAAGGTATGATTCTCGCAGAACATGAGCAGACTAGTAGTTTTCTGAAAGAGAACAGATTAGTAGTTATGCAAGAATGAAGGTGACATTTGATCATAGAAGCAACGTTTTATTTATCAAAGGTCAGGCTACAGTCGTGTGAAGAACGATAATTCCTTGGAAGTAGGATCTTCTGCCCTACAATAATCTGAACCAAAAGCCCCATTCGGAAAATAAACGAACTATAATCCCCGGTAAATAAACTAAACAAGAAAATATGAGTAACTAATCAGAAACATGATTTTCTACCTACAGTAGACCAAAAGTATTCAGCTGCATTCAGTCCCAAATAAGAATGGAGGAGTTGCCTCCCTGGACCGGAGGTAAACCCTAGGTAGGAGTTTCCTCCTAAAATCGCTTCCCAAATCCCCCGATTCGACTGTCCACATCGTTTTGCATACGCAAAAAACCACCTCTGCTACTTGAAAGAAAAATCAATTAAGGCCGGCTATAAGCTGCCACGGAATACAAATCCAGCGCCATGGGCGGTCGAAAATAGACGAATCCAGCGCCACGCTTCCTCTCCTTGCAGAAGCCACGGAAATTCCGCCGAGGAATACCCGACAAAAAAAACGCAACAACATTACGAACACGCGCGCGCAGAGACGATCCCGATCCAATGTGCGCCTGATTCCGCGGTGGACAACCACTTCTACTTCAACGCAAATCGACGAACACGACTACAATCCAGCGGCCGCGGTTTTTTTCCTCCCCAACGCCAAGGAAAATCCCGCCGAGAAATACACGAACCTCGCGCGGAGAGAGAGGGGGGAGGGGGCGGGGGAAGGGGATGCGTACAGTCGGCGAGAAGTGGCACGGAGCGCCGCCGTCCTGGCGAGGGGTAGCAGATGACGCCGCCGGGTTCGCAGGAGGAGGACGGGGGGAGAGAAGAGGGAGAAGACGATCCCTGGGTTTAACACCTTTCCTCCCCCTTTGGGCATGCTAAACTCGCTTATACTGGAACTTGGCGAGCGCCGACCATGTGAGCTGTGAGTCGGTAACTTGGCTTGCCGGGGACGAAGTAAACTTCTCGCCTAAGCAATAGTTAATTGAGAAAAATAAAATAACTGTGCATACACGTGTCCATAAGATCAACCGGCCGAAAAATATATTTTTTAAACACGATACAA
The DNA here is from genome assembly GCA_032464435.1 of Aegilops umbellulata. Taxonomy (NCBI): domain Eukaryota; kingdom Viridiplantae; phylum Streptophyta; class Magnoliopsida; order Poales; family Poaceae; genus Aegilops; species Aegilops umbellulata. The sequence continues at coordinate 400,745,078 of CP136056.1, read as the reverse complement.
ACACAAGCGCTCATATATACGCGCATACACTCACCATATGAATGGACACACGCACACCTTACCCCTATGAGCACCTCCGAAAGATTGAGCCACATATCATCTTAAATTTTACGAAGTCATCGTAGGCACCTCGTCATCGACGAAAACGTCTACTCCCATTGAATGCGCATCGCCGGAAATCCTGAAATAATTCCAGAAACAAATGCGAGCATCAGGATTTGAACCCTGGTGGGATGGAGATACCACAGTCCCTATAACCATCCAATCACAGGTTGGTTCGCAAAAACAATTTACAGTATAAAGGTTCGCAACCCTCCGTAGGGATTTACTCCCTCTGTCCCATAATATAAGACCATTTTTTTTAAGAGATCAACACTAATGTAATGTAAAAAACGCTCTTATATTATGGGACAGAAGGAGTAGAATTTATCAGTCAGTCGAGTGAAGTTTGTATGCAAACTCAACTTTTTCTTCAAAGAAAATTTGTACTATGTTCAAAGAAGGCATGTTATTATTCTATAATTGCTATGAAAAACACTAGTCAATACTATACAATGAAAAGACAATTAGACGCAGAACACTTGTAGAAAACATGAAAATCATTGAAAATTTTAATTTATACTATTAAAGTTGTGACAAATAATATGGGTCGGAGAGAGTAGTATTTTTCTTACTCCGTTTATACGTTGCCCCAACAGAAATTAAAAATCACGCTAAATCAACAATAAATAAACGTATTGTCTAATTCACATCTAGATGTTTTTTAAGGATGTCACATCTAAGCTCCTACAAGTATATAATGTAGCAACAAAAAATAAAAAAAACTAGGATAAAAAAAATAGACCATAAACAGAGTGGACATCAGCTTAAATGTGACATAACTATGTCACATCTAGATGTGTCCTAGACAGACCCATAAATAAAAGGGGCATGCAAACGTCCTCATCTTACCAGGCTTTAAAGACCACAATGTACATTCATCCCTTGAGACCAGATCTAAAAACCGTCGAGGAGCCATCGACTGGAGCATCACCCAAAGTAGAGGCTTGAAATCCGTTACCGCCGGTCTAGAGAGTTCGAGAAACCGGATCATAGCACAGACCAACAAGAAGATGATATCGAATCGTTGCACCAGTAACCAACCAATTGTTCCCCTTGATAGACACATCAACTGCCAAGATCTAAAGAGAACCAATAGATATAGTGACACAAAATCTCACATGCCCTTCATTAACACTAAATCGGACGCCGGAAAGAACTCAAGGAAAAGAAAAACGAGATGAATGGGTCCTACTCCTCTTTGCCGCCAGACATTGGGAGAGGACGAGGACCGAAGCTTACGGCATGAAGGAGATCTTTGATGGCAGCTAGGGGCTGGGGCGATGGTGCTTATCTCTCTGACTATAAGGGCACCTCCTACACCATCCATCAAAACGCCACTAAACATCTGGACACTTTGTGTCATCTAACATTGTGCATTAAATGTCCACAGACCAGTCCGCATATTCGAATTCCCGTAAACCGGAAGCTAAGCTGAGGGGAGGTTTGCAGACATTCACATCTGCCACGTAGGCGTCCGACACCTCGGCCCAGCCAAAACCGAGACGAAGCCCTCGCATTTTGGACAATTCCGCACTATTTTCGCATGAAAGCCCGCCCTTTCCTCGTTGTCTCTGTCCGATCGCCGCCACCACCCACCCCAGTTCCCACCCATTTCACCGTCCACGGCCGCGATGGAGCCAAAGGAGGAGCCTTCCTCCGCCAAGATGTTAACCATGAAGATGTCAAACTTGGATCCCTATGCAGTGAAAATCATACAAGCCTATCGTGCTAGGATGTTGAAGGCCGATTTGGACAAGCCAGTTGCGTAGTGAAGAATTTGGCAAGAACAGCCCGTCTAGAAGGGAAAAAGAGAGATTTTTTTGTCGGACTAACAACTTTTGGGATTGGACACATGTAAAAAAACTTATGAACATCCGGCGGCGCTTTTAGGGTGTGATTGCATATGTTTGCACTTGTATTTCCATATGTTGCATGTCAAATGAAAGAGGCTGGACCAGAGCGGACATTTGATGCACCGGTTTGGATGGCCAGCTCGGCTTTCGCAGTCCGCAAACACGTTCGGGTTGATGGACGCTGTTGAAGATGCCCTAACCAGATCTTCACACAGCTAGAATTTGGGACTATGCTACTCTTACTGTATTTTTATCCAGGTACACTCAAAGACCATATCTCATACCGTAAAAAAATACTCCCTCCGTTCCTAAATATAAGTCTTTGTAGAGATTTCACTATGGACCACATACGGATGTATCTAGATGCATTTTAGAGTATAGATTCACTCATTTTGCTCCGTATGTGGTCCATAGTGAAATTTCTCCAAAGACTTATATTTAGGAACGGAGGGAGTAATATTTTACAGAACAAAACCATATATTTCTTTTATGGAACTACTTAATGTTTACGATTCTTCAACACCACTGCACGTATTCAAATTAGCTCATACAGTAGATTTCTCCTTCCTGAATAGACTCTTTCTTGTTTTAACGCATGTTCCACACTTATCTGATAGGCACTCTGTAGTCCTTACTCTACAGGTTTTAGTCTTGAGAAAATTGCTTCGACGTTCAAACAACACAGCACAGCATATCTGACCCAGACTATCGGAGGAACAGTTTCATGTCAAGTCTGAAAGGTCAGTCAGAACACATAGCCAGGACAGGGATTGCCCCAAAACGCTCATGCTGAGCCATATTGCTACAACCCTGGATTGGTACAATGACCACCAGCCAACATCCATTAGAGTACTACCTATTGTTTCACTGACGCAAAATCATCTGCGTAAACCGGAACAAGCAACGCTGCAGACCAGCCCCAGAAGTTAGATTGCAAGTTCGCATAGGGCCGGGGTTCAGCCACTCGCCTAGAGCTTCAGTATGAGGCCGAGTGGGCTGTGATCACTGGCAGAAACGTCGGGAAGGATGTATGAATCGTGGACCCTTTCTGCGATGGACTCCGACACGAGGAAGTAATCCAGGCGCCAACCTGTGTATCCGCCAACAGACAAAGGCGGCATGTTAAAACCATGAGCGTGCTTTCCTCTTGCATGGCGAAACAAGTGAGGCTCATTGAGATGATTAAACATGTAGCACAATTTCTCAACTGAACAAAATAGATGGGTATAAATGTAAAATGCCTAAATGGTTGCTAACAGATCATGCTAGTAAATATAAACAATGAAGGGAGTGGTTTCCGTTTTTTGCGATAAGATCAGAGGCTCAAGTCATCGAGCTATACCTCTATTAGTCTTCCGGCAATTATGCCTATAACCCCAGTAGCTATATCCAACAACATCAGGGTGCTGTTTCCGAAACGTATCCACGAACCCTTTGGACAGAAAATTAGTCTCGAACGATTTCCTTTCTTCTTTTGTGAAGCCGGCACTTCTACTATTTCCCTGGACAAAAGGTAACAAATACAAGAAAATGTAACACAGAACATTTGGGGAGGTCAGAGTGGAAATGATATCAGTACTAAAACAGATCAGGCCAGCCGTCACATCCATGAGCTAGACAAGGTGACAGACTGACAGGCCACCCAAAAACATGTCCGTTAACAACACAATAAAGGTTATTTTCCACAATTTGGGCCAGGATTTTTCAGCAGCTCTACTTTTTTACAAGGATCCTGATAATTGTATTCCTAACAAGCATATTTTTGGACAGTGAAATAACAAACACAACCTGAAATACATAGCATGCAGCAATTTTGCATAATATAGATCACCCTTTGAGCAGTATACTGAGTGCTTACGTACTTTTCAATTTAACAACCATTATAAACAAACTACACATCGATGTACTTGTATGTTGGTGTGGCTAACTTAACCTCTGAGATGTTGTGTTCAAGTCTCAGTAATTGTCCAGGAGGAGCCATTTTAGAAACATGATAAGCAAGGATTTGAAAATGAATTTTGTGGTCATACACCAGTGGAATAGCGCATATACCACATACTTAAGCATAAAGTAATTTTTCTGAACCACAGATATTCAAGCATGTAGGTGATACAAACTAACGACTACTTACAGCAGGATCATGTATATCAATCTCCTGATGCGCACAGTTAAGATCACCAGTTAGTATGACAGGTTTCGATTTTTCCAATTCCTGCATAATCATACGAAATTCGTCAGGTTTTGTTAAACATGATAAAATGAAGGAGGGCGGCATCATGTTTGAACATAATCGTGCATTTTTAACTAACAGCGTAGTTTTGCACATGATATCAACTGCACAGAACACAACATCAGAGAGGTTCCAATGTGCTAACTCGATTAAGGTAAAGTAAGGGAGTGAAAATAGCCAACAATGGAGATATGGCGCATACTGCATGGTGAAAGATGCCCAATATGTTGGATTGAACAATGTCAAGGTCCACAGCCCTAAACAGGTTTTCATGCAAACTTTAGGGGCCTTAACATCCAACTGTGGCATGTACCTCCAAAGTTCTAACAAAGCACTTTATTTTATTCTTAGCTATTACTAAGATTTGGTATGTGCAAATGTACAGGACAACACACCAACCCTAAATGCAACCACAGAAAACAGATAAAATAGATAGCCACCACAACTGCTTGTACTGGAGAACATGTCCAATGAACAGAAGGACTAAGAATAGGAATGGGGGAAATCAATGCAGACAAATAACAATATGAAACAATGGGGAAAGTCAGAACTTCAGCTTTTTCCAGAAAAAAACGTGACAGACAAAGGTATAAAGGCATGGACGCAGCTCGTCTGACGTACGGCCCACACACTGACGTGTGGGCCCGGACCCACCCGTCAGCGGCCCAACGGCAGGGGGCCGTACGTCAGGGGATTCCGCTCCATAAAGGCATAAGGAAACTATTTCAAATATAAATAAAAGTAAAAGGCAAGGCGAGCATACTTTCATGTAGTTACCAAGGCATGGATCCCACTCTGTGACTCTGTAAGTCTACACAGTAACATATAATCACGGATTAGATTCGAATCTCAAGTGATGCATACCAGAATGAAAACTACAGCAATATATTACCAATCTTTTGAGACCATCGCCGGAATTTGGCACATAAGCGGTTAGCAAGTAAAAATCATCAAATTCCACCGTCACAATCCTCCCTTCTGTATCATGGTCTGGTACACCAAGCCCATACTTGATAGAAAGTGGTTTCACCTACAAAAAGTGCAGGACACATGATGAAGAGATACGGAATATGAGGGGCATGCTAAGCAAAGTTACTGTATTTGATAATAAACATTCCTAACTTGTTAATGTGTCCTTATGATCAACTGGAGCAGTACAAAAAAGTGCAAACAGCACAGCGATATAATGGATCTCCTTGTCTAACATCCATAAAAAAGTACAGAAAGCACAGCACAATGATTAATCAGGTGACATGTGTTAATATAATGGAAGGATAACTATGAAGCAAACTAATAGCTCGAGCGTTTAACCGCTTATGTTTCAATCGTTTCCTTTCAAAGTTTTCACGTAATCTGGAGTCAAAGATTCCAAAATAAAACATCAGTATCAGTGGAGATGAACCAACTGGTATAATGGGGTGATTCCTAGATAAGGGGGCATTTGGGCACTTTGTTTTTTTATTCCAATTTCATTCAGTATTCCTTGCAGTTGGTTGAACTTGAAACACAGTACAACAGAAGAAACCAATGAAAATTCATAAGTGTTTTGAACTATGAAGCACTGACAAAATTGGTGTGCAAGAATGGCAGTCCATACCCGTGAAATTATGGCAGTCCCTGAATAGCCAAGCTTTGACACACTACATGTCCAGAAACTATTGGTATACCCTTCAAGTAGACTTTCCTTGATGACGTCAACATCTTTCTCCTGCTCAAAACAGCGCAATTATTTGTTGATAAACTATTCGAGTGAATGAAGTACAGCAAAATTTTCAGAGAGGACAAAAAGCAGATGCCAGCTTTGCAAGACAGAACTGCGCTTGTCCTATCTTTACAATATCATTTTGTAATAACAAATATCTTGCCTGAATTTTCGTTTCTTGTAGGCATAGCACATCAAAATCCTCCCTCTGTGCTAACTCATGAACGGAGAAGCCCCTATTTTTTACTAGAGCTTTCAGTCCATTGACATTCCATGATAGAATCTTTAGCGCCCTTGTATCCTTGCTAAGGGGTGGAGGCCTCATGACCTTAGGATTGTACGGAATCCACTCAGCCTGTGGCTTCTTGTGTACAAGTACAGTCCAAGGCTCTGCACCATCCACATTAAGAGCCAACCCCGCCTTTGCAATAGCACCATTGGCTGTGAAAGATAATCCCACAGTTAGCCAAGAGAGCAGTAATTTTCTAGCCCAGAAATGATCAAGACTGGTGAAACAATGAGCGTACCAACAACTGTTTCCTTCTTGTGTGTTGTTTTATTTATCTTGACAGTAGTCACAGAGTTCTCCTCTTGAGTGGTGCCCTTAATTGATTTCTGCTTGGTTCTACTTCTCTTGCTAGGAGTTGCGGAAATAACTTCAGAAGTTTCTAGCTTTTGTTCAACCACTACTGAAGCGGCACCTTTTCTTTTTGAACGTACTTCTGATGGGCCAATCTGCTCAATGGTTGAAGCTCCCTCTTTACCTGCAGAAAAAGAATCACCATCCAGCCAAAATGCTTATTGCAAAACTATATAGATTTATACACTAACACGTACTGATTGCTATTCTTCTGGCTACCTACAATACAATTTCTCGGGAAAAACTGAACATTGTCTCATATTACTAGGGCAGAAGTCATAACTGAATCAGGAGATTGTTGAGGTACATGTAGAGTTTATGCAAAGAAAGCATGAATTTAGTTCAATGGTACCACTAGAGGTCTGCAAGTAAGTCATACCAATTACTTCCTCACCCAGAGATTCCATCAGAGCTGATACCAAATCTTTCTTGTTACCTCTCGCAGCAACTCCCATCCTCCTTCAAATTCATGGCACACAAAACTAAATGGATAAATCAGTTATCGGAAACATACAATAAGGGGAGGCTAGAAATTTTTTGAACCTTGTGAGTTCCTTGAGTTCTTTCACTGTCATCGATTGGAGCATACTAGGGTCACCTCTGATTCGCTCTATCTCCAATGTGCTTTCAGTGTCATCTTCCTATGGTTCCAAAAAACACATGAATTTCTGACCATGAGATGTATAAACGACAAATGTCAGCACCATGGGTATACAATACTAACCTTTTCTATGACTGTTTGTTCATCTTTCTTGATCTCACTGTTCCTAGAGACAGCTCTACGTGAATAGGTAATCCGCGTCCTCTCACTCATCAGGTTTAGTATTGGAAGCACTAATTTTCTGGAACTGTAATTTGTTCTTGGAAGCCCACCGCTACACCTGTAAACAACAAGTTGTTTCACCACATATTGCAGAAACGTCCTAAGTGATTTTGGTGACATTAGATACATATATGCACGATGACCATGCCAATTTCCCCAATACACAGCAAATTAAATAAACATCATGGCTACTGGCTAACAATGTCTTCGGTAATTCATACAAATCACAAAAGGAATTAACTGGATGCTGTTCACAAAAAGAACAAAAATACTAAAGCCCCATCCGCACCATGACGGCAAGCCTAGGCAGCACATTGCAGAACACCGTTGAGCCCCCAATAAACTTGCTTTCGATCTACAATTCCTAAATGGAGAGGACTCCACCCCTTCTATTAATCCCCCCAAATCGAAAGCTCCTGCCCTACGGCGTGCGGAGAACCCGAATCGAAAAAAGGAAATTGCAAATGCATATAAGGGGGGATTGACAGCCGTACTCGTAGAGACGGAGGAGAGAGCCACAGCGCAGGAGCAGCTGCATCTGCAAGTGGGTGCGTGGAGGCGGCGGGACGTGGAGCGACCCGAGCCCTCACTTCGAAACTAGGGTTTATGCAATCAAGAAACCTCGCATTCAACTCAAGAAAATGGAGGGGCGGAGGGGCGGAGCATACGGGGGACGTTACCGCTGAGAGGAACGCCGCCGCTGTTCCCCTGCTGTTCACGACGGGACGACGGCACAACACTCCGGTGTTCGGTGTGGTGTGTTCGGCGGTCGCAAATGACGGGTTGAGTCCATCCATTTGACAGGGGCAAAATGGTAATATGATGTTAGAGACCAAGAAGAATAAGGAATTTGGCATGTTTGGTTTAGTTCTCTTGGCTGATTCAGAATCAGCCCTCTCCTAATTTCTTCCAGAATTTTTAACATCCATTTGTTTGACAAACCTACCTAGTTAAGGGACCTTAACTAGCTAGTTAGGACACTCTTCCAAAATCATCAAACACCCATTCGCTTGACAATCTAAGCTGACAATCCTAGCTAGTTAGACCCTAACTATGTAAGATAGTTAAACGAATGAGACTGGAGATTTTGAGAGAAGCTGGAAAGGGTTCAAGATCGGCCAAAAGAACTGGCCTTAAATTTGCCACATTTGACTTATCTTGATGCTTAAATTCTTAGTCACACTTTGACTTGTCTAAGAAAATCTTGTCACACTTTCTATATGTATGACATGTGGGGTTTATTTCTCAAAAAAATATCTTACCTTAGATGTGGCTAGAATGAAGACCACATAACTTGATGAAACTTGCCTAACTTAAAGTGTGATAAATTATGGTTAGAAACCAAATTGCCCCTAAATTTTTCACCGAAAATATTAGATGAATACAGTGTGCAGAGAAAAAAAACCTTCCTTCTTGACGCGCCCATGTCCAAGTGCTCCAGGAGCTTAGAGGAGAAGGAACTTGCTGGCTAATGAAACTTGTGTGAGGATCTCCTTTATCAACTGTGTAGTGAGAGGATGGACACTTGAGGTATAGAAATTTAAGACACATCTATGGTCAGCCTGTCATGTGTGGCATTTTTTGCTCGTGAGCATTTCAAAAAATTCACTATGGAGAAGTTTGGTTGACGACAATTGTGTGAAGATCTCCTTTACCCACTACCTCTATATCTAGAGAGATGAAAGACACTCGACGTACGAGAATTTAAGACACATCTATGGCCAGCCTGTCATGTGTGTCACTTCCGCTCCTCACGAGACACACTTGAGATGCATAGATTTAAACACCTTTATGGCCAACCTGCCGTGTTTAGTAGGCTAGCCATAGATGTATCTTAAATTTATGTACCTCAAGCTCTTCCTCCCGCTAGATACAAAGTCAGTGGGTAGAGAATATCCTCACATGACATTCATCAACCACCAAGTTCCTTCTCATATAAGCTTCGGTGTGGGCGCATCGAGGAGGGTGATGTACTTGTTCTCCCATTTTCAGAACGGGAACCTCCAACCTGGATAGAGAGGGAAAAATACATTGGTTAAATCGCAAAGATGAAGGAGAGTTTTTTTGGTGAGAAAACTTACACCCCGCCGCTCGCATTTGTAGAAATGCCTTCCTGGATTTTCCATCGTGTCACAAAGACAAACCAAGACACACATCCCAGATTACATTCAAAGCACTAGATTAGCGTGAGTTATGCAATCTCGTTCATATGATGATGCGACTGAGGTCTAGCGCGGAGCTTGATCAGGTCATGGAGGAACACATGGAAATGTGGGATGAACTATCTTTGCGAAGCAGAGAGGAGTGATGAGAGCTTGAGTGAGCAGAGAAGGGGGTGAGTGAGGAGAGAAGAGAGATGGGGCAACGACTGCGTGTTGATGTTAACTAGGGGTTGGGGCGCCACCCAGTGGCGCCTCCTGAAAGGAAGTTTGTGCGGTGCCAGCTTGACAAGCAACCTTTCCACCCCTTTTTTCTCTAATTGCTGGTGAACATGCACATATAAGCAAGGAATTTGCAATAGAATTTACAACTAATAACAAATCAAACAACCTTTGAACAAACAACAATATTTTAGGCCTCAATGCCTTTGGGTGGTGGATTATTCCCAACCAGATTAAACACTATATTGTATGAATAACAACAAAAAATTATAAAACCAAATTGGCATAGAACCAATTCTACACTTGAGGGGCATGAGGTTGATGCTCGGCCAACAGTTGAAGTTTCCGACGATAGAGCTGAAGCTCCTCCTGTTCACCAGCTGAAGCTCTGCTAGCAGTAGATGTTTACAATGACGCAAGAGATGGTGTCTTTGCTCCTCCTGTTCATCGGCTGCTCCGCCAAATGCTTCACAGCGGCCTGTCCGTCCCTCTGGTGTCATTGATCTCATCAACAGCCTCCCTTGTCATTGATCTCATCAACAGCCTCCCTTGTCATTGATCTCATCAACAACCTCCCTTGATTGGTCATCACCTGAATTTGTGTCATACTATTTTTGTTACTGTCATTTGCATAATGTAAACCTATAGTTGTGTAAATAATGAATGTTTTCTATTAACACCCAATCTGATTAACTGTGCACACTAATCCTGCTTGTACATTTGTTAATGTGCATATGCAGTCCAAATGAGCGCCAGTTAAAAAAAAGAATACACGTAATAGAATGCAGCACGAGAGTATTAACTCATAAAGCAGAAGGGGTAACTCGATGACCCAAAATCATGCCTAAATTCTGGTTTGAACAATTCAACAGATAAGGTATGCTCCTATTTCCTGAAATAGAAAAAATAACTTAAGTACTACGATGGTGGCTATTAACGAATGTGGTTATGACCAAAATGTAGTAATAAGAAAAGCATTGACTACCTAATGAATAAATTTAGAAAGAACCAGGAAAAACCAATATCTGCAACAATGGGAACTGCAGGTAAAATATTTTCTAGTGGTCCAACCGAATTCATATTATTAACTTGGAAGAAGATAAGCGCATGTGTAGTGAAATACACATTCGCTGAGATTTGAATTGCCTAGTAAGGATTTATGTTGAGTGGAATCGACAATCATAATAATATGAGTAGTTCTTAGCTGTTCTTGAACAACAAATATAGCATAAATATATGAACATACACTAACTGGTTTCATGGGTGCCACATTACCACTGTCATACTTAATTCTTGATTGTATAAACTATAAAGAAAAAGGAAAAATGGCAGAAAGTAAAATAGTTTAGTAGTTCCACAATCCTTTTTTCTGTTCATAGATAACTGAAGGCTTGTGGGATGCACATCTCTCTTTGTCGAACAGAAAAAATTACAACCAAATGTGTCTTTCCTTTTTAAGGCCACATGATTTGTTAAGCCAAGCAAATAATTCTAGGAGAAAACTGAACATACACAAGATATCAGCATAACTATCAGAATGTAAATTCCAAAATATCTATAAAATATCTTGCTGAAGTAACAATAATAATAAATACCTGAAAATTATCTGCGTTGGCTTTCTTTGCTGACTGGTTATGTAGAAGTCCAATACAAGTTCCCGGAATGCAAAGTTAAAGCAAATTTACATCCTCCAAGTGTTGATATTCATAGAAGCTAGAGATATTTTCTTAATAGGAAATATTACATCCCCAATATGATGACAACGCCATAAGATACCTGTGACAGGTGGGGTAATATAGTGGGCCCTGCATGTCCCAATAATTGGAATATTGACTTCTTGTGGATCAACTCCAAGCACTTCCGCCTGCAAAAAAGCAACAAGAGGAACAGTAAATGAGAAAGAGCCATAAGCATTGCAAGTAGACTATCTAAGCACATGATGTTGAGCTTGAGCATGTAAAAGCTTTTTAAGAGAAGATATTCAAGATGGTTTCCTCAGGCTGCATACCACAAAGGTGTTAGGCCTGGCCACATCAAATGTTGTCACTCCAAGGAGACGCTTGGGATAATAAGTTCCAGCTCTCTTGAAAACCTGTGCAGCAATGGGGGCGGTTGAGTTCACAGGGTTGCTGATCAAACTCACAATTGCATTAGGACACTCTTGGCAATGCCTTCACAGATTGAGCAAACAGTCCTAGCATTTTTGTTGAACAGATCATCCCTTGTCATTCCTGGTTTTATTAGGAGTCCACCAAGGATGATGACAAGATCCATTCCCGTAAGTGCCACCTCAAGTTGTTGTTGGCCAAGGAAGCCGCACACCTAAAAGTTACATCTTTAATAGTTATTTATCACATCAGTATCTATGGTCAAATGCAACACATCTAGATAAAACAAGTCACATTATACCATGCATTCTTATAAATCAAACTGAAAGGACAAGAATATGTGTATGTGCAAGTTCCTGACTGGAACTATAAGAGAAAGCAATACAAATGTAACACATTCAGACAACAGATCAGCTCGAAGAGAAAAGCAATGACATCATAGATTGTAGATATTAACAGGCGCATGTGAAGCAACAAGCTACCGTATTAGAGGTTACATAAGCGATCCGATAGACGGTAATGGCTCAGGTTATTCATGATTTTAGATGGTTAAAAACAAAGCATAGGTAGATCTTGATAGCACGGGAAACATTAAGGCAACTCCAATAACAATGCATAAATTAACTTCAGTACATGATGATTTTGGATATAAGTACTCAACCACAAATTCTGTGATACTTGGCAAACTATGAAATCACGTGTAACAATAGTATACAACGATTTTTTTATAGTGACAGAAAATAGTGCCATCAACAAGATATCTGCAGAAGTGGAATTCACACCACATTGGTCATCTGCACTACCACTTTACAGAAAATAAGGGTTTGTCATATACGTACATCACCATGTAATCTCCATCTGTTTGTCTGAAAGAAATATGAAAATTAAACCCTCTCACCCAATCGTTGTACTACATAAATCATGCCAAGTGCCATGCTTGCGCCTTTATTCCTGGAGTATTCGCAACTACTGAGTCTATTTTTTTCTTTCTTTTGATTTACAGCTATTGGCATGAATTGACACGTGCATTTGGTCCTAGCAGGCTAGCACTGACAATAATTTGAACCTGTCAATTGGCTGATTAAATAAGCTTCCTCTGATTTCTATGGACGCAGTTGCAACAGTTAGCTGCAGCAACTGTATCTTTCTTTTGCAGGTGGGGCATGCGTTCGGACTGAGTTATACAATTATTAAATCAGCTTAATTGTTTAAACAATTTGCTCATGTTCGTGGCCTAACAATACTTTTGTTTTTTTTTGACAGAAACAATACTTTTGTTAATAGTTGTCAACTAAAAGAGGATCTACCTTTTCTAATGGTCGCCCGATAAAAGAGGATCTAGACCCTCACGAGTTTCCATTGTACAAAATTATTCTTTGTTAACAATAATTTTGCTAAGTTGCTCTCTACATCTTGGTGTTATTAGTCTAAATATTCTGATTCCAAAGGATGGTTCCTAACAACAGATCTCTTAATAATTTTTAAACAACAATATCTTGTTAATTTTGGTTCTGTCTAGGATGATGAAATTCAATTTTGTTCTACTACAGATTAGTTTTAAAAAAAGAAAACAAAAAATCCCAAAAAAATCGACAACCGGGAAACATTGAATACTGAAAGAAAAGGCAGAAGAAAAAAACGAAAGCACGGTTGTGGTTTCACCGTTTTTTACGCACAAATCATGTCTTATTAATTTTTCGAGGTGGTAAGACTGCTTCTCGTAGAAGCTCATGGTTGTGTTTTTTTTTCTCATCGAACAAATCTGTGTTTATCGTACAAGCACATATTTGCTTCTAGTGGAGGCACACTTGTGCTTTTCTTCCACGCACAGGTTGTGCTTCTGGCGGAGGCATGGGTTGTGCTTCTCGCGGAAGCAAATCTATGCTATCACGAGAAATACAATTGTGATTCTTATGAAAGTACATATTTGTTTTTTCAAAGAAACAGCTGTGCTTCAAAGAATAAATAGTTTCTTGTAGACCTAGGAAAAACCAGACAAAAATCAAAAACCCAAAAAGCCCCATCTAAAAGCCGGCGCCCGCTGCGCCCGTTTCTTCAATTCTAACAAACGGGCGCACATCCCCGCGCGGTAGTGGGCTGGCCCGTCTTTCTTTTTTTCCCGTTCAATCTGAAGCGAGCGAAAAAATGGTGTGCTTTCGGGGGTTCGAACCGAGGATCTGTCGATCGAGTTAGCACGAAACTATGTTAATTGTTCCCTTGACCCTTGAGAGTTTTCAAGCTAATTAGTAAATATCCTAACTTGACCCTTTAACATAGTTTCCCTGATCCTCCTTTTCTATATCCTTAAGAACTTCCAACTTAAATTGCTTAGGCGACATATTGACCGACAACTTCTCAATTAGCTTCAGAAGGACATCATCGATTTCAGTAGTGAGCATAAAATACATGAAGTTGTGACAACGAATGAGTTTGCAGAAAAAGAAATGAAATACACACTTACATGGTTATTAACACCAGCATTTTAGCATAGGTTAACTGCAGCAACAACGAAATATTTCCCATACATCCTGTCAAAAGGGTCCCACATTGACTGAGTTCAAAGAGCTCAGATCACCATTGGGGCTGCAATTATCAAACTGCCGATACCATCTTTCAGGTCCGCTGGTCATTCCCTGAAGGAAAGGTAGGCCAGTACCACCAGTTTAGGTCCTCACCTTTGTTACTTTGGGGCTTAAAGTATTTGCCGAGATCTTCCTGTGCAACTTTTAGACTTTCCAATGATAACCTGTAGTGATATATGACCAAAAGCACAATTAAATTATTATCCAAAGATAGCATAGATTGGTAGGATGCTTTAGACTTGAGTGTACACTCCCTGGCTTTAACATTTTCATGAACATTTGGTGAGCATGCTTGTAACCCAAAAAGAGATAAAAGCGAAAGTATAAAGCACTTCTTGATATAGTCATTAATAGCAATAATCTGGCTAGCACTCAGTAAACTCATTTGGATTTGCTCTGGACAATATTTTGTTCTTACTCCCCTAACCAATATTCCAGCTAATGAAGGGAAAGAAAGGACACCAGTATTTAGATGTAAGTTTTCTATTAGGAACTCAAGTCATGGTACCTTAATTCCTTTGTAACCAAGTCTTTCGCCAAGCCCACTAGCTACAAGAACAAATGCAACATTGTGTGCTTAAACAAAATTGTCATCACCGAAGGACAATAATTCCCCTGAGAGAACCTGAAAATGTAGTTCATTTATTAACACCATGTACTACTTTCAGATAGGTAAGGCATATCAGTTCACAATAGTTCAGAGTGGGAAAAAAGAGCAAATGGGTGTTCTGAATTGAATATTTAGATCACATACAACATAAAAAGGCTCATTTCAAACAACCCAACAAATTCATGAAAAAATGGTGCATGACAAGACTAACCGAAGGCGTGAAACCATCGTATGGATTTTGTCCAGACTTGGAATCTGCCAAAAGCCTTTTGGCATTCTGGATGTATGATGTCAGTCCAGCAGGATAGCTTGAATTAAGTCGGCAAACCTGCGCAATGAAAACTTTAGTAGGAAAAGAACAATCTTTATTTTCGTACGCACTTATGCATATGAAATGTCGTTGACTTCATAAAAACCTGTCACAATAAAGTAACTAATATATTTTTGGTAGTTTATTAGTAGATATCCATGGCAAGTATGAGATCCATCATTCATCCAACAGAACAATGCAACATTTCAAGGATAAAACCAAAGAAACACCTTGTCAAAGAAGCTTTTCTTCTTGTCGTCATCAACACCGGGTTCTGACCAGTATTCAAACAAGTGCCCCTGCCCTTATTTAGTAGCATCTTGGCAAGTTCAACCTAGAATCACAACAGGAGGCAACAAGCATTACTGAGAACTCAAACTCAAAAAAAATCCATTTCCTACATCAAATTAGACAAATAAGTTGGAATCACCGGACTGCCAACTATACAAACATTTTAGTAGGATTTTTCTTCCGAAATGACCTTGAGCCAGCCATGAAAAGGCAAGTTTGTCGGAAAATAATAATATGAATATGCAATATGTATGGGCATTGTAAGAAGATGCCTAAGGCCTTGCAGGAGAGAGGCTCTGCTCCTGCTGTCGTCTCTTCTCTGTCGGCAGCCTACAGCAGCATTCATCAGTACATGTAAGTAAGATATATGCAAATGCTCAATCTCATCTCATTATGTGTGAATATGCAGGTACCTTCTCCGGCATGTAATTGAAAACAGTCGTCTTCTGTCCTCCTTCATATACGTTACACTGGGATACAATTTACAAATGCAGGTACTGATTCATTAGAAATTGATTGTTTCAAAGCGTGTGGGTTGCCAGCATATGAAATAGTACACCTATATGAGTTACCTGAGCTTCAACGCAGGCGCATATGGCGTATATGCCCCAGTCCTTGGTGTAGTTGTTGGAGATGTAGATCTTGCTGAACCGCGGGTGTGGGTGCCTCTGCTGCGTGCTTTCGAAGAAACAATGGTGGATGGTCATCCTGATGCACCTCTGTGTAGCCAATATGTTTTTATAGATCACATGATTAGTGCACAATTTAAAATTGAGAGACACCTGAAGGTCATAACTACAAAGTAGATGAACCAAGAGGCACCACTTACTCATGAAGAAATTTATTCGTGGATATAAACTTTGAACTTTCTAATGCATGCTGCAAAATTGATGAGAAAGCATATTTTCCTTGGTAGCAACATGTACTTGCCAGGGACTACGGTGGGGTAGCAGTGATAACCTGCAGCCAATTACACAGATACATGAGCCAGAACTTGAAATAGAAAGGATTGCCAAGTCGTTGGAGTAGATCACTATGTGTCTATAGTACTTTGTCTTTGTCAGTGTTGGAAATATCAAGACATTAATTGCGGCAGATGTTATACTGATGAGACTACATCAAGCACTTGTTGTCATCTTCTTTTTAACCGGATCAAGCATGCATCACAGATGGCCAAGAAAAAGATAATGGTTAATTTTTGGCGCAGTTTGAAAAGTCAACCACACAAATCAAATCGACAAATCCAGAACAAGAAGATGAGGTGAGGGGAGTGGAGGAGGATGGAGGGCGTAAGTACCTTTGGCGTCTACGTGCTGCAACCCGTCGCCGGCATCGAGGACCACCACATCAGTAAGCACCAAGAGAAGGCCGCCGCCGCCGTCGCCCCATCCCCATCCATCCATGGGTGGGTGTGGGGCTAGGGTTTCGCCCCCATCCATCCATGGGTCGGATCAGACCTCCATGGCCGACCACGAGGCCCAGGTGGACGAGGGCGCAGGTGAGGGAAGGAGAGAAGGGGTGGGGGGGCGCCAGCTGCGGGGGAGGACGCTGGTGGCGGCGGCTGCAGACGAGGGAGAGGGAGAGGAATCGAGGGATGAGGGTCGGGGGCTTTGGGCCTGAGGCTGAGACCCTTCGCTCTTTTTTTCCCTTCGACTGTTTCTTTTTTGTCCTTAGTTTGTCCGACGTGGATGCAGCCAGTGAGCGCTCATGATGCACACGTTAATATTTTGGAAGAGAGGAGTGTGTACATGTTGTTTGGTGGTGGAGGTTTCCATTTGGGGGATGTATCGAGGCCCTAGCAGTTGTTGTTTTCTTTAAGCTGAGGCCCTAGCAGTTGAAGCGACATAAATGTGCAGGTGATACACGGCATATATACAAACAAGTAGATATGTGTATTCGAGTTGTACGTGAGTTTTGGTATTCGTTCTGCATGATTATCATAGATGGGTGCTCTGGGATTCCATCCTCACCTGGTACCATGTCCCAACAAGCATTCTCGGGTTTCATTGGCGGTAAAAAAAACATTATTACACCTTTTCCAGTTTCTTTTAATGAGGTTATTATCTTTTATCCACACCACACTCTGGCTAAGGCATAAAAGAAACATCTTGATTAGTTGACATTTTTAGTTGGATCCGGGATGCCTGGCCATGTTCAAATATCCAGCATGCTCAATGCACATTTTGTATGTGCCAGTCAAAACAAATGCTATGACACGATAAGTTCATGCTTTTCCCCTCTTTAAATCTTTTAGCCTAATAGTAGCAAACTGTGACAAATTGTTTAAGCCTTAGACTTGTCACCGGTGCTCGTATTTTTTATTTATTTAACGCTTTCCATCGATGTTCAGTGGGAGTAGGTGTCCCGTCGACCACGAAGATGCATGTGATGACTATTAAAAAACTTTATTTTAATAAACAATAAAAAAGACCAATAAAGTATAATTTCCTATGAGTTGATCTGTACCAAGAACAAACACAAGTTCAGTCAATCAATATGCAAAAGGCTACACCAGACAACAATTTAGGAAGTTGGAACAAATCATGCAGGGTCGCAGTGATACGGACATACGGTCAATCATCGGTTCTATACTTGTTATCACTGAATAAAACTTGGATGGTCTTCATAGGGGACGGCCTCCCTCTATTGATCTCCTCCCGTATCAATTCTCTGTCACTACAACACGGTCGCTAATTGAAGGCATTTTGACAAGGGCATTTTCTCTAAATGGCTCAAATTCATGTTTAAGGAGGCGTTTTGAACAGTCTGCCTTAAAATGATCTCTAACTTAAGGCATTTTTGGAAAACGCCTCGGACTGTATGAGCTTTGGAGGCACTTTTGAGAAACGCCTCGGACTGTATGGAGCTTTGAAGGCATTTTTGAGGAGTGCCTCAAATTGATAAGAGATTTTGAGGCTATTTCCCAAAGCGCCTCGTAATTATATTGATTGATGCGTTTCTCAAAGTTGGAACTGCATCTCTGGCTTGAAGGGTAGGTTGGTTGCCCGTATGTGGTGCTGTTGCCGACGCCGGCGGCATACAGGGGACCTCGCCGCCGCGGGATGCTCGTCTAGACTAGGAGATGCGGCGAGTTCGCCGGTATTGCGGCTGGTCCGGACCAGGTCGGTGAGCTGCTGTCGCGCTCATGCATTACACGGAGAGGCCGGGTGGGTAAAACCGCTGCCGTTCTTTGTAGATTTTGTGTGCAACGATCCAGCGACAAAGAAGGTTCCTGGGAATCGAAGATTTAAACGCTAGCTGTCGACGACGGCTCGCCGGAGCCGGCCATCTGCTAGCTTGTCATTCCTTGTCAGAAACAAAATTAAACGCGGATGTTATCTTAGGTGGGACAGTCGAATCTAACGGTGCAAGTCTTGTGAAGTTTTGTCACCTGGAGCAGACGAATTTTGCCGCAGCATCGGCCAGCGACGTTAACGAAGACGAGCTCTAATAACTGCCGTTTCATTAGTCCCATACCGCTTGTTGACAAAGATTCTGACCTCCTTAAAAGGATGGAGTGTGCACTTTGTTTCATTAACCAGCTATACAAGAATACAGCCTGTGCTAATGGTCCAGTCCGGAGTCCGCTGTTGTGCAAGGTAAGAGGTGGGCCCGTTCATGAAAAATAGGAAGAGGGAGATACCGAGATAGGATAAAGCTAGCCTCGAGGCCTGGTAGAGGGAGGGGGGCCCGTTCCTGTAAATAGAATAACAGGACTGAAGATTTTTTCAGTTAGCGGCACTATCCCAGAAGTTTCCTTAGCATCCCATCCTCGAAGGATTCACACTCGTGGTTCGGCACCTGCATGAACAATAACACAGTCCATATATGGTTCAGCAAGGCCAGGGAAGAGGAATTCCAGTTCGACACCTTGATGTGGAGCTTCTCCAAGAGAGGCGCAGCTTCCAGCAGGAACAGTGTCCAAGTGACGCCACATTCCTCATTGATGTTGTCGAGCTTCAGAATCCTCAGGTTCTTCAGCCGAGGAGCCAGTTGCTCTGGACGCTCCATCTGAAACCATGGCTGCATAGACAAACGGAAGAAAGATTAACAGACAACACTTTACAAGAATGTGTTGCTATATAGTATAGTACTCTACGTACTAGCAGCGCCCCGTCACGACTTACCATTTCGGTGTCGAAGTTCATATGCAGCTCACGCATGTTTGCGTCGCGAAGAAACTCGCTCAGCTTGAGTTTCCTGCACCTGGTATTATGGCCGTTACAGGCCGTTAGCTTGGAAAGCCGCGGAGCATGGCCGAACAGCACCGGGTCTCGGCGCTTGGAAGGACACCAGGTGGCAATGACGAGCTCCGCTAGCTCCGGCAGCCACTTCAGCTCGAAGCTGTCGCAGAAGCACATGACAAGCTTCAGCTGGGTGAGCTCCGGGTGTTGGATCCTCAGCACCACCTCTTTCCCACAATGAAGGTTCTGCAGGGACAGCCCGGACAGGTGCTTCAGCTTCTTGCAGCGGTCGAGCAAGTTGGACACGTCGGGCTGCCCCAGCTTGACGCTCTCCACGTGCAGGTGCGTGAGCGCGGCGAACGCGCGCGGGCAGGCGCCGAGGTAGGAGAGGAAGCGCGCTCCCTGCGCGGCCAGGTCCGTGACCTCGCTCATGTAGTCGATCTTCTCGCCCAGCATCTTGAACCCCGCCCTGCCGACGATGCCGCGGCCGCGCGCGATGGCGCCCTCGACGGCTCGGACGATGTCGATGGACTCGTCCCTCAGGTAGAAGGTCAGGTGGAGCTGATGGATGGCGGCGCACCCAAGCTGGTTCTTGCCTGCCAAGATGCTCCTGACGGATTGCACCATGGCCATGGTGCTCCAAGCCTTGTTGTTCCTGCACTTTCTCGACGAGACCACCTGAAACCCGTCGTCGTCCTTGTGCTGCACGTAGCGGCCGTGCATGTAGTCCTCCACGCTCAGGGAAATAATAGGAAGCAAACCGGGGAGGTGCCTCAACCGTCTGCTTGCGAGGCTGCAGCTTATGACGTCTTGTGAATCAAGACGGATTAGGATCCAGAGAAGAATGTCGCCAGGCAGCTTGCCGAGCATGTCCTCCTGACGCACCAGAGGAAAAAGATAGCAAATTGAGATTTAGTTTTCTTAGAGTGAATTTCAGGCTCTAATCTTTACATCTTTACATAATAATAAAGAGAATTGGGTTTCTGCCCGTACGTCGTCGCTACCGATTTTGCATAAAAGTCCTCGGTTTATAAAAAATTAATCCGCAGTCCCTGTTTTAGTGGCAACCTCGGAAACATTTCACTTTTATAAAAGAAACCCTGTAGTCATTTGAATTTTGTCCGCAGTCCTCCTCTCCGTCTTATCCACTGTGCCGGCAGCTTCGCCCAATCCGTCGTGCGCCGGCGGCTGCCATGCATCGCGCGGGAGGATGGACGGCGCGGAGAGGCGCGCTCACGTCCGAGCTCCTGTGCCGCGCCTCGAGCCTTCTTGCACCGCTCCGGCAGCCCCTCTCCACCCGCCATCGCCGGCGACAACCAGCAGCGCTCGTCGCGCATCTCTGCGCGCCACCCCGAGGCCCCAGCCAGGCCGCGCCGCTGTCCTCCGCAACCCCGGCCTCCTCCTCGACCTCGCCTCTCCGAACAAAGAAATTAATCCCGCAAGTGAGGAAGCAAAGGAATAAATAAACTCTGCAATAATAGGAGCTTACAATCAGCAGCATCGGATTCAACATCTTCGGTGAAGAAAGCAGAGATGCAGATGGGATAATAAAGAACGAACGCAAAGAAGAGTCCCGGTCACCGTCACCTAGCCGGCCTCGCCGCACTGACACTTCCACCGGCAAGGGCCGGCTTGCCCGCGCGCAGTGCGGCCCACGCGAGCGAGGCGAGAAGGACGGCGCGCCCACTCGAGTGAGGCGAGAAGGACGGCCCGGGACGGTCGACGGCGGCCCGCTGACATCATTGTCCTCACGCATGGCGAGGCAGGGGTTGCAGGGGAGGACGAGCGCCAGCGGCCGGCGAACTCGGAGGAGGCGGCTGCGCGACTTGCCCGGGTGGTGGCAGCAGCGGCGAGGCTCCCTGCGGGTGCTCCCTGCATGGTCAAGGAAAAAAGAAAGAACTGAGATGCAGGGAAGGGAGAGAGGAAGAAGGAGAAAGGAGGGTGTTGCGAGGAGGCGCTAGAGCTCCGGTCAGGCGATGTGCGCGAGGGCGCGGCATGTCGATTTGGCCAGATCAGAAGCACGGGGCCGGTGACTGGGGCGGACGACCAGATTAGGCCGACGGCAGAGGAGCTCCAAGGCGCGAGCCATGGCGTCCTCTAGGTTCCTCGCCGTGTGCTGCCCTGGCTCTGGCCAGCCATCACGGCCTCGCGCACGTGCGGCTGTTCTGGCTGGGTTAGACGGAGAAGAGGAAGAGAACCAGCGCTAGATAGGATGAGATGAGGAATGGCGATATGGATAAGAGAAGCAGAGTAGTGGCGATGGGATAAGAGGCACGCAGTGTGGGCGGTCGGTGCTTTTCTTTAATGAAATGAGATGAAATTGGTCTTGTACCGGCTAGAAGCTACTGGATTCATGCATGTTCTAGCACCCATTTTTTTTATTGGAAGAGCACCGACTATTTGATGTTGTTTGTCTTTCAACTTAGTACAACTTTATACACAATTTTATAATATAATTAGTAAGAAGTTAAAACACTTATTTTGAGACGAAGAAACTATAATGATTAAAAGTAAGTAAAATATTGAGAAAAAAATTGGCGGAGAAGACTTGAAGCTCACCGATACTTGCTAGCCATCAAGATATTCCTCGAATGACATCGATGCCATCGGTGAGATAGGGAGGGAGAGAGCGAGGGATGAAGAATAGAGAAAGTGCGACAACAATGCATCTTGCTCGTGCCCTGTTTAGCCCCACACGACAACTGGGAGGGGGAGCACTACCCTCTGTTGTACCATCTGCCCCGCAACTCAACGTACCCTAATCTTGATTCTCATCGAGACCCGATGATAATGTACAGGGAAGTGGTCATGTTGGTGTGGAGAGTGTGCTCCTACTGATGGCGCAACGTGTCAACAAAAGAGTAGCAAACATTGTAAATTCTTTACTTTCTGGCCATCATATTTTTGAAGTGGGAAAGCATAAATATGAATTAATGTTGATAGGGATTACGAGATATAGGAATTAATATATGATCTATTTGAAATTGTTACAAGTATGTGAATGATGCACAATTACTTTCGCGTCGAAGGAGTAGCCACTGATCTAACGGATCGCTAATTGTTTAGATTTTCGTAATTTTTTTTACAAAGGATTGTTAAATAACAACAACTTATCAGATAATTTAATTTCTTTAGAGCGAGTTTAAAAAGTAGGTTTTATTAATAGAGGAAAAGATTACAAGCTTTTGAAATACAATGAGATCTTCATAAAGTGGATCCTTATGAATCTTAAAACCAATTTAATTGAAAAGTCTTATTATTCATCATGACAGGTAACACTCAAATACCATATGAACTCTCAGGATTTATTTTATACCCGTTGCAACGCACGGGCATTTTTGCTAGTTTGATAATTATGACACTAATAATAATCATCCTATTTTACAAATAAAATCATACGGTGTACCTCACTCAGACAAAGTATTCTCAGTTTCTATCCGTATTAAAAAAATTAAGTTACTCAAAAAAAATTAAGTAGTCTAGGCTGGCGGGTCCCTGTTGTCAGGTCCACCTGCCGTGACACATCCCGGTTTTCTAGCGATATTTCTCTACACTAAGCCAACCCAAACCCGGAAACTAGACCCACGACCCCATTGCACGTACTGCTCGCCCTGCTCATCATCCGCAGACGATGCTTAGTACCTCTCACGCACCTCCTTAAATGGTAAGCTTTAGTACTTCGGCGAAGTATGGTATAGGGGCCGTCCTAATGCTCTACGTACTATTTCTCCGTCATGAATTAGTTGATTCAGATTTGTCTAGATATGGATGTATCTAGACACGTACATCCGTTTTTAGACAATTTTGAGTCAAAGCATCCGCATCTAGACAAATCTAAATTAAATAATTCGGGATGGAGTATGTAGTATATGTAAAGCTTACCATTTAAGGAAAAAAACCTTCTGATATGATAACTTATTTAGTGAGTACAGAAAAAATTACTTTATGTTAATCTAGATATAGATCTTCGCACGGGAACCAAGACAACAAAAAACATTCTTTCATAAAACACATTAAATGAGAACACTTTTAGATTTAACCCATTGTAAAAGTTGTAGCATCTAAACACATATCTACTACTATTAGTATATAATATGGTGCATTGAGAGTACTTTGCTAGTTGGAGTGATTAGTGTCAAAACTATCAAACTAATGAGTACCTAGATGTGTCATAAGTATTACTACATATCTAAGTCTTATGTTATTAACCTTACACGTAGTTTCGTGTGGGTAGTTTTATTTTCTTTCTTTTATGCTTGATTAAATCATCTAGATATGCAATAATTAAAGCACATCAAGATATGCCCTAGACAGACCCTAGTTAATTGAACTAAGAGTAATACTAGATAGAATTAAGGTGTTAGATCGACCGACCGGCATATATTGAGGGGAATATATAAAAGGGTAGTGGTGGTGTAGCTTTTAGATGCACGTGGATCGAACAATATCCATGAACGAGAGATTTGCAAAATATGACAAACGAACCTGGCTGCCGGCCGTCGCTACCACCGCCGCCATGGCTGGACTGCCTTTCCGCGAAACAGAGACGAGTAACTTAGCACTATGGAGGACCCTTGGCTTCCAGTTTATCTCCTGTTGGCCCAGTCTCGATCGGCACCGATTACTTCCGGACGACGACGATGAAGCAAACTAACTATGATCCCGCTTCTTGCTGAGAAGCTGACTTGAACCCGTACCGTACTAAGCAACGTAGCAAGGTCGTACTCCTACTAGCTAGTCGATTTGCCGCCGGCCAAAGGCACAACCCACGGAGCCCACGCACGTATCCAGGCTGTTTTGAATTGTGTTACTTGACAACTTACGGTCCAGGTTACATACCAATCGTGTTCGACGATGACTTTCACCTTTTTTTTTAGGCGAGTGTTAGGCGCCAGCGCCGCCGGTCAGCCCCGAGCCGCTCGATCTATCCACAGGTAACCGTCATATCTGACCCCGCCTCCCCTTTCTTCATCCTGCCTTACGGAAGAAAAATAAGAGAAAAAAGGACCCCGCATATCGCTGGCCCACGATGCCCTTGTTTGGGGAAATCCCCTTGTTTGGACCACCATTGCCCCTGCTCGCCGGTGCTCGTAGCCTCACCGCCGCCCACGCTCGCAAAACACCACATGCCTTCGTCCCCTCTTGCATTCCTCGCCGGCTCCATGAATGCAGCAGCGTATCACGGGGTTGCAGCTCTAGTGGCGATGGTCGCAACTCCGGCGGCGACGGGTCGCCGGCAGCAACACCAGTCGGCAAGTTCGCAGTGTACGTCGCCTTGGTTGCCGTCCGTAGCAAAAATGGGAGATGGTCGTAGAAAAATATCTAGCTAGTTCTAGCAAAAATGCTTCGTCGCTGTGTCGGCAGCATCTCGCTGAAGCATCAGCGGTTGCCGGACGCAGCAAAAAAGCTCGTTGGTTGTAGCAAAAAAATTTTGACGGTTCCAGCATCCGATGACCCCCATTCCAGCACCCCTGCACTTGCTTGCTTCTTCTACCTGATGTCGCAATTCTCGTTCCAGCAAAAAAATCTGCGGGTTGTAGCAGTTTCTATCATTAGTTGTAGCATATTTTGGTGCCGGTTGTAGCACCCCCAAATCCCTGGGTCACCAGCACCTCACCTCGTCTCGTTGTAGCACGTCGCCGGTCGACTGTACAATGCCTTCGCCCCACTGTAGCAGTTGGTTTGCCGTTTCCAGCACACCGCAAAGGCGGTACCAACATCTCTGTGGAGGATGCAACACTGCGCCAAAGCCGGTTCCAGCAAAAAACGATGTTGGTTTCAGCACCTCCGTCGGACGATTCCAGCAAATCATGCTGCTGGTTGCAGCACCTGCTTTGCGTTTGAAGCTTGCAGCATGGCGGGGAGGCTTCTCATGCTCGACCACGTCGTCGCCGGTGAGAACTTGTGGTGGTTCCGCCACCACCCAGACTCGAGGTCATGGTAGCCGCCCCCAACCCCTTGGTCGTGCAACGCTTGTACGCCCCCACCTGTTTTCCTCACCACTGCTGGTCTCCGCCGACGCTCGCGACAAAAAAGCTTGTGGAGGAGCAGAGCTCGTCTTGGCCGGAGGAAGGAGGAGTAGAGCCCGTCGTGGCGGGAGGAAGAATGAGGAGCGGAGCCCGTTTGTGTGTGGCTGGAGGAAGAAGGAGAAGGGAAAAGATAGGCTAGGAAATGATAAGGGAGAGAGGTCATTGTGCTGGACCCATCACATACACGCGTCGCATGCGAAAGGGGGAGTATGTGGCAAGCGAGCCAGCGTGGTGCGCGAGCCGGTGGAAAGTTCGGCCGGCGCATCGCACACAAATGATTATCTTTTTTTATGATTAGGCAACGATGACTTCCATGCCAGCCGACGGCATGGAGTAGTAGGGTTTTTTTGGGAAGCATGGGTAGTGTTTCATTTTTAATTAACGCCAACAACTCGGAGCAGGACAACTGGACTACTAGCGGACGGTGTTCGATCGACTCGGGTGCAGACTGAATCACGGGTCTCCATTGCACACGGTTTTGAACCGTCTGTCTTTCGATGGTGGGGGATAAAAAATGCTATGTGGCGACCATTCGCTACGAGGCCAACCCAGCTAACGCCTCCATCGTTGTTGCACCCATCCCGACGCATGCCATGTAGGTCAGCTGGAGCCCGTTCTTCCATGTTTTCCTGGCAACAAACCCAACTAAGAGCATCTACAGCCGGGCGCCTCAAGCCCTCCTCAAACGCCCG
This sequence comes from Aegilops umbellulata, assembly GCA_032464435.1. Lineage (NCBI taxonomy): Eukaryota > Viridiplantae > Streptophyta > Magnoliopsida > Poales > Poaceae > Aegilops > Aegilops umbellulata. Next base: position 400,718,541 of record CP136056.1, on the reverse strand, counting down.
AGCGGGTCGCCCGGTCATTGACCGATCACGTATTTTCGACCTAGATGGACGCCTCAAACAGGTCTCAAACGCCTGGACTGGTCGACACCCCTCATATCCACCTGGGCGCCCGGGCACGTCCGCCATGTCGGACCCGACCCATGCTTGCCCACTCGACCTCACATATATTCGTTCCCATCCGCTCGCTGGGGCAAGCCCTAGCCACTTCATTCCACTCCCCTCCACTCCCCTCTATCACCCGAACTCACCTCCGGCGAGTTCTGGCCTTCTCCGGCATGGCAGACAGCGGATCGGACTCTGACCACTCCGGATCCGTCGACTGGTGTCATCTCATGCGGGTAGGAGGAGGCAATGGCAGTCCGCATTGCACTCCACCGCCCCCGGGAGGACAGCGACCGATCGACGGACGGATCCGTCCGCTGCGACGCCATAGCGTCGGCTCACCTGGCGCTCGGGTCCTCTGGTGCTGGATCCTCACGGCCCCGACAGCCGGAACACCTCTCCATCCCCATCACCGGTCGGACAGACTATGAGTCCCACCGGGAACGGGAAGTGATACGTCTCCATCGTGTCTACTTTTCCAAACTCTCTTGCCCTTGTTTTGGACTCTAATTTGCATGATTTGAATGGAACTAACCCGGACTGACGCTATTTTCAGCAGAATTGCCATGGTGTTATTTTTGTGCAGAAATAAAGGTTCTCGAATTGACCTGAAAATTTATGGAGAATTTTTGTGGAATATATATAAAATACTGGCGGAAAAATATACCAGAGGGGGGCCACCCAGAGGCCACAAGCCCTGGGGGTGCGCCTCCCAGGCTTGTGGGGCCCCTGGACCGCCTACAACCCAAACTCCAACTCTATAAGTACCTATTCGCGGAGAAAAAAAACCAGAGAGAAGGATTCATCGCGTTTTACGATACGGAGCCGCCGCCACCTCCTGTTCTTCATCGGGAGGGCTGATCTGGAGTCCGTTCAGGGCTCCGGAGGGTGGAATCTGTCGTCATAATCATTATCAACCTTCCTCCATCGCCAATTCCATGATGCTCACCATCGTGAGTGAGTAATTCCATCGTAAGCTTGCTGGTCGGTGATGGTTTGGATGATATTTATCATGTAATCAAGTTAGTTTTGTGAGGGTTTGATCCCTAGTATGCACTATGTTCTGAGATTGATTTTGCTATGACTTTGCTATGCTTAATGCTTGTCACTATGGCCCGAGTGCCATGATTTCAGATCTGAACCTATTATGTTTTCATGAATATATGTGTGTTCTTGATCCTATCTTGCAAGTTATAGACACCTATTATGAGTTATGATCTGCATACCCCAAGGTGACAATAATTGGGATTCTTTCCGATGATTATCGTAGTTTGACGAGTTCATGTATTCACTAAGTGCTAATGCTTTGTCCCGGTTCTCTATTAAAAGGAGGCCTTAATATCCCTTAGTTTCCATTAGGACCCCGCTGCCACGGGAGGGTAGGACAAAATATGTCATGCAAGTTCTTTTCCATAAGCATGTATGACTATATACGAAATACATGCCTACATTATATTGATGAATTGGAGCCAGTTATGTGTCGCCCTAGGTTATAACTGCTACATGATGAATATTATCCAACACAATTATCATTGCCGATCCAATGCCTACGAGCTTTTCACATATTGATCTTTGCTAAGTTACTTTCGTTGCTACTGCTGTTACAATCATTACAAACTGCTACTATTACTTTTGTCACTGTTACTGTTACTTTCGTTGCTACTGCTGTTACAATCATTACAAACTGCTACTGTTACTTTTGTCACTGTTACTGTTACTATCATACTACTTTGCTACTAAATACTTTGCTGCAGATATTAAGTCCTAAAGGTGTGGTTGAATTAACACCTCAGCTATTAATACTTGTGAATATTCTTTGGCTCCCCTTGTGTCGAATCAATAAATTTGGGTTGAATACTCTACCCTCAAAAATTGTTGCGATCCCCTATACTTGTGGGTTATCAAGACCTTTTTCTGGCGCCGTTGCCGGGGAGCATAGCTCTATTTGCCGAGTCACTTGGGATTTATATTTGTTGATCACTATGAGGAATTTGAATGATACCAAAACCAAGATTTTTCCCTCTACTGCGAGGGGAGGTAAGGAATTGCCATCTAGCACTGCACTTGATTTACCTTCTGTTTTAAGTAAGCTTGCGATACCACCTGCTATTAATTCTGATATGTCGCAAATAAGTGATGATGCTACTTCTGCTATGAATAATGCTTATGATGATGCTAGTACTTTGCTTGATAAGACTATGCCACTGGGTGAATTTCTTGATGAACAACTTGCTAGAGCTAAAGATATTGAGAATGCTGAAATTGATGATATTTCTGGTACTGATGAAATTATTGAAACTGAACACTTTGAAACACCTATTAGAACTAGCTCTCCTAGATATGAATTGCCTGTTATACCTGAGGGTTATGTTATGGATGGAGAGGTAGCTAGGGACTTTCTTGCTTGTAAAGATAGAGAGGATCTTAAGAAACCACTAGTCAAGTTGAAAGAAAAAATCTTTGAATGCTAGAATGCAATATGATCCTAAGTTTGCTACTTCACCTATCTTTGTTACTGATAAAGATTATGAATTCTCTGTCGATCCTCAGTTAATTACTTTGGTTGAAGCTGCTCGTTTCCATGGTTATGAATCGGTAGCTGTTGTGGCACATCTTACTAAACTGAATGACATAGCCACCCTATTTGCTTATGAGGAAAAGATTTGCTATTACTACATTCTTAAGTTGTTTCTTTTCTCTTTAAAGGGTGATGCTAAGATATGGTTTAATTCTCTTGCTCCTGGTTGTGTGCGTAGTCTCCAGAATATGATTTACTACTTCTCTGAAAAATATTTTCCTGCTCATAAGAAACAATCTGCCTTACAAGAAATATTTAACTCTGTGCAAATTGAAGAAGAGAGTCTCCCACAAGCTTGGGGGAGGCTTCTCCAATTAATTAATGCTTTGCCTGATCATCCTCTCAAGAAAAATGAAATACTTGATATCTTTTATAATGGACTAACCGATGCTTCTAGGGACCACCTAGATAGTTGTGCTGGTTGTGTTTTCAGGGAATGAACTTTTGAACAAGCTGAAGTATTATTGAATAATATATTGAGTAATGATAATGATTGGACTCCTCCCGAACCATCGCCTAAGCTAACTCCGAAGAACAGGGGTATTCTATTTCGTAGTCCTGAAGATATGCAAGAGGCAAAGAAATCTATGAAAGAAAAATGTATTAAGGCTGAAGATGTTAAGAATTTACCACCTATTGAAGAAATACATGGCCTTAATACCCCGACACATGTAGTAGAGGTAAATTCTCACTATAGATTTGATGAGGTGATATTCCCTATAATAAATTTGCTAGTCAGTGCTTGGATGAATTTGATAACTTTATTGTTAAACAAGAAAACTTCAATGCATATGTTAGTAGACAATTGAAACGAAATGCTTATATGCTTGAACGCTTGAGTGACTATATGTTTAGAACTGTTAATGATCTCAAGATTGTTAGTAAACATGATTCTATGGTAAAAACCCAAGTAGAACAAGTTCTCAAGGCACAAAATGATTTACTTGACGAGATGAATAATAAGATGAATGATCATGTTGTTAGAGTTGTGACTAGAGGTGGTAAAATGACTCAGGAACCTTTGTATCCTGAAGGCCATATGTCGTGGTTTTGTCACAGCAGATGCCCTCGTGAAAGGAATTAGGTGCGAGGCCATGGCTACGGTGATTAGATTAAAGGGGTTGAGCGGGATGAGAGACACGAATTTACCCAGGTTCGGCCCCTCACAATCGAGGTGAAGGCCTACGTCATGCTTTGTGTTGTATTGATTGAGTATCGATTACAAGGGAGCGGAATCGCTTAACCTAGCTATCGATGGATTGTAACTTAGGTTTACCCGCCGCAGGGTCTCGCCTTAATATACACAAGTCGAGGCCTCCAAGTCGCCTTGCCTTTCTAGGCAAGTCGTTGTTGGGCGGCTTACACTTCTGGCTCACGCACCATCTTCTGGTCTTGGGCCTTCATCCGACTTATCGCGTAAGTCGCCTCCCGGCTTCATGTCTTGGTCTCTTGGGCCTATCTAAGGCCTTATTGTTTAAGTCGCCAATATCATAACCCGGCCCTTCTAGGGTGGGTTATACCGCGGGGTTATATACCCAACATTAGGCCCCAGATTGATTTGAACGTGTTCATATCAATCTTCAATGCTTCTGATTGGCGAATCTTCCTTGGTTCTTCCAAACATTTTAACCCTTAACAGATCTTCATAACCTGCCATATAAAGGATGACCTCATCTTCATAAATTCAGAAAAAACCTCATGATGTCACAACGGATCTTTTGCATTAATCATCCATTCCGGGAATCGAGGCGTCTCCTTTGGCACAGTAGTTATTATGTCTCCTCGATTTTGGCAATGGCCTATTAATGTTCCCTCTTTTTTCCTTATAAATAGACACGGAGGGCCTGCCTTTTCACTTTCTACCCCCATCACCTCTACCTCTTCTTCTTCCTCGCGGCGTCAGCCGTGACTGGAGCTCCGCCGCACCAGCCAAACCGCGCCGACTGCTTCGCTGAGGCCGCTGCATCAACCTATCAGGACCAGAATCCGGCGGGCTCGCCGCTCTTTACCAACACCGTCAGGTATCATTCTTCTCCTTTCTCAGATCCATATTAGGGCACCCGAGTTCATACAGTTCATCCAAGTTTATCTCATCTCTGAACAGACTTGTATTTCAATCCGAAACCGTTATAGAAGTAACGCGGTAGCAGTTTAACCTTCATCTTGTATCTTGGGTAGATTGCTTCCTTTTCAGAATCAATACATAACCTGTTAGTTTTTTCATCACTGCCTTTTTTTAGATCTGGCAATTTTTTTCTTTTTCGCCCTGCTCGTAGATCCACAAATATAGCTGTAAACTGTGAAACCTGTTTGCCCCATACTTAGCAAAATTCAATAATCTTGATCCATAGATAATCAACCTGCCCTTCATCTTTCGGGCGGCTTAACAATGGACTTGTAACTTGCCAAGAACTCCAGAAATTTAACCCGCCAATCATGCCGCCGGCTCATATTTTCATAACTTAACCCGCCACATTCTCATAGTCTGATAGTCACTTTAGTCCATGTCTAGGGTGGCTCGTAATTCCATAATGGTTCACAGTAATATGTAGTCTTTTAACCATAGCTAGCTCATTATTGTTGAAACATCATGTGATCATCTGGGCAGCTCACCATTGCAATTTTAACCCGGCATACCTTTATTCCTTGGTCGCAACTTTTTGACCTGGCCAACCATGACTAAGACTCCCACTTCTTGATACTGGGTTGCTTCCAGAGTCGCCGAACTCACACTAAACGAGTATGTGGATATGGGGGGTTTTACGAGCTAAAGAGGTTATTCACTGGCAGGTTCCCGGTCCTGAAACTACTCCTCAACCCGAAGAGGGTGAATTTGTTATTTTTTTGGATCAGCTGCTCCATGGCTTTTCACCTCCCAGGTCAAATTTCTTCCGGGACGCCTTGCATTTTTACAATCTTCATCCCCAAGACATCGGACCCAATTCCGTCTCCAATCTATGCCACTTTGAAGTACTCTGTGAAGTGTACCTTCAAGAGGAGCCCACTGTTGACCTTTTCAAGGATTTCTTTTATATCAACCGCCAAACTGAAATGACCGATGGGCCCATTTTAGAACTTGGAGGTGTTTCCATCCAAAGGCATAGAGATGTAACCTTCCCTTCAGCTGCACTGCCCAGCCACCCCAAGGACTGGAACTATACCTGGTTTTATTGCAGAGACACCTCTCCAGTTGGAGAAAATCCCTTATCGGGTTATCGCCCCTACCGACTCAACACCAACAGCGAGCTTCCGGGTCGATTGACAACCGCAGAACGCACCTAGTATGCCCGCACATTTTTAAAGATAAAGGCTTTAATAGCCAACGACTTAACTGGAGTTGATCTGACCCGCTGCTGGGTCGCATGGAGGATTTTACCACTAAGCCGACGCAACGACTTAATGTTCCAATACACTGGTGATACGAAGGACCCACAACGTTACAATCAAACACGCTTGACTGATAAAGAGATCAGTGACACAGTTAAGACGCTGCTTGGGGAATCTCTAGAAAACTACAGTAAAGTGGGACTGAATCCTTTCCGCACTCTTAACCCGGCTCCTTCTGTAAGTGTTCTGAATGAATCTTCATCTTGTTTATCTATCTCATGTACTTCATATCCTTTAAATTATTGCTCATGTATGTATATAGGCCGACTCTTCTTTCTGGAAGAAGAAGCTAACAGCCGCCCCGCCCACTCAGAAGACTAAAGCAACAAAGTCTCATGGCACGGGTCGCCATAAGAAACAAACGGTAGAAGAGCTTCTTGAGCTAGATGAGTCAGAGGTAGAACTTGATTCCCTTGGTCTTCTTTTTATGCAACTTCTTCATGCTGATTCCTCTCAGGACGAAGTGGACACGAGCCAGGCCAATGAAGTAGAGGTAACTATTATCTCCTATGACTCAGAACCCTTGCCAAGAAAGAAAACACGGCGGGTCATCCGAAAAGTAAGATTTTCTCACCCTCTTGCTCATTTGGACCCCAACTTTCTTTTGAAGAAATAGCAGCACGAGTCAAGGTGTCAGACCCCGAGTGGCGGCACTGAAGACCTCATGGACGGCTTATCCAACACGTTAGCTCCCCGGAAATGTCGCAATGAGGTGCCTCACATCCCGACTCTATCCCTTCCACAAGCCGGTCTCATGCGTCAAGCTCTTAATTCTTCCGATTCAAACTACCAGGGAACGCCTCCATCATCTGACGACTCAACTAGAACACAACTTCTAGCCTTCATTGTCTCTCAAGGGCAAGTATTTTCATTCGTTGATAAAGACTTGCTGTCACATACTCATAAACTTGTACTCTTGTCACAGGGGCAAGGCCAAAACTGGCAAGAAGCAGAAGGTGGGCTGCTCTTGCAAGGCTTCCGAAGCTTCCGAGCCGGAGAAGCAACCGCTGGAGACCCCTGAGGGCCTAATCCAAAACCCTGAAGACCCTGCTAGCCAGCAAAATGACCCGCCTCCACAAACTAAGGCAGCACCTTCTGAGGCCATGGACATTGATGCTAACCTAGCAGATAGCCATGACCCGCCAAGTCCAACTCTTAGCAAACCAATTAAAGAAATCCCTCCTAAGAAGAGCTCTGATGAGATTACTATCACTGGAACGGCTTATACAGTGCCAGGAGCCTCCATTATGCTAGCCAATCATTCAACTAAGGAAGAGGTACCTTTACTGGAAAAAGGCAAAGCCAAATTGGATCTGGAGAGCTATTCCCCATTCAAACGCAGGTGAGGTGTATGCGGCCTATTTAAGCCGCCTTCACACAAGCCGGGACATGGAGGACGGGTTAGTCCATTTGATGAAGCAAAAATATGAGGTATGAATATATCAAACTGCTCTTTAGCCTTGCATATATATGTCCATACTAGCCCCCAAGTCTTAAGTATAGGAATGATATTGAGTATGCTTGAGACTTGTGAAAATTTCCAAAGTGTTGTCCCCAAGGGCCGGCTTATCTTGATAAGATGAGCTGGGTCTTTCCAATCATTTGTGAGAACCAAATATGGAGCCCCCAAGGGTCCTCTTATCTTGATAAAATGAGTCGGGTCTTACAATCACTTGTGAGAACCGAATATGTAGCCCCCAAGGTCCGGCTTATCTTGAGCCGGGTCATAATATAAATTCAAAAGACCTACATTAGCCCCCAAGTGCAAAGTATATTGCTTGCAATGTGCTTGGGACATGAATACCATTGTTGAATATGAACTTAACCATCTTAATATTGCTTGTCACCCTTGGCAGGAAGCTTTGAGTTTGGGCGAGCCAAACATCGCTGAGTTGAAGAAAAACCTGGAGACGCATCAAAGTGAACGCGCCAAGGCTGAATTAAGCCTAAAATCATCATTGGAAAATATTGAAAAGATCAAGGCCAAATTTGATGAAGAAAGAGCCGCCTTGGAAACTGAGAAGGCCAATCTTCTGAATAGAGCAGAAGATGCTGAGGCTCAGCTGAAACTGGTGACTAGAGAGTTATCCGGCTTAAAACAACATATCTCTCAAATGACAGCCACCATCTTTGGTAAGTAAGGCATATATTTTACTGCATTGACCCACCTAACGACTTGTAATATAATTGTTAACCCGCCTGACAACTCATGCTTCAAATTGCTTAACAGGTGCCAGGAGTATTAGCCTTGGGACAGAACGTTGTGATGAAGCTGAAGGCCGTGTACTCTTTAATGGAAAAGTTATACGCTGGAAGCCTGCAAGCACTCGTGGCTTCAAATGGAAAGAAGCCCCCAAAACTTATGAAAACTATGCTAGATCACCTATCCACAGTGCCGACTCAGATTGAAGAGGCGAAGCTGTCAACCGCCCGCATAGGAGCTATCGTTGCTTTAAGCCGGGCGAAGGCGTGGCAATCAGAATTAGATCCGACAGAGATTGCTAGAGGGTGTCCGGAATTTACTGATGACGGATCTGTTTTCGAAGAAGCTGACTTTGCCAGATGTGTTAAAGAGATGAGTCCTCTTGCATGTCAACTTGCACAAGAAGCAGATCTGTCCAAGTATCAAGCGGGTTATGACAGCAACAATGTTCGCATGAAGCCGCCGACACATGAGATTGTGGATTTAACTCCTCAACAACGTAAGCATATCTTCGCTCCTGATATTGACCCTTCTCTTATTCTTAATGATGAGGTGACCTTCAAGGCGTTAATTGGCATCGACTGGACGTCGGGTGATCTCCAGATGATAGACGGCGACGAGCCAGCACGGGATGACCCGGAAGCCTCTACCTCAAGGCGCCATGATGATAGTAACCTGCCTGGTCAAAACCCGGACGATGCTTAGGCCGGCTCAACTGATTGATGTAACTCCAGAAACACTTGACCGAAAAAAGTTTTGGGCTCTGTTGCAGCCATGTAATAGCATAGTTAAAACTTTAACTGCCTTGTTATGCCTTCGAGCATGTTATGCCAACTATGCTTCACCGACTTAATCTTTTTGATCTTGCCTTATATATGCATATTTGGCCTTTCAACTTTGCTAAAATCTCTTGAAAGCTTGATATATAATCTGTAAAAGATCCAACAGTGTCTTGTACTAGCGACTTATAGTCACCATCTAGGGCGAGTTAAATAACCCAACAATCTAGGGTGACTTATAGTCATATCTAGTCTTTGAAAAGATCACTTTGGCGGCTTATAGCCTCAATAATCCCAATGTAGAACAATATAACCCGGATCTATATGGCTTGGCAAATTTTCATCTGCAAAAACTTCTGCAAAGCAGAAATATAAAGTATGCATATGACTCAAATATTTGTTACGTCGGCTTATAAGGCACGAAAACAGGTTGGTTTTTAAAAAAACTCAATTTTTTGCTTCAAAGAAGCTTGGCATGAAAGCCTGTCATCCCGTAAGCCAGCTCTCACGTGACATAAATCCGTCATTTAAACCCTAACTAGTTCAGGGTCTTATTGAAAAGATTGACTGTTAAGAGTACGAATGGGCCACATAGGGGAGAGACTACAACAAACATGTAAGTTTATCCGAGCTCTTTGTAAGGCGACTCTCACGTGACATAAGCCGCTGTTTTAACTTGACGAGTTCATGGTCTTATTTAAAAGATTGACTGTCAAGAATATGGCGGGTCACCTAGCAGAGTAGCAAGTTGCAAACAGGCAAGTTTAACCCAGTTATGGCCTAGAAGCCGGTCAAGTGGGTATGAAAGCTATACTCATTGAGTAGGAAGCCCCCAAGCGACCTATGGCATGAAAGCCGATCAAGAGGGTAAGAATAGCTATGCTCATTGAGCAGGAAGCCCCCAAATGACCTAGAATATGGCATGAAAGCCGATCAAGAGGGTAAGAATAGCTATGCTCATTGAGAAGGAAGCCCGCAAATGACCTAGAATATGGCATGAAAGCCGATCAAGAGGGTAAGAATAGTTATGCTCATTGAGCAAGAAGCCCCCAAATGACCTAGAATATGGCATGAAAGCCGATCAAGAGGGTAAGAATAGCTATGCTCATTGAGCAGGAAGCCCCCAAATGGCCGAGAATATGGCATGAAAGCCGATCAAGAGGGTAAGAATAGCTATGCTCGTTGAGCAGGAAGCCCCCAAGTGACCTTATGATCAACCAATGAAGACTCATGCACAAAATATGTGAGATGAAATGACAGAGTCCCTAATTTTTTGGGGGGTGCCGGCTTTATTAAATTAACTATGAAAATATAAGTACATCAATGAAGGTATATACAATGATGAGAGTCAATGACTCAAGTGTAGTAAGGCCGAAGGTGAGCAATTGGTCTCTTGCTCAGAAGTATGCGATTTCTTGCGCTCACGTATATCAATGAGATAATACGAGCCATTGTTGGGATTCTTGCTAACCACGAAAGGTACTTCCCAAGGCGGGGACAGCTTATGCATGCATGTCTGATCTTGAATCAGTTGGAGCACTAAGTATCCCTCTTGAAACGCCCGAGTTTTGACTTTGCGCTATGATAGCGAAGCAGGCCTTGTTGATAAATTGCCGATCGAGCCGCTGCAAGATCATGCTCTTCATCCAAAGCATCAAGTGCTTTCTGACATGCCGTCTCATTATCATCTTCAACGTAAGCTACCACTCTGGGCGAATCATGACGGATATCGCTTGGGAGAACCGCCTCTGCGCCATAAACCATGAAGAAAGGCGTATAGCCTGTTGAACTGTTGGGGTGGTTCTGATACTCCAAAGGACTGAAGGAAGCTCTTCAACGCAACAACCCAACGTTCGCTCCAAAGGAACCATAAGCCGGGGCTTAATGCCTATCAAAATTTCTTGGATAGCCCGTTCTGCTTGACCATTAGACTACGTATGAGCCACTGAGAAAACATCAAGGTGGATATGCTCTCTTTGGCAGAACTCTTTCATAGCACCCTTAGACAGATTAGTGCCATTATCAGTGATGATACTATGAGGATATCCAAAGCGGAAGATCAGCTTTTTAACAAACTAAACTGCAGTCGCCGCGTCACAATTGCTAACTGGCTCCGTCTCAACCCACTTGGTAAACTTGTCAACCGCCACCAGAAGGTGGGTCTTCTTATCCTTAGACCTCTTGAATGGTCCAATCATATCAAGCCCCCAAACCACAAACGACCAAGTTATTGGGATCATCCGTAATTACTGAGCCGACACATGAGCTTGTTTGGAGAATTTCTGACACCCATCACACTTGCTAACAATATTCTCTACATCTGCATGAGGCATTAACCTGTAAAACCCATAACGGAAAGCTTGAGCCACCAATGATTTTGAACCGGCATGATGACCACAATCGCCTTCATGAATCTCTCGTAAAATTTCACGGACCTCCTGAGGAGAAACACAGCGTTGGAACATGCCTGTCACATTGCATCGGTGTAACTCGCCGTTGATAATAGTCATAGACTTAGACCTCCTGGTGATCTGTCGTGCTAAAGTTTCATCCTCAGATAACTCGCCCCGAGTCATATAAGCCAGATAAGGCAACGTCCAGTCAGGAATTGCATGAAGAGCCGCCACTAACTACGCCTCCGGGTCAGGGCTAGCAAGGTCTTCTTCATACGGTAACTTGACAAAAGGATTGTCTAACACATCGAGGAATATATTAGGGGGCACCAGCTTACGTTGATAGCCAAGCCGGGATAGTGCATCATCGCCTTATTTTTCCTCCAATCAAGGTGATCCACCTGGTAGCCTTTAAAGTGACCAGCAATATAATCAACCGCCTGGTGATAAGCTGCCACGATTGGATCTTTAGAGTCCCACTTGCCTGAAACTTGCTGGGCCACGAGGTCTAAGTCGCCCAGGCACCTGACCTGGCTTAAATTTATTTCCTTAGCCATACGAAGGCCATTGAGCAAAGCTTCATACTCAGCTGCATTGTTTGTTGGAAATATGCCCTAGAGGCAATAATAAAAGCATTATTATTATATTTCCTTATTCATGATAATTGTCTTTATTCGTGCTATAATTGTGTTATCCGGAAATCGTAATACATGTGTGAATAACAGACAACAACATGTCCCTAGTGAGCCTCTAGTTGACTAGCTCGTTGATCGACAGATAGTCATGGTTTCCTGACTATGGACATTGGATGTCATCGATAACGGGATCACATCATTAGGAGAATGATGCGATGGACAAGACCCAATCCTAAACATAGCATAAGATCGCATAGTTCGTTTGCTAGAGTTATCCAATGTCAAGTATCCTTTCCTTAGACCATGAGATCGTGTAACTCCCGGATACCGTAGGAGTGCTTTGGGTATGCCAAACGTCACAACGTAACTGGGTGACTATAAAGGTATGCTACGGGTATCTCTGAAAGTGTCTGTTGGGTTGACATGGATCGAGACTGGGATTTGTCACTCCGCTTGACGGAGAGGTATCACCGGGCCCTCTCGGTAATGCATCATCACAATGAGCTCAATGTGATCAAAGTGTTTGATCACGGGATCATGCATTACGGAACGAGAAAAGTGACTTGCCGATAACGAGATTGAACGAGGTATTGGGATACCGACGATCGAATCTCGGGCAAGTAAAATACCGATTGGCAAAGGGAATCGTATACGGGATTGATTGAATCCTTGACATCGTGGTTCATCCGATGAGATCATCGTGGAGCATGTGGGAGCCAACATGGGTATCCAGATCCCGCTGTTGGTTATTGCCCGAGAGCCGTCTCGGTCATGTCTGCATGTCTCCCGAACCCGTAGGGTCTACACACTTAAGGTTCGGTGACGCTAGGGTTGTAGGGATATGTATGTGCAGTAACCCGAATGTTGTTCGGAGTCCCGGATGAGATCCCGGACGTCACGAGGAGTTCCGAAATGGTCCGGAGGTAAAGAATTATATATAGGAAGTGCTATTTTGGCCATCGGGACAAGTTTCGGTGTTATCGGTATTGTACCGGGACCACCGGAGGGGTCCCGGGGGTCCACCAGGTGGGGCCACCTGCCCTGGTGGGCCACATGGGCCTTAGGGGGTGCGCCTTGGCCTGCTTGGGCCAAGGGGAACCAGCCCCAAAGGGCCCATGCGCCTAGGGTTCCATCTAGGAGGAGTCCTAGTGGTGGAAGGCACCTCCTAGATGGCTTGGGGGGGAGGGAAACCTCCCTGGCCGCCGCCCCCCTTGGGAGATTGGATCTCCCAGGGCCGGCGCCCCCCCAAGAAGCCTATATAAAGGGGGGCAGGGGAGGGGGGCAGCGCACCCTATTGCCCTGGCGCCTTCCTCTCCCTCTCCAACACCTCCTCCTCCTCCGTAAGTGCACGGCGAAGCCCTGCCGGAGTACTGCAGTTCCACCATCACCATGCCGTCGTGCTGCTGCTGGAGCCTTCTTCCCCAACCTATCCTTTGCCTTGCTGGATCAAGAAGCAGGAGACGTCACGCTTTCCGTACGTGTGTTGAACGCGGAGGTGCCGTCCGTTCGGCACTAGATCATCGGTGAATTGGATCACGGCAAGTACGACTACCTCATCCATGTTCACTCGAACGCTTCCGTTGCAATCTACAAAGTGGTATGTAGATGCTATCTAATCTAAATACTCGTTGCTAGATGAACTCATAGATGGATCTTGGTGAAACCGTAGGAAAATTTTTAATTTTCTGCAATGTTCCCCAACAGTGGCATCATGAGCTAGGTCTATGCGTAGTTCTTCTTGCGCGAGTAGAACACAATTTGTTGTGGGCGTAGATGTTGTCAACTTTTCTTGCCGTTACTAGTCTTATCTTGCTTCAGCGGTATTGTGGTATGAAGCGGCCCGGACCAACCTTACACGTACGCTTACGTGAGACCGGTTCCACCGACTAACATGCACTAGTTGCATAAGGTGGCTGGTGGGTGTCTGTCTCTCCTACTTTAGTTGGAGCGGATTCGATGAAAAGGGTCCTTATGAAGGGTAAATAGAAGTTGACAAATCACGTTGTGGTTTTACGTAGGTAAGAAAATGTTCTTGCTAGAACCCTAATTCAGCCACGTAAAACTTGCAACAACAATTAGAGGACGTCTAACTTGTTTTTGCAGCAAGTGCTTTGTGATATGATATGGCCAAAGTTGTGATGTATGATGAATGATCTATATGTGATGTATGAGATGTTCATGCTATTGTAATAGGAATCACGACTTGCATGTCGATGAGTATGACAACCGGCAGGAGCCATAGGAGTTGTCTTTATTTTTTGTATGACCTGCGTGTCATTGAGAATCGCCATGTAAATTACTTTACTTTATTGCTAAACGCGTTAGCCATAGTAGTAGAAGTAATAGTTGGCGAGCAACTTCATGGAGACACGATGATGAAGATCATGATGATGAAGATCATGGTGTCAAGCCGGTGACAAGATGATCATGGAGCCCCAAGATGAAGATCAAAGGAGCTATGTGATATTGGCCATATCATGTCACGTTTATTGTTTGATTGCATGTGATGTTTATCATGTTTTGCATCTTGTTTACTTAGAACGACGGTAGTAAATAAGATGATCCCTCATAATAATTTCAAGAAAGTGTTCACCCTAACTGTGCACCGTTGCTAAGGTTCGTCGTTCCGAAGCACCACGTGATGATCGGGTGTGATAGGTCCTTACGTTCGCATATAACGGGTGTAAGCCAGATTTACACACGCAAAACACTTAGGTTGACTTGACGAGCCTAGCATGTACAGACATGGCCTCGGAACACAGAAGACCGAAAGGTCGAGCATGAGTCGTATAGAAGATACGATCAACATGAAGATGTTCACTGATGTTGACTAGTCCATCTCACGTGATGATCGGACATGGCCTAGTTGACACGGATCATGTAATACTTAGATGACTAGAAGAGGGATGTTTATCTAAGTGGGAGTTCATTAAATAATTTGATTAAATGAACTTTATTATCATGAACTTAGTCTAAATATTTACAATATGTCTTGTAGATCAAATGGCCAACGTAGTCCTCAACTTCAACGCGTTCCTAGAGAAAACCAAGCTGAAAGACGATGGTAGCAACTATACGGACTGGGTCCGGAACCTGAGGATCATCCTCATAGCTGCCAAGAAAGATTATGTCCTACGAGCACCGCTGGGTGACGCACCTATTCTCCCTGCAGAACAAGACGTTATGAACGCTTGGCAGTCACGCTGCGATGATTACTCCCTCGTTCAGTGCGGCATGCTTTACAGCTTAGAGCCGGGGCTCCAAAAACGTTTTGAGAGACATGGAGCATATGAGATGTTCGAAGAGCTGAAAATGGTTTTCCAAGCTCATGCCCGGGTCGAGAGATATGAAGTCTCCGATAAATTCTTTAGCTGTAAGATGGAGGAAAATGGCTCTGTCAGTGAGCACATACTCAAAATGTCTGGGTTGCACAACCGCTTGACTCAACTGGAAGTTAATCTCCCGGATGAAGCGGTCATTGACAGAATCCTCCAGTCGCTTCCACCTAGCTACAAGAGCTTTGTGATGAACTACAATATGCAGGGGATGGTAAAGACCATTCCTGAGGTATATGCTATGCTGAAATCAGCAGAGGTAGAAATCAAGAAGGAGCATCAAGTGTTGATGGTGAATAAAACCACTAAGTTCAAGAAGGGCAAGGGTAAAAAGAACTTCAAGAAGGACGGCAAGGAAGTTGCCGCGCCCGGTAAACAAGTTGCCGGGAAGAAGCCAAAGAATGGACCCAAGCCCGAAACTGAGTGCTTTTATTGCAAGGGAAGTGGTCACTGGAAGCGGAACTGCCCCAAATACTTAGCGGACAAGAAGGCCGGCAAAACCAAAGGTATATGTGATATACATGTAATTGATGTGTACCTTACCAGTACTCGTAGTAGCTCTTGGATATTTGATACCGGTGCAGTTGCTCACATTTGTAACTCAAAGCAGGAGCTGCGGAATAAACGGAGACTGGCGAAGGACGAGGTGACGATGCGCGTCGGGAATGGTTCCAAGGTCGATGTGATCGCCGTCGGCACGCTGCCTCTACATTTACCTACGGGATTAGTTTTAAACCTCAATAATTGTTATTTAGTGCCAAGTTTGAGCATGAACATTGTATCTGGATCTCGCTTAATTCGAGATGGCTACTCATTTAAATCCGAGAATAATGGTTGTTCTATTTATATGAGAGATATGTTTTATGGTCATGCTCCGATGGTTAATGGTTTGTTCTTGATGAATCTCGTACGTGATGATACACATATTCATAGTGTGAGTACTGTCGTGGAATTGTCACGGCAGATGTCCTAGTGTCAGGACTTAGTCGCGAGGCCAACGCATCTATGTGGTAGCTTGAGAGGGGTTGAGTGGGACGAGAGACGCAGGGCGGATCAACACGCAAGACAAGGGTTTAGACAGCTTCGGGCCCCGGGAAACATCATCCGGTAATAACCCTACATGCTGTTTGAGGCTAGATCTCATTACCATCCCGAGGGAGACGCCGTAAACCGGCTCTTGTGTCTAACCCTAGAGATTATTGATTGCTTGTAGCCTGTCGCTTCTAACTTGTAACTTGTCCCTCTTTGGGGAGCCTCGCCCCTCCTTATATATGTTGAAGGGGCGGTTTACATGTGGAGTCCTATTGGGATTAGGACTAGTCCATCTCTAATACAAACCGGGTACAAGTCCTGGTCTTAACTCTTTGTAAGATAAGTATTCCTTTCCTCTTAAACCGCCCACAATAGTTGAACCGGCCTTCATGAACCGCCAGACGGGCCACCGGGTCTTGTCGCTCCTCTGACCCGTCCGTCGGGTTACCATTGAGTTACAACGTCCAATCGGGTTGTTTGTAAACCGCCAAGGTCAGGGCGGGTCTTCAGCTAAACCGTCAAGTCCGGCCGGTTTAACTTCCGGCCGGTTTACACCGCGGGGTATATCCCCGACATTAGCCCCCAAGTTTAGCTTGGATTTATCCATGGTAAACTTATGCTGCAAATAAACACCAGAACAAATTTGACAGGTTGTGCTCCGGATTAATAATTCTTGTAAACCGGCATCTGATCATCCTTTAGTCTTTGCCATTTCCACCTTCTAGAAAATCCGGGTCAATAACCAGCTTCATATTCAACTTGCTGACATTGGTTTCTCATAGAAAATATATTTGTGAAAAAATAATCCACTTGAGTCGGCTTCCAAAACGCCGGTTTAAGAAATATTGGTCTTGAAATATTCGTCTGATATTCAGCCGGTTTGAAGATGACCCCGGTCTTGAAAACTTGCCGGTTTAACATTACCAAATGGCCGGGTTATAAAACTGATGACCCCGGATTATAATTGTTGCATATACCGGTTCATGATTGTTGCCAACATCGGTTTATGATTGGTGACGCCTGGGTCAATCTGATTTGCTCAACAGAGAATTTGAAAATGTTTCTTCAATAATAATATAATCCCTGTAGCCCCCAAGTACCGGGTTGTCATGCTTGCAGCAACCTGGGACTTGTAATTGACTGATGCCCATAAAACTTCAACCAATGTAGCCCCCAAGGGCCGGGTCATTATGTAATAATCAGCAGGGACTTTGTAAATATAATCTTGTAAACTTTGAACAACAATGTGTAGCTCCCAAGGGCCGGCTCAGTAAGATAATATTGAGCTGGGACTTTGATATATACTTCTATGAAAATAACATCATATGATGTAACCCCTCATCATGGGGCTTGAATCGACGTCCACAAGGTTAAGAGCCTTGTGCTTTACCAACTGAGCATTAAACCCTTCAATATAATAGATAAAAAGCTTTGTACCTTGAATAGTTGACAGGAGCAATTGGTAGCCCCCAAGGGCCAGCTCATTATGATGTGATGAGTTGGGTCTTTAATAAGGTGAGCAAAAATGACTTTGCATTAGTCCCCAAGTGTCATGGTGCATGCTTGCAGTAACATGAGACTTGCATATTTGATGTAATCTCAATTTTGAATAATGTAGCCCCCAAGTGCCGGGTTGTAAGCCTGCAGCGACTCGGGACTACTCCTTCAATTGTATAAAATGATAACCATTGCGCTAAAGCGACTTTGAAAACCTTTAATCATAATATTAATAACCATAATAAAAATCCAGCCATGTTGGCCATTCAAGATAATATAATCTGGTATGAAAACCTTATTCATCCGATATCATAATAAAAATTCAGCCAAGTTTGGCTATTTGAATAATATAATCCAATAATCTATAAGCGCATGATTCCAATGGTGCAATCCAAATATATACTGGGGACTTATAGTCCAAAGCCAGACCGGTTTAATAAACACTGGATAATCTATCATCATACTGGCGACTTATTGTCTTAAAGCCAGGCCGGTTTAATAAACACCGGTGATTTATAATCATGCTTTATTCAACCTGTTTCTGCATACAACAAGTTTAAAGTGTCCTGGCGGTTTACCGCTGGACGGGTCATAATGCCCAACATATAACCCAGGTTTATAACCAAGGCTGCGCTTAAGAATAATCAAATATGAAATATATCATACCTGTGATATAATCGGTTTACCAACTTTTTGTAGTAAGAGTGATAACCCCAATCTTGAGTAATGATAACTCCTTCCATATTGCGCCGATTTATGATAAAACCGTACCGGGTTGGGATGAACACCGGATTAACCATATATATACTGGTGACTTGTAGTCAAACCAGACCGGGCTGATAATCTCCGGATTATAATTTGATCATGCACTCACAATTTGTAGTTGAAAGCCGAGCCGGGTTGATAAACACCGGTTTACTCCATAATAAGATGGTAACAGAAAATCAAACCGGGCAGATAATCTCCGGTCTAAGAATGGACCGTGTTCCGCCAATTTATACTTTGACAATCGAACCGGTTCAAGAATTGTCGGTTTAAAATCGCAACAAAAGAAATACTTATAAAAACGAAATTTCAAGCAAAGGCAATGATAAAACCATTTGCAAAAAGAAAGGCTCTACTGAGCTGGTCAGATGGTGTTACCATGGTCAGATGCAACCAAGCTCCCCGAAGGCGTAGCGATGGTGCCAGTCGGCCAGGTCCCCAAAAGACTCGTGGCATTACGCCGGCCAAGTGGTATTGCATTGGTTCGGATTCGACCAAGCCCCCAAGTGACTCAGTGGCCTAGGGCCGATCAAGTGGCATTGCATTGGTTCGGACACGACCAAGCCCCCAAATGATTCATTGGCTAAAAAGCCGACCAGAAGGCATTACCATCATCAAGACATGACCGAGCTCCCATAAGGTGTAACTACGGTTCAAGTCGATTAGGTCCCCAACTGATTCAGTGGCAAATGTGCCAGCCAGAAGGCATTACCGTCGTCAAGACATGACCAAGCCCCCTGGAGGTGTAGCTACGGTTCAGGCCGACTAGGTCCCCAACTGACTTTATAAGGATAGCTATGTTCTCTTCGGTTCGAATACGACCTATGTTTGAACAGGAAGCCCCAAGTCTCAATAGCTATGTTCTCTTTGGTTCGAATACGACCTATGTTTGAACAGGGAGCCCATGTTTGAATAGCTATGTTCTCTTTGGTTCGAATACGACCTATGTTTGAACAGGAAGCCCATGTTTGAATAGCTATGTTCTCTTTGGTTCGAATACGACCTATGTTTGAACAGGGAGCCCATGTTTGAATAGCTATGTTCTCTTTGGTTCGAATACGACCTATGTTTGAACAGGGAGCCCATGTTTGAATAGCTATGTTCTCTTTGGTTCGAATACGACCTATGTTTGAACAGGGAGCCCATGTTTGAATAGCTATGTTCTCTTTGGTTCGAATATGACCTATGTTTGAACAGGGAGCCCATGTTTGAATAGCCATGTTCTCTTTGGTTCGAATACGACCTATGTTTGAACAGGGAGCCCATGTTTGAACCGCGCATCATGGCAGCAGGTCTTCTTCAGTAATTTTTAACCTTTTTGCAGGAGATGAATTCTTCTTGAACCGGGATCTTGAACCGGATATTGAGAGCTTCAAAGCTTTGTGGGAGACATCTTTCCCTTGAACCGGATTTTAAACCGGAATCTTCATTTTCAGCCGGAAATTTTCTGACGGCCTTTAAACTCGAACTTGCGAGAAGTTAATTCCTTTTTGAACCGGACATTGTT
The DNA here is from genome assembly GCA_032464435.1 of Aegilops umbellulata. Classification (NCBI taxonomy): domain Eukaryota; kingdom Viridiplantae; phylum Streptophyta; class Magnoliopsida; order Poales; family Poaceae; genus Aegilops; species Aegilops umbellulata. The sequence continues at coordinate 400,698,328 of CP136056.1, read as the reverse complement.
AAACCGGATCTGAGCGCTTCAGAACTTTGTGGGAGAATAGATTTCTCTTGAACCGGATTGTAAACCGGATATTTGAGAGCTTCAGTGATACTGACTTCCCTTCAGCCAGGTTTCAAACCGGAATCCTTTCTGATGATCCGAAACTTCCTTGAGTCGGGATTTTGTAACTGTCATATACTTTCTGAGCCGGAAAATTTCTGACGGCCTTTAAATTTTCATCAACATAACAGTAGCCTCCGGGATCGGGTTATCTTTCCCTCCATCGTCCTCGGGCTCTTAAACCGGCTGAAACTGGCAAGACTTGCTGCGTCATATCATCGTAGCCCCCAAGTCTCAAGGTGACTCGAGGAGTTGGCTTGAGATTCTCCATATTTTACCGTCATATAAACCGGTATGACTTGTATATCATTGGTGTTGATAACACGATGTGAATACACAGAAGGTTGAGGTGACTGCGGCGGGTTGTAAATGATCCCGTATGAACCGTGTCAGCAACTCGGCCAATGGTTCCTTCCAACTGGTGATTTCAAGTTAACCAAACTGTAGCGGCGGCGACTTGCGCGCCTGCCCATTGATCCATCGAGAACAGACGGCGGTTGATGATAATTTGCCTCCAATTTGAAAGAAAACCGGGCTACCCAAGCTGTGACTTGTTCATACTCAATAAATGGCTCATGCAGACAGGTGCGGCCCGGTATGTTGATGTAGACCGGACCGCGGGGGATGGCAGCTTGTGCACGCGCTATTGGGTAATTCGCATGGTTCTGACGAGTTGACGCGGACTGGATCGCGATATAAACCGGCACGGGTCGTCGAATAGGTCAGCGATATCATAATTCCTTTTTGCAATAGACAATTTGTCCGGATGGATTTTCCTTGATATCTCACGCCAGGGGTTATCCACCGTAGAGTTGATGATCACCATGTTGGCCTCAGGAGTTGTAAACCGGCGCAGACAGAGAGTCGGCCTATACGGGTGTTGTAAGCCGGCGCAGATGGAGAACCGGTCGCGTGTTGATGTAAACCGGACCACCGGCGGTTCACGCGCGTCCGTTAAGCAGTGTGGAACGGTCAAAAGCCAATATATAATGACGCCAGTGCACGCTCCATATGCATGGTGTAACACCAATGTTGTGGCGAATAATTGTCCTGCATATAAAAATACGCAAAACCAACGTAATTGTTCTTTTTACAAAAACAACATATGTCAAAAAATAGATTTAGATGGACATCACCTGATTCGTTTGGGCCGGAAATAACCCGCCCTGAAGTTGATGATAACCGTATGAAGCTGAAATTAATCACGGGTGAACCAGCCGCAGTGTGGTAAACCGGTGCGGACGGGTGAGTCGGTCGTGATGTTTGTAAACTGGCGCGGACAGCGAGTCGGCCACGGCGTTGTAAGCCAGTGCGGACACGTGAGCCGGCCGCGAGGGCGAACGGGCGAGTCGTCCATGGCGTTGTAAGCCGGCGCGGACAGCGAGTCGACCGCGGCATTATAAACCGGTGCGGGCGGAAGAATCGGCCGCAGGGGCGAACAATAAGTCAATCGCGTGTGCTGATGTAGCGGGGTAGCAACCTGCGCAGGATGAGCGCTAGTGCAAAAAATAATATCTGCTCACGCCCCTTTCCAAGACCTTTTTGTGAAGAATAATGGTCCTGTGAAAAAATAACATAAACCAAGTAATTGTTCTTTGATAAAATAATGTGTTAAGCAAAATAAACTTAAATGGATATCACCTGATTTGTGCGGACAACCGATGATCCGTGCGCGGGCTAGAGTTTAACCGGCCAATACTATTAATGGAGCGAGCCACGACGACGGGTTGAATCGGGTCGCAAGAAATCAACTCCCATCCTGGCTCAGTAAACAGGCATGGAGGCGCTGCGGCGACTCTGGCAGAGTATTTTTTTTGACTTGACGATTGTTTCTCAGATCCGACTCGTACTAGCAATACTTGATAGCTTTGTTTGTACGCCCATAGGAAACTGGGATCAAACTCCGTAGCTTGACATGATGTGTTACCAGTACTTGATAATTTGGTATGGGCTATCTGACTAGCTCTGTTTCCATGCGGACGGGTTGATGATTCTGATGGATTTGATGTGTGCGCTTTCAGCGGGGTTGGTTCTGATTGTCCATCCGTCCTGGCGTGAAGACGGCCACAACAGAGGAGAGCAGCCGCGGGTTAAGACCAACAGAGACAGCTCTGCTGTAGGTAGAGGCGAGACGAGCCACCGTCGCACGGAGTCCGTGACCCGGAGGCATGGCCGAGGTGACACGGAGCAAAACTAGACGAGGGGGCAACTCGAGGCCGTGGAGGCCGAGTCAGGCGGCTTGGGAGGCCGCTGGGACCACGCAACGGCTGAGGGGAGTCGCGGCAGCTCAACGCACTGAACACTCAAAGCAGGGCCGGTGTCCAATCCTTTTCCGGGTCGTGTTATCCCCGCCCCGTTGCTGTGTATAGTCGGAAACTTGGTCGGTCTCAGCGATTTGCACGCGTGCTGAACTAGCAGCACCCGCTCCCAACATCGATCTGGCTTTCAGATCGTTTGTTCATTAAAGAAAAATAGCCCAAGCGGCTACGATTTGATGCTCCAGGACTTGTATTGTGCCCAATCATACTACAACGGAAGTTGACGGTCTCATCGACGTGGTGATTTGACAGCTTAATGGATTGCTAGATGTGCACAGCCTGCCGAGAAAAATTGACCGCATCCGCCGGATTGCACAGTGACATGAAGATTAAAATCCTGTCGGCCGTTTGTCTCGGCAGATTGCCCGACGACGGCGACGGACCAGCTGTAACCCTAAATTTGTTGAACCTACAATCGTTACAGATCTCAAATCCGGACTGATGAACTCGAAGTTGATACAAATCCCTCCAAACTAGCTCATCCGAAAAATTGAAAAACTTCTTGATCCCTGGGAGAGATCCCTCCAAGAACTCAACACCACCGTGCGTGAGCCCCACGGTGGGCGCCAACTGTCGTGGAATTGTCACGGCAGATGTCCTAGTGTCAGGACTTAGTCGCGAGGCCAACGCATCTATGTGGTAGCTTGAGAGGGGTTGAGTGGGACGAGAGACGCAGGGCGGATCAACACGCAAGACAAGGGTTTAGACAGCTTCGGGCCCCGGGAAACATCATCCGGTAATAACCCTACATGCTGTTTGAGGCTAGATCTCATTACCATCCCGAGGGAGACGCCGTAAACCGGCTCTTGTGTCTAACCCTAGAGATTATTGATTGCTTGTAGCCTGTCGCTTCTAACTTGTAACTTGTCCCTCTTTGGGGAGCCTCGCCCCTCCTTATATATGTTGAAGGGGCGGTTTACATGTGGAGTCCTATTGGGATTAGGACTAGTCCATCTCTAATACAAACCGGGTACAAGTCCTGGTCTTAACTCTTTGTAAGATAAGTATTCCTTTCCTCTTAAACCGCCCACAATAGTTGAACCGGCCTTCATGAACCGCCAGACGGGCCACCGGGTCTTGTCGCTCCTCTGACCCGTCCGTCGGGTTACCATTGAGTTACAACGTCCAATCGGGTTGTTTGTAAACCGCCAAGGTCAGGGCGGGTCTTCAGCTAAACCGTCAAGTCCGGCCGGTTTAACTTCCGGCCGGTTTACACCGCGGGGTATATCCCCGACAAGTACCAAAAGAGTTAAAGTTGATAACAATAGTCCCACATATTTGTGGCACTGCCGCCTTGGTCACATAGGTGTCAAACGCATGAAGAAGCTCCACGCGGATGGACTTTTAGAGTCTCTTGATTATGAATCATTCGACACGTGCGAACCATGCCTCATGGGTAAAATGACCAAGACTCCGTTCTCAGGAACAATGGAGCGAGCAACCAACTTATTGGAAATCATACATACCGATGTGTGCGGTCCAATGAGTGTTGAGGCTCGCGGTGGCTATCGTTATGTTCTCACCCTCACTGATGACTTGAGTAGATATGGGTATATCTACTTAATGAAACACAAGTCTGAGACCTTTGAAAAGTTCAAGGAATTTCAGAGTGAGGTTGAAAATCAACGTGATAGAAAGATCAAGTTTCTACGATCAGATCGTGGAGGAGAATACTTGAGTCACGAATTTGGCACACACTTAAGAAAATGTGGAATAGTTTCACAACTCACGCCGCCTGGAACACCTCAGCGTAATGGTGTGTCCGAATGTCGTAATCACACTCTATTAGATATGGTGCGATCTATGATGTCTCTTACCGACTTACCGCTATCTTTTTGGGGCTATGCTTTAGAGACTGCCGCATTCACTTTAAATAGGGCTCCGTCGAAATCCGTTGAGACGACACCGTATGAATTATGGTTTGGGAAGAAACCTAAGCTGTCGTTTCTAAAAGTTTGGGGATGCGATGCTTATGTCAAGAAACTTCAACCTGAAAAGCTCGAACCCAAATCGGAAAAATGCGTCTTCATAGGATACCCTAAAGAAACTGTTGGGTATACCTTCTACCTCAGATCCGAAGGCAAGATCTTTGTTGCCAAGAATGGATCCTTTCTGGAGAAAGAGTTTCTCTCGAAACAAGTAAGTGGGAGGAAAGTAGAATTTGATGAAGTGTTGCCTCTTGAACCGGAAAATGGCGAAACTCAAGAAATCGTTCCTGAGGTGCCTGCACCGACTAGAGAGGAAATTAATGATTATGATCAAGATACTTCTGATCAAGCTCCTACTGAAATTCGAAGGTCCACAAGGACACGTTCCGCACCAGAGTGGTACGGCAACCCTGTCTTGGAAATCATGTTGTTGGACAACGGTGAACCTTCGAACTATGAGGAAGCAATGGCGGGCCCGGATTCCGACAAATGGCTGGAAGCCATGAAATCTGAGATAGGATCCATGTATGAAAACAAAGTATGGACTTTGACTGACTTGCCCGTTGAACGGCGAGCCATAGAAAATAAATGGATCTTTAAGAAGAAGACAGACGCGGATGGTAATGTGACCATCTATAAAGCTCGGCTTGTCGCTAAGGGTTATCGACAAGTTCAAGGAATTGACTACGATGAGACTTTCTCACCGGTAGCGAAGCTGAAGTCCGTCCGAATCATGTTAGCAATTGCCGCATACTATGATTATGAGATATGGCAAATGGACGTCAAAACGGCATACCTTAATGGTTTCCTTAAGGAAGAATTGTATATGATGCATCCGGAAGGTTTTGTCGATCCTAAGAATGCTGACAAGGTATGCAAGCTCCAACGCTCGATTTATGGGCTGGTGCAAGCATCTCGGAGTTGGAACATTCGCTTTGATGAGATGATCAAAGCGTTTGGGTTTACACAGACTTATGGAGAAGCCTGTGTTTACAAGAAAGTGAGTGGGAGCTCTGTAGCATTTCTCATATTATATGTAGACGACATACTTTTGATGGGAAATGATATAGAACTCTTGGACAACATTAAGGCCTATTTGAATAAAAGTTTTTCAATGAAGGACCTTGGAGAAGCTGCTTATATATTAGGCATCAAGATCTATAGAGATAGATCGAGACGCCTCATAGGCCTTTCACAAAGCACATACCTTGATAAGATATTGAAGAAGTTCAATATGGATCAATCTAAGAAGGGGTTCTTACCTGTGTTACAAGGTGTGAAATTGAGCTCAGCTCAATGTCCGACCACGGCAGAAGATATAGAAGAGATGAGCGTCATCCCCTATGCCTCAGCCATAGGTTCTATTATGTATGCCATGCTGTGTACCAGACCTGATGTAAACCTTGCCGTAAGTTTGGTAGGAAGGTACCAAAGTAATCCCGGCAAGGAACACTGGACAGCGGTCAAGAATATCCTGAAGTACCTGAAAAGGACAAAGGAAATGTTTCTCGTTTATGGAGGTGACGAAGAGCTTGTCGTAAAAGGTTACGTCGACGCTAGCTTCGACACAGATCTGGATGACTCTAAGTCACAAACCGGATACGTGTATATTTTGAATGGTGGGGCGGTAAGCTGGTGCAGTTGCAAGCAAAGCGTCGTGGCGGGATCTACATGTGAAGCGGAGTACATGGCAGCCTCAGAGGCAGCACATGAAGCAATTTGGGTGAAGGAGTTCATCACCGACCTCGGAGTCATACCCAATGCGTCGGGGCCAATCAAGCTCTTCTGTGACAACACTGGAGCTATTGCACTTGCAAAGGAGCCCAGGTTTCACAAGAAGACCAGGCACATCAAGCGTCGCTTCAACTCCATTCGTGAAAATGTTCAAGATGGAGACATAGAGATTTGTAAAGTACACACGGATCTAAATGTCACAGATCCGTTGACTAAACCTCTCCCTAAGGCAAAACATGATCAGCACCAGAACTCTATGGGTGTTCGATTCATCACAATGTAACTAGATTATTGACTCTAGTGCAAGTGGGAGACTGTTGGAAATATGCCCTAGAGGCAATAATAAAAGCATTATTATTATATTTCCTTATTCATGATAATTGTCTTTATTCGTGCTATAATTGTGTTATCCGGAAATCGTAATACATGTGTGAATAACAGACAACAACATGTCCCTAGTGAGCCTCTAGTTGACTAGCTCGTTGATCGACAGATAGTCATGGTTTCCTGACTATGGACATTGGATGTCATCGATAACGGGATCACATCATTAGGAGAATGATGTGATGGACAAGACCCAATCCTAAACATAGCATAAGATCGTATAGTTCGTTTGCTAGAGTTATCCAATGTCAAGTATCCTTTCCTTAGACCATGAGATCGTGTAACTCGCGGATACCGTAGGAGTGCTTTGGGTATGCCAAACGTCACAAGGTAACTGGGTGACTATAAAGGTATGCTACGGGTATCTCTGAAAGTGTCTGTTGGGTTGACATGGATCGAGACTGGGATTTGTCACTCCGCTTGACGGAGAGGTATCACCGGGCCCTCTCGGTAATGCATCATCACAATGAGCTCAATGTGATCAAAGTGTTTGATCACGGGATCATGCATTACGGAACGAGAAAAGTGACTTGCCGATAACGAGATTGAACGAGGTATTGGGATACCGACGATCGAATCTCGGGCAAGTAAAATACCGATTGACAAAGGGAATCGTATACGGGATTGATTGAATCCTTGACATCGTGGTTCATCCGATGAGATCATCGTGGAGCATGTGGGAGCCAACATGGGTATCCAGATCCCGCTGTTGGTTATTGCCCGAGAGCCGTCTCGGTCATGTCTGCATGTCTCCCGAACCCGTAGGGTCTACACACTTAAGTTTCGGTGACGCTAGGGTTGTAGGGATATGTATGTGCAGTAACCCGAATGTTGTTCGGAGTCCCGGATGAGATCCCGGACGTCACGAGGAGTTCTGGAATGGTCCGGAGGTAAAGAATTATATATAGGAAGTGCTATTTTGGCCATCGGGACAAGTTTCGGTGTTATCGGTATTGTACCGGGACCACCGGAGGGGTCCCGGAGGTCCACCAGGTGGGGCCACCTGCCCTGGTGGGCCACATGGGCCTTAGGGGGTGCGCCTTGGCCTGCTTGGGCCAAGGGGAACCAGCCCCAAAGGGCCCATGCGCCTAGGGTTCCATCTAGGAGGAGTCCTAGTGGTGGAAGGCACCTCCTAGATGGCTTGGGGGGGAGGGAAACCTCCCTGGCCGCCGCCCCCCTTGGGAGATTGGATCTCCCAGGGCCGGCGCCCCCCCAAGAAGCCTATATAAAGGGGGGCAGGGGAGGGGGGCAGCGCACCCTATTGCCCTGGCGCCTTCCTCTCCCTCTCCAACACCTCCTCCTCCTCCGTAAGTGCACGGCGAAGCCCTGCCGGAGTACTGCAGTTCTACCATCACCACGCCGTCGTGCTGCTGCTGGAGCCTTCTTCCCCAACCTCTCCTTTGCCTTGCTGGATCAAGAAGGAGGAGACGTCACGCTTTCCGTACGTGTGTTGAACGCGGAGGTGCCGTCCGTTCGACACTAGATCATCGGTGAATTGGATCACGGCAAGTACGACTACCTCATCCACGTTCACTCGAACGCTTCCGTTGTGATCTACAAAGTGGTATGTAGATGCTATCTAATCTGAATACTCGTTGCTAGATGAACTCATAGATGGATCTTGGTGAAACCGTAGGAAATTTTTTAATTTTCTGCAACGTTCCCCAACATTGTTAGTACAAGGAAACATTAATCTTAAAACATAACAGAATTTGTCACCTCGTGGGGAAGTCAAAATAACTCCTGCCCTCGAGCCCTCCAACTGCCAGTACTCATCAAAGTGGATTGTCCAATATGTGTTGTCAGGCTTCTCCTCAGGTGTCTACAACTCTGTCCAATCGTTTATGAAATCTACCAAAGCTTGAGACTTGATGGCTATTCTTGGCACATACTTTAAAGAGAAAAATTCATCATAGGTCCTCATACTTGCGCCGGTGGTCATTTTAGTCCATGTAGTTAGAAATACCCAAAATAATATCCCTAAATTTGCTCTGAGGGTTCACATATGGTCCATTGTACGCTTTGCTCTACGTATATGCTGATTTGGCACCGGTCAAGCGGTACAACGTGGCGTTGACCAGACACGTCATGTCAACGGCTGGAATATCATTGGTGCAGAGACCTGCTATACAAACGGTTTTAACCCCTTTCTGTGAGGATGCTTGGAACCGTCGCCAAGTGAGTGTGGGCGATAGGGGTCCTTCCCACACGACCCAAAAACCATCGGGGATAGGCCCTCCTGGCACACAAAATGAGCTCGTGTGCGATCTGGCGAGGCATCGAAATCCAATTGTTTCCATTTGTATGTACATCCCACACAGCGAATCCCATAAAAACATTTCCGTTTGTATGTATATCACACACATTTTTTGGTGTGGAAACGTTTGTGCAAGGTGGCCTAACGCAAACAGTTCTCTACCGGAAGCCCTGTGTGATTGTTAATTGATCGAACACGCCTACTTTCTAGGAACCGTGTGGATTGTTTGAGTTCATCACCCACGGTGCTGTCTGAGTAACCATCTGCAATATAAAATCCCAATAAGCAGGGTAATTAACCTATTATTGATAATCCATGTAGTAATAAAATTGATATTTCTTATAAAACACACCAGATATTTTATATCTGTATAACGGCAACCAAGATTTCATAATCGAATTACATCAGATAGCTTCGGCACCCAGTTACGCCATTACACAACAACACCAAGTTTCACATGCAACATCAAAAACCTTTGAAAGTAGCATCATACACGATAAATAGACATATGAATCTCATCTGGGAAACTACAGAAGCGGAAGGCAAATATTGAGCCTTCAGTGATGTTGAATGTCCTTGCAACTTTAGGCCAGTGGCTATGGATAATTGCCCGCCCAACCTTCGTCCTCTTCAGGAAGACTTCAATATTGTACCGTGGGTGTTGAATGAATACCTTCCTCACCTCTTGACCATGCAGGTGGTTTGAGAGGTAATCATTGGTGAACTGCTTTGAAAAGTACTGAAAACAAAGATATGCATAAATCGTTGTTATAAATTTTGAAATGGCGCAAGGGGTAAAAACAAGGTAAAGATTTAGTACCATCCTATAGTTGGCTGATGTCTTGTTCATTGTGCAAACAAAGATCTTGCTGTTATTCGTCGCAAGTTTCTTCATCCTAACAATCTTTCTGAGTTTCTTGACTTGACTGATATTCATGGACATCTCATTTCCCCATATGCAAAATGGGTTGAACAGTGGGTCTAAGCCTCAGAAAGCAGGACCTACATGTGCAAGACCAAATTGTAAGAAACCTAAATATTAGAATGATTCCTGCAACTGCACAATAATGTGCTATTAGGGAAGGGACCATGCATGAGCATACCTCGATGGTAAACCGCAGTGTCTCCCATTGTTTCCCTACAACACACATAAGGAAGATCTTGACCAGGTTAACTGAGAGTTGCCATACTATCAGTAGAATATGTATTGATTATAGCCAAATTCGATTTATTTCACATTCATAACAATACAAAATTGTACCCACAGCAAATGAAAATCAAATTGCAGAATTGAACCAAACAGTTAAATGGACAGCAGACCAAATGAACCAAAACAGTTAACTGAGCACGACATTGCAGAATAGAAACATGTACTAGAAGATAAGACAGTTAACAAAACAAAGAATGCTTGAGAACAGTACTACGAAGTGTAGCAATTGTTGGACCAAACTGTTAACTGAACATTACATTTCAGAGGACCAAACTGTTAACATTACATTTCAGAGGACCAAACTGTTAACTGAACATCAGATTGCATATTAACATTATAGAGGACAATTCACTAGAAGGCACTGGCGGTTGCTCGAGAAAACAACACAAACTTTGTTTTAAAGTAGACAATCGCGTGGCGGTGTCAACGGTAGCCTCGAAGACGAGGTGCTCCTCCAAGATCTGGCGGTCGGCACACATGACCTCGTGCGCGCATGCGGCCGCGATTTGCTTCTCCGCTGCCAGATGCTACTGAGCTCCACGTTATACTACGTGTAAAATGGCTGTGGGCGGCGCTTAACTGGAGGAGGGGGATAGTGATTTCGGCGAAAGGTGTCGCACCGTCGGTCGGTGCATGTGGGACGGGGAAGGAGGAGGATGGTGTGGGTGGGGTGTGGATTACCTGACCATATCGACAAGGCCGCACAGCAATAAGAAGGGTCGGCGGCGACGAGGCCGCACATCAAGAAGAAGGGTCCCCGGCGAGGAGGCGGCGCAACAAGAAGAAGGGTCGCCGGTGATGACCCACAAGTATAGGGGATCAACTGTAGCTCTTTTTGATAAGTAAGAGTGTCGAACCCAACGAGGAGCAGAAGGAAATGAAAAGTAGTTTTCAATAAGGTAATATCTGCAAGTGCTGAAATTGTAAGTAACTGAGTAGTTTGATAGCAAGATAATTTGTAACGGACAAGTAACGATAGTAGTAACAAAAGTGCAGCAAGATAGCCCAATCCGACAGGCCAAAATGGTCTCTTATGATAAGCAAAGTGTTCTAGAGGGTACATGGTATTTTCATCTAGTCACTTTCACCATGTTGGTTTGATTCGTGTTCGGTACTTTGATAATTTGATATGTGGGTGGACCGGTGCTTAGGTGCTGTTCTTACTTGAACAAACCTCCTACTTATGATTAACCCTCCCGCAAGCATCCGCAACTACGAGAAAAGTATTAAGAATAAATTCTAACCTTATAATTAAAATTTTGGATCTAGTCGGTCCCTTACGGAATAACGCATAAACTGGGGTTTAGCTTCTGTCACTCTCGCAACCCATCATCTAATTGCTACTCCACAATGCATTCCCTTAGGCACAAATATGGTGAAGTGTCATGTAGTCGACATTCACATGACACCACTAAGGGAATCACAACATACATACTATCAAAATATCGAACACATATCAAGTTCACATGATTACTTGCAACATGATTTCTCCCGTGACCCCAAGAACAAAAGTAACTACTCACAAATGATAATCATGCTCAAGATCAGAGGGGTATTAAATAGCATAATGGATCTGAACATATAATCTTCCACCAAATAAACCATATAGTAATCAACTACAAGATGTAATCAACACTACTAGTCACCCACAAGCACCAATCTATAGTTCGAGTATCAAGATTGAACACAAGAGATGAACTAGGGTTTGAGATGAGATGGTGATGTTGAAGATGTTGATGGAGATTGTGCTCCCCAAGATGGAAGAGTTGTTGGTGATGATGATGACGATGATTTCCCCCTCTGGGAGGGAAGTTCCCCCGACGGAATCGCTCCACCGGAGGGCAAAAGTGCTCCTGCCCAAGTTCCGCCTCAAGACGGCGGCGCTCCGTCCCGAAAGTCTTCTCCTTATTTTTTCTAGGTCAAAATTACCTATATACCAGAAGATGGGCACCAGAGGTGGGCCTGGGTGAGCACAACCCACCAGGGCGCGCCTGGGCTCCCTGGCGCGCCCAGGTGGGTTGTGCCCACCTGGTGGTCCCATATGGTATTTATTTTCTCCAATAATTCTCAAATATTCCATAAAAAATCCTCATGAAGTTTCAGCTCATTTGGAGTTGTGCAGAATAGGTAGCCTGACGTAGCTTTTTCAGGTCCAGATTTCCACGTGCCGGAATTCTCCCTCTTTGTGTATACCTTGCATATTATGAGAGAAAAGGCATTAGAATTACTCCAAAAAGCATTATTATGGATAAAAACATCATAAATAACAGTAAGAAAACATGATGCAAAATGGACGTATCAACTCCCCCAAGCTTAGACCTCGCTTGTCCTCAAGCGAAAACGGAAATAGAAAAACATGTCCACATGCTTTGAGAGAGAGGTGTCGATAAAAACAAAATATGGACATAGAAGCATCATGTTCATTATTATAACAAAAACAAATTTAAACATAAGACTTTTATCATAGACTTCTCATGAATAAGTAACAATTAATCACACAATCGAAGTATAGAGCAAAAACTCTATTAAAAACCAACAAACTATGTTCTTAGTCAACTTTGCAACTACAATTCATCATATTTTCAGGAAGGGTCACATATCGGAGCATTTAGGCAAGTCCACATACTCAACCATCATATAGTCTTGTATGATTGCTAACACTCACCGCATACACATGAGCAAAATTTTTCAACTGGACACATAGAAAGATAGGGGCTTATAGTTTCGCCTCCCAACGTATTCACCTCAGGGGTGATGTCAACAATAATAACTCATGCTATCTATATTCAACTGGACATATGTGCCTAGATCTTTCCTCACCACATGATGCTTGACAAAGGAGAAAAATAAAAAGGAATAGAAAGAAAACTTTGACTATTTGCATAAAAGTAAAATACATAAAACTAAAAGATAGGCCCTTCACAGAGGGAAGCAGAGGTTGCCATGCGCTTATTTGTTTGTATGCTCAACCCCTTAGTGCAAAAGAACGTAACGTTGTATTGCCCCTTGTGATGGCAACCTTTATTATGCAGTCTGTCGCTTTTATTCTTCACCATCACAAGTTCGTGCAACGCTCAATTTTCTCTTACACTAAATTATCTCACACATTTAGAAGCAATTTTTATTGCCTTTTTGCACCGATGACAACTTACTTGAGGGATCTTGCTCAATCCCTAGGTAGGTATGGTGGACACTTGAAAATAAGATTTGGGTTTAAGGGTTTTTGGATGCACAAGTACTATCTCTTCTTAGTGCGGAATTTTTGGCTAGCAAAGATAGGGGGCAAGCACCACGTGTTAAAGGATCCATGCCAATATGACTTCTATGTGAATATAAACAAACATAAACCATTAAGTTGTCTTCCTTGTCCAACGTCAACAATTTTGGCATATAATATTTTGATGAGGGCTCACAATCACAAAAGATTTCTAGGATAGTATATTTATATGTGAATCTTCTCTTCCCTTATTAATTCTTTCATGAGTTGCATCATTGACTAATGCTATGTTTGTCAATCTCTAATAAAACTTTCTACTTATACTTTTCCTTATGTGGTGCCATCACCTACCATAGGATTAGTATATGATCTACTTGATTTATTTCCTTTCTTTTATTTATTTCCTTTCTCTGTTTCTTTCTTATTTCTTTTCTTTATTTGCAACTTGAAAGTAAAGAAAGCAAAAACTCAAACTAAACTTTATTACATAACTTGCACACGATTACAAGGATAGATCACTAAGAAAACTCTCAAAGAAGAAAGGATTGAATTAAACTTTTATTCATCTAAAGCAAAAGATCAAACTAAAATAAGTAAAATCAAAAAGATAGTGGGATGATACGATACGGGGGCACCTCCCCCAAGCTTGGCGGAAGCCAAGGGGAGTGCCCATATCCGATACTCAGTTCTCTTTTGGTGGTGAACAAGATGATGGTGGTGATGACAATTGTGTCTTCAACTATTTCATATTGTAGTTGAGGAGAGCAATTTCCTCCTTTAAATCATCGACTTCCAACTCCAGCTTCAAGATCTTGTCACATAAATCCCCTTTGCTTTTCCGCCTAAAACGAAAAGGAATAGATTGGTTTTTAGACCGGTTAGCTCTCTTAGGGAGACTTGACTTCTTAAGCTCCACATGCATATCCCCAGGTTGAGGTAGAGGAACATCCTCCTCCTCTGAGCTTGAATCATCAATCCTCATCAAGTGAGCATCCTCCTCGTCATCTGTAGTTCGACCATAAGGTGATAGCTAGGTCCCCATAGGTCTTTGGGTCAGTAATGAGATGTGAGACATAGCTCTCTCTGTCGGAGTCTTGGGACAACATATTTTCAAAACTGCGCAGAAAATAGCAAGAAAAGAAAACATAGGATTTGTCCATGATACGGTGATCAACAGGTTCGGGAAGTATATATAGATTTTCTATCTTGGAGGACAAGCATACGGTAGAAAAACGGAGTCTGGAAGGTGTCCTAGGTGGGCACAACCCACCAGGGCGCGCCAGGCGGCGCGCCTTGGTGTCTTGTGCCCACCAGGGTACGCTTCCTGGAAGTTTCTTTATTTCCTAATTTTCTAAATATTCCAAAACTGATAAAAATTTTTTTGCGGATTTTTCAGAGTCCGTTTACTTACCGTATCATGTACCTCCTTATTTTCACTATTCTGGAGTGTTCCGAAAGGACTCTTTTGTGTGTCAAAATTTCGATAATATTACTTTCAACATTAATGCGCGTACCTGAGATACAATGCTTTATTCGTTGTTCATTGACAACCTTCGGGCTAGTACCTTCAGAATTATTTATTTTGATGGCTCCAGACCGATAAACCTCCTCGATAACATAGGGGCCTTCCCATTTTGAGAGGAGTTTTCCTGCAAAGATTCTAAAACGAGATTTGTACAAAAGAACATATTCTCCAACTTCTCATGCTTTTGGATTATTTTGTCATGCACTCTTTTAACTTTTTCTTTGAATAATTTTGCATTTTCATAAGCTTGGGTTCTCCATTCATCTAATGAGCTAATATCAAATAACCTCTTTTCACCAGCAAGCTTGAAATCATAATTGAGCTCTTTGATGGCCCAATATGCTTTATGTTCTAACTCAAGAGGCAAATGAAAAGCTTTTCCATAAACCATTTTATAAGGAGACATACCCATAGGATTTTTATATGCTGTTCTATAAGCCCAAAGTGCATCATTTAATTTCTTAGACCAATTCTTCCTGGACCTATTGACAGTCTTTTGAAAAAATAATGTTATTTCCCTATTGCTAAGTTCAACTTGACCACTAGACTGAGGATCATAAGATGATCCAATTGAAAGAAATATGCCCTAGAGGCAATAATAAAGTTATTGATATTTCCTTATATCATGATAAATGTTTATTATTCATGCTAGAATTGTATTAACCGAAAACTTGGTACATGTGTGAATACATAGACAAACAGAGTGTCCCTAGTATGCCTCTACTTGACTAGCTCGTTAATCAAAGATGGTTAAGTTTCCTAGCCATAGACATGTGTTGTCATTTGATGAACGGGATCACATCATTAGAGAATGATGTGACGGACATGACCCATCCGTTAGCTTAGCACTACGATCGTTTACTTTATTTGCTATTGCTTTCTTCATGACTTATACATGTTCCTATACCTATGAGATTATGCAACTCCCGAATACCAGAGGAACACTTAGTGTGCTATCAAACGTCACAACGTAACTGGGTGATTATAAAGATGCTCAGCAGGTGTCTCCTATGGTGTTTGTTGGTTTGGCATAGATCGAGATTTGGATTTGTCACTCCGAGTTTCGGAGAGGTATCTCTGGGCCCTCTCGGTAATACACATCACTATAAGCCTTGCAAGCAATGTGACTAATGAGTTAGTCACAGGATGATGCATTATGGAACGAGTAAAGAGACTTGCCGATTACGAGATTGAACTAGGTATGGTGATACCTACGATCGAATCTCGGGCAAGTAACATACCGATGACAAAGGGAACAATGTATGTTGTTATGCGGTTTGACCGATAAAGATCTTCATAGAATATGTAGGAATCAATATGAGCATCCAGGTTCCGCTATTGGTTATTGACCGGAGATGAGTCTCACACATGTCTACATAGTTCTCGAACCCGTAGGGTCCGCACGCTTAACGTTCGATGACGATCGGTATTATGAGTTCATGTGTTTTGATGTACCGAAGGTTGTTCGGAGTCCCGGATGTGATCACGGACATGACGAGGAGTCTAGAAATGGTCGAGACATAAAGATTCATATATTGGAAGGTTATGTTTGGACACCAGAAAGGTTTCGGATAGGTGCGGGCATTTTCTAGAGTATCGGGGGGTTACCGGACCCCCCGCCCTCACGGGGGGGGGGGGGGGTTAATGGCCTTCATGAGCTTTAGTGGAAGAGAGGAGGAGGCGGCCAGGTGGAGGTGCGCGCCCCCAAGCCCAATCCGAATTGGGGGGGCGGGGCTTT
Organism: Aegilops umbellulata; assembly: GCA_032464435.1. NCBI lineage: Eukaryota > Viridiplantae > Streptophyta > Magnoliopsida > Poales > Poaceae > Aegilops > Aegilops umbellulata. Next base: position 400,681,918 of record CP136056.1, on the reverse strand, counting down.
CCTTCTCTCCCTCTTCCTCTTTCCTCCCCCTCCTAGTTGGACTAGGAAAGGGGAGAACCTACTCCTAGTAGGAGTAGGATTCCCCCCCTTGGTGCGCGCCCCATGAGGCCGGCCGGCCCCCTCCTCCCCAACTTTATATACGGGGGAGGGGGGCACCCCATAAACACACAAGTTGATTTCTTAGCCATGTGCGGTGCCCCCCTCCACAGATTTCCACCTCGGTCATATTGTCATAGTGCTTAGGTGAAGCCCTGCGTCGGTAACTTCATCATCATCGTCACCACGCCGTCGTGCTGACGATACTCTCCCTCGGCCTCAGCTGGATCTAGAGTTCGAGGGACGTCAACGAGCTGAACGTGTGCAGATCGCGGAGGTGCCGTGCGTTCGGTACTTGATCGGTTGGATCGCGAAGACGTTCGACTACATCAAACGCGTTACTTAAATCTTCCGCTTTCGGTCTACAAGGGTACATGGACACACTCTCCCCGCTCGTTGCTATGCATCTCCTAGATAGATCTTGCATGATCATAGGTAAATTTTTTGAAATACTGCGTTCCCCAATAGTGGCATCCGAGCAAGGTCTATGAGTAGATGTTATATGCACGAGTAGAACACAAAGAGTTGTGGGCGATAATAGCCATACTGCTTACCAGCATGTCATACTTTGATTTGGCGGTATTGTTGGATGAAGCGGCCTAGACCGACATTACATGACCGCTTTCATGAGACTGGTTCTACCGCCGTGCTTCGCACACAGGTGGCTAGTGGGTGTCCGTTTCTCCAACTTTAGTTGAATCGAGTGTGACTACGCCCGGTTCTTGTTGAAGGTTAAAACAACACACTTGACGAAAAATCATTGTGGTTTTGATGCGTAGGTAAGAATGGTTCTTGCTAAGCCCGTAGCAGCCACGTAAAACTTGCAACAACAAAGTAGAGGACGTCTAACTTGTTTTTGCAGGGCTTGCTGTGATGTGATATGGTCAAGATGTGATGATATATAAATTGTTGTATGAGATGATCATGTTTTGTAATAGTTATTGGCGACTAGCAGGAGCCATATGGTTGTCGCTTTATTGTATGAAATGCAATCGCCATGTAATTGCTTTACTTTATCCCTAAGCGGTAGCAATAGTTGTAGAAGCAATAGTTGGCGAGACGACAACGATGCTTCGATGGAGATCAAGGTGTCAAGCCGGTGACGATGGTGATCATGACAGTGCTTTGGAGATGGAGATCAAAGGCACAAGATGATGATGGCCATATCATATCACTTATATTGATTGCATGTGATGTTTATCCTTTATGCATCTTATTTTGCTTAGTGCGTCGGTAGCATTATAAGATGATCTCTCACTAAAATTTCAAGGTATAAGTGTTCTCCCTGAGTATGCACCGTTGCGACAGTTCGTCGTGTCGAGACACCACATAAGCTCTACGTTCACATACAACAGGTGCAAGCCAGTTTTGCACACGCAGAATACTCGGGTTAAACTTGACGAGCCTAGCATATACAGATTTGGACTCGGAACACTGAGACCGAAAGGTCAAGCGTGAATCATATAGTAGATATGATCAACATAGTGATGTTCACCATTGAAAACTTCTCCATCTCACGTGATGATCGGACATGGTTTAGTTGATATGGATCACGTGATCATTTAGATGACTAGAGGGATGTCTATCTAAGTGGGAGTTCTTAAGTAATATGATTAATTGAACTTTAATTTATCATGAACTTAGTCCTGATAGTATTAGCATATCTATGTTGTAGATCAATAGCTGGCGATATAGCTCCCCATTTATTTTTTGATATGTTCCTAGAGAAAAACTATGTTGAAAGATAATAGTAGCAATGATGCAGACTAGGTTCGTGATCTGAGGATTATCCTCATTGCTGCACAGAAGAATTATGTCCTTGATGCACCGCTAGGTGACGGACCTATTGCAGGAGCAGATGCAGACGTTATGAAAGTTTGGCAAAGCTCGATATGATGACTACTTGATAGTTTAGTGCACCATGCTTTATGGCTTAGAACCGGGACTTCAAAAACGTTTTGAGTGCCATGGAGCATATAAGATGTTCCAAGAGCTAAAATTTGTATTTCAGACTCATGCCCGAGTCGAGAGGTATGAGACCTCTGACAAGTATTTTGCCTACAAGATGGAGGAGAATAGCTCAACGAGTGAGAAAGTTCTCAGAATGTCTGAGTACTACAATCGCTTGAATCAAGTGGGAGTTAATCTTCCAGATAAGATAGTGATTGACAGAGTTCTCTAGTCAGTATCACCAAGTTACTAGAACTTCGTGATGAACTATAATATGCAACGGATGACGAAAATGATTCTCCGAGCTCTTCGTGATGCTGAAATCAGCGAAGGTAGAAATCAAGAAAAGCATCAAGTGTTGATGGTTGACAAGACCACTAGTTTCATGTAAAAGGACAAGGGAGAGAAAGGGAACTTCAAGAAGAAAGGCAAGCAAGTTGCCACTCCCGTGAAGAAGCCCAAAGCTAGACCCAAACCTGAAACTGAGTGCTTCTACTGCAAAGGAAATGGTCACTGGAAGCGGAACTGCCCCAAAAACTTGGGGGATAAGAAGGATGGCCAAGTGAACAAAGGTATATTTGATATACATGTTATTGATGTGTAATTTACTAGTGTTCATAGTAGCCCCTGGGTATTTGATATCGATTCAGTTGCTAAGAATTGTAACTCGAAACAGGAGTTGCAAAATAAACAAATACTAGTTAAGGGCAAGGTGACGATATGTGTTGGAAGTAATTCCAAGGTCGATAAGATCACCATCGCACACTCCCTTTACCTATGGGATTAGTATTGAACCTAAAATAAATGTTATTTGGTGTTTGCGTTGAGCATGAATATGATTGGATCATGTTTATTGCAATACGGTTATTCATTTATGTCAAAGAATAATTGTTGTTCTGTTTACAAGAATAAAACCTTCTATGGTCATACACTCAATATAAATGGTTTATTGAATCTCGATCGTAGTGATACACATATTCATAATATTGATGCCAAAAGATGCAAAGTTGATAATGATAGTGCAACTTATTTGTGGCACTGCCGTTTAGGTCATATTTGGTGTAAAGCGCATGAAGAAACTCCATGCTGATGGGCTTTTGGAATCACTTGATTATGAATCACTTGATGCTTGCGAACCATGCCTCATGGGCCAGATGACTAAGACTCCATTCTCCGGAACAATGGAGCGAGCAACTGACTTATTGTAAATAATACGTACTGATGTATGCGGTCCGATGAGTGTTGAGGCTCGCGGTGGGTATCATTATTTTCTGACCTTCACAGATGATTTGAGCAGATATAGGTATATTTACTTAATAAACACAAGTCTGAAACATTTGAAAAGTTCAAAGAGTTTCAGAGTGAAGTTGAGAATCATCGTAACAAGAAAATAAAGTTTCTACGATCCGATCACGGAGGCGAATATTTGAGTTACGAGTTTGGCCTTCATTTGAAACAATGTGGAATAGTTTCACAACACACGCCACCTGGAACACCACAACGTAATGGTGTGTCCAAAAGTCGTAATCGTACTTTATTGGATATGGTGCGATCTATGATGTCTCTTACCGATTTACCACTATCGTTTTGGGGTTATGCATTAGAGACAACTGCATTCACGATTAATGGGGCACCATCTAAATCCGTTGAGACGACACCATATGAACTGTGGTTTGGCAAGAAACCCAAGTTGTCGTTTCTTAAAGTTTGGGACTGTAATGCTTATGTGAAAAAGCTTCAACCTGATAAGCTCGAACCCAAATAAGAGAAATGCATCTTCATAGGATACCCAAAGGAGACTGTTGGGTACACCTTCTATCACAGATCCGAAGGCAAGATATTCGTTGCTAAGAATGGACCCTTTCTAGAGAAGGAGTTTCTCTCAAAAGAGGTGAGTGAGAGGAATGTAGAACTTGATGAGGTAATTGTACCTTCTCCCGAATTGGAAAGTAGTTAATCACAGAAAAACAGTTCCAGTGATTCCTACACCAATTAGTGAGGATGCTAATGATGATGATCATGAAACTTCGGATCAAGTTACTACCGAACCTCGTAGGTCTACCAGAGTACGATCCGCACCAGAGTGGTATGGCAATCCTGTTCTGGAAGTCATGATACTTGACCATGATGAACCTACGAACTATGGGGAAGCGATGATGATCCCAGATTCCGCAAAATGGCTTGAGGCCATGAAATCTGAGATGAGATCCATGTATGAGAATAAAGTGTGGACTTTGGTTGACATGCCCGATGATCGACAAGCCATTGAGAATAAATGGATCTTTAAGAGGAAGACGGACGCTGATAGTAGTGTTACTATCTACAATGCTCGAATTGTCGCAAAAGGTTTTCGACAAGTTCAAGGTGTTGACTACGATGAGATTTTCTCACTCGTAGCGATGCTTAAGTCTGTCTGAATCATGTTAGCAATTGGCACATTTTATGAAATCTGGCAAATGGATGTCAAAACTGCATTCCTTAATGGATTTCTTAAAGAAGAGTTGTTTATGATGCAACAAGACGGTTTTGTCAATCCTAAAGGTGCTAACAAAGTGTGCCAGCTCCAGCGATCCATCTATGGTCTGGTGCAAGCATCTCGGAGTTGGAATATACACTTTGATGAGTTGATCAAAGCATATAGTTTTATACAGACTTGCGGTGAAGCCTGTATTTACAAGAAAGTGAGTGGGAGCTCTGTAGCATTTCTGATATTATATGTGGATGACATATTGTTGATTGGAAATAAATACAGAATTTCTGGATAGCATAAAAGGATACTTGAATAAGAATTTTTCAATGAAAGACCTCATGAAGTTGCTTACATATTGAGCATCAAGATCTATAGAGATAGATCAAGACGCTTGATAAGTTTTTTCAATGAGTACATACCTTGACAAGATTTTGAAGTAGTTCAAAATGGAACAGTCAAAGAAGGAGTTCTTGCCTGTGTTGCAAGGTGTGAAGTTGAGTAAAGACTCAAAACCCGACCACGGCAGAAAATAGAAAGAGAATGAAAAGTCATTCCCTATGCCTTAGTCATTGGTTCTATAAAGTATGCTATGTTGTGTACCAGACCTATTGTGTACCTCACCATGAGTTTGGCAAGAAGGTATAGTAGTGATCCAGGAGTGGATCACTGGACAACGGTCAAAATTATCCTTAGTGGAATAAGGACATGTTTCTCGGTTATGGAGGTGACAAAAAGTTCGCCGTAAAGGGTTACGTCGATGCAAGCTTTGACACTGATCTGGATGACTCTAAGTCTTAATCTGGATACATATTGAAAATAGGGAGCGATTAGCTAGAGTAGCTCTGTGTAGAGCATTGTAGACATAGAAAATTTGCAAAATACATACGGCTCTGAATGTGGCAGACCCGTTGACTAAACTTCTCTCACAAGCAAAACATGATCACTCTTTGGGTGTTAATCACATAGCGATGTGAACTAGATTATTGACTCTAGTAAACCCTTTGGGTGTTAGTCACATGGAGATGTGAACTAATCACATAAAGATGTGAACTATTGGTGTTAAATCACATGACGATGTGAACTAGATTATTGACTCTAGTGCAAGTGGGAGACTGAAGGAAATATGCCCTAGAGGCAATAATAACGTTGTTATTTATATTTCCTTACATCATGATAAATGTTTATTATTTATGCTAGAATCGTATTAACCAGAAACTTAGTACATGTGTGAATACATAGACAAACAGAGTGTCCCTAGTATGCCTCTACTTGACTAGCTCGTTAATCAAAGATCGTTAAGTTTCCTAGCCATAGACATGTGTTGTCATTTGATGAACGGGATAACATCATTAGAGAATGATGTGATGGACATGACCCATCCGTTAGCTTAGCACTATGATCGTTTGGTTTATTTGCTATTGCTTTCTTCATGACTTATACATGTTCCTATAACTATGAGATTATGCAACCCTCGAATACCGAAGGAACACTTAGTGTGCTATCAAACGTCACAACATAACTGGGTGAGTATAAAGATGCTCTACACGTGTCTCCGATGGTGTTTGTTGGGTTGGCATAGATCGAGATTAGGATTTGTCACTCCGAGTTTCGGAGAGGTATCTCTGGGCCCTCTCGGTAATACACATCACTATAAGCCTTGCAAGCAATGTTACCAATGAGTTAATCATGGGATGATGCATTACGGAACGAGTAAAGAGACTTGTCGGTAACGAGATTGAACTAGGTATGGTGATACCGACGATCGAATCTCGGGCAAGTAACATACCGATGAGAAAGGGAACAACGTATGTTGTTATGCAATTTGACCGATAAAGATCTTCGTAGAATATGTAGGAACCAATATGAGCATCCAGGTTTCGCTATTGGTTATTTACCAGAGACGAGTCTCGGTCATGTCTACATAGTTCTCGAACCCACAGGGTCCGCACGCTTAGCGTTCGATGACGATCGGTATTATGAGTTTATGTGTTTTGATGTACCGAAGGTTGTTCGGAGTCCCGGATGTGATCACGGATATGACGAGGAGTCTCGAAATGGTCGAGACATAACCCCCCGGTGGGTTAATGGGCCTTCATGGGCTTGAGTGGAAGAGAGGAGGAGGCGGCCAGGTGGAGGTGCGCGCCCCCCAAGCCCAATACGAATTGGGGGGGGGGAGCCTTTCCTTCTCTCCTTCTTCCTCTTTCCTTCCCCTCCTAGTTGGACTAGGAAAGGGGAGAACCTACTCCTAGTAGGAGTAGGATTCCCCCCTTGGGGTGCGCCCCATGAGGCCGGCCGGCTCCCTCCTCCCCTCCTTTATATACGGGAGAGGGGGGACCCCATAAACACACAAGTTGATTTCTTAGCCGTGTGCGGTGCCCCCCACCACAGATTTCCACCTCGTTCATATTGTCGTAGTGCTTAGGTGAAGCCCTGCGTCGGTAACTTCATCATCACCGTCACCACGCCGTCGTGCTAACGATACTCTCCCCCGGCCTCAGCTGGATCTAGAGTTCGAGGGACGTCATCGAGCTGAACCTGTGCAGATCGCGGAGGTGCCGTGCGTTTGGTGCTTGACCGGTTTGATCGAGAAGACGTTCGACTACATCAACCGCGTTACTTAATGCTTCCGCTTTCGGTCTACGAGGGTACGTGGACACACTGTCCCCGCTCGTTGCTATGCATCTCCTAGATAGATCTTGCGTGATCGTAGGTAATTTTTTTGAAATACTGCGTTCCCCAACAACAATTCTATGGTTAACATCATACTGGGCAAGCATTTTGCAGAAAGCACCATGAATAAAGTGTGAACCACCATTAGTCATGAAATATCTAGGGACTCCAAACCTTGGGAAAATAACTTCCTTAAGCATTTTAATAGAGGTGTTGTGATCAGCACTACTGGTTGGAATAGCTTCTACCCATTTAGTAACATAATCAACAACAACCAAAATATGTGTATACCCATTAGAGGAAGGAAAAGGTCCCATGTAATCAAATCCCCAAACATCAAATGTTTCAACAGCAAGTGAATAATTCATAGGCATTTCTTGATGCTTACCGATATTACCTATTCTTACGGGCATCCTTGAAGAGAGTAGGCCAATAAAATCCAGATTGTAATACCTTGTGAGCAGTTCTATCTCTAGCATGATGCCCTCCATAAGCTTCAGAGTGACATTTCCGTAGGATTTGTCCCTGTTCATGCTCAGGTACACACCGTCTAATAATACCATCTACTCCTTCTTTATAAAGATGTGGGTCATCCCAAAACTAATGTCTTAAATCATAGAAGAATTTTTTTGTTGGTATGTAAAGCTAGGTGGTAAATATTTAGCAACAATGTAATTAGCATAATCAGCATACCAAGGAGTACTGTGAGCAACATTTATTGCAGCTAACTGCTCATCAGGAAAACTATCATCAATAGGTAGTGGGTCATCAGGCAAATTTTCAAGCCTAGACAAGTTATCAGCTACGGGGTTCTCAGCTCCTTTGCTATCAATGATATTTAAATCAAATTCTTGTAACAAGAGAACCCATCGAATGATTCTAGGTTTAGCATCTTTCTTTTCCATAAGATATTTAATAGCAACATGGTCTGTGTGAACAATTACTTTGGAATCAACAATATAAGGTCTAAATTTATCACAAGCAAACACCACTTCTAAGAATTCTTTTTCATTAGTAGCATAATTTCGTTGAGCACTATCTAGAGTCTTACTAGCATAATGAATAACATTTAGTTTCTTATCAACTCTTTGTCCTAGAACCGCACCAACAACATAATCACTAGCATCACACATAATTTCAAAAGGCAAGTTCCAATCAGGTGGTTGAACAATAAGTGCAAAAATTAAGGCTTTCTTGAGTGTTTCAAAGGCTTCCAAACAATCATCATCAAAAACAAAAGGGATATCCTTTTGCAAGAGACTCGTAAGAGGCCTAGAAATTTTAGAAAAGTCTTTGATAAATCTCCTATAGAAACCAACATGACCTAAGAAACTACGAATACCTTTTATATCTTTAGGACATGGCATTTTCTCAATTGCATCAACCTTAGCTTTGTCCACTTCAATACCTCTTTCAGAAATTTTATGACCCAAGACAATGCCTACATTGACCATAAAGTGGCACTTCTCCCAATTCAAGACAAGATTTGTTTGTTCACATCTCTGCAAAACTCGATCAAGATTGCTTAAACAATTATCAAAAGACTTCCATAAACAGAGAAGTCGTCCATGAAAACCTCAACAATCTTTTCACAAAAGTCAGAGAATATAGCCGTCATACATCTTTGAAAAGTAGCAGGTGCATTACATAAACCAAAAGGGAATAGTAAAAGTGGTCTTTTCTTGATCAGGTTGAGAAACATGTATTTGTGAAAAACTAGAATATCCATCAAGGAAGCAAAAATGTGTATGCTTAGATAATCTTTCAAGCATTTGATCAATAAAAGGCAGAGGGTAATGATCTTTTCTAGTTGCTTTGTTTAGTTTTCAAAAATCAATTACCATTCTATAACCTGTAACAATTCTTTGTGGAATAAGTTCATTCTTATCATTAGGAACAACAGTTATACCTCCTTCCCTAGGGACACAATGAACATGACATACCCATCTACTATCAGCTATAGGATAGATTATACCTGCTTCCAGAGTTTTAATATTTCCGTTCTTACCACCTCTTTCATCTTCGGGTTTAACCGACGCTGGTGATCAACAACGGGTTTAGCATCAGGTTCCATATTAATTTTGTGCTGACAAAGAGTGGGACTAATGTCCTTTAAATCATCAAGAGTATATCTAATAGTAGCCCGGTGCTTCCTTGGAACTTTCAATAATCGTTCTTCTTCATGTTCTGAAAGGTTAGCACTAATAATAATAGGATATATCTTCTTTTCATCAAGATAAGCATATTTCAAAGTGTCTGGCAATTGTTTTAATTCAAACACAGGATCACCTTTAGGTGGAGGAGGACCTCCTGGAGTTTTAAGTAGAGGGCGTTGTTCAAATAAAATCTTATCTATTTCATTTCTTTCATGCATATGTAAATCATTTTCATGGTCTAGCAAATATTGTTCTAGTGGATCAGTAGGAGGCACAACAGTAGAAGAAAGACCAATTAATTCATCTTTACTAGGTAATTCTTTTTCATGAAGCTTTTTACTAAACTTGGAAAAATTAAACTCATGAGACTCATCACCAAAACTAACACCGACAGTTTGTTTCTCACAATCTATTTTAGCATAAACGGTGTTCAAGAAAGGTCTACCAAAGATAATGGGACAAAATTCATCTTGTGGGGAACCAAGAACAAGAAAATCAGTAGGGTGTTTTATTTTCCCACACAAGACTTCAACATCTCCAACAATCCCAATTGGTGAAATGGTGTCTCTATTGGCAAGTTTAATAGTAACATCTATGTCTTCTATCTCTGCGGGTGCTATGTCATTCATAATTTCTTGATATAAGGTGTAAGGAATAGAACCCACACTAGCACCTATGTCACATAAACCATGATAAAAGTGATCTCCTATTTTAACTGAGATAACGGGCATGTCAACAACAGGTCTATGTTTATCCTTTTTATCAGGTTTGTCAATTCTAGCAGCTTCACATATGTAAATAACATGCCCATGCATATCTTCTTCCAAGAGATCTTTAACAATAGCAATACTAGGTTCTACTTTAATTTGTTCATCAGGTTTAGGTGTTCTAATATAGCTTTTGTTAACCACAGTTGAAACTTTAGCATGTTCCTTTATCCTAACAGGAAAAGGTGGTTTCTCAATATAAGCAGAAGGAACAACTGGATCAACATTATAAAGTATAGTTTCTTCTTTAACTGTTACTGGTTCTTTAATTTCTTCTTTAATAGGTGGGTGATATTTAAACCACTTCTCTTTTGGGAGATCAACATGAGTGCAAATGATTCACAAAAGGAGGCTACTATCCTAGAGTCAAGTCCATATTTAGTGCTAAACTTTTGAAAAGCATCGGTATCCATAAACGATTTAACATTATCATACTTAAGCTTAATACCTGACTCTTTGCATTCGTCGAGTTCCCAATCTTCAGAGTTGCGTTTTTTTTTTCAAAAGATCCCACCAGAATTCAATAGTCTTCTTCATAAAAGAACCAACACAAGAAGTATCGAGCATGGTTTGATCATTACGAGAAAGCCGAGCATAAAAATTATGAATAATAATTTCTCTTGAGAGCTCATGATTGGGGCATGAATATAACATTAACTTAAGCCTCCCCCAAGCTAGAGAGATACTTTCTCCTTCACGAAGCCTATATATATATATATATATATATATATATATAATTCCGATCACGTCGAACTAGATGCATAGGATAATTTTTTGGTGGAACTCCAATTTCAGACGATTCCAATTCCAAGATCCAATATCATCGCATAGCCTATAACATGCCAATGCTATTCTCTTCAAAGATAAAGGGAAAACCTTTTTCATAACTTCATCCCTAGGTAAACCTGTAAGCTTAAACAATCCACAAATTTGTTCTACATATATCAAGTGCATATCAGGATGTTCGATTCCACCTCCTGTTCAAGGATTAGCTAGCAATTGTTCTATCATACCCGAAGGAATTTCATATTCAATATTTTCAGTAGGTGCAGTAGGTTGAGGGGTAGCTAATTGTGGTTCCGGTCGAGGTGAAGATACCCCGAACAAACCCCTTAAAGGATTGTTTTCCATAGCAACAAGTGACAATAAATTTCAGCACACTATATAAATGTTTCCTTACCAAATTCCACTTACCAAAGGCGCTTCACTCCCCGTCAACGGTGCCAAAAATAGCCTTGATGACCCACAAGTATAGGGGATCAATTGTAGCTCTTTTTGATAATTAAGAGTGTCGAACCCAACGAGGAGCAGAAGGAAATGACAAGTAATTTTCTATAAGGTAATATCTGCAAGTGGTGAAATTGTAAGTAACTGGGTAGTTTGATAGCAAGATAATTTGTAACGGACAAGTAACGATAGTAGTAACAAAAGTGCAGCAAGATAGCCCAATACTTTTGAGGCAAAGGACAGGCCAAAATGGTCTCTTATGACAAGCAAAGCGTTCTTGAGGGTACACGGGATTTTCATCTAGTCACTTTCACCATGTTGGTTTGATTCGTGTTCGGTACTTTGGTAATTTGATATGTGGGTGGACTAGTGCTTAGGTGCTGTTCTTACTTGAACAAACCTCCTACCTATGATTAACCCTCCCGCAAGCATCCACAACTACGAGAAAAGTATTAAGAATAAATTCTAACCATAGCATTAAACTTTTGGATCCAATCGGTCCCTTACAGAATAGCGCATAAACTGGGGTTTAAGCTTCTGTCACTCTCGCAACCCATCATGTAATTGCTACTCCACAATGCATTCCCTTAGGCACAAATGTGGTGAAGTGTTATGTAGTCGACATTCACATGACACCACTAAGGGAATCACAACATACATACTATCAAAATATCGAACACATATCAAGTTCACATGATTACTTGCAACATGATTTCTCCCGTGACCTCAAGAACAAAAGTAACTACTCACAAATGATAATCATGCTCAAGATCAGAGGGGTATTAAATAGAATAATGGATCTGAACATATAATCTTCCACCAAATAAACCATATAGTAATCAACTACAAGATGTAATCAACACTACTAGTCACACACAAGCACCAATTTATAGTTCCAGTAACAAGATTGAACACAAGAGATGAACTAGGGTTTGAGATGAGATGGTGCTGTTGAAGATGTTGATGGAGATTGCCCTCCCCAAGATGGGAGAGTTGTTGGTGATGATGATGACGACGATTTCCCCCTCTGGGAAGGAAGTTCCCCTGGCGGAATCGCTCCGTCGGAGGGCAAAAGTGTTCCTGTCCAAGTGCCACCTCGAGACGGCGGCAGTCCGTCCCGAAAGTCTTCTCCTTATTTTTTCTAGGTCAAAATGACCTATATACCAGAAGATGGGCACCGGAGGTGGGCCTGGTTGAGCACAACCCACCAGGGCGCGCCTGGGCTCCCTGGCGCGCCCAGGTGGGTTGCGCCCACCTAGTGGGTCCCCTATGGTAGTTATTTGCTCCAATAATTCTCAAATATTCCATAAAAAATCCTCTGTAAGTTTTAACTCATTTGGAGTTGTGCAGAATAGGTAGCCTGACGTAGCTTTTCCAAGTCCAGATTTCCAGCTGCCGGAATTCTCCTCTTTGTGTATACCTTGCATATTATGAGAGAAAAGGCATTAGAATTACTCCAAAAAGCATTATTATGGATAAAAACATCATAAATAACAGTAAGAAAACATGATGCAAAATTGACGTATCAGCCGACGAGGAGGCGGCGCTGCAAGAAGAAGGGTAGCCGGTGAGGAAGCGGCGCTGCAAGAAGAAGGGTCGCCGGCTAGGAGGCCGAGCTGCCAGTAAGCAGTACTGAAGGTTTGAACTTGGAAAGAAAGGAGGAACAGTGGAAATGTGGCTTTTGGTGGGAGGGAGGGGCGGGGAGATAGATATTTCTGCGGTGGCAGAATTTTTTTTGCTCGGTGCCGCGAGAAACTGGTGCGCAAGTGTGGTTCAAGCGGGGGCGGTGGACTGTAGACGAAGCTTCCTACGTAAACCAGACAAGATGGTGCGCCAAGATATTTTATATCGCATCCCACACGATTCTTTCTAGTAAACTATTTGTGGTATACCTGATTTTTTCATTATGTTTTGAAAGACAAAATGGTGTTACGGATGGAAAGGATGGTGAAGTGTATGCCAGAACATTTATGTACAGTGAACATGCAACTACATGAGTGTCGTGTTTAAATTTGGAATTATTCCGGGTTCGTTTGGCATTTTTATGCATTAATTGAGTTTGTAGGCATTTAATGTGCATAATTCAAATTTGAACTACAAGCACATGCTCCAGTGCACCAAAGTTTGTTGAAAAAGCACATGTGTGTCTTTGGGTGAATTTATAGGTCCCATGCAAGAAATAGGAATGAAATTCAAACATCTGGGCGTCGTGGCTCGGCTGGGAACATTGAGAAACTTGGTTCTTAAATTCCTGGAAATTCAAAACTAGCCTGAAAATCATGAAACTTGGCATGGTGTCATTTCATGGCAACATGCTGTGGTAAAAAATTGGCCACATTTGGACAAGTTTTTGGGTATAAACTTCTTGCAAACCGGAGCTTTCTCTCAAGAAGACTCATGGTTCCCGAGGGGGGATGTGTCACCTTTGTGTGCGAAATGATATACGCTGCCTCCCCCCCTTGATTTTTTATAGAGGCAACATAGAACTATATGAGTATCATGCTAAATTTTGGAATTATGCCGGGTTCGTTTGGACTTTCTTATACATTAATTGAATTTATGGTCATTTAATGTGCATAATTCAAATATGAACTACAAGCACATGCTCCAGTGCACCAAAGTTGGTTGAAAAATCACATGTGTGTCCTTGGGCGAATTTCTAGGTCCCATGCAAGAAATGGGAATGAAATTCAAACGTCTGGGTGTCATGGCTCGGCCGGAAATATTGAGAAACTTGGTTTCTTAATTCATGCAAATCCAAAAACACGGCTGGAAATCATGAAACTTGGCATGGTGTCATGACATGGCACCAACATGCCGTGGTAATTTTTTTGGCCGAATTGGGACAAGCTTTGGTACAAGCTTCTTGTAAAACCCGAGCTTCTATCAAGAAGGCTCGTGGTTCCAAGACGGAACATGTCACCTCCGTGTGTGAAACGACATATGTACACTGCCTTCTCCCGCCTTAATTTTTTTACACAGATAGATTAGACCAAATAGAAGTATCGTGTTAAATTTTGGAATTATCCCGGCTTCATTTGGCCATTTTTATACATTAATTGAATTTCTGGGAATTTAATGTGCATAATTCAAATTTGAACTACAAGCACATGCTCCAGTGCACCAAAGTTGGTTGAAAAATCACATGTGTGTCCTTGGGTGAATTTCTAGGTCCCATGCAAGAAATTGGAATGAATTCAAACATCTGGGCGTCGTGGCTCGGCCGGAAAGATTGAGAAACTCGGTTTTTTAATTCCCATAAATCCAAAACACGTCTGAAAATCATGAAACTTGGCATGGTGTCATGACATGGCACCAACATGCTATGGAATTTTTTTGGCCGAATTGGGACAAGCTTTGGTATAAGCTTCTAGCAAACCGGAGCTTATCTCAAGAAGGCTCGTGGTTCCGAGAGAGAACGTGTCACCTGTGTGTGCAAAACAACATACACTGCCTTCTTCGGCCTTAATTTTTTATAAAGGTAGATTAGACCAAATAGAAGTATCGTGCTAAAATTTTGAATTATTGAGGGTTTGTTTGGCCTTTTTATACATTATTTGAATTTCTGTGCCTTTAATGTGCATAATTCAAGTTTGAAGTATAAGCACATGCTCAACTGCACCAAAGTTGGTTGAAAAATCACATGTGTGTCCTTGGGTGAATTTCTAGGTCCCATGCAAGAAATGGGAATGAAATTCAAACATCTGGGCGTCGTGACTCGGCTGGAAATATTGAGAAACTTTGTATTTTAATTCCTGTAAATCCAAAACACGCCTAAAAATCATGAAACTTGGCATGGTGTCATGACATGGCACCAACATGCTGTGGTAATTTTTCTGTCCGATTTGTGAAGGCGCACACATTAACAATCAACAAAGTCATTTTGGAACAAGTGTTGTCATGTTACAAATCGAAAACACAAGTATTATTGAAACCGTGGGCGTTCTACTTACCAATTACGTGTCCCCACGCGTCCCCTTTTTTATTGGCTAGGAGGTGCCGTGCGGGGTAGCTATTTTAGTACGGGAGGTGCGCGATTAGACCCCTGCGCGTGCTCATCGAGAGGAGAGCCCTTTGACCTCTATCCGCCACGCACCTCCCTCCCAATGTCTCCATTAATGGTGCCCGAGCCCCTGTTTCACGGCGTGGCTATGTCTCACTGGACTAAGATTTAAGAGAGAAAAAAGAAAATCTGAAAAGAAAGTTTTGCACGGATCTGGATGTAAGATCCGACGGACCTATATAACATCGAATGCTACTTATGGCAAGATTGATGAATATAAGGACGATGAAAATGCATAATAATTGTCTTACATATTTAGGAACATAAATAAAAAAAGCCACATGCGGCAACGCCCGAAATACACAAGGGCACAAGAAGAAGGACGACAACGATCTGGCTCGCTGATCTCTACTTTCTTGATGCGTTGCTGCAGGCCGCGGGAACTAGTCTCCGCAGCGAGCAACGATGAGCTCTTTCTTGTCCTCAAGATGCTGCCTGAGAGCATCCAGGGATTCCTCCACCAGCCTTCTCTGCTTGATGCGCATCATGGCATTCTCGTCCATCAGTTTCTCGACGATGACGCCCGTCCTCTTCAACAAGGCAGTGGTCTCCTCCTGTTGCTCCGCACTTCCGACGATCTTCGCCCTCAGCAGGTCGTGATCGGCCCGGAGCTTCGCATTGCTCTCATTTAGTTGCCGGATGATGCCGATAGTCTGTTGAAGTGAGGCTTTCATGTCATCCTGCACCCTCGCCCAGCCAGAGATCTCATCCATCTGGCTATGGACGATTGAATGCATGCGCCTGTAAGAGTCCTTGCCTGCCCACGAGACATTTTCCTAGGCCGCCGCGGTGCGGGAGGACATCTCTGTGTCGGTGGAACCGACACCTATGGGATTACAAGAATCCCTACTACGATTAGCGGGGTGCGGGGTTGAGAGAAGAGCGGATCAAATAGATAGCACACGGTTTGTTTATCCTGGTTCGGGCCGCGAGGATGCGTAAAACCCTACTCCTGCTTTGGTGGATGTATATTTGTGTTGTTGAACTAGCTATGGGGAGTGAGGAGCTCCAAAAAGCCGAATCCCTCTCCTGGTCACCTCGGGCCTCCTTTTATAGGAAAAAGGGGTTGCCACAGTGGCACACAGGAGGTGGAAAGGGCACAGTGTTGCGAGGTTATCCCTCGCATTACATAAAAAGGCGCATTTAATGCGTCTGCTTAGGTGTCCTCTTGCTTTATCGGGGACGGGGGCGAAGTCCGTCCCGTCTGCTGCTGCTCCTCCTCGTGTTGACACGCGCCCTGGCCAGCGGTGCGTGCGATGCCATGTAGGCAGGCAGGCAGCTGTGGTGGCGCGGTGGTGGGGTCTTCACGAAGATCTGCATGCCGCCACGCAGGTGCCTGCCCAGTTGGTTGGGTCGGCAGCTACATGTGAACGATGGTGTAGGCTCGGTCAGTGCGGGCCTGGTGGTGGCCCTGTAGATGTCCTCGGCAAGGGCCTTGCCGGGGCCCCGGCAAGGGTCTTGCCGTGGCGCCCGCTGTCGTCCCGGACAAGGCGCTTGCCGGGGGTCTCGTGATTTTTCTTGGCTGGGATCTCGCCAAGGGTCGTTGTCTTCTAGTGCTCATCTGATCTTGAATGTGTCTTCACAAAGATCTGCATGCCACCACAGAGGTGTCTCCCGAGCCCTTGCCCCAACATAGTGGACCATGGTGGGGGCTGTGGACTCAAGGGTGACTCGCTCCGTAGGCGTGGGGCGAGCTGCCACGACAAGGGTCTTTCCGGGGCTGCTAAGGCTGACCCCAGCAAGGATCTTGCCTGGGAGGGGGGGGGGGGGCGAGCCTGCTTCATCCCTCTGCTCTTCGTGGTCTTGGCCTTGGCGTTGTTCCAGGTACCTTGGGCTTCGGTCTTACCCTGGCTTACCTCCCTTGCCCTGCTTGGCGTGGTCGCGGGCGTGGCTCTGACTGCCCGTGCATAGTCATAGGGGTACAAAAAGTGTACCCCTCTTTTTGTACACCGACAGGAGCCCCCGGGCCTGGGCCACACATAAGCGCAATGCGTTGTTGGGCTAGGCCCAGAATGGTGCGCGGGCAGGCGGGGCGGTTTTTACCATGGTAAGATTTTTCGCGCGTTGCGCTTCCTACAACCCGCGCGTGCGGCGCGGCGTGGAGGGGTGTGCGTGACGTGGGCGGCATGCGTGAGGTTGGTCCCCGCACGCATGCGTCACGCCGTGGTTAATGTGAAAGGAGGCGGCCCATGTTTTCCCCATAAAAAGGAGTAACCGCGGGCGCGCCGCTCACTTTCACCCCCTTCCTTGTGCCTTTTCTAATCTCAGAGCCGCCGTCCTCTCTTCCTTCCTTCCTTCCTAAGCTTTCGCCATCGCCTGCCGTCGCTGCATCTCCGCCGCTCCTTCCTCAGTCCTCTAACCTTCTCAGCCACCATGGCGCCCAAATCCACCAAGGGCAAGGGGGTGGCCAAGGATGCTGGGACTATGGAGCCGCCGGAGAGCGCGCTGTCGGGGCAGCGGACGCAGTCCGCCTTCTTCTTCCCCTCGATGGTCGACGTACATGAACTCCGGGCCTCCTTCAGGCCCCTGTGGGGAGTGAAGACGGGGGGAGAAAGTTCGGGACATCCGACGACGTGTGTCATCCCCACCGCTTGCGCCGATCCTGCTCCAAATAGGTATCCCTTCTTCATTGATTATCTTTCTTGCGGGTTATGCCTTCCTTTTTCCGATTTGTTCTGCGACATTATGCACACCTTTGGCTGCTGTCTCTTGGATTTTACTCCGAACGCGGTGGCGTGCATGGCTCTCTTTGCGCATCTTTGCGAAGGCTTTGCCGGGGTGCAACCCAACACGGCGCTTTTCCGCCATTATTTCTTCCCTCAGATCCAGCCGGGAGGTGCCGTCTCTGGTTGCGTCACCTGGATCCCAAGATCCAAGGGGGCGTACCCGGACGGCTCCATGAAGGAGAGGTGGGAGGAATGGCGCGGCCGGTGGTGCTGGATTGAAGAGAAGGACCCGCCGGCATTCTGCAAGGTTCGCCGGGCGCCGCCGATTCGCGTCAGCGATTGGAGTGATGTTGACGCCGCTGACGGAAGGCTCACGGTCGCCACTACCAGGATTCCCTGGCTCACCCAGGCTGGACTCACCCTTGAAATGATTGGGGCGGACTTCATTCGCCGTTGGATTGCCCCGCTGCATAACAAGGGGAGGCCAGCCTGGCTTTTTACGAACCCGACTGATATTATGCGACTCCGCCCCGGCCTCGACCACAATTTCACGGTGATGGCACATGCCCACTTCTGCCAGCGGCTTTTTCAGCTTGACGTGGGTCGCGATGGCGAGGTCGAGCAGACCGGCAAGGTCGCGAGGTCTGCCGCAAAGGCCGGCAAGGCCCTCAAGGGGCCGTTGTTCAAGCTGCCAGCGGGGGTGGTCCCATTGTGCAATAATTCGTGTCGGTCTAAGGTCATTGCTATGATGCCGGACTGCAACGCGCACGACCCTGACCCGAGCTGGAAGGAGCCGGAGGATGCCGAAGTGCAGCAATTCTTCGACACCCTGCATCAAGGGCTCGTCGATGCCGACGCCGAGCGGTGGCTCGTCATGGACACCACCCAGGCAGAGCTGGACTACATCGCCACCAGGGCGAGGGAGGCACGGCTTGCCAGGGAAGCCGGCAGCGCCGGGGGTGTGGAGGACAAGGCCGCAATGGCTGTGGAGGAAGAGGAGCTCACCCGATGGGCGGAGGCCACCGAGGAAGTTAGCAGCGCCGACATCGGGGCCCCGCTTGTCGAAGATGTGGCCGACGAGTCGTCGTCGGAGGAGGCCAAGGCGGCGGGCTTGACGCCAGCCAGGGGAAGAGGGCGAGTCCTGCGGGGAGCTGGTTCCGGCGAGCCGGTCCGGCCCGGCAGGGTTGCGCGGCCTCAATTAACCCTGGAAGGGTCCAGGCGTCACACGAGGGCCACGGCGGCGAAGAGGCTGACGAAGGCCGCGGAGAGGAAGAAGACAACTGCCCCTTCCTCATCCATGCGTGTAAAAACCCCGCCTTCTTCGCCTCCTCTGGCAGATGTCGACCCGGATGTTGATGCGGGGTCACTTTTTATCTCGGGCTTCTCAGCCCGAAGAGGAAAAGGAAAGCAGCGGAAGAGGAGGAGATGAATGATGAGTAAGTACTTTGTTTCTTACTGCCATCTCCATTCCCCTGAATTACGCCACGTATCTTGATTCATTTCTGCTTTTGCAGGGATGCAGAGACGTTGTCCCAGAGGGCGAAGAGAGCCAAGGCCTCGGTGGGCGGCCAGCCCCCGGCTGGTGCTTCAAGGACGCCACTGGTGGTGTTGAGCAGCCCGGACAGCAGCCCCCGGCGCAACCCCCAGCGTAAGTTCACCATCCTCTTCTTGTCGACATGTGCTAGGAGTTTGATATCCTGGTGCTGACCTTGTCGGGTTTGCAGGAGGGGAACGGCAGGAGGAGGAGCCACAGAGGGCCACCCCCAACATGTTGGGGAACGTAGCAGAAATTCAAAATTTTCTACGCAACACCAAGATCAATCTATGGGGTAATCTAGCAACGAGGGAAGGAGAGTGCATCTACATAACCTTGTAGATCGCTAAGCGGAAGCGTTCAAGTGAATGGGGTTGATGGAGTCGTACTCGTCGTGATCCAAATCACCAATGATCCTAGTGCCGAACGGACGGCACCTCCGCGTTCAACACACGTACAGCCCGGGGACGTCTCCTCCTTCTTGATCCAGCAAGGGGAGAGGAGAAGTTGAGGGAAAACTCCGACAGCACGACGATATGGTGGTGATGGAGCTCGTGGTTCTCCGGCAGGGCTTCGCCAAGCACTACGGAGGAAGACGAGGTGTTGGAGGAGGGAAAGGGCTGCGCCAGGGGAAGGGCGCGGCTGCCCTCTCTCTTCCTCACTATATATAGGGGTAAGGGAGGAGGGGGAGGCGCTCTAGGGTTCCCTAGGGGAGGGGCGGCGGCCACAGGGGAAACCCTAGATGGGTTTGGGCGCCCCCACCCCCTAGGAAACTTGCCCCCCAAGCCGGGAGGGGCGGCTGCCCTAGGGGTGGCGCCCCCACCTCTCTGATTACGTGAGATGGGGTTGGGAGGGGCGCTCAGCCCCTTAGTGGGCTGATGTGCCCTCTCCCCTTGGCCCATAAGGCCCCCCAACGCTTGCCGGGGCCTCCGAAACCCCTTTCGGACACGCTGGTCATCACCTGGTACTCCCAGAACAATTTCAGACTCCAATACCCTTCGTCCAATATACCGATCTTCACCTCCGGACCATTTAGGAGCTCCTCGTCATGTCCGGGATCTCATCCGGGACTCCGAACAACCTTCGGTAACCACATACTATTTCCCATAACAACTCTAGCGTCACCGAACCTTAAGTGTGTAGACCCTACGGGTTCGGGAACCATGCAGACATGACCGAGACAACTCTCCGGCCAATAACCAACAGAGGGATCTGGATACCCATGTTGGCTCCCACATGTTCCACGATGATCTCATCGGATGAACCACAATGTCGAGGATTCAATCAATCCCGTATTCAATTCCCTTTGTCTAGCGGTATTGCACTTGCCCGAGACTCGATCATCGGTATCTCGATACCTTGTTCAATCTCGTTACCGGCAAGTCTCTTTACTCGTTCCATAACACATCACCCCGTGATCAACTCCTTGGTCACATTGCGCATATGATGATGTCCTACCGAGTGGGCCCAGAGATACCTCTCCGTCACACGGAGTGACAAATCCCAGTCTCGATTCGTGCCAACCCAACAGACACTTTCGGAGATACCTGTAGTGTACCTTTATAGCCACCCAGTTACGTTGTGACGTTTGGCACACCCAAAGCATTCCTACGGTATCCGGGAGTTGCACAATCTCATGGTCTAAGGAAATGATACTTGACATTAGAAAAGCTTTAGCATACGAACTACACGATCTTTGTGCTAGGCTTAGGATTGGGTCTTGTCCATCACATCATTCTCCTAATGATGTGATCCCGTTATCAATGACATCCAATGTCCATGGTCAGGAAACCGTAGCCATCTATTGATCAACGAGCTAGTCAACTAGAGGCTTACTAGGGACATGGTGTTGCCTATGTATCCACACATGTATCTGAGTTTCCTATCAATACAATTATAGCATGGATAATAAACGATTATCATGAACAAGGAAATATAATAATAACTAATTTATTATTGCCTCTAGGGCATATTTCCAACAGTCTCCCACTTGCACTAGAGTCAATAATCCAGTTCACATCGCTATGTGACTAACACTCAAGGTCACATCCCCATGTGACCAATACCCAAAGAGTTCTGGGTTTGATCATGTTATGCTTGTGAGAGATGTTATAGTCAACGGGTCTTGAACCTTTCAGACCCGTGTGTGCTTTACAAATCTCTATGTCATCTTGTAGATGCAGCTACCACGCTCTATTTGGAGCTATTCTAAATAAATGTTCTACTATATGAATCTGGTTTACTACTCAGAATCATCCAGATTAGTGTCAAAGATTGCATCGGCGTAACCCTTTACGACGAACTC
Source organism: Aegilops umbellulata (assembly GCA_032464435.1). Taxonomy (NCBI): domain Eukaryota; kingdom Viridiplantae; phylum Streptophyta; class Magnoliopsida; order Poales; family Poaceae; genus Aegilops; species Aegilops umbellulata. The sequence continues at coordinate 400,660,014 of CP136056.1, read as the reverse complement.
TTTTACCACCTCCATAATCGAGAAAATTCCTTAGTCCACTAGCTACTAAGGATAACCTTGACCGTTGTCCTGTGATCCATTCCTAGATCACACTTGTACCCCTTGACTGACTCATGGCTTGGCACACTTCAGGTGCGGTACACAACATAGCATACTTTAGAGCCTATGTCTGAAGCATAGGGGATGACCTTCGTCCCTTCTCTCTATTATGCCGTGGTCAGTTCTTGAGTCTTACTCAACACTCATACCTTATAACACAGCCAAGAACTCCTTCTTTGACGATCTATTTTTGAACTCCTTCAAAATCTTGTCATGGTATGTGTTCATTTGAAAGTACTATTAAGCGATTTTGATCTATCCTTATAGATCTTGATGCTCAATGTTCAAATAGCTTAATCCAGGTTTTCCATTGAAAAACACTTTTCAAACAACCCTATATGCTTTCCAGAAATTCTACATCATTTCCGATCAACAATATGTCAACAACATATACTCATCAGAAATTCTATAGTGCTCCCACTCACTTCTTTGGAAATACAAGTTTCTCATAAACTTTGTATAAACCTAAAATCTTTGATCATCTCATCAAAGCGTACATTCCAATTCCGAGATGCTTACTCCAGTCCTTAAAAGGATTGCTGGAGCTTTCCATACTTGTTAGTATCTTTCAGGATTGACAAAACCTTCTGGTTGTATCACATACAACCTTTCCTCAAGAAAATCGTCGAGGAAACAATGTTTTGACATCCTATCTGCAAGATTTCATAAATAATGCAGTAACTGCTAACATAATTCCAACAGACTCTTAGCATCGCTATGAGTGGGAAAATCTCATCGTAGTCAACTCCTTGAACTTGTCGGGAAACATTTTAACGACAAGTCGAGCTTTCTCAATGGTGACACTTACCATCATTGTCCGTCTTCCTTTTAAAATCCATATGTACCTAACAGCCTTACGACCATCAAGTAGTTCTTCCAAAGTCTACACTTTGTTTTCATACATGGATCCTCTCTCGGATTTTATGGCCTCGAGCCATTTTGGAATCCGGGCCCACCATCGCTTCTCCATAGCTCGTAGGTTCATTGTTGACTAGCAACATGACTTCCAAGACAGGACCACGTACCACTCTGAAGTAGCACGCATCCTTGTCGTCCTACGAGGTTTGGTAGTGACTTGATCCGAAGTTTCACGATCACTATCATAAGCTTCTACTTCAATTGGTGTAGGTGCCACAGGAACAACTTCTTGTGCCCTGCTACATACTAGTTGAAGTGACGGTTCAATAACCTCATCAAGTCTCCACAATCCTCCCACTCAATTCTTTCGAGAGAAACTTTTCCTCGAGAAAGTACCCGATTTCAGAAACAATCCCTATTGCTTTCGAATCTGAGACAGGAGGTACACCCAACTGTTTTTGGGTGTCCTATGAAGATGCATTTATCCGCTTTGGGTTCGAGCTTATCAGCCTGAAACTTTTTCACATAAGCGGCGTAGCCCCAAACTTTTAAGAAACAACAGCTTAGGTTTCTCTAAACCATAGTTCATACGGTGTCGTCTCAACGGATTTGTGTGGTTCCCTATTTAAAGTGAATGCGGTTGTCTCTAATGCCTAACCCATAAACGATAGTGGTAATTCAATAAGACACCTCATGGTATGCACCATATCCAATGGGGTGCAGTTATGATGTTCGGACACACCATCACACTATGGTGTTCCCGGTGGTATTAGTCGTGAAACAATTTCCACAATGTCTTAATTGTGTGCCAAACTCGTAACTCAGATATAAATCTCTATGATCATATCACAGACATTTTATCCTCTTGTCACGACGATCTTCAACTTCACTCTGAAATTACATGAACATTTCAATAATTCAGACTTGTGTTTCATCAAGTAAATATACTCAGCATCTACTCAAATCATCTGTGAAGTAAGAACACAATGATATCCACTGCGTGCCTCAGCGCTCATTGGACCGCACACATCAAAATGTATTACTTCCAACAAGTTGCTTTCTTGTTCCATCTTACTGAAAACGAGGTCTTTCAGTCATCTTGTCCATGTGGTATGATTTGCATGTCTCAAGTGATTCAAAATCAAGTGAGTCCAAATGATCCATCTGTATGGAGTTTCTTCATGCATATCTACCAATAAACATGGTTCGCATGTCTCAATCCTTTCAAAAATGAGTGAGTCCAAAGATCCATCAACATGGAGCTTCTTCATGCGTTTTATATCAATATGACTCAAATTGCAGTGCCACAAGTATGTGGTACTATCATTACTATCATATGAACATGTGTATCACTACGATCGGGATGGTATTATTCAAATAAAAAGAGTAACCATTATTCTCCTTAAATGAATAACCGTATTGCGATAAACATAATCCAATCATGTCTATGCCCAACGCAAACACCAAATAACAATTATTTAGGTTTTAGTACCAATCTCGATAGTAGAGGGAGCGTACGATATTTGATTACATCAACCTTGGAAACACTTCCAACACATATCGTCATCTCACCTTTAACTAGTCTCCGTTTATTCCGTAGCCTTTTATTTCGAGTTACTAACACTTAGCAACCGAACCGGTATCTTATACCCTGGTGCTACTAGGAGTACCAGTAAAGTACACATTAATATATCCAACACACTTCTGTCGACCTTACCAGCCTTCTCATCTACCAAGTATCTAGGGTAATTCCGCTCTAGTGACCGTTCCCCTTATTACAGAAGCACTTAGTCTCGGGTTTGGGTTCAACTTTGGGTTTCTTCACTTAGAGCAGCAGCTGACTTGCCGTTTCATGAAGTATCCCTTCTTGCCCTTGCCCTTCTTGAAACTAGTGGTTTTACTAACCATCAACAATTGATGCTCCCTTTTGATTTCTACTTTCACGGTGTCGCGAATAGCTCAAGGATCATATCTATCCCTGATATGTTATAGTTCATCACGAAGCTCTAGTAGCTTGGTGGCAGTGACTTTGGAGAACCATCACTATCTCATCTGGAAGATCAACTCCCACTCGATTCAAGCGATTGTTGTACTCATACGATCTGAGCACATGCTCAACGATTGAGCTTTTCTCCTTAGTTTGCAGGCTTAAGAAACTCGTCGGAGGTCTTATGCCTCTTGACGTGAGCACAAGCCTGAAATCCCAATTTCAGCCCTCGAAACATCTCATATGTTTCGCGACGTTTCAAAATCGTCTTCGGTGCCTCAACTCTAAACCGTTTAACTGAACTATCACGTAGTTATCAAAACGTGTATGTCAGATGCTCGCAACATCCACAGATGACGTTCGAGGTTCAGTACACTGAGCGATGCATTAAGGACATAAGCTTTCCATGAAGCAATGAGGACAATCCTCAGTTCACGGACCTAGTCCGCATAATTGCTACTATCAACTTTCAACTAAATTTTCTCTAGGAACATATCTAAACAGTAGAACTGAAGCGCGAGCTACGACATAATTTGCGAAGACCTTTTGACTATGTTCAGGATAATTAAGTTCATCTTATGAACTCCCACTCAGATAGACATCCCTCTAGTCATCTAAGTGATTACATGATCCGAGTCAACTAGGCCGTGTCCGATCATCACGTGAGACGGACTAGTCATCATCGGTGAACATCTTCATGTTGATCGTATCTACCATATGACTCATGCTCGACCTTTCAGTCTCTTGTGTTCCGATGCCATGTCTGTACATGCTAGGCTCGTCAAGTCAACCTAAGTGTTTTGCATGTGTAAGTCTGTCTTACACCCGTTGTATGTGAACGTAAGAATCTATCACACCCGATCATCACGTGGTGCTTCGAAACGACGAACCTTTGCAACGATGCACAGTTAGGGAGAACACTTTTCTTGAAATTTTAGTGAGGGATCATCTTATTTAAGCTACCGTCGTTCTAAGCAAATAAGATGTAAAACATGATAAACATCACATGCAATCAAATAATGACATGATATGGCCAATATCATTTTGCTCCTTTTGATCTCCATCTTCGGGGCTCCATGATCATCATCGTCACCGGCATGACACCATGATCTCCATCATCATGATCTCCATCATCGTGTCTTCATGAAGTTGTCTCGCCAACTATTACTTCTACTACTACAGCTAACGGTTAGCAATATAGTAAAGTAATTACATGACGTTTATGTTGACACGCAGGTCATAAATAAATTAAGACAACTCCTATGGCTCCTGCCGGTTGTCATACTCATCGACATGCAAGTCGTGATTCCTATTACAAGAACATGGTGAATCTCATACATCACATATATCATTCATCACATTCTTTCTGGCCACATCACATCACATAGCATACCCTGCAAAAACAAGTTAGACGTCCTCTAATTGTTGTCGCATGTTTTTACGTGGCTGCTATGGGTTTCTAGAAGGAACGTTTCTTACCTACGCAAAACCACAACGTGATATGCCAATTTCTATTTACCCTTCATAAGGACCCTTTTCATCGAATCCGATCCGACTAAAGTGGGAGAGACAGACACCCGCTAGCCACCTTATGCAACTAGTGCATGTCAGTCGGTGGAACCTGTCTCACGTAAGAGTACGTGTAAGGTCGGTCCGGGTCGCTTCATCCCATGATGCCGCCAAATCAAGATAAGACTAGTAACGGCAAGTAAATTGACAAAATCGACGCCCACAACTACTTTGTGTTCTACTCATGCATAGAAACTACGCATAGACCTAACTCATGATGCCACTGTTGGGGAACGTAGCAGAAACTCAAAATTTTCTACGCAACACCAAGATCAATCTATGGAGTAATCTAGCAACGAGGGAAGGAGAGTGCATCTACATACCCTTGTAGATCGCTAAGCGGAAGCGTTCAAGTGAACGGGGTTGATGGAGTCGTACTCGTTGTGATCCAAATCACCGATGATCCTAGTGCCGAACGGACGGCACCTCCGCGTTCAACACACGTACAGCCCGGGGACGTCTCCTCCTTCTTGATCCAGCAAGGGGAGAGGAGAAGTTGAGGGAAAACTCCGACATCACGACGATATGGTGGTGATGGAGCTCGTGGTTCTCCGGCAGGGCTTCGCCAAGCACTATGGAGGAATACGAGGTGTTGGAGGAGGGAAAGGGCTGCGCTAGGGGAAGGGCGCGGCTGCCCTCTCTCTTCCTCACTATATATAGGGGTAAGGGAGGACGGGGAGGTGCTCTAGGGTTCCCTAGGGGAGGGGCGGCGGCCACAGGGGAAACCCTAGATGGGTTTGGGCGCCCCCACCCCCTAGGAAACTTGCCCCCCAAGCCGGGAGGGGCGGCTGCCCTAGGGGTGGCGCCCCCACCTCTCTGGTTACGTGAGATGGGGTTGGGAGGGGCCCTCAGCCCCTTAGTGGGCTGATGTGCCCTCTCCCCTTGGCCCATAAGGCCCCGCAACGCTTGCCGGGGCCTCTGAAACCCCTTTCGGACACGCTGGTCATCACCTGGTACTCCCAAAACAATTTCAGACTCCAATACCCTTCGTCCAATATACCGATCTTCACCTCTAGACCATTCCGGAGCTCCTCGTCATGTCCGGGATCTCATCCGGGACTCCGAACAACCTTCGGTAACCACATACTATTTCCCATAACAACTCTAGCGTCACCGAACCTTAAGTGTGTAGACCCTACGGGTTCGGGAACCATGCAGACATGACCGAGACAACTCTCCGGCCAATAACCAACAGAGGGATCTGGATACCCATGTTGGCTCCCACATGTTCCACGATGATCTCATCGGATGAACCACGATGTCGAGGATTCAATCAATCCCGTATTCAATTCCCTTTGTCTAGCGGTATTGCACTTGCCCGAGACTCGATCATCGTTATCTCGATACCTTGTTCAATCTCGTTACCGGCAAGTCTCTTTACTCGTTCCATAACACATCATCCCGTGATCAACTCCTTGGTCACATTGCGCATATGATGATGTCCTACCGAGTGGGCCCAGAGATACCTCTCCGTCACACGGAGTGACAAATCCCAGTCTTGATTCGTGCCAACCCAACAGACACTTTCGGAGATACCTGTAGTGTACCTTTATAGCCACCCAGTTACGTTGTGACGTTTGGCACACCCAAAGCATTCCTACGGTATCCGGGAGTTGCACAATCTCACGGTCTAAGGAAATGATACTTGACATTAGAAAAGCTTTAGCACACGAACTACACGATCTTTGTGCTAGGCTTAGGATTGGGTCTTGTCCATCACATCATTCTCCTAATGATGTGATCCTATTATCAATGACATCCAATGTCCATGGTCAGGAAACCGTAACCATCTATTGATCAACGAGCTAGTCAACTAGAGGCTTACTAGGGACATGGTGTTGCCTATGTATCCACACATGTATCTGAGTTTCCTATCAATACAATTATAGCATGGATAATAAACGATTATCATGAACAAGGAAATATAATAATAACTAATTTATTATTGCCTCTAGGGCATATTTCCAACACAACATGCCATCCCCATCGACCACGTCGCCGTGAGGGGCGTCCTCGGCAAGGGCGTCAATCATCGAGCCCACGCTCATGGAGGAAGAGGGGAACTTGGGCGCTGGCAACTCTGCCCCGGCACCAAACATTGGTGGGGAGGGGACTTCTGCTTCATAGCCAGGCACCGGTGAGTTGCCTGTTCTCCGTCTTTGTTGTTCCCTTGTTATTTTTCTTGGCTTCATCGCTTCCCTTATTATCCAGGTCCTCCTTTGGAAGATATGGAGGACGTGGATACTGTCATTGGGAACATTGCCGAGGAGTCCGCGGTGGAGGCCGACAGGATCGCCGCTGAGGAGGCCGCCAAGGATGCCGACAAGGTCACCGCTGAAGAGGCCGCCAAGGACACCGCCGGGGAACTGGGGCGACTGGCAAGGCCTCCACCGAAGAGGCCAGTGGTGGGCCTGCTGGGGAGGCCGGCAAGGCCGCAACCAAGGAAGAGGTGGTCCATGATCAACCTTCTTCCTCCACAACCTCGGGCTCTGGCAGATATTTGAAGGTGGGCGATGATCTTTTCGTCCATCTTCCGGGGGTGACAAGCTCCAAAGCGCCCGCCGAAGGGGAGGTCTTTGATGGCGAGGTGCTTGCCGCCACTGGGCTCGAGGTGATTGACGAACCGAGCGCCAGTGGCGATGGTTCCCCAGAAGAGCAGCTTCTCTGCGCCATGGGGGCCAATTTCCGAAAAGTCCAAGCGCTTCACCGTGCCCGTCTGGACAAGGCCAAGTCCAGGATGGCGATGGTGGACAAGGCGGAGGTGGACTTCAAGGCGCGCGTCACTGAGACGCAGGCCTGGTTTCGCCAGACTTGCGAGGACCAGAAGGCTTTCCAGGAAGAGTTGGCCAAACGCAACGTGGAGCTCACCATGAAGCTGGCTGACATCGAGAAGGCCCAGGAGGCGGCGGCGAACTCGGCTGCCGCGGCCGAGGCCGCCCGGACTCAGCACCAGGCCATATTGGATTCTCAGGAGGAAGACCTTGCCGCGCGCGAGCAGAAGCTTGCCGCAACCCTTTGGGGCAAGGACGAGGAGCTCGAAGCCCTTGTCGTGCGACGGACTCACGAGCTGGAGCAGAGGCACAAAGAGGCGCTCGATGCCTAGGCTCTGGCCCATGCCGGCGAGGTGAAGGAGCTGGAGGTAGAGCGGGACGGGCTGAAGGAGCAGGCCCTTAAGCTGTTCCAAGAGAAGAACACGCTCAACGGTGCCCTGATTGAGGCGCAAGGAGTGGTCATCAGCAGAGCTGGGGAGATCTCCGAAGCACAGAACTCCGTCAGAGATCTCAAGCTGAAGCTGGAGAATCTCGAGAAGGTGCTGTCGGAGAGCAAGGCTCGGGAGGAGACCTTGACCAGGGGCCTGGAGGAGGAGAAGCAGCTGCGGGCGAACGAGGTCGCCTCCCACCAGGATTATGTGGCGGGTGAGAACCATTGGATTAGCCGTCTGGAGGACGTCGCCGGCAGGGTCACCTTGCAGTTGGCCACCATGGGGATGCCAAACATGAGGTATGCCCTTGAGCGCAGCGGGACTGTCAACACCAAGCTGACCCAGTTCTTCGAGGGCGTCCTTGGAGCCTTGGCTTATCTTCACTCCAGCAGAGCAGCCACGTTGGCCGAGGAGGCCCGGCGACTTTGCCGGGGGGCCATGACCAAGGTCCTCACCAAGATGGCGTACTGGAATCCCGACCTCAACTTCGAAGCCGCGATGGATAGCTTGCCGGATGGTACTGACCTCACGGTGCTCAGGGAGCGCATCAAGCCCATCATCGACAGCATCGGCGAAATCAAGAGGGTGGAAGGCCAGCGCCGGGACTAGGCATATCGTTCCTCAGCGCCGCTGCAGGTTCACGGCCAAGACAATTTTTATCTTTAGTTAGAACTGCAGCCATGATGTGATGAAACATAACTCTGTAGTATTTTGGTATTATGTGTGCCATTTTCCTGTTTGCTTTCTCTTTGTACGTCCACCCTACGCTAGCTGGGCAGGCTTGCCGGCGCGGAAACCCAGGGCAGCGTTTTGGGGATGGGTCCCCATTGGCCTGCCGGGTGTGCGTGCTGCCGGGCAAGCCACCTTACCACCCTTAACGTAGCCGCTCGAACTGTCGAGTTTGACTCGAGTCAGGGTCGAGAGCCTTGCCAATTGCGGAAGGCTACCCTACCATTTTCAACACAGCCGTTTGAACTGTTGAGCAGACTCGAAACAGAACAAAGGCATTGCCGATCGCGGAGGGCCCCTTTTGTGTACAGGTTTTTTTGTACAAAGAATGACATCTCCGAGGATAATAACCTTATATAATAGAATGGAAATATCCGGGGTTCAATGTAACTTAGCTTCTGCTGGTAGTCGCACCAGCGTCGATCTTCTGGCCCTCCTTCTTCAAGAGCCATGGCAATGAAGAACGCTTGACTAATTGCTCAAGCCGATTCTCACAACTGCACCCCCTACATGGCGCGCCAAAGATGTCGGTGGAAACGACACCTATGGGATCACAAGAATCCCTATTATGGTTAGCGGGGCGCGGGGTTGAGATAAGAGCGGTCAAACAGATAGCACACGGTTCATTTATCTAGGTTCGGGCCGCGAGGATGCGTAAAACCCTACTCCTGCTTTGGTGGATGTATATTTGTGTTCTTGAACTAGCTATGGGGCGTGAGGAGCTCCAAAAAGCCGAATCCCTCTCCTGGTCGCCTCGGGCCTCCTTTATTGGAAAAAGGGGTTGCCACAGTGGCACACAGGAGGTGGAAAGGGCACAATGTTGCGAGGTTATCCCTCGCATTACATGACAAGGCGCATTTAATGCGTCTGCTTAGGTGTCCTCTTGCTTTATCGGGGACGGGGGCGAAGTCCGTCCCGTCCGCTGCCGCTCCTCCTCGTGTTGACACGTGCCCTGGCCAGCGGTGCGTGCGATGCCATGTAGGCAGGCAGGCAGCTGTGGTGGCGCGGTGGTGGGGTCTTCACGAAGATCTGCATGCTGCCACGCAGGTGCCTGCCTAGTTGGTTGGGTCGGCAGCTGCATGTGAACGGCGGTGTAGGCTCGGTCGGTGCGGGCCTGGCGGTGGCCCTGTAGATGTCCTCGACAAGGGCCTTTCCGGGGCCCCGGCAAGGGTCTTGCCGTGGCGCCCGCTGTCGTCCCCGGCAAGGCGCTTGCCGGGGGTCTCGTGGTTTTTCTTGGCTGGGATCTCGCCAAGGGTCGTCGTCTTCTAGTGCTCATCTGATCTTGAATGTGTCTTCACAAAGATCTGCATGCCACCACAGAGGTGTCTCCCGAGCCCTTGCCCCAACATAGTGGACCATGGTGGGGGCTGTGGACTCAAGGGTGACTCGCTCCGTAGGCGTGGGGCGAGCTGCTGCGGCAAGGGTCTTGCTGGGGCTGCTAAGGCTGACCCCGACAAGGATCTTGCCGGGGGGGGGAGCCTGCTTCATCCCTCTGCTCTTCGTGGTCTTGGCCTTGGCGTTGTTCCAGCTACCTTGGGCTACGGTCTTACCCTGGCTTACCTCCCTTGCCCTGCTTGGCGTGGCTCTGACTGCCCGTGCACAGTCATAGGGGTTCAAAAAGTGTACCCCTCTTTTTGTACACTGACACTCAGCTACATTCGCGGCGCGGCGGGACATCTCTTCCGCTTCCACGGTGCGGTCGGACTAGTCTGCTGCATCAACGGCGCGACGGGACCTTCGTGCTGCTCCGACGGCGCGGCGGGATCTCTATGCTGCTACGGCCGCATGGCGGGACATGTCGGCTGCTTTCGCGGCGAGGCGAGACATCTCTCGTGCTTTTGCTTCTATCCTCGCCTCTCCCTAGTGGCAATCTCTCGACCCAGAACTCATGCTGGCCATGGCAGACGCAAGGGAATGATAATGAATGACTTGTTTGTTTTTGTGGATGAGGAGTTGAGGAGGAATGTGCAGTCATCTTGGAGTAGTAGTATTTATAACCGAGTACTAATACGCTCCTAAGTGGGAAACCGTTTAGGTTTTGATCGGTGTGAACAGGTTTGCAATTAAAGCGTGGTAGTAATTTGGAATTTGACGGGTCGCAGGCTCAAAATTTATTGAAGGTTCTAAGTGCAGCACTATTCCCGGAAGGTGTAACGTGGGCATGCTTTCTTGGCCGCGTACGTGGCGTTTGCACCATAGGGTGCACCACAATAGGCAATTTCAGCACATGTCTTGTTCCAACAACCTTGCGCGCTCGTTATTACCGTCACACACGATTCTTTTAATTAGAATGTTTGCCCGTTTAGCGCACACACATTGATCTGTCTAACTATTTCTGTTTGTTATGACTAATCGCAAACAGTTCATCCGTGTGAAGTGTATGCCATCAATTGTAGACACTTTGATCTGGCTGACCATTTCTGTTCTGTTGCCTAATCGCAAACAGTTAATCCTTTTGAAGCGTATGCCCTTATCTAGCTGATCGTTTGTGTTGATCCTCCTCATCACAAACAGTTCACCCGAGTGAACCGTATGCTGTATATCGCACACACCTTCATCTGGCTGCCCGTTTCTTTTATTCCTCCTCATCACAAACAGTTAATTGAACTAAACCGTCTGCCCTTCGTGGCACACACAACTAAAATCTGAACCGTGTTTGATGCATCCGTCGTCGCAAACGTTTTGCACCTTTTTTGACGGTTTTTTACACCGTCATTTGCAATTATTACATCGCACACAGTTTAGTCGAAGGGTCTCTGATCGCAGTGTCGCGTTAGCAGCATCCTGCAGTAGTGTATATTAAGATTTTAGTTTTTTTAGCAAAATCGGCAAAAGTAAAAGGAGCAGCTGTTCCATCCACCGCACGCCGACCGGACGACGCACTCCTCGGAGGGTGTCACGACCCACTCCAGCTCCGCCACCACCTCCGACATCAATGGCCTCCTGCGCCCGCTCCCTCGCGAACCGCCACCGCCGCCTCATGCCGGTGGACGCTCGCTCAACATGCTTGATGGCAACCTCCCGCCCGTCGAGAAGTTTCATGCGGGAGCCGCAGCTTTGGGTCTGTGTACCGCCTATCCAGCTCTAGTGTCCATGCGGGCTCTTCGTGGGCAACAGACTATGACATGTACGAGCTGCTGGGGGTGGATCCCTCATCGCCAGAGGCCGACTTCAAGGCCGCTTACCCGGCGCTGCAGAAGCGCTGCCACCCGGACATAACTGGGAACGAAGACGATGCCGGGCATGGCCGGGGTGCTCAACGAGGTGTACGAGCTGCTGTCAGACCCAGCGCAACACCGGGACCACGACCGGGAGCACGCGCGTCGGTCCGAGATCCAGGGCTACACGGGCCACCCGCTCTACTCATCGTAGCGATGCGGGGACGCCGAGACGCGCGCCGTGTTTGTCGACAAGATCGCCTGTGTCGGCTGCCTCAAGTGCGTGCTCCTCCGGCATCTAAAGTGCAGCCATTGTGGTCATCCTGCCATGGGAGGGTGCGAGGGCCGCAGGGGCATGCTGGTGTGGTGCGTCATCGCTAGCCGCGTTTGTCACACCTGCCGACGTACGCCCCGAAGAGCACGGTGACAAGTACGACTCAATGGACATGGGCACATGGCGGCGAGCAAGTGGTGCTGGACCACCGCGTCGTGCTCCCCTGCTTCGTCGTTCTCTACATGGTCTAGCCTCGGGAGCTAGAGAGCTCCGCGAGCCAGTGCTCCAGCTGATCCGACGCCCATGGCCATGGATTCATTCTCGTGTTAATCACCACCACTCACTAATCTGCTAACTGCTAGCTAGGCTCTGATCGATCGATCTCCCCCAATCTCTTTTTTTAGAGAAAAGGCGCCGGCCGAGCCCGAGAAGAGCTCGAACCTAGCCCGACTTTGAATTAACAAAGCCATCAACCGACCAGGATTACAAAGGCACCATGATACAGATGAAATGCAAAGGAAAGCGGAAAGGAAGATACAAGGCACTAGGTGGAACAACACAATGGCAAAGCTGATGCCGACGCCCAGCACTATGCCTACACCAACTAGCCAACTAAGAACACGGACGGAGGGCCACACCGAGCAAGCATCGAGCACTGGCTGCATCCACAGGCCAAACATGGGCTACACTTGAGCTGTCTCCACCGTCGCAAAGGGCCACTACCCTTTCACCCAGGCTCGATGAGTGCCGCATCGGCGAATAGCAGAATGGCTATCACAAAGCCCAACTCAAGGTGTCCAGCTGCCATAGGAGAAGCATACAGAGCTGACCAGCGAACCACAGAGGACCAACCATACGAGCACCAAGCCGACAGTGGCAGCTCGGAGCACGGGGCGCGAGCTTTCGAACGAAGGCGCACACCGATGGAGAAGACCGAAGAAGGCACCTCTATGCACCGGGCGAAACCGAGCAGGAAGTCGCAGGAAGACCAGGCCGTCATGCTTCGGAGCCAAGCCACCAGCCGCTCCACCCCCAAGAGCACAACCCGGTCGCTGCCTTCAAGAAGGATCACGACACCAAGGTGTCGTCAACGCCCAGATCAGGGGAGTGCCGACTTTCGCCAGAGCTCAGGGGGGAGGCGAATGGGAGAGGAGCCACCCTAAAGCCTCCAAGAAGGGGATCGGCGCCAAAGGCATTGACTTTGGGGGGGCGCCGCGCTGGCGAGGGGTTTCCCCCGGATCCTCGCCCAAACGCCAGATCCGACCAGCAATCACCAAGAAACGCCGACCGCAGCCGCCGGGGACCAACGCAGGCACAGATCAGAGCAGATCGGGCGGCGCCGAAGCTTCTCCAAGGTGGACCGGCAGCCAGCGAGGCGCCACCGCAGCACCGACGTCCACGACCTCCACCTGCCCACGCAGCCGTGGAGGCCGCCCACCAGCACCCGCCGGCGCCGCCCAGGCCACGCCGCACGCCACTGGCCGGGGCCGCCGCCCCGGGAGCCGCAGCCCTCCACCCAGGGAGGAGGCGCCAGATTCCCCGCCGCCACCTTCATCGGGGCCGCGCGCGAGCACCGCGAGCCCCTCTGGCAGCGGCGAAGTGGAGGGAGAGAGGGGAGGGAGCGCGAGCGGCGGCGCTAGGGTTTCCCCTGAGTCACCTCAGAGGACACGACACGCGCGGGGGGGGGGGGGGGGGGGGGGGCGAAACAACTTCCACTCATCTCCCCCAATCTCTTTATGATCGACTGATGCAAGTTAGGTGTGCATGTGAGAGTGTAAAAGATTCCATTTCTATTTTTATCCCCAAGATTGTTGACCAAAAATTGTATCATATATCAAACAAATACAACTATTTCTCGAGTTCAATTCGTGTCTTACTTTGAGTGCACAACTGCATATCCATCCATCCTTGTTCTGCAGCACTCGGTTCGACATTTTCAGTTGAAGCAAACATGTTCAGGAATGTGTTCAGTCCCCACTGCGCGACCTTCTGGTCCAACCATCATTGCAAAGCAAGCAGTCAAGTAGCCACTGCCTATGATAGGAATACACGAAGATGGCAGCAGTTAGGAAAAAATCTCAGTTGGACAAAGTTCTGCCACTTTATCTGTTCGAACAACACCGTACTGCTTCAAGTATTCAACCAAAGCATTGTGCTTCTCCGGTGATCCTTCAGTCCAGAATTGCTGCAAGTTAGGCAACAGATGCTGAGATATATCCCTCATAGGTACATTACTTTGGTATCACTATATATGCTAAAAGCACAAACGAGCAACAACGGATATGTGCCTCATCAAAACATTGACAGCATACACAAATATATGATGATTGTAGATTGTGTTACCTGCACTGCATACAACATGAAGTTTCATTACAAAAAAATACACTTCCATGATGATACGTGTTTGTCACAGTAGGTCGCGTTTTCTGTCATGCATGTACATCCATGACAAATTTATGACAGAATCAAGATAGTCAGATCTGTGCTGTTGTAGAAGTGTTCCATGACATTGCCAAAATTATCATCACGGAAGTGTCCACTTCCATGACGATAAATCGCGCATCACAGAAGTGCTTTCATCAAGGGTGACCGACACGTGGCATCCACCGTAACGGAACGCCGTTAAGCTATCGGGTCGGATTTTGGATCCAATAACCCGTTAACAGCCACGACCAATGCCGATTTTCCACGTGTAAAATTCTCATTGGCTGGAGGAAACACGTGCCGGCTCATCGCTGGGACAGATGTCATCCACTCATTGGACAGAATGCGCCTATGATACGTCGACACATGGCACGGCCTAACAGAGGCCCATTCCTGTGAAAAGGTCGGCCTGTTTGACTTGGTCAAAAGGTGGCAGTTCTCGGTGTACGAATGGGTGGGCGGATGGGATGACAGTGGGGAACCATGGCTTAGAGACGCACTTGTCCTAAATGTGGGGTAAGTTACGAAAGTACCCCCACTGATTTGAGGCGGTTCTTTTGATTCAGGGGTACCACGGGCATTTCGCGTGTCGGGATTTCACAGGAGGTGGGAGTTTTCGCGCGCGTTGAAATTTTGGAATGCAAGGCGCGGGTTGAGATGGAAGGAGTTGTCGGAGCACAACGAGACAAAGATATATCTTAAATATTTCGGGCTAACAAGGCGCGGGTTGAAGAGGTGGGAGTTTCGCAGCACAATAGACAGAGACGCTAGCTTGAATTTTCGGCATAACAAGGCACGGCTTGAAATTTCGGAAGAACAAGCTTAATGTGTACCCAAAAAAAAGACAATTTGCACGTCAACACGCACAACACACACACACAAACACCATTTAGACTAGAGTAAGGTACACGTGCATTGCACGCATGAGATTTGGCAACCAAATTATGAATAAATACCACATTATAGCATGCAAGCTTTGAGTCACATATGCATGATGTAGATTTTTGTTTAATTCTTATAGTTCATTTCATTCAAAATCATCTAGTTTTTATAAGAAAGCTAATCTATTTTAAGATTCATGGAATTGTGCGTCGTAGGACATAAAGTAAAAACAAATAATGGCAAATCATGTAGAAAAACATTTGGGCAATTCTGTTACGGAAGATTCTAGAACAAATAAGAAGTGCTTGTGTTTTGATGTTTGTGCATTATGCTTAAGTTCAACCACGGAGTCTTCTAGATTATACATGTGGCGAAATCTGGTGGAATCTAGATGATATCCAACGGCCAGTAGTGCTTAAATTTGCCATCTTTGGACCATCAGATTCTCCTCATCCAACGACCATCTTTCAATGTTAAAGTTACCCGCACACAATATAATAAAATATAAAATATAATGTATATATATAGGGGTATAGATATAGATATGTGATGCGAAAGCCGCCCATCATCTCCAATTAGAATAGTCTGTCCATGCACGGATGCGATGTGGCCAAATGATGTCTGCCATCGGTATCTCAAATTCAAATCAGCCTGACCTTGTTTAATGTGTATACATTACAACATGCTCGTTTCCAAACTACACCGCGCAGATCTCCGTTATATTCATGCATGCATGGGTTTCAAACATCAGGATCTCTTATTCAAATATTTGAATTCAACTTTACATTGATTATGACCTCACCTATTCTTTTACACCCACACAGTAGTCTTCTCTTTATAATTGTACCACTAACTTTCTCTCGTGCATGCGTGCACACACACTACCAGTCGGCATTATCCATCGCACGCATGCAATCTTTTTCTTCAGGTCGGTCTCCCATGAAGGCACACACCCACACACATCCCCCTCTCCATCATACCGGACATTCTTTATCTCTCACGCGTGCATGCGCAATGATCGATGTTCCTCTATGTATGTGTGTATATAGCTAGGTCTTTCATAGTTTTCCACACAAACCGATCAATCAATATATCCAGTGAGGTCTCACCCTCTTTCCCACGTCCACATCGATCAATCTATAACTCTCTATATAGGATTAACATATATAGCTAATACACCCACATTAATTATATATCCAACGTCCCCCTCTCATCATCCATGCCTTCCGCTTCATCTCTCAGACGCGTGCACAATGGCGAAGACAGGGGGCAGTAAGGGCCATGCCCCCTCCCCCTAACATCACTATATATCGAGGCTAATATGAATGTGATCATTAGACAATTGCTGCTAAAAATGGTTTAAGTTCATGAATTGACCCTCCTCGTAAACGATTAGCAATGCTTGGCCCCCTAGCTCATTTATTTTTCATGGCTCCGCCACTGCGCGCAACAGCGCACGTGTTCGCCCCCTCTCTCTAAATATCGATCTCGCACTTGTGCATTACTTCATAGTCTTCCTCCACTCGGCCCCTCACACCATCTTCTAGCCCCCCACCGGATTTTGCCACATGTACAATCTAGCAGACTCCATGGTTGAACTTAAGCATAATGCACAAACCTCAAAACAACAGTGGTTCTGTTTTGTTCTGGAATCTTCCGTATCATAACTGCCCAAAAAAAATTTCTAGTTGAAATGCCATTATTTGTTTTTACTTTATGCTTTACAACGCACAATTCCATGAATCATAAAATAGATTAAGGGCTTCTTTGATTCAAAGGATTTTCAAAGGAATTTTGGAGGATTCTAATCATTAGGAATTTTTCCTATCTTGGTTGTTTGATTCGTAGGATTGTAAACCATAGGAATTTTTCCATATGATTCATTTGCACTAGATTTCATAGGAAACATCCCATCCACTCAAACCTCTTTGAAAGAATTCTGCATTTTTTCTATGCACAATCAAACACTCGTACAATCCTGTAGGATTCAAGACGACATTCCACTATAATCCCATGTTTTTCCTATTCCTGCATTCTTAGCTCTTTTATAAAAACTAATTGATTTTGAATGAGATGAACTATAAGAATTAAACGAAGGGCTACATCAGGCATATATGACCCAGAGCTTACATGCTATAGTGTGGTATTTATTCATAATTTGGTTGCAAAATCTGATGCGTGCAATGCACGTGTACCTTACTAGTACTTCGGGTATGTGCAAAACACGTAAATTATAATACCAATGGCATGCCACACAATGTCTCTTTACAGTTCATGAAGCCACGTGGCACATGTGGAGGCGTTGTCGCGACCTCCTTGCGTGGATTGATCACAGTGACGTGCTGCTAGTTCCAGAAGAATGTACTCGTCCTCCCTGAGCCATACTGGCGGTACATGCACGAAGCGAAGATGTGCACGCACGCCACGCATGCACTCATTCCCTCGCACGCACATGCGGGTACACGGGTGGACGCAATTTTGTACCAAGATCCACCCCATGTGATAATTTGACGCGTGTAAAGTCATTCACTTCATTGATGGTCAATTAATACAACGCATGCAAATTGAGTGGACGTGAGGGCGGAAGAAAGACATTATTATTCCACTGCGCATGCGAGTAGTTAAATCGTGGGTTGCTAGTAGTACTTCCATTGGTCTCCTTCATATTTTGTGCCAATTTTTGACAGTAACATAATATTTACGCATTTGAGCAGTGTAGTACTTGAAATTTATGTTCCGCTAAACTCATCGGGAGCCGTTTCGGGCCTCGAAACCAAAACCATCAATTAATCTTTACATTGTTCCCATCACATTCTAAAGCCTGTCACACCTACTAGTACGTACCAAACCTGAACGTGTTCCCACTATGGAGGTATTAGTACTAGTGCTAGTACTTAGGTTATAAAAAGGGGAACTACCTAACCGAAAATTACTCTACCTTTCCTCCTCATAAGTGCTTCTTCTTCGTTCGTCGTTGTAATGGCCGGTGAGCAGAGCTCTAGGTCGAGAACTACTCGTAACAAGGGAGCGACAACCAAGGGTGCGAAAAAAAAGAGAGGGCTCGCCGCCATGCAGAGACCTTGAAAGATCTCTCGCGGGCAGGCGATGGCTCCTAGGAGCGCCCTAGCCGCGGAGGCGAACATAGCGAGCCGGCGGAGCTGGAGTCGTTATCCCTCGACGGCATGCCCGATCAGCTCAATATGCACCTCAATAAGCAGAAAGAGTTCATCCAAGGCTTGATGGAGTTGCTAAAGGTGAGCCTCGACGACATGCCCGCTGAGCTCAATCAGCAGGGGGAGTTGACCGCCGGCTTGGTGATGCTGCTGAAGAAGAGCATTGCCTCGGAGAAGAAGGAGACCGGCGAAATCCTGCGACTTTAGGAGGACAAGGCGAAGCTCTGCCACGAGATCGACCTGCTGAAGGAGGAGAACGCCGGCTGGAAGAAGCTGCATAAGAATAGTAGTTCCTCGATGAAGATGCTGGAGTCCCTCGTCATGGAACAGAAGGAGGAGTTGGCGAAGCTCCGCATCGAGCACCCGGCTGCTGTCAAGGTACGTAATGCGGCCGTGGAACAGATAACGAAGGCTCGCGTCGAGAATCCCGCGTCATGGACAGAATGAAGAAGATGGCGGAGGAGACGCGCAAGGACATGGAGGTCGTGGAGGCGATGAAGAAGCAGTTACGACTCCATGGCGAATTAGATCATTTGGGGTGCTAATCTTCCTTCTTCTTTTGCTCCTGTGTTTCATCTTTTGCTTCGGGTGTTTCGCCGCACGTGTCACGTTCTCTGCGAGGCATGAATAGAACAATGGGTTTTTTTGAGGGAATGAATAGAACAATGCTAACAATGAGATGACTAGCAAATTAGATCATTTTATCGCCATATGGCACTGGGATGCCGTGTTTCGTGCTCCTCCATCACAGTACTACTCCAGTGGAAAACTTGAGTATACCGCACGGTTCTTTGCTCCTCCTCGATCAGGTCGTCGGCGCATTTATACGAGCAGCCCAATCACAAGGCCCCGCCTTCCAGCAGTAATGAGCTGTCAAATCACAAAGGCCCTCGCCTCTCGTGAAACCGACCAAGCTAGACTGCCCCGCCCTCTAGCCTTTTAAAAATGTATACTTTTGTACAGCAGTAGTATCGATGGATTGCGCCATGGAGCAAAACTTGAAATTAAAAAAAGGTGGTACATATAGAGAGCGCTCGTTGCCAAATTATGCATATAGTACTATAGAAAGGCTAGTCACAATAATGGTGTCCAGCACAACCCACCCCTCAAATAAAACTAAGAGGGTGCTTGGATATGTTTTAGTCCCATGACTAAAAGTAGTGGGACTAAAACATGCTAGCCTCACCCATGCTTGGATCCAAATACTAAAAAGGCTAAAATCAAGTTAATGAGCATTTATTATCCTCCAAACCCTCCAATCCATAACTCATTTGTGTTAAAGGAGAGGAGTTAAATGAGTAGAGAGAGGACTAATCCACATTTTAGTAGGGGTACCCCTGACTAAAAAATTTTAGTCTCAAGACTAGTTTTAGCCCCTCTTTAGTCAGGGGTGCTTGGAACTTTAGCCTCTTAAAGAGACTATTTTTAGTCAGACTAAAATAAGTCCCTTGGATCCAAGCACCCTCTAAGCATCCTGGAATTCTTTGAAAAAACTAAGCACCCTGAAATTCTTTGACAACTAAACTGCTGGCTATATGATGTTGGCCATATATATTGTACGTATATAATGTGAAGAAATGAGTGGTAGTACTATACCAACTAAAAGATGAAATGTAAGAAATACTAGTATGTAGGTACTAAAGAGTTAAAGTAACAAGAAGAAACATAACATAGTTCTGCTGGGGGCTCAGCACAACACACCCCTCAAATTAAATAAGCACACCTGAAATTAAACTCTGCAACTATTCCGGTAGACACTGCATTAGAACCACCATGAGCAACGACACTGCCACCTTACTCGGAGTCCTCGTCCACGTCCTCGACTTCGTCCTTGTCCCTCTTCCTCTTGGCCGATACTTCTTTGCTTGAACCGCACACTTGGCTGTTGCTCTTCATCCAACCCTTGTAGATATTGAAGCAAAGGTAGCCATCCATTGCAGCGTAGTGGATGTGATCTATATCTAGAACATTCCGCTGCCATGCATGACGATGAAACGTGTATGGAGGTTTCTCCAGTTTACCGTACGAAGGATGAACCATGGCTCCTGCCAGGGTCAGCATTGAAGGCTGACGAGAGGGCACCAGCCGATTCTTCTGGAGGTCGAAGGGGTTGCCTACAACGAGGCCTATCCGACCCAGGACTTCTTCGTCGTTACCAAAGTCTATAGTAACAAATTTGACTAGGTTCCTCTCGAGGAAGTTCTTAAAATCCTGGCACTCAACGTCGGCATGGCATATGTGGTAGACCAAGCATAAGTCATGCACGCAAACCTGGATCACGGCGGGCTTCTTCCTCTCTTCGTCCTTTAGATCTTTCTCTCGTCCTAGGACTGTGGTGTACTCAACATCTATCCTAGCGACCCACTCATCATCCGAGACTTCGAACATGCATCTGAAGCGAGAAAGGCATCCTTTCACCGTCGCGGAAGAACGGGTGTAGATGACGTCGAACTCATCGCCGGTGATGGTTCTAACCTTGTACTCACCGCCGATCGGGGAGATTTGGGACGCCATGGATTTGGGAGGAGGGTTAGGATTAGTGGAACTGCCGTAATATGAATGGACGGGACGACTAGGAGCGAACCACCGTAGTATTGAAGGACGTGCGGGGACGAGCAGGAGCGAACTGCCAGCGTGCGAACGGCAGGGTAGTGGCTTTCCATTCTCCCATGATACGGGCTTCCGAGAGCCCTTGGATCTGAGATCGAACGGTTGCATGGCATGATTCTAGACCTATGGGTGAATATCCTATCCTGGAGGGTTATTCTGCAGATTTTCATCAACTTAGCATGAGACCGTTTGATCTCAGATCCAAGGGCTGCCAGCAGCCCGTATCGTGGTCGTGCCTACCACGACTGTCACGTCGCTCGTGCGGTCGCGCCCTTGGAGATTTAACACGGTGTGTTAGGCTATCTGATGTTGGCATGTCATACATAGTCATCACTTAGTCACTCATACTACAACAAGGTTTTGGCTATAAGGTTGGCTATAAGTGTATTTAAGTTTTTACTTCTCTCTATCTCTTTCTTCGTACTCCCTCTGTCCCATAATATAAGAACGGTTTTGACACTAGTGTAGTGCCAAAAATGTTCTTATATTATGGGACACTGGGAGTAGCAGTATTTATTGCATTTGCCAAGGAGTGACCTCTTCCAATGAAATGGTGTTGCTAAGTTTGCTTCATTTAATTAGCTATAGACTCAAAATTGTCTTTTCACCTAGGTACATGCGCTGATCACCATTTCTTCCTTGGGTCACCAAACTAGTCTCTCTCTTCTTGATTAACTTGCCACATCAGACTTTATGCCTATGTGGCAAGCTTAAGCACCTGTAGGAGCAAGTAAAAGTAAGTACAATAGTGCGCTTTACATGGCATTTTTACATATGTGGAGGAAAGAGAGGCAAGGAAAAAGTGGAGAAGTGGGCTCTCATGCAAGAGCCAGCCTCTACTACATGGTGGAGCATTGGGGTCAGGAATCGGGAGACTCACGCCGGTCGTAGCGCCGCAGTTAAAATGATAATGGCAAGTCAAATCACTGGGCCCCACCTGTCCAGCAGTAACTCGCTGTCAAATCACACAGCCCTACGTTTGCAGCAGCCTAGTCCCTTGTCTTCTCGCGTCTCTGTCGAACCGACTAGGCGGAACTGCCCCGCCGCCTACCGCGCAGGAAAAGCCCCACCCTCGACTTTTAAATAGTATACAATATTACTTATTTTGTATCCATGGATTCCGCCCGCGCCATGGAGCAAAGCGTCTAGAAAACGGCGGTACACATGTATGGAGTATACAGCACGCCCATCGCACCCCAGACGGTCGGTTGGTCTGGCACGCTGCTCTCCGAATGGAACGCGCATCATATTGCGTTTGCACACACATGTGGGACGACAATTGAGAATCAACCATAGGCACACTCCCCGGCCCCGCAAGTCGGGTGACTTAATAGAAGAGGGAGACGAGCAATAATACTAGAGAAGTGTTGTACTACGTTGGTGCCTGGGCGATCCCTGCAAGACACGGAAGATCAGTTCGTCCATGCATGTGACAAGACTCCAGCAGACATGCCTGGATTGGCTATCGTCTACATATCGTGCAGGCTGCGTTGTACATGGCTGTAGTTGTGGTGAGAAATCTAAAAAAAGGTTTCTTGTCATCTTGCAAAATTAGGTGTCATGTGCTTTGGATCACGGCGAGGGTTAAACAGCGACAACTGAGTTGGACTAGTAATTGGGGGCACATGCACGAATAGTGACTACTCGACTGCCATCTAGGTCAAGCCGGCTATGTTAATTAGGACATCTATCGACGGACCCCTTTTCTACGAGTTTATCTTTAATTTGAGCTTTGTTCCTCGTCTAGTTTGTCCGTCGGGATTCATGTTGTCTCCTTTCGCAGTGAGGTTATGATTTCTTGTCATGCGGCATTTTTTCGTGTTATATGTTATAATCCGGCACTTCAGATCAAAATGACGAGAACTGTGCCTCCGGGCCACGTGCATGAAGACTTCTCGACAGTCATTGATGAGGTCAAGCCGGCTCCGGTAGACAAAAAAACTACTACTACTCCACTACATAGGCAGGAGCCTCCGCGCTTGCTTGCTAGTGTTGCTCTCTTCACACTGTCTCGGCCTCTCCAGATCTAAACACGACAGCGGTGGCCACACTCTCTCTCTCTGCTCACCGCTGGTCACAGATCCATCCGGATCCTCTCCGCCGGGGAAGGTGAGAAGGTGCAACGTTCACGTGGTCGTCCTCGGCGACGGCTCTTACCCAGTACTGGGCGCGTCCCGATCAGCCTGCCTTGTCATTCTCTCCCAAGCACCGCTGGCGAGGGAGGGCCTCCGACCCCTTCTTCCTCGCTGCCGTAGTGTGGGCAGATCCGACCTCCCGCCGCCCACCTAGCGACATCCCGGCGACCATCAAGTATAAATTTCTTCGAAACCGGCCTTGCTCTACTTCCCGAGCTCCTGACGTCGCTGCATTTGTATCTTTTACTATTTCTCAGGCCCCCTCGTAGATAGGATCGATCGGCTGTCCGAAAACCATCTATTTTTTTACGTTTAAGAGGTAAAACTAGTTCATGCACTCGAATCTAGTACTACTTGGTTCAAGCAAGGAAGAAAGGGGGTGGGGGTGGGGGAGGATTTGTTACCTGAATCTAGGACTTGGTCGAAAGAGGAAATAATGGGGGCGAAAAGTAACAGAGACTGGCTATCCAACTGGTCTCTAGGTCTAATAGGGAAATAAAGGGAAACACAGTACAAACTCAATATAAACCCGATCTATTGGTTGAAAAGGGAAAGAAAGTGGGGACTGGGGGACAAGTCAACAGAGTAAGTCCAGCACTAGATTTGCTAGCCTCACACAGTATAAGGTGGCTATACCGAACGAAAATGGGACCAACCCAGATATCCTGTTCTGATGTTTGTTGCCCCGAGCCACTCTTATGTAATGCCACTGGTAAAATGTAGCAGTCACACTATTAAAAGTAAGGACACATTAAACCAATGTTGTTTTCAATGTAATGCCTCCAGTAATATGAATCAATGGCACTTCTTTACATGTCCTGCTAAAATTTCCCATTAAGATAAGTTGGTTCTTTTCGTTAGAAATGCAAGTGTCCTGGTCCGTCTACTCTCCCGTGCCCAAAGTAACGTCGTATTTAACGATTATCATAGTTAATCCTAATGCCCACACTAATATCTAGCAATGCCAGTGCTTTAGAAATTGCTACTGTCCTTGTAGGATTGCCGTTCAGATAAGGAACATGCTTCTTTTCATTTGATGCATGTTTCATCACTTGTTAGTCACCCTCCTTTCCACCTTTTTGTGGAAACAGAGATATACATTTCACGCTTGATCTTAGTTGAACTGCACAAATGATATCCAAATTATAGTTGAGCGTTCCAGGAGCTTCACAACCAACCTTGATGTTGCTTAATTTTATTGCAACTAATGAAGAAGAAGCTCTTTGGGTTTCGTTTTCTGATGGAAATGGAACCGGGGTTGGAGCCCTTTTCTTAAAAAAAATTGAAGAAGAAGCTGCTAGCTCACGGGACATTGCTTCATTTTAGGTGAACTGCACCAAAAGGTCCCATGAATTGAATCATCCATGTTGGTGACTGAAAGAGTCAGCTTCAGCATCCCAGTCTAAGCACCCCCGGCCTCCATCCTTGCGACACACGGTACACCTCGTTTGCCACCTGCTCGACCCTAGTGTCGCTGATAAAATGAAGTAATAATACAGTTAAAATAGCGCGAGTGTCATCTCTATCATTTCATTTCCAATGTAGATAAAGAAAGTGCTTCTCTTTGTTAATGTATGTTTCATCAACTAGTCCCATTGTTAATGTTTAAGCATTTTGGCAAACTGGGGTGCTTAATTTTAGTCGATATGTACAAAAATAGAGATTTGAATGTCTCAAGGTGCCTCCTTGTACTACCGTTGTACATTGATGTTCATCACTGGCAGAAGGTGTATCTGGGAGACTTGGGACGATGTCCAGTATGAGGCGTACCGTATGAGGTGTCAGAGGGCCCATCTCGCCCTCGTAGCATGGCATACTATGATACTATCGCAATATTTTCTTCTATTTATTTTGTGTGTTTCATCAACTAGTGCCACTATAATGTAATCACGCTTTTTCATTATATGCGCAAACAGGGTTATTCAGCTGCATTTTGGTAGAACTGCACAAATGTATGTATGGAACCGACATATATGTAGAGTGCAAGGTGTGCCAAGTAAAAAATTACCGACACCAACCATGCTGCATGCACGCATTGGCATCCACCACCACCACAAGTGGTATGTGTGGCGCTCTATGTGGACGGATATTTCTCGGCAGCAAATCATCTAACCAAATACTAGTAGCTTATATTGGCCATTTTCTAGGGAGTACTCTTTTTTGAAAGAAGCACCAATCTATTTTTCTTTATTTGTACACTGTGTCATAACTTTGACCCAAAGGTCCAGAGCTATTTTAGGGTGATTGGCGTAGTACTCGTAGACTGATTGTAAGCATGATTTTCATTAGCTGTCACACTAATTGTAAGCATGAGCAGGTGGAAGATTAGGTTAGTGCGAAGCTTATCTTAAACCCTACCGCCGCCGTTGAAACGAGGCGAGCGTCAAGGGAACCGTGGAGAACGGCGGGGAAGCGACGTCGCGCCATCCGGCCTCCTCTTGCGGTGGGAGAACGAATACTCCTGTGGCTCCGGCTGGCTCTGCACCCTCACGAACGGCACACCATACTCGATCGATTCGTTATCCTCTGGGTGCTCGACCTTCGACCTGTACGCCCACAACCTCCGCCTGACTGTCGCCTCGGGCGAATCTGTCTTTTGAATTTCGGATTTGCAGTATTGAGCATATGAAGTATTTTATGAATTCTAGAGATCTATTTTTAGCACTTAAAAAATGTAGTTTCATAGGAGTATAAAAGTGCAGACAATGTGATTCTCAGAGAAGAAACTACAGGTTTCAGTTTCAGATAAGAAACTACAAGTTCAGTTTCAGATAAGAAACTGCAACTTTCAGAGGCACATCATTTATATTAACACGGCCTTTCAAACAGGGTTAACATCATGTTGGAAGTTTTATTCATGGTCGAAAATGGAACTACCAGCGAGTTAACATCATGCTGATCAATATTCATGCATAACACATCTTCATATGATGCACAGTCAAAATGCCCACACAATGTCGAGTGTGCGAAACGCAGAGAAAACGAGGAACGAAGTTTTGGCAAGTGTTGGACGTGGTTTTGGGCTGCCCCGTCTAGGCTTTCATTTTTAACATGCGCAGCCCACGACCTCGGATGGGAGGTCCATAGGCCTGTTTGTATTTTCTTAGGGCCGTCATGTATCGACCGGCCTATGGACCTCCCATCCGAGGTTTTATTTTTGGCAGCCCAATTTATGTATTTTTTTGAAGAAAACGCAGAGGTCTGTTCTATTTTTCTATATAAGAATAGGAATGCCAGGTCCAACTTATGTTTCCCTTCTAACTATATTATAGATATTTAAATTATTTTATATGTTATTATATATTATTTTTATTGTCATCATATATTTAACATATACTTACATATGTAAGAAAACAATATCCCACATCTTATTAACTTATAAAATAATTTCTTAACAAAAAAATCTTGGATTGTTTTGGCACGAAAATCCTAGTGATTGTGTACAAAAGCTTGGTAAGATTTAAGGACGAATGTAATAATATCACTTATTATTTAAATATATTTATAACAAAATGCTCATCCCCTTTTTATTTTTGATAACATTGCTGGCCCAACCCAACATTATAATTAGAATCAGCCTAGCAAAATCGTGTATTTCGAGAAAGTGCAAATGGCCTGTAATTTTTTAGGAAATAAAATAAATGGGCCGCATGGACGCTACATTATTTGTTCACCTAGTCCAGCTAATGGCTGTAATTCAAAAAAAAAGATCAAATTCACTTTAAATTCTACCGCGCAGAAAAAAGACTGTAAATTCTGAAAAAATGGGTTGAATATGTGCCACATTTTGGAGGCTGAAATGCGGGCCAATAGGTCGAAGCCAACGCAAGTCGTTGTCAATTTAGTCAACAAATGATTCTGACATGTTAGCCGTTGGATTTACATCCAACGACCAGCATCCATCTTCAATCTCTCGTCTTCTTCCTCCAGCGCCGCCGGGACCACCTCCCGCCTCCTGCTGCTAGGAGATCTGCTTAGCACACTTCGCTATGAAGCACTACTCCACCGTTGGCCAGGACATCCCTCTACCCCTCCACCCCTCCTGTTCTTCTCCACCGACTGCCGAACCACACCGCACTAGAACCAGTTAACCCTCGTACACCTCTCCGTCTGCAACTCTACTCCCGCGTCTTCCCATCTCCGACTCGTTGCTGTCCAGGGCCTCGCCGTCATCCACCACCTTGGATGCGCTCGGCGCGGCGTGGTCAACATAGTCAACGAACGACACCATCGGAAGTAGACTATGCGTGGAGAGGCTGACAGCTGGGTCCACGGCCGCACACAAGGAAATGCCTCCTTATTACGCGCAAAATAATGATTCCTCCACCTGACATCTGGGACCCACCGGAAGGGCCTCTGTATTTCACGAAAATAAGTGCCCCCCGCTGACATGTCGGACCCACCATCTATCTTCGCACGCAAGGAAGTGCCTCCTTATTACGCACAAAAAAATGAATACTCCCCCTGCCAGCTGGAACCCAACATAGTGGGAGGCTGACTTGTGGGCCTACCAAGTTGACGGGGACGGAGGGCTTTGTCAACTTAGTCAATATGAATGATTCTAGCTCCTGTTATCGTACGATGTTCATCCAATGACCGTAGTGCTTCTTCAACCTCTGGTCTTCTTGCTCCAGCCGCCCAAACCAGCGCCGGTCATGCGGCGTGCTTTTGCCTCCCGTGGCTGGCTGTGATGCCGCGGAGGCCTCACCGCCCCCTACTATTCCCACCGCTAGTCAGGCCCTGCGGTGACGGCAGCCTCACACGCAGAAGAACGAGTGAACCCCCATACTCCTCTCCGCGTGGGCATCCACTGCCGCGTCTTCACCGGCTCCGCGTCGTCCCCTTCCTAGGCCTCGCCGTCGTCCACCGCCCTGGTGCTCTCGGCGCGGCGTAGTCAACGTGGTCAATGAACGACTTCCGTCGGACATGGACTGTTCGTGGAGAGGCTGACAGCTGGGTCCGCGGCGACAGCAAGGAAGTGCCTCCTTATTACGCGGAAAATAATGATTCCTCCACCTGACAGCAGGGACCCACCGGATGGGCCTTCGTATTTCGCGAAAAAAATGTTTCCCCCCTAACTGCTGGGACCCACCAGTTACACCTTCGCACGCAAGGAAGTGCGTCCGGGCAAAAAAAATTATTCACTCCCTGACTGCTGGGACCCACCAGCTACATCTTCGCACGCAAGGAAGTGCGTCCGAAAAAAAACCTAAATGATTCGCCCCCCTGACTACTGGGACCCACCAGCTACATCTTCGCACGCAAGGAAGTGCCTGACAGTCGGGACCCACCTGGTCGAAGCGTACATAGCGTTGTCATTCTGTTCGCGAACGTGTACGTACATATATACTAGTGGATGTAGAGGCGCGCACATGTCGTAGTAGAGGCGCGTACGTGTCGTAGTAGAGGCGCGCACGTAGCATGTACACGTACGTACATCGGCCAGGGTGCAAGAAATAAAATACGACCACGTATGTGTACATACGGGCGGGGTCTCGAACGCCTACTCGCGCATACTTACGGCCAGGGCTAATGTACATGGCTGGGTCAGAATGGAGAAATAGCGTCATCGTCGTGTTCATGGGGAGGCAACGGAATGCGTCGTGTTCATTGGGAGGCAAGAGAATGCGTCTCGTTCATCGGGAGGCAAGGAACGCATGGGAGCCAACCGGCTGGGTCGGAACGGAATGTGTGGTCATGTTCATCGGGAGGGCTTGGACGGAACAGGCGATGGAAACGAGGCCTGGCGTACCGCAGAATGGAGGAAACGGCCTTGTGTTCGACCGACCACGTTCGAAATGGGATCCTGTTCATTGGGAGGGGTGTGGCGTACCGCAAAACGGACGAAACGGACCTCCTACGGTCGAAACGGGGGTGCTGTTGACCGGGAGGGGTGTGGCGTACCGCAAAACGGATGAAACGGACCTCCTACGGTCGAAACGGGGGTCCTGTTCATCGGGAGGGGTGTGGCGTACCGCAAAACGGGACTCCATGAGATACTATTCATCTCCACCGTCGACCTCCTCCAGCCTCCACGGGCTATCGTCGACCTCCTCCAGCCTCCATGGGCTCCTTTTCATCCAGCCTCCACCGCGCGCTACTCCACCGGCTACTGTTCAACCACCCCTCCACTGTCTACTGTTCATCCAGCCCTCCACACCACGGGGTCCTGTTCAACCACCCCTCCACGGGCACCCCTCCATCGTCTACTGTTCATCCAGCCCTCCACACCACGGGGTCCTGTTCAACCACCCCTCCACGGGCACCCCTCAACCGGCTATGGTTCATCCAGCCCTCCACCACACCACGGGGTCCTGTTCATCCAGAGGCAACGCCACCGCTCACTGTTCATCCAAACCACCCCGCAATGCTCACTGTTTATCCCAGAGGCAGCATCGATTGGCTTCAGTTAGCAGCAGTAGCGAAGGAATCGCTCGATCGGGTTCATTTAATAGCCATCGATCGATCGCTCGGGTTCAGTAATGCGTAGTCTGCAGTGCAATCGTTCGGGTTTAGTTAGAGCCCAGCGCCTCGCTCGGGTTCAGTTAGAGCCAACGCCTCGCACACACGCACATACGTGTATGAGAGAAACGCGCATCGCTCGGCCCCCGACCTCCCACCGTAACCGGGAACTCCCCGAAATTTTCCTCCCCCTCGCTTCTACCATGGTTTTTTCCGTCATGGACGGCCCAAAGAATGTCATGCAGCTGCTTCTCCGGCCCATCCAGGATGAAAAGCCCATTTTCTGTCATGATTTTTTGTCATAGAAGTAGGAGCCCACCACATCTATGATGATACCGGGTTTTGTCACAATTATCGTCATAGAAGTGTCATATGTATTACAGGAAAAAAATTCGTTCGGCCAAAAATGTCACGGCTGTGTCTTTTTTTTGTAGTGCTAAGAGTTCCGACACCATCGACAACGTCGAAGCCAAGGCTCGGGAAGCGCCTCCATGGTGGCATGCAGATCTTTGTGAAGACAAAGAGCTTACACACTCTCGATGAGGACCAGAAGACGACGATCCTCGGCAAGATCCCTGCCGAGGAAATCCACGAGACCCCCGGCAAGATCCTTGCCGGGGACGACCGCGATGCCCCGGCAAGGCCCTTGCCGAGGACACCTGCGGGTTCACAACTAGGCCCGCGTCTACCAAGACTCAACCGCCGTTCCCATACAGCTGCCAGGTTTTGTCTCAATTATCATCATAGAAGTGTCATATGTATGACACAAAAAAAATCCGTTCAACCCAAAATGTCACGGATGTGTCTTTTTTTGTATTGTTTCTGGGTGCATAATGCCTAGTTTCAGCATAGTTAGGTCCAGATCTAACCTACCTTTCCAGAATCAAGGTGCCACGCTTGCATAAGATAGTCGTAGCGAAATTTTGGGAACCATGGCTTCACTCGTGGTTGGACCTACTAGGAGCCGCCGATTTCATAAATATCGCCCTAAATTCCCCTAAGGGCAACAATCAAAATCATAGTCGCTCTCCTTTAGCGCTCTACTCTGATTAGCTAGCCTTCCTGATTCCAGAATCTCGGCTTCATAGAGGACGCCGTGGTGCTTCTCCAGACCGTTCGCCGCCTCGCCACGGCTGTGTTCCGCCACGAGTCATGAGAACGTGTGCTGGTCGGAGGGCAGCTTCTCCCTATCCAATTCGACGGCCAATGTCCCTGCTGCCAGTAGAAGGGCACCGTCCAAGTTCTACCAGGCGTCCAGGATGCCGCCAGTGAGGTGGTCGAGCAGCGGCGAGCTGCGGGAAGAGGCCGAGCACATGGGCGAATGTTGTTGGAGGACGTCGAGCGGGACGAGGAAGACATGCTGGGCAGGGAAGAAGCGGACAATGCAGAAGGAGTTGTCGAGCACGTTGCGGCCAGTGTTGAGGCCGGAGAGCGGCAAGACGACGCCCGAGGCCGTGGGGCGCCGGGGAGAGCCCGACGTTGTCCAAGACTCACAGGTGTAGTTGCAGCAGTGGCGGAGGCTGATAACCCACAAGTATAGCGGATCGCAATAGTTTTTGAGGGTAGAGTATTCAACCCAAATTTATAGATTCGTCACAAGGGGAGCCAAAGAATATTTGTAAGTATTAGCAGCTGAGTTGTCAATTCAACCACACTTGGAGATTAATTATTTGTAGCAAAGTGATTAGTAGCAAAGTAATATGATAGTTTTGACAGTAGTAGCAACAACAACGGTAACGGTAACAGTGATAGCAGTGATATTGTAGCAAGTGCAACAATAACGATAGCAGTAGTAACTTAGCAAGAACAATATAAGAGAAATTCGTAGGCACTGGATCGGTAATTTGTTGGATGATATTCATCATGTGGCAGTCATAACCTAGGGTGATACGGCACTAGCTATAGTTCATACATGTAAAGTAGGCATGTATTCCGTAAATAGTCATACGTGCCTATGGAAAGAACTTGCATGACATCTTTTGTCCTACCCTCCCGTGGCAGCGGGGTCCAATTGGAAACTAAGCGATATTAAGGCCTCCTTTCAATAGAGAACCTAAACAAAGCATTAGCACACTATGAATACAGGAACTCCTCAAACTACGATCATCACCAGGAGTGGTTCCGACTATTGTCACTCCGGGGTTGCCGGATCATAACACATAGTAGGTGACTATAACTTGCAAGATCGGATCTAGAACATGGATATAATGGTGATAACATAAAGGGTTCAGATCATAAATCATGGCACCCGGGCCCAAAGTGACAAGCATTAAGCATGGCAAAGTCATAGCAACATCAATCTCAGAACATAATGAATACTAGGGATCAGGCCCTAACAAAACAAACTAGATTACATGATGAATCTTATCCAACTCCTCACCGACCAGCCAGCCTATGAAGGAATTACTCACTCCCGGTGGGGAGCATCATGGAATTGGCAATGGGGAAGGGTTGGTGATGACGAAGATCGAAGATCCCCTTCTACGGAGCCCCAAACGGACTCCAGATCTGGCCTCCCGATGAAGAACAGGAGGTGAGAGCGGCTCTGTCTCGTGGAATGCGATAATTCTATCTCCCTGAATTTTTTCTGGAATTATGTGATTTTATAGCATAGGTTTCAGCGTCTGCGGGGCCATCGGTGGGGACAACCCACTTGGGCACGCCTGGAGGGGGCGGCCTGGTGGGTTGTGCCCACCCAGGTGCCCCCCTCCGGTGGTTCTTGGCTCTAGAAATTCTCATATATTGCATAAAAATCCTCGCAAAATTTCGTTCCGTTCCGAGAACTTTTATTTCGGCACAAAAAACAACACCATGATAGTTCTACCGAAAACAACATCAGTTCGGGGTTAGTTTCATTCAAATCATGCAAATTAGAGTCCAAAACAAGAGCAAAAGCGTTAGGAAAAGTAGATACATTGGAGACGTATCAACTCCCCCAAGCCTAAACCTTTGCTTGTCCTCAAGCAATTCAGTTGATAAATTGGAAGTGAAAAAGAAAATTTTTTACGAACTCTTTTGCTCTTGTTTGCATAAATAAGCTTAAACAACGCCTAGGTTTTCAAACAATATTATTACTAACCGTTCCAATGATAACTCCTACAAATTATATTAACTCTATCAATGACATAATCAGCTAGCGAGTAATAATAAGATATCTCAAACAACAACACGTTATCAAAACAACCATGATATAATATGACAATAGTGGTATCTTGCTAGCCCTTTTTTGAGACCGCAAAACATAAATGCAGAGCACCTCCAAAGTTCAGCAACGGCTAAACATTGTAATTCATGGTAGAAAAGATCCAGTCATGTTGCACCCAACATTAGCTACACACAATGCATCATCATGACAACAATGCTCTCAGGTTCTGGCGCTTATTTTAGAAGGTGATGACACAACATAAAAGTAAATAGAAAGTCCCTTCACAGAGGGAAGCGATGATTTGCAGCGGTGCGAGAGCTCAGGTTTTTAAAACAGAGGTAAATGATATTTTGAGACATGCACCCTTCTTGCTTACTTCACGACCATCAGTTATCAATATCTTCCATGCTAAGCATGCTAGTGGCGGTTCCCAAGCGATAAAGTAAAGGTTATGACACTATTGGAGTTTTTGTTTGATTATTTGAAAGCTCAATTCTTTTTGCAGTTTGGGACTGGGCATCCCTATTACCGCCCTTTTCTCGTGCGATGGTGAGTGAATAAACACTCATCTTGAGAATAACCCGCTTAGCATGGAAGATACCAACTACGTCCTGTCATTCCATGAATGATCCAAACACACAAAAAAGATATTTATTTGAAGTTTTTCGAGATGGGACATGCAAATTTACTTAGGACGGCAGGGTAATACCGCATATAGGTAGATATGGTGGACTCATCTGGAATAACTTGGGTTTAAGGTTTTTGATGTACAAGCAGATTTCCCACTTAGTACAGGCGAAGGCTAGCAAATAGGCTGAGAAGCGGCCAGCTAGAGAGCAACAACGGTCATGAACATGCATTATGCATAAGTAACATTGGACACTAGCATGAGTAGGATATGAACACCATGAACATAAATATCATAGAGGCTATGTTGGTTTTGATTCAACTACATGCATGAACATGTGCCAAGTTAAGCCACTCGAACATTCAGAGGAGGATACCATATCATCATACTACATCACTATCATTTTAATGCAATGTTGATATCCAAGATAAATCATTATCCAACCCTAGCTATTTGTGCATGGCATGAGGAACTATAATCCGTAATTGTCATTGCAAACATATTTAATCATAATGGGCTGAATCATGGATACTATGTTAAACATAGTTACAAAAACAGAACAACTCGAGTTCATACCCGTTTCTCTCTGCCACGACCAGTTCATCAAATATCATCATTATTGCCTTTCACTTGCACGACCGAATGACGTGGAAATAATAACAGTGCAAAAGTGACGTGGACTAAACATGAATCTGCAAACATTTTATTCAACAAGAGAAGACAAGGTAATATAGGCTTTTTGTTAGATCAACAATAATGCAAATGAGAGCCACTCAACATTTTCATCGTGGTCTTCTCCTCGGTATGACTCAATAACAAAAAAGAAATTTAGAGAAACACATTGAAATAATTTTGGAATTTTCGGTTTTCTTGAAAGAAAGCAAATGAAAGGGAAAAAAATCGAGAAAAACTATTTGTCGGGGGAAACGACACCTATCGGATCACTGGAATCCCTTCTACAGTTGGCGGGCGCGGAGTTGTGCAAAGAGCGGGTCTAGGAGCCAGCACAAAGATCATTTACCCAGGTTTAGGCTGCGAGGATGCGTAATACCCTAGTCCTGCTTTGGTGTATATTTGAGTGTTCTTGAGCTCTTGAACTAGCTACGGTGCATGCCAAGTCCAAAAGATCCGAATCCTTCTCCAGTACGCCTCGGGCCTCCTTTTATAGTCAAAAAGGGGTCGCCACAGTGGCACACGGGAGGTGGAAAGGTATACATTGGTCTATTCTATCCTCTGGCACCGTCGGACAAACGCATTTAATGCGCTACCGACGTGCCCTCCTTGCTTTATCTGGGACGGCAAGGAAGCTCGTCCTAGCTGTCGCCGCCTTGCCTGGCTCCGACGCGTGTCCGAGCTGATGAGGCGTTGTAGCGCCATGTTGGCTGCCTGCTGGGCTGGCGCGGTGGCAGAGTCTTCACGAAGATCTGCATGCCACCACGCAGGTGCTTGTTGAGTTGGCCTGGAGGCCGCACATCGCCACACGGGTGCCTGCCTAGCTGGTTGGGCTGGCAGCTGTATGGGAACGGCGGTGGAGTCTTGGTAGACGCGGGCCTAGCTGTGAACCTGCAGGTGTCCTCGGCAAGGCCTTGCCGTGGCATCGCGGTTGTCCCCAGCAAGGATCTTGCCGGGGGTCTCGTGGATTTTCTCGGCAAGGATCTTGCCGAGGATCGTCGTCTTCTGGTTCTCATGTAGAGTGTGTAAGTGCTTTGTCTTCACAAAGATCTGTATGCCACCATGGAGGCTCTTCCCGAGCCTTGGCTTCGACGTTGTCGATGGTGTCGGAACTCTTAGGCTCAAAGGTGGTCGTATTGCTGGCGTTGGGCGAGTTGCCCCGGCAAGGGCTCTTGACGGGAAAAATCCCGCCCTGTTGCTTGGTCTTCTTGCGCTCCTGCCTTGGCGCTTCTCTGTTGGTCTTGGCGTTTGCTTTGCCCGTCCTGTGCCTTTGGCTTCCTCTGCCCCGCCAAGGGTGGCCAGGGGCGTGGGGCTGTGACTGCCCGCGCACAAGTAAAGGGGTGCAAAAAGGTACCCCTATTTTTGTACACCGACAGGAGCTCCTGGGCCTGGGCCACATATAAGCGCGGGACGTTATTGGGCTAGGCCTAG
Source organism: Aegilops umbellulata (assembly GCA_032464435.1). Taxonomy (NCBI): domain Eukaryota; kingdom Viridiplantae; phylum Streptophyta; class Magnoliopsida; order Poales; family Poaceae; genus Aegilops; species Aegilops umbellulata. Next base: position 400,624,576 of record CP136056.1, on the reverse strand, counting down.
AATGATGCGCGGGCGCGCGTGCGGTGGAGTTTCTACCGCAGTAACTTCCTTACCCGTTGCGCTTCCCCATGACCCGCGTTGAATGCGTGACGTGGGGGTCGTGCATGGGGCGGTTGCTACCCTCACGCGTCACATCGCAGTAAATGGTAATGAAGCGGCCCGCGCCTTCCCCATAAAAAAGGAGAAACCGCAGGCGCGACGCCCATTTACCCCCTTTGCCTTCTCCAATCTCGGAACCGCCGTCCCTTCCTTCTTCCTCCTCAAGCTCTTGCTTTTCGCTCGCCGCCGTCGCGCCTTTGTTGTCCCTCATCCCTCATCTCCCTCAGCCGCCATGGCCCTTAAAACCAGCAAAGGCAAGGGGACGGCCAAGGACGCCAGGGGGAAGGAGGCGCTGAAGAGCGAGTTGGCGGCGGGGCGGACGCAGTTCGCCTACTTTCCTTCGACGGTCAATGTGGTCCACCTCTAGGACTACTTCCAGCCCCTGTGGGGGTGCAAGACGAAGGGGCACCCTACCATGCGCATCATCCCCGCCGTTTTCGCCAAGGCCGGCCCGAATCGGTATCCCTTTTCTTCGTTGATTACTTTTCCTGCAGGCTCTGCCCCCTTTCTCTGATTTCTTCAACGACGTCATGCACGCCTATGGCTTCCACCTTCTGGATTCACTCCAAATTCCTTGGCGTGCATGGACCTTTTTGCTCATCTCTGCGAGGGCTTCGCCGGAGTGCATCCTAGCACGATGCTCTTCCGCCACTACTTCTATCCTCGTATTCAAAAGGGAGGCGCCATTTCCGGTTGTGTCGCCTGGATCCCCAGGAGCCAGGAGAAGGGGACATATCCGGAGGGCGTTCAGAAGGAGAGGTGGGAGGAGTGGCGGGGCCGGTGGTGCTGGATTGTGGAGGAGGACCCGTAGGAATTTTGCCGGGTCTGCCAGGCGCCGCCGGCTCGTAGAGATGATTGGGGTGATGTCGACGCCAAGGACAAAGAAGCTCACGATCGCCACCACCAGGATCCATCGCCTCACCATGGCCGGGCTCACCCTTGAGATGATTGGGGCTAATTTCCTCCGTCATCGAATCGCCCCACTGCATAACAAGGGGAGGCTGGCCTGGCTTTTCAGGAATGCGGTCGACGTCATGAGGCTTCGCCCTGGCTTGAACCAGAACTTCACGGTGATGGGGCACACCCATTTTTGCCCGAGGCTTTTTCAGCTTGACGTGTACCGCGGCGGCAGGGCTGAGAGGGTCGGCAAGGCCGCGAAGGCCGACAAGGTTGTCAAGGGGCCCTTGTTCGGGTTGCCGGTAGGGGTGGTCCCACTGAGCAACAACTCGCGCCAATCCGACATCATCGCCATGATGCCGGACTTCAACGCACACGGCCTTGACCCAAATTGGGCCGAGCCGGGGGCGGATCAGGTGCGGGAGTTCTTCGACAGCCTGTCGGAGAGGTACATCCGTGAGGAGCCATTGCTGATCCAGGATACCACCAAGGAAGAGCTGGACCACATTACCGCCAAGGCAGCGGAGGCGGTGCTTGCCAGGGAGGCTGGCAGCGCCGGCCATGTGGAGGATGAGGCCGAGGTGACCGCGGAGGAGAAGGAGCTTGTCGGATGGGCGGAGTCTGCCGAAGGGGCCAGTAGCATCGACACCAGGGCCCCTCTTATCAAAGATGTGGTCGACGAGTCGACCAAGGAGGAGGACGAGGCTGACAACCCTACGGCCTTGGAAAAAAGGCGTGTCCTGCGGCAGGCCAGCTCCGGCGAGCCGGTCTGGCCCGGCAGGATTGAGTAGTGGCAAGAGACCCAGGGGGAGTCCATGCGCGTGACGAGGGCCGCAGTAGCAAAGAAGGTGGTGAAAGCCACGGTGGCGAAGAGGAAAGCCACCGCCTCTTCTTCGTCCAAGCACCCTCAGACTCCACCCGCTTCTCCCCCTCCCGCAGATGTCGACATGGAGGTCGTCTTTGACCTCGGGTCTCTCAGCCCGAGGAGGAAGAGGAAAGCAGCGGAAGAGGAGGCGAAGGATGAGTAAGTATCTTGTCTTTTGTCATCTCCGTCCACCCAGACCGCACCGCTTTTCTTGACTTGTTTTCATCTTTGCAGGGATGTGGAGACGTTGGCCCAGAGGGTGGCGAAGAGGGCCAAGGCCACGATGGGTGGCTAGCCCCCGACGGGGACCTCGAGTATGCTGCTGGTGGTGGAGAGCAGCCGGGATAGCAGCCCCCGGCGCAGCCCCCAGCGTGAGTTCACCACTCGCTCCCCATCAACGTGTGTTGGGGTACGATCCCTTGGTGCTGACCTTGCCGTGCTCACAGGAGGAGGGCGGCAACAGGAGGAGCCACTGAGGGCCACCCCGACATCCCGCCCCCATCAACCACGCCACCCCGAGGGGCATCCCCGGTAAGGGTGCCAAGCACCGAGCCCCTGCGGACGGAGGAGGAGGCGAACCCGGGCGCTGGTGACTCCGTCCCGACATCGAATGTTGGCGAGGAGGGGGCCACTTCTTCCCAACCTAGCATGGGTGAGTTACTTGCCTCCTGTTCCTGTTCTTGCTTCCTCTTTTCAAAACTTTGGTCTTGGCTTCGCCTCATTCCCCTCCTCGGTGTCCAGACCCCTTTTTGGCGGACCAGAAGGACATCGACACCGTCATTGGGTAGGTCGCCAAGGACGCCGAGGCCGAGGCCGCCAAGATCGCCGTTGAGGAGGCCGCCAAGGGTGCTGCTGAGGACGAGGCCGCTAAGGGGACGGCCAGGGAGACCGGCAAGGCTGTTGCCAAGGAGGCTGGCAAGGGGCCTGCCAGGGAGGCCGGCAAGGCCGCCGCCGAGGAGGGGGCGGTTGATGACCAACCTTCCTCCTCTGCTGCCTCGGGCTCGGGCAAGTACCTGAAGGTGAGCGACGACTTGTTCGTCCACCTCCCAGGGGCGGCGAGCACCAGGGTGCCCACCGAGGGGGAGGTGTTTGATGACGAGGTGTTTTCCGCCGCTGGGCTTGAGGTTGTCGATGAACCGAGCGCTGGTGGAGGCGGTTCCCAGGAGGAGGAGCTCATCCGAGGCACGAGCTCCAACTTCCAGAAGCTCCAGGCGCTCCATCGTGCCCGTCTGGACAAGGCAAAGTCCAGGATGGTGACAGTGGACAAGGCGGAGGCAGACCTCGCGGGGTGTGTCACTGAGACGCAGGCTTGGTTTCGCCAAGCCCATGAGGAGCTGAAGGTTGCCCAGGACCTGCTGGTCGAGTGCAAGCTGGAGCTCGCCATGAAGCAGGCTGACATCTAGAAGGGCCAGGAGCCGGCGAAGGAGCAGGCCGCCAAAGACAAGCCCGCCCGGCACCAACACCAGGCCAAGCTGAACTTCCAGGAGGAGGACCTTGCCGCTCGTGAGGAGAAGCTCGCCGCAACACTTCGCGGCAAGGATGAGGAGGTGGAGAAGCTTGTCGTGCAGCGGACCCAGGAACTAGAGCAGAGGCACGAGGAGGCACTTAATGCTCAGGCCCAGGTCCATGCCGACAAGGTGAAAGAGCTGGAGGTGGAGTGGGACGGGCTGAAGGAACAGGACCTGAAGCTGGAGAAGGAGAAGGACACGCTCAATAGTGCTCTGGTCGAGGCGCAAGCCGCGGTCCTCGGCAAGGCTGAGCAGCTCTCCAAGGCCAATGACTCCATCAAAGATCTGAAGCAGAAGCTGGAGGGCCTTGAGGGGACGCTTTCGGAGGTCAAAGCCCGGGAGGAGACCTTGACCAAGGACCTGGAGGAGGAGAAGCTGCTGCGGAAGAATGAGGCCGCCAACCACACAGATTACGTGAAGGGCGAAAACCTCTGGATCAGCCGCCTCGCCGACGTTGCTGGCAGGATCACCACGAAGCTGCCAGCCATGGGGATGCTGAACGTGAGGTACGTCCCGGATCCAAACGTGAGTCCCAACGCCAAACTAACCCTGTTCTTCGAGGGCGTTCTCGGGGCCCTGGAGCAGTTCCGCTCCAGCAGGGCGACCTCTCTAGCCAATGAGGCCCGGAAGCTTTGCCGGGGTGCCATGACCAAGGTTCTCACCAAGGTGGCGTACTGGAACCCCAACCTCAACTTCGACGCCACGCTGGAGAGCTTGCCGGAGATCGCGTACCTCGTGACACTCGAGGAGCGTATCAAGACCATCACCAGCCACATCGACGGAGTCCAGAGGATAGAGGGCCAGCGCCAGGACTAGGCACCCCGTTTTTCATCGCTGTTGTGGGTTCACCACCAAGACAATTTTTATCTTTAGTTAGAACTGTAGCAACCAATGATGTAATATAACTCTGTAGTACTTTGAAGTGATGTATGCTATTTCCCTGTTCGATCTCTCTTTGCATGCCCACCCTACGTTTAGTTGGATAGGCTTGCCGACACGTAAACCCAAGCCGCGGCGCCTTGAGGACGGATCCTCAATAGCCTGCCGGGTGTGCTTGCTGCCAGGTAAACCACCTTACCGCTCTCAGCGCGGCCATTTGAACTGTTGAGCGGACTCAAAATAGGACAAAAGCGTTGCCAGTAGCGGAAAGGCCACCCTGCCGTTCTCGATGCGGCCGCTCGAACTGTTGAGCGGACTCGAAACAGGACGAAGATGTCGACGTTCTGGGAACGGGGGTCCCCAGACTTGCCTGCCTGCGGCCTGTGGCGTGGCTTGAATGGGGGCCCAACGCGGCCCATCTTCATCAACACAAGACACAAGACCCTCGCGAGGAGCCAAGCCTCGCGGGGCGGACGACACAGCGCTTCCTCAGGCGCGACCTCATCAGGCCGGCTCACGAGAAGGCGGAGAGATCAAGGCGGGGTACCTCGCGAGGTGCCCCTGACGCAAGCCATGACGATCAAGGATGCCAGGAGGGCGCCAGCCCGCGCAACGTCTCCCTTTCCTCTTTGGTGCAAAGGGGGCAAGCGCAGGCGAGAGGATCAAGCAAAGGCACCCATTTCGATGCAACGAGACCAAGACCAGTCCAACGGTGGGAAGGAGGTCATCGTGGAGCCCAGAACGGCCTCACCACAGGGCCTTTGGCAGGCGAGGACCAACTTTAGTCAGGAACTTCCGAACGGAGATGGTTGACTTCGACATCGCCCCCATCGGCCTCCCTTATAACGCCATCCTCGGCTACCCAGCACTGGCTCAGTTCATGGCCGCCACGCACCTGGCGTATAACCTCATGAAGATGCCCGGGAGCAGCGGTGCCCTCATCGTGCACGGGGACACCGGGGACGCCCTGCGAGTGCTCAAGCTCGCCTTCAAGACGGTGGCATCGGCGCAGCCCGCCGATGCATTGACCCCCGAGCCCAAGGGGGCTGCGCCCACCAAGAAGAAGCAGTTGTTTACCCAGGACAAGGTAGAAACCAAGCAGACACCCGTCGACGAGGACGGGTCCTCCAGTGCCACTTTCACTATAGGCGCCAACCTTGAGCCTAAGCAGGAGGAGGCCTTGATCAGGTTCCTGCGCGCAAATAAGAAGGTATTTGCTTGGGAGCCTGATCAGTTGGCAGGGATCCCCCGGAGCGTCATTGAGCATCACCTCAACGTGTGCCTGAATGTGCGCCCCGTGAAGCAGAAGGCCAGGCGGCAGTCCGCAGAGAAGCATGCCTTCATCGTCCAAGAAACCCGCAAGTTAGAAGCCGCTGGGGCCATTCGCGAGGTCCGATACTCGGATTGGTTGGCCAACCCTGTCATCGTGCCCAAGAAAGGGGGGGAAGGAACGCATGTGTGTCGACTTCACCAACCTCAACAAGGCATGCCCGCAAGATCCGTTTCCGCTCCCCCGCATCGACCAGATCGTCGATTCCACCGCGGAGTGTGACCTGCTGTGGTTCCTGGACGCCTTCTCTGAATACCACCAGATCAAGATGGCGGTAGAAGACGTTGAGAAGACCGCCTTCTTGACCCCGTGCGGGGTGTACTGCTATACATGCATGCCATTTGGGCTGCGTAACGCAGGGGCGACCTTTCAGCGGTTGATGCACATCACCTTGGGCCCGCAACTCGGGAAGAATGTCGAAGCCTACGTCGATGACATTGTGGTGAAATCTCGGGAAGCCAAGACCCTGATACAAGACTTGGAGGAGACCTTCGCGAGCCTCGACACAGTTAACCTGCGGCTCAACCCAGAGAAATGCGTGTTTGGGGTCCCCTCGGGCAAGCTCTTGGGCTTCCTCGTGTCCCATCGAGGCGTCGAGGCTAACCCGGAGAAGGTCAAGGTGGTCGAGGACATGAGCCCGCCAAAGACCCTCAGAGAAATGCAGAAGCTTACTGGGCGCGTGACCGCGCTAGGGCGCTTTATCTCCAAATTGGGGGAGCGAGCGATGCCTTTCTTTTAGCTAATGAAGAAGAAGGGGCCCTTTGAATGGACTGAAGAGGCAGATAAAGCGTTTCAAGATCTCAAGAGGTACCTGACCAGTCCCCCAGTCATGGTGGCTCCACGCCCTCAAGAGCCCCTGCTGCTCTACCTCGCCGCCACTCCCTACTCCGCCAGCGCAGCCCTGGTGGCGGTTAGGGAAGAGCGCCAAGTCAAAACCATAGCGGCAGCTCGAGGCAAGGCAAAACGGGAACAAGGAAAACCCGCAGAAGCCGCAACCGCAGTTGAGGAGGGTCAACTGCCGAAGAATGCACCGAAGGCAGGAGAGGCCACTCGCCCGGATGGTCCACCTCCCGAGGCCACATCACGTCCTGAGGCGCCCTTACCCCCCGAAGGCGCCGCGAACCCTGATTCTCTCAGCCTTGTTGAGTATCCAGTCTATTTCGTTAGCACGGTGCTATGGGACGCGAGGGCGCGGTACCCTATGCCCCAGAAGCTCCTCCTTGCGCTACTGGTGGCCTCGCGCAAGCTGCGTCACTACTTCCAGGCTCATCCCATGAAGGTCGTCTCATCATACCCCCTGGAGAGAGTGCTCAGGAGCCCTAACTCAGCCGGGAGGGTCACCGAGTGGAACATAGAACTGCAGGCGTTTCAGCTCGAGTTCAGCACGACCAGGGTCATCAAAGGAGCAGCGTTGGCGGATTTCGTGGCGGAATGGGCGGAGGCACCAGGCCTCAAGGACAACGAGGATCGGTCCCTCTCTCCAGGGAGTGAGGCGCCGGAAGGCTGGGTCATGTACTTCGATGGAGCGTTCTCCAGGCACGGCGCTGGGGCTGGTGCGATGCTGATATCACCCGCTCAGGATAAGCTCTACTACGCCGTACAACTCTGTTTCCAGCAAGGTGAAAAGGTCTCGAACAACATAGCGGAATATGAGGGTCTAATAGCAGGGTTGAAGGCCGCTGCAGCTCTGGGGGTGAAGCGCATCACCGTCAAGGGCGACTCGCAGCTCCTTGTCAACCTCTTCAACAAGGTGTACGAGCCGAAGGACGAGCATATGGAGGCCTATCTAGCAGGGGTCCGCAGGATGGAAAAGCAGTTCTGGGGTTTGGAGTTGAAGCACGTGCCCCGTGGCACCAATCAGGAAGCCGACGACATCGCCGGACGGGCATCCAGGCGGTTGCCTCAGGAACCTGGCGTCTTCGAAGAGCGGCTCTTCAAACCTTCAACACAGCCGTCGTTATCAAACACCGCTCAGCCTCGAGAGGAGCTCCCTCAGCCGCCAGCCTCGGGAGCCCCGATCTGTGGACCGACCTCGGGAGCACGCCTGCTCCTGACGATGGAATCTCAGGAGGAATGCTGGATCAAGGAACTCCGGAGTTATTTAATGCAAGGGGCCCTGCCAGAGAAGGAAGAGGAAGCGGAGCGTGTGGCACGGCAGGCCACGGCATACTGCATCAGGGATGGAGAGCTTTATCGGAAGCGACCAAACGATGTATCTCTGCGCTGCATCTCCAGGGAGCAAGGAAAGGAACTACTGGAGGACATACACGGTGGGGACTGTGGACATCACTCATCATCACGAACCCTTGTCGGCAAGGCATTCCGTAGTGGGTTCTATCGGCCCACCGCGCTCAACGACACTGTCGAATTGGTAAAGGCTTGTGAAGCCTGCCAGTTTCATTCCAAGCAGATCCATCAGCCAGCGGGGGGCCTGCAGACTATACCCCTAACGTGGCCTTTCGCAGTTTGGGGGTTGGATATTCTGGGCCCGTTTCCTCGGGCACCAGGGGGCTACCGTTACCTCTACGTCGCCGTTGACAATTTCACCAAGTGGGCAGAAGTGGAGGCTGTCCGTACCATCCCCGCGGGTTTCGCGGTCAAGTTCATCAGAGGCATCGTGAGCCGGTTCGGGGTGCCGAACCGCATCATCACAGACAACGGTTCACAGTTCACCAGTAACCTCTTCAAAACATATTGTGCTAACCATGGAACGCAGATATGCTACGCTTCGGTGGCACACCCGCGAAGCAATGGACAGGCCGAACGAGCCAACGCGGAGGTCTTGAGAGGCCTCAAGACCAGGACATTCAAGAAGAAGCTGGAGGCCTGCGGCAGAGGTTGGTACGACAAGCTCCAGTCCGTGTTGTGGTCCATCCGCACAACCGTGACTAAACCGACTGGGGAGACCCCGTTCTTCCTGGTCTATGGGGCCGAAGCAGTTCTCCCTCACGAGGTCAAGCATCGCTCCGCGCGGGTCCTAGCGTTCGACGAGCCGCAGCAGGACGCCATGCGGGGGATGGACCTTGTACTGGGGGAGGAACACCGCCGGGAAGCCGCGCTGCGAGCGGCAAGGTACCAACAGGCGCTACGACGATATCACTGCCGCAACATCCGCCCCAGGACCCTCGAGGTAGGAGATCTCGTGCTCAGGCGGGTTCTCTCCAGGGAGGGGCTGCACAAGCTCTCTCCCATGTGGGAGGGCCCGTTCAAGGTTGTTCATGTTTCCAGGCCAGGCTCCGTGCACTTGGAGACTCAGGAGGGGGATTCGATTCAGAACGCGTGGAACATCCAGCACCTCTGGAGGTTCTACCCTTAAAAGGCCCGGAGCCTGTGAAGAGGGCAAACGCCCGTGAAGATCACCTCTTTTTGGAAAAGGCCCAGAGCCTGTGAAGAAGGCAAGCGCCTGTGAAGCTGATTACCTCTAAGAAGAAGGCCCGGAGCCTGTGAAGAAGGCCAATGCCTGTGAAGCTCGCCGCCCCGTGACACTCTCACGTAATAATGAGTGGGGCTGTACACGCCCCGGAGTCTCAGGAGCGCCGGCCTCAGGCCCTGGGGCTCCCTCCCACGCCCAGTGGCAGCACTTAGCTCCGCGCTGGTGAGAAGACGTCGAAGACTAGATTAGGTGCCGGACGCGGCTTTTTCATTTGCTTTCTGCAGCTGACGTGTTTATTTGCATTTGAAGTCTTATCGAAACTATCGCCATCGTTGATTTGTGGTTCGTCGATTTTCGCTCCTCGCTTTGGTTTCTCTCATGAAAGGCCTCGCGAGGGATGGTACTCAAATGCCCTCGCGAGCGTTTTGGCTCTAGCCGCTTGAAGGTTTCACGGCCTGGGCTCGTTACAGGAGCACCCCTCTAGTCCGTGCCCCTCGGGCACCGCGACACACACACAGGGCGTGGGTCGGTCGCCCCCCCTCGGCTGGGGCCGAAAACTATCTACGCGCAGGCAGGTAGTTGAGAAGCGCGGAAATAAGATCAAGGTAATGGCAAAAAACGGCAATAATTCCCAACACGCCCCTGCGGGGCTCCATACAGCTATTTTATCTTACACAAGAAACAAAAGGAAAAGAAAAGGACGAGCCTGGCGCGGCTCGCCTCACATTGGCATGCCAAGGCGACCCGGGTCGCCTCCGGGCCTCAGGCGGACTCCCTCTCGCGCTTCACTGGGGCGCAACGGCGGGCGGACAAACCGCCGCCTCCCAAGCAAGCTCGACGACGCAGGGGCTGACTGCGGCCACCAGTGGAGGAATCGCTTGAGGAGGAGTTGACGAAGCTTGGGGAGTCTCGGACGACGCTGTCCGCGCTGGCGCTATCTCCTCCATCACCGTCGGGGCGGGGCCCCCGGCCGCGGTCGTCATCCTCAGGGCAACACCCCGAGCGGCGACCATCTTCCCCAAACACCCTCACATAGAGGGTGGCGTCGCCGTCAAACCTGAAGTGCAGGGTACACTGGCACCCCAGGCCGCGAGTGCGGGCAAACGCTTGCCAGCCACGAGTTAAGGCCAAGCCCCCGTTGGCGGAGACCTCCAGCGCAGCCCACGAGGACCGGCTGCAGCAGCCCTCCGCCTGGAGCCAGAGGCCACCTGGAGCACCGGCCGGGAGCTCACCAAGGAGGAAGCAAGGAAGTTGGAGCCGGGCACTGATCGGCTCCGTCGACCAGACGACGAACTCCGGCAGCACCTGCGCAGCGCGAAAGCGCAGCCTGGGGGATCGCACGACCCAGGCGCGTCCCTCGGCCACAGCGGCTCGCCCGCCGCCGCGCTGGGGGCCATCTCCATGACCACCGAACGCTGCCGGGGCGGCCACGGGATGCTTCCGAGGGCGCCCACGACCGCGCTTGGGCGGAGGGGGAGCAGGCTCAGCTTGGAGGGCCTTCCCCTTCTCCGCAGCCGAGAACCTCCTTGATGGAGCCATCACACCAAGGCGGAGCAAGAATTGGGGCGGAGGAGAAAGCAAGAAGAGATGGACTGGAAGGGCATGCGCGGTGCCGTACTTATAGCCGGCGAAGGACAACCGTCGGCCTCCACGATCACAGGTAATCATGACACGGTTTGCATGCAGGGACTTGTCCAATCCGCGCGGACACCAAGGCATCATGGGGAAGCGGAGACGCCCACGTCCAATCAACCGCCACGCGGCGCCCGAGGCCGCAGGCTGTTAGGTCCCGCGGCGCTTCGCCCTTGCCCTTTCGCCTCTCGGCACGGCCAAGTCCATGCGCACCTTGGGCCTGGGGGCTACTGTCGGCGTTCTGGGAACGGGGGTCCCCAGACTTGCCTGCCTGCGGCCTGCGGTGTGGCTTGAATGGGGGCCCAGCGCGGCCCATCTTCATCAACACAAGACCCAAGACCCTCGCGAGGAGCCAAGCCTCGCGGGGCGGACGACACAGCGCTTCCTCAGGCGCGGCCACATCAGGCCGGCTCACGAGAAGGCGGAGAGATCAACGCGGGGTACCTCGCGAGGTGCCCCTGACGCAAGCCATGACGATCAAGGATGCCAGGCGGGCGCCAGCCCGCGCAACGTCTCCCTTTCCTCTTTGGTGCAAAGGGGGCAAGCGCAGGCGAGAGGATCAAGCAAAGGCACCCATTTCGGTGCAACAAGACCAAGACCAGTCCAGCGGTGGGAAGGAGGTCATCGTGGATCCCAGAACGGCGTCACCACAGGGCCTTTGGCAGGCGAGGACCAACTTTAGTCAGGATAAGTGTACCAGATGTTCCCCTTTGAATTGGCCAATTGTTAGCGCCCTTCCCGCTCAATATTTGGGAAGAGGCCCAGGGCCTTTGCCTATAAATAGGACTAGCCACCCCCAGGGAAGAGGGACCAGGGAGTAGAGAATCAGAACAAGCAGAGAGGAAGTAGAGAAAGAGAGAGAAGGGCGACTGAACTCCTCCTAGCAGTTCATCCCCATAGCCAAGAACAGACCCTCGCGAGGCTGTTCTGCCTTGTACTGTTATCACCATCAGCCCGAGAGGCAATCCACCCAGCACAAACTAGAGTAGGGTATTACACCACAATGGTGGCCCGAACTAGTATAAACATTGTGTCTCTTGTGCTGTTCTTTCAGTAGTTTAGATCCTTGCGAGACGGAGAGGTAGAGGGCATAATCTCCGCGCGCACCCCAGAGTTCGAACCTTAGGGGTCCACCGAAACCCGTAGTCCGACAGAAGACGTTGCCAGTAGTGGAAGGTCCCCATTGCGTGCAAGTTTATCATACAAAGAGCACGATCTCTGAGGAGAATAAACTTATATAAAAAGGAAATGTTTAAAGTTTTGCGTGACTTAGCTTTTCTGTCGCCGCGCGGGCGTTCTTCGCGCTCGCAGACGACGCCGCTCACATGGTCACCATCTTCCTTAGAAATCTTGGCCACGAAGAACTGCTAAACTGACTGCTAGACTGGATTTTCACAACTGCACCCCCTACCCAGCGCGCCAAAGATGTCGGGGGAAACGACACCCATGGGATCACTGGAATCCCTTCTACGGTTGGCGGGCGTGGGGTTGTGCAAAGAGCGGGTCTAGGAGCCAGCACAAAGATCGTTTACCCAGGTTCGGGCCGCGAGGATGTGTAATACCCTAGTCCTGCTTTGGGGTATATTTGAGTGTTCTTGAGCCCCTGAACTAGCTACGGTGCGTGCCAAGTCCAAAAGATCCAAATCCTTCTCCAGTACGCCTCGGGCCTCCTTTTATAGTCAAAAAGGGGTCGCCACAGTGGCACACAGGAGGTGGAAAGGTATACAGTGGTCAAGTCTATCCTCTGGCACCGTCGGACAAACGCATTTAATGCGCCACCGACGTGCCCTCCTTGCTTTATCGGGGACAACAAGGAAGCTCGTCCCAGCTGTCGCCGCCTCGCCTGGCTCCGACGCGTGTCCGAGCTGATGAGGCATTGTAGCGCCACATTGGCTGGCTGCTGGGCTGCCGCGGTGGCAGAGTCTTCACGAAGATGCACATGCCACCACGCAGGTGCTTGTTGAGTTGGCCTAGAGGCCGCACGTCGCCATGCGGGTGCCTGCCCAGCTGGTTGGGCTGGCAGCTGTATGGGAACGGCGGTTGAGTCTTGGTAGACGCGGGCCTAGTTGTGAACCCGCAGGTGTCCTCGGCAAGGGCCTTGCCGGGGGTCTCGTGGATTTCCTCGGCAGGGATCTTGCCGAGGATCGTCGTCTTCTGGTCCTCATCGAGAGTGTGTAAGCTCTTTGTCTTCACAAAGATCTGCATGCCACCATGGAGGCGCTTCCCGAGCCTTGGCTTCGACGTTGTCGATGGTGTCGGAACTCTTAGCACTACAAAAAAAAGACACAGCCGTGACATTTTTGGCCGAACGAATTTTTTTCCTGTAATACATATGACACTTCTATGACGATAATTGTGACAAAACCCGGTATCATCATAGATGTGGTGGGCTGCTACTTCTATGACAAAAAATCATGACAGAAAATGGGCTTTTCATCCTGGATGGGCCGGAGAAGCAGCTGCATGACATTCTTTGGGCCGTCCATGACGGAAAAAACCATGGTAGAAGCGAGGGGGAGGAAAATTTCGGGGAGTTCCAGGTTACGGTGGGAGGTCGGGGGCCGAGCGATGCGCGTTTCTCTCGTACACGTACGTGCGTGTGTGCGAGGCGTTGGCTCTAACTGACCCCGAGCGAGGCGTTGGGCTCTAACTGAACCCGAGCGATTGCACTGCATGCTATGCGTTACTGAACCCGAGCGATCGATCGATGGCTGTTAACTGAACCCGATCGAGCGATTCCTTCACTACTGCTGCTAACTGAAGCCGATCGATGCTGCCTCTGTGATGAATAGTGAGCGTTGCGGGGGGGGGGGGGGTTGGATGAACAGTGAGCGGTGCCGTTGCCTATGGATGAACAGGACCCCGTGGTGTGGTGGAGGGCTGGATGAACAGTAGACGGTGGAGGGGTGCCCGTGGAGGGGTGGTTGAATAGGACCCCGTGGTGTGGAGGGCTGGATGAATAGTAGATGGTGGAGGGGTGCCCGTGGAGGGGTGGGTGAACAGTAGCCGGTGGAGTAGCGTGCGGTGGAGGCTGGAGGAGGTTGACGATAGCCCATGGAGGCTGGAGGAGGTCGACGGTGGAGATGAACGGTATCCCGTGGAGTCCCGTTTTGTGGTACGCCACACCCCTCCCGATCAACAGGACCCCCGTTTCGACCGTAGGAGGTCCGTTTCGTCCGTTTTGCGGTACGCCACACCCCTCCCGATCAACAGGACCCCCGTTTTGACCGTAGGAGGTCCGTTTCGTCCGTTTTGCGGTACGCCACACCCCTCCCGATCAACAAGACCCCCGTTTCGACCGTCGGAGGTCCGTTTCCTCCGTTTTGCGGTACGCCAGACCCCTCCCGATGAACAGGATCCCGTTTCGAACGTGGCCGGTCGTACACAAGGCCGTTTCCTCTGTTTTGCGGTACGCCAGGGCTCGTTTCCATCGCTTGTTCTGTCCAAGATCTCCCGATGAACACGACCACACATTCCGTTCCGACCCAGCCGGTTGGCTCCCATGCGTTCCGTTGCCTCCCGATGAACACGACGCATTCCGTTGCCTCCCCATGAACACGACGCATTCTGTTGCCTCCCCATGAACATGACGAATTCCGTTGCCTCCCCATGAACACGACGACAACGTTGTTTCTCTGTTCCGGCCCAGCCATGTACACGAGCCCTGGCCGTACGTATGTGCGAGTAGGCGTTCGAGACCATGGCCGTATGTACGTACGTGGCCGTATTTTCTTTCTTGCACCCTGGCCACTGTACGTTCGTGTACAGGCTACGTGCGCGCCTCTACTACAACACGTACGCGCCTCTACTATGACACGTGCATGCCTCTACATCGACCAGTATATATGTACGTACACGTTCGCGACCAGAATGACAACGCTACGTACGCTTCGACCAGGTGGGTCCCGACTGTCAGGCACTTACTTGCTTGCGAAGATGTAGCTGGTGGGTCCTAGCAGTCAGGGGGGCGAATCGTTTTGTTTTTTTCCCAGATGCACTTCCTTGCGTGCGAAGGTGTAGCTGCTGGGTCCCAGCAGTCAGGGGGGAATTGTTTTGTTTTGTTTTTTTTGCCCGGACGCACTTCCTTGCGTGCGAAGATGTAGATGGTGGGTCCTAGCAGTCAGGGGGGCGAATCGTTCTTTTTCGGACACACTTCCTTGTGTGCTAGGATGTAGCTGGTGGGTCCTAGCAGTCAGGAGGGCGAATCGTTTTTTCGGACGCACTTCCTTGCGTGTGAAGATGTAGCTGGTGGGTCCCAGCAGTCAGGGGGAAACATTTTTTTCACGAAATACGGTGGCCCATCCGATGGGTCCCCGCTATCAGGTGGAGGAATAATTATTTTACGCGTAATAAGGAGGCACTTCCTTGCTGCGGCCGTGGACCCAACTGTCATCCTCTCCACGTACAGTCCACGTCCGATGGAAGCCATTCCTTGACCACGTTGACCACGCCGTGCCGAGAGCACCAGGGCGGTAGACGACGGCGAGGCCTAGGAAGGGGACGACGCGGAGCCGGGGAAGACGCGGCAGTGGATGCCCACGCGTAGAGGAGTATGAGGGTTCACTCGTTCGGCTGCGGTGTGAGGCTGTCGTCGCCGCAGAATAACAGGGGGTGTGGGTGCGTAGAGGGATGGCCTGGTCAGCGGTGGGAGTAGTAGGGGCGGTGAGGCCTCCGCGGCATCACAGCAGGCCACGGGCGACAGGAGCAGGCGGCACGACCGGCGCTGCTTTGGGCGGCTGGAGCAAGAAGACCAGAGGTTGAAGAAGCACTACGGCCGTTGGATGGACATCGTACGGTCACTGGAGCTAGAATCGTTCATATATTGACTAAAGTTGACAAAGGCCTCCGTCCCAGTCAACTTAGTAGGCCCACAAGTCAGCCTCCCACCAAGGTGGGTCCCAGCTAGCAGGGGGTATTCATTTTTTTGTGCGTAATAAGGAGGCACTTCCAGTGGGTTTGAGCTGACAGCGGGACGGTGGCCCGTCCTGTGGGTCCCAGCTGTCAAGGGGACACATTTTTTCGCGAAATACTGGTGGCCCGTCCGGTGGGTCCCTGCTGTCAGGTGGAGGAATAATTATTTTTCGCGTAATAAGGAGGCACTTCCTTGCGGCTGCCGTGGACCCAGCTGTCAGCCTCTCCACGTACAGTACTCTTCCGATGGAAGTCGGTCGTTGACCACATTGACCACGCCGTGCCGAGAGCACCACGGCGGTGGACGACGGGGAGGCCTAGGAAGGGGACAACGTGGAGCCGGGGAAGACGCGGCTGTGGAAGCCCGTGCAGAGAGAAGTACGAGGGTTCACCGGTTCAGCTACGGTGTGAGGCTGCCGTTACCGCAGAATAACAGGGGGTGTGGGTGAGTATAGGGATGCCCTGGCCAACGGTGGGAGTAGTAGGGGGTGCTGAGGCCTGCGCGACAGCACAGCCGGCCTCGGGAGGCGGGAGTAGGCGGTCCCGCCGGCGTTGCTTTGGCGGCTGGAGCAAGAAGATCAGAGATTGAAGAAACACGACGGCCGTTGGATTGACATCCAACGGTTACGTCTACTAGAATCGTTTGTTGACGTATATAATAACTAAAAAATTCTTGCATACGCGTCAACTAAACAGGCCCACAAGTGAGACCACTCCCTCTTTTTTTAAATAATTTATATATAGCTCATGGAAACTTCTTATGCAATTTATTGCAGTCATTTTTTTTGGTTGGCCAGGGCCAATTTCGCATATTTCTGTGGGTTCCAAACTATTTTTAATACCGAAATGTCGAGCCAGATTTAAAGTACTTTGAAGATATATTTAAATTAGGTTAATGCCCAGTGAAATAGGAATCTGAAAATATGAAAAAAAATCAAAAATTATAAAGTAATTGCCAATTTGTCATCTGTTTTTATATTTACAGCCCATTTCATATTACTTTCAAGATTTACAGGCATCTTGAAAGAGTTGTAGCCCATCAAGGCATAGAAAAATAAGTAGGCCTGGATTGGGTATTCTTCAGAAAAAATAAACCGGGCTCATTTTCACAAAGAAAAAAATAGCTGGGCTGGTCACATGGTGAACATAAAATATAAGCCTGGGCTAGATCGGCCACAGCCCAGTTCAAACCCTCCTCCGTCTCAACAATACCAAACAAAAATTCTGCTCGAGTAGCTATGTCCCAGGTGTCAGCCGATCTTGTGCTGTTCTCTTTTCTATTGACTATATACGCTCACAATGTTGTGGGTCCCAGATGTCAGGAAAACACTAGGAGGAAGCATTTTATTTTTCCATACGCTGATGTGGTGGGCCCCTACTGTCATCCTCTCCACATACTTCTGCCGATTCCATCAACATTCGTGCGCCAACTTTTAGTCCGTAACACTTGAGAAAGTTTATCCAAGTTCGGCCATAAAAAAGGCAGCGATCTTCTTGGTTCATGAACCCAACTCGGAACTTATATCCATGGCTTGTCTTCATTGTGACCATTAAACTAGTTTATTCAGTTATGGCAAGGCCGAGCATCTTGAGTACATGTGTTCTGGCAGAGCAAATAATACACTGCAGGAAAAATAATATGAGAACACAACATGTTCAAAAAAACCCCACCCCCCGGATAGAAAAGAGGACTCTAGGAACATACTATGCGCGTTTCAAAATGTTGTGTTAGGATGAGAAGGAACAAGTGTGGCGTCTCGCCGAGGGCGCAGAAACCTGTAGGGTACTCGCACTGCACTTCAAATGAAACACACTAGATTCAGTAGGAAGAAAAATGCATCAACGGCGGCGGCTGCCATCCTAGGATTACCTGCAACCAAGGGACTTGGATTTATCGGGGATGGATGAAGAATTCATACCTGGTTCTCCATGAGAAAACCCTATGCAATCGCCGAGAGGGGGTTTTCTGTGAACAAGCAGACGAGGGAGAAGGGGATTCAGGCCCAGTGAAATATTGTCGCTTCGTCCGTCCAGCTTACTGCTAAAGCTAGAAAGGGGGGTTGTGATTTAACGGCCCATTGGGCATTACTGCGGCGCTACGACCGGGGTGTGTCTACCGTGAAGTTGTGCACTCTAATTTGTGCATATGGCACGTGGACCCCGTTGCCGGTTGCCCCACATATCAGCGAAAGGAAGTAGAAAGACATGAGTAACTAGTTACACATAAATATATATTTTGACAGAGAGATACTCCCTGTGTAAAGAAATATACAAATGTTTAATATCCCAGGCTCACCTTGCCGAGAAATATACTCCCTCTACAACGCACGAGCATTATGGAGGTTCAACTTTTTTTATGGGGGTTCAGCTGAGAATATAATACTCAGATAGGCTCACGGTTCTGGACGTTGGGCCGCAGGCCGACCCTGCATGTTTGGGGGCCCATGTGTTCTACCTCAGCGCTTTTCATATTGCAAGCGATCGGTACGGCGCTGGTTTTAGATGCTGTGGCAAGGCGAATACACAAAATTAAATAAAGCACGACAGTTGTTGGAATGAAATCGAACGACGGTTCCTAACCAGCAATCAGAGTTGCAATTCTATCAACGATATACCATGTGATAAATAATACTGTCGTACTACTTATACACACAGGACACTTGTTTCACCATGCCAGATTATTACATCAAAATCTCTCAGAGGATAGATCAGTTCGGTAGTTGCGTGCTGCTACTGAAAAATTTCAAAGTTGATTTGGACCAGCTCTCCTTGCCAAGAAAGTTTGATTTTAGCATCATCCCCTACCTCAAGATATGATTTAGATTTGAACCTTGACCATCCTTTAGCATCAATCATCATGCGACCATCCTTTGTACTTACGGTATAATGAGCAGGTTCATTCACACCAAGGCTGCGCATGGTAAGAGAAACTTGGCCGCGGTCGCCCGGATTGTTGAACGACACCCTCGTTGCTCTAGGAATTCTCTGTTTGCAAACAACAAGACATACCCAAACAGTTAGATCAACACGGTGAATCATGTGAAACAACATGGAAAGAAGAAAGAACGAAGCACTTGGGCGGCCAATGCTTACCAAGAAGGTGGACATGTTGGTTTCTGTAAGGACTTTGGTATATGAAGTGCAAACTGCAGCCCAGTCTGTTGCCGGTGCAACTACATGGGCTGGAGCATATGCAAGTGCAAGTGTTGGTGCAGGTGCCGAAGCCGCTGCTGCTGCCGGAGATGGTGCTCCTTGTAAAGCTGGTGCCGGTGTCGGAGCAGGTGTCGGTGTCGATGCCTGATCCTCCGGTAGATCAGACTGATCCGCTGACGCGGTCGGTGCCCAATCCTCAGCTGGATCAGACTGAGCTACTGCCGCTGTCAGTGCTAGAGCAACTGCCGGTGCTCGATCTGTGCGAGACAGCGGCGATCATGTGTGGTCTGCTATGATCAGCTTTCTAACTTTACTAGGATCCGTGACCGTGATCCAGTTTTTTCTTCATTTCTTTTAAACGCGAGAAGGACTAATTGTGGCGTTTTTGTTAAACCAAACTGTAGTTCATCATAGGGATTCAGCTTGTACTCAGACAACAAACTGATCCAATTTTTTCAGTAATATAAGTGATGGACAGTGCCTTCGTTACTGACACGACATAAGAAGTGAAACCTGCAAAAATAGCCATCGTAGAGCAAACCAAACGGTTTATTCTGTGATGAATGTCACATGGCAAAACCTGCATCGTAAAATTGCAGCAAAAGAAAGAAAACATGACATTAAATCAATAAGATTTAGGCAGTAAATTAACAAGATTTACTTGATGTGACACGAGTGAATCCTTACTAGGAAATCACTATGTTGAAGTACTAAACAGAAGATTGATCGTCCAACTACGTGTGACATGCAGGGTCCCCGCCTACTCCCACAAGCAGGACAGTCCAAAGGTCGTGAAAAATCGTATGGACCGAACATCCATGGGACGAGAAATCCTGGTGGGTGCGATAAACCCTGCAATGCATACATATATTGGAGTGTAACCATAATTGATAAACCGTCCTCAAAAAAATATGATTTGGATACTTCAAAATATACAGACTGAATTGAGTGGACATACATTAACATAGACCGTTCTCAGGACTGACCACACACCAAAAGCGGCAGTACTAATAAACAATACAAGGTTCACAAACACAAATCAAGTACTGAACAATAGTACTTACTACAGACAAGCAAAGTTGCACTAACTAAACTCTGCAGACTATTTCTTGCCACCGACCTAGGGGATGAACCCCGCATAGCTGACTAGGCCATGGACATCGTGTGAGATGTCTACATGCACCATCACCATCTTGTCAACCTTGGAGAACATAACAGAGTGGTCTTTCCACTCATAAACATGATGATGAAGATAGGCCGCATCAGATTTTGTCGGATTTCGGGTTCCGGCAGACCCTTGAGGTTCGAACACTGGGGTGCACGTGGATATCTCTCCCCTACCGATCTACGCCCGATCTCCTCGCGTGAACTAAGCTGGAAACGATGAACAACACAAGGGACACGAGATTTATACTGGTTCGGGCCACCGTTGTGGTATAATACCCTACTCCAGTGTGTGGTGTGGTGGATTGCCTCTAGGGTTGATGATGAACAATACAAGGGAAGAACATCCTCGCGAGGGGTGTTCTTGAGCTGGTGCGGTGTGTTCTACTTGGTCTGGATCTCTCTTTCTCTACCGGCTTGCTCGATGCCTCTACTCTGTGGTGGCTAGCTCTATTTATAGAGGCCCTGGGCCTCTCCCCAAATAATGAGCGGGAAGGGCGCCAACAATTGGCCATTTTGAAGGGGAACATCTAGTACAAGTTATCCTGACCAAAGGTGGCCTTCGGCTGCCAAAAGCACTGGTGATGACGCCGTCTTGGGCTCCACGGTGACCTCCGTCCTGCCGTTCTCCTGGTCTTGGTCTCGTTGCACCGGAATGGTAACCTTTGCCTGATGCCTTGGCTTGTGCTTGCCCCCTTTGCACCGAAAAGGAAACAAGGACACTGCGCGGGCCGGCGCTCGCCTGGCGCCCGCCTGGTCTTGATTCGTCATGGCTTGCGTCATGGGATCCTCGCGAGGTACCCCTGCCTTGATCTCTCCGCCTCCTCGCAAGCCTGCCTAACGAGGCTGCCTCTAAGGGAGCTTCCCGTTGTCTGCCCCGCGAGGCTTGGCCCCTCGCGAGGGTCTTGAGCTTGAGCTTGATGGAGATGGGCCGCGCTGGGCCCCCACTTGAGCCACGCCGTAGGCCGCAGGCAGGCAAGTCTGGGGACCCCCGTTCCGAGAACGCCGACAGTAGCCCCCGGGCCCGAGGCGCGCCCGGGCTTGGCTTAGCGGAGAAGCGAAGGGGCAAGCCCGAAGCGCCGCGGGCCCCAATAGCCTGCGGCCTTGGGCGCCACGTGGTGGTTGATTGGACGGGGGCGTCTGCGCTTCCCCACGACGCCTTGTTACGCGCCCGGCTAAGCGGACCCGTAGTTGCACACAATTGTTCCTCCTTTCCGCTGCTCGCTCTCCTCCTACCTTTCCTTCTTCCCCGAGCTCCAACCTCCGCCGCCAATCCGGCTCGAGCTCTTCCCCCTTCCCAACGTCATGGGGCCGACGAAGAAAGGAAAGAAGGAGCCCGCGCCTTCGTCCTGCGCACCTTCGACGGGGGCCCCCGCCGTTGATCGGTCGATCATACTCAATCCGGAAGCTTTGAACAAGGTCCGCTCTGCCCTTGCCTCTATCTTCAATGAGTGCGGCAGGACCACAGTTTAGCCTGCTTCCCATGCCTTTCTTGCTAGGACCGTCATGGAAGTCCGATTCTTCGCTGATGCCCTTTGGGCAGGTCTGGCCCCCCCCCTTTCCGCCTTCTTCAATGCGGTGCTCTCCCATTATCAGATCCACATGATGCACCTCGGGCCGGAGTCCATTACCCCTTTGGCTGTCTTTGCTTTCGTGTGCGAGGTGATGATAGGCATTCCTCCTTTTGTTGCCCTGTTGCGCCACTTCTTTTCTTTGCGCCTGAGCGACCCCACTCAATGCTCGGGGTGTGTAAGTTTCTTTGCCGTGCCTGGGATGGCTGCTTCAGGGATCGACTTCGGCCTTCCTCCTCCTCAGGCCAGGTTCAGAGAGCGGTGGCTGTACGTGGATGTTGGAGTGCCCAGCCCCTTGGTCTCGCACCCGACCTTGCCTGCTGTTCCCAACCCAGGCTGGGGTCATGAGATGCTCGTGAGCCCCTGGCTCGCCTTCGTCTGGCGCCGCTTCCAAAGTTTGAGGGCGCTCAATGTGACATCGCCCAAGGAGTTGAAGGAGTTCCTCCAATGTCGCGTTGCTCCTCTCCAGCGCCATTCTCGCCGGATGTGGGACTTCGCGGGGTGCAGGGACCGCATGCGGCTTCAGGAGGAGGACTTGGCGCCTGAAGTGCTGTGGACGGTGCTCAGGGTCTTTACTGGCGACCCTTCCCCAGGAAGCCTACGGAGTGGTGGTGTCCTCTTGTATCTTTGTTCCGGCAGGGCTGATTTTGTGAAGCAAATGCCCAGCTTCGACGAGTGGGGGCTGCGCCCGGCTGGCCTCACGAGAACCCAGTCGCTGTGGTTGCTCCCCCTGCCGCCCACAGTGGTCCTTCCTCAGGCAACAAGGCGAGGAGAAAACGGCGAGAGCTGAAGCAGCTGACGTCGAGGTGCTGGCGCCGCGTGAAGCCTCGAAGGCGGCGTCCCCCGTGGCCCGCCCTGGGGCGGCGGTTGATGCAGAGTCGCGGCCTTCGCTCTTGAGGCCGAGGCTGTCGAGCCCCTGGCCGTTCCTCGCGAGGCGACGCCTGACGGCGCCCCCCAAGTAGACTCCTCTGGTGCTGATCATCCTGAGGCTCCCTCTGCGCCACAGGCCGACCCCGCGCCAGGCGCTTAGGTCGGTTCCGCATAGACTTCGGGGCCCTTCGTAAGAGGAAGGAGGCCTTGGGTGGGGACGACCGCCCTTGCCGCTTGTTGAAGCGCGGGAAGTACTTCGCCATGGACGAGTAAGTCTTCTTCTTTCCTTGCTCATTTGCTTTGCTATCCTTGTGGCTGATTGTGTCCTTTCAGGCCCCGTCCTGCCAAATTCACCGAGTCTGCCCGAGAGCCAGCTCCCAAGGCTTCGCCTTCTTTGCTGGCTCCGGGCTCGCCGAGCTCGAGAGGTACCCCTGATGCCGGACCGGTTGGTGGAGTGGTCCGTTCCATAGGGCACCTCGAGCCCGCTCACCCAATGCCCTTTCTTCACGAGTCTCCTTGGGGCACATCAGGCTTGCCCCGCGTTCCTCCTCTGATTCATAGATGGCGAGTGGCTAAAGTCTATCCTCGGCCCCTCCTCTGTGGGTGGACCGACGCCGGGTCGGACTCTCAGAGAGGTCCATCCGGCGATGGCTGGGGCAGCAGCCCCCAGCCCCACGCTTGGAGGGGGCTTACCGCCTCGGGGCCCTCCGCATGCTTCGGCGGAAGAGGGTGATGTGGAAGATGTGCGCAAGCGCGCTCGGGAGCGTCACGCCCTTCGCGAAGAGTTCCTCCAGGGGGCAGCGGATGCAGTGAGCCGAATCGGGGCAGAGCTTGCTGTCGAGGACGCGTGCCTCGAGGCTGAAGGTTTGCGTCTTGCTGAAGAGAGGCGCAAGCTAAAGGTAGCCATCGCCCTCGCGCGTCACCAACGTGATCTTGACAACGCGATGGCTGAAGCGTCGCTGGCGGCTTCGCGAGAGGCCTGCTCCCAGGCCGTCGAGGAGGCTAGGGAGGCAGACCGACAGCACACGGATGCGGAGGAGCGCGTAAGGGAGCTCCAAGCCTAGAGCAACTCCCTGGAGCATCAAGTGGAACTGCGCCATGCGGCCCTTGGGTCGATGCAGGAGGCCGCCGTCGACCGGGCGGAGCTCCAGAAGCGCGAGGAGGCGCTGACGCTGGAGGCCGCCGAGCGCAGTCTCGACCTTGAGCAGTTGGAGATGAGGGAGCGCCTGGTGGCCCAGGCGGAGGACGATGTTACGGCACGCGAAGCCCGGGTCCAGGAAGAGGTCGACCGCCGCGTGGCGGGAGCTCGCTCGGCCCTCGAGCGCGAATACGAAGCGAGGTTAGTGCTGATCGGGGCTGAAGCTCAGGGGAGGTCCGCCATCAAAGCCAAACTGGCTGAAGCGACGCGGCGTGCGGACTCCTCCGCAGTAGCCCTTGGCACAGCGCAGGCGGAGCTGTCCTCTTCCCGGGCTAAGCTGCTTCTTCTTCAACAGAGGGTTGATGACGCCGAGGCCATCGCGCGGCAGAACGAGGACGAGATCCGCCAGCGGAGGGTTCTGGAGCACGAGCATGGTCCCATGCTTCAAACGCTCAGGGACAGGGCCAAGTCAGCCTTGGGTGACATTTGCGAGGCTGCCGCTAAGGTGCCGCACGAGGCCAGCTACGCCGGCAATCTTCGGTTCTTCACTGACGTGGTGACGCTTCTGGAGAATCGTTCCGAGAGAGCCCGCGGGCTTGTTGAAGAGAGGAGCCGAGCCCTGCTCAGGCGGGTCTTCTCCCATGTCTTCAGCTACATGCAGGGAATGGACCCCACTTCAACTTCGACGCTGCCATCGCACCTGTGCCCATAGATGTCCGGGGCGACCTGGCGCAATGGGTGGAGAACAACGTGGACACCCTCGTCAGGGCCTTCGCGTCTGATGATGACGGTGTGATCGCGGCCGCTGACGGAGGCGGTGTTGTGGATGAGCCTGGCGCTGACGGAAATGCTAGCGGCAGGGGCGACGGTGTCAGCGACGCCAGTGACGCTTCCGAGGATGCCCCAGAAGACGCGGTGAGCGATATGTCCGACTGACCGCATGTCTATGCGGTTTTATCCTGCACAAAGAAGACCCGAGCTTGGCCCTTAAGAATGTAAGAGCATTTTGGGAGGGGAGGCCCCTCATGTAAAGATTTGTAATTAGTACCCTGGTGAGCACAACGTTGCATGTGCGCTTAGCTGCTAGCCTGGCGATAGTTCAGCTGATTCGTTTACCTTTTGACCCTGATGAGCTCTGAGCGGGCCTGCGGGGGGTCGCTACGCCTCGGGTGTCTTCTGATTAACCTGCTGATCCTGTGATGAGAACCTCCGGAGAGGGTGTGACGACAGCGGTCCTGGTTGTAGATGTGCCTGACCCGGCCCGGCTTGCGAGGGGCTCGCGAGGGGGGCAGGCGACGCTAACTTGGGACGTAAATCCGAAACCAGAACACGAGAGATTGCTCGAACGAGACTAAACACCCCTTCCCCAAACATACGCAAGTTTCAAGTTCGAATCCAACTTAAATCCAAATCAAAGAACTTTGTCAACAAGGAAGAAGCAAAAAAGAGCAAAAGGCCGCGTCCGGCACCTAGTCTAGTCTTCGACGTCTTCTCACCAGCACGGAGCTAAGTGCTGCCATTGGGCGTGGGAGGGAGCCCCAGGGCCTGAGGCCGGCGCTCCTGAGACTCCGGGGCGTGTACAGCCCCACTCATTATTACGTGAGAGTGTCACGGGGCAGCGAGCTTCACAGGCACTGGGCCTTCTTCACAGGTACCGGCCTTGCTTCATATCGCCAAACGAGGGCCCTGCCTTGCGCCTCACTCTGCCACCATTGACGGCGACCGAAAACCAAGGACGACGCCAATGGGGTAGAGCGGTCGCTAGCGGTTCCCCCGACGACCACGGGTCCTCTGCCGGGGGCAGGCCATGGGGCACCTCCCCGGGAGAGGGCCTACCTCCTGAGGACGCCTTGCTCCGACCGCCGCGAGGGTGAGCCCGGATCTCGGCCCCTCTCCTGCAGCCCCCTGCGCCCTCCTCCTGAGGGACAGGAGGCTGCAACATTGGGGCAGCTATCTGCTGCGGCGACCTATACCTCCTGCGACCCATGGTTAGCGTAAGCCTGCTCCTGAGGGATGAATGGTACCCGATAGTTGCAGCTATCGGCGCGACTTGCCACACGGTGCTGACGGAGGTGTTGGCGCTGGACTGGCCCGGGAGCCCGCTTTAAGTTGCGTGAGCACGCACAATGCCGCCATGCGGCCCGTCCTGGATATGGGCCGGCAACTGGATGCAGAAAGGGGGTGCTCCCGAGGCGGCGACGTCCAGGAGCTCGGCCACTCGCTCCAACAACACGTCGCGGCCGCCTTCCAGCAAACGGCACCGCAGTAGCTCTCGGGCCACCGTGAGCGCGGCCCTGGAGTTCGCCTGCTACCGTCGGGTGTACGGCGCTGTGGCCGCGGCGTGGTTTGAGGCCCTTGCTGTGGCCCGCACCTGTCGTGGTGTGAGGGCAGGCGGCGTCTGTCCACGTCGCCCGCGCCCTGCAGTGCCCTGCGGAGCATGACCTGCCTGAGACGCAAGGTTGAGGTCGCCCTGAGCCGTCGACACGGCGTGGGCAGGCCACGCCGCCCAGCGGTCGGCGTTGGCAGCCGGGTCGCTTGACATCTAAACGGCGAGGCGACGGAACGTGATCCGGAGGAATAAGGATTCCGGCGCACCCCTACCTGGCGCGCCAAATGTCGGATTTCGGGTTCCGGCAGACCCTTGAGGTTCGAACACTGGGGTGCGCGCGGATATCTGTCCCCTACTGATCTACGCCCGATCTCCTCGCGTGAACTAAGCTGGAAATGATGAAAAACACAAGGGACACGAGATTTATACTGGTTCGGGCCAGCGTTGTGGTGTAATACCCTACTCCAGTGTGTGGTGTGGTGGATTGCCTCTAGGGCTGATGATGAACAGTACAAGGGAAGAACAGCCTCGCGAGGGGTTTTCTTGAGCTGGTGCGGTGTGTTCTACTTGGTCTGGATCTCTCTTTCTCTACCGGCTTGCTCGATGCCTCTACTCTGTGGTGGCTAGCTCTATTTATAGAGGCCCTGGGCCTCTCCCCAAATAATGAGCGGGAAGGGCGCCAACAACTGGCCATTTTGAAGGGGAACATCTAGTACAAGTTATCCTGACCAAAGGTGGTCTTCGACTGCCAAAAGCACTGGTGATGACGCCGTCTCGGGCTCCACGGTGACCTCCGTCCTGCCGTTCTGCTGGTCTTGGTCTCGTTGCACCGGAATGGTAACCTTTGCCTGATGCCTTGGCCTGTGCTTGCCCCCTTTGCACCGAAAAGGAAACAAGGACACTGCACGGGCCGGCGCCCGCCTGGTCTTGATTCATCATGGCTTGCGTCGTGGGATCCTCGCGAGGTACCCCTGCCTTGATCTCTCCGCCTCCTCACGAGCCTGCCTGATGAGGCTACCTCTGAGGGAGCTTCCTGTTGTCCGTCCCGCGAGGCTTGGCCCCTCGCGAGGGTATTGAGCTTGAGCTTCATGGAGATTGGCCGTGCTGGGCCCCCACTTGAGCCACGCCGCAGGCCACAGGCAGGCAAGTCTGGGGACCCCCGTTCCGAGAATGCCGACAGATTTGTTGGGAAGCTTTACAAGAACCACACCCTTCGTAATCGAAGGCACAGCCAGAAAATTGTTGTGGTCAAGTACAGCCTCGAGAACACGCCCGACAACAATGCTACGGGAAAACACTAGTTCAGGACACGTGGCGACAAGGACACATCAGCTGGATAGTTCAGAAGTAGAACTCATCATCAGGTCTTCCAGTTCACACGGCATGACTTTGAGAACTTCATCTCCACCGCGGACCTGGTTCTAATTCAAATAGAAACCATATTTTATTACTACCTCCGTTCAGAAATATAAGATGATTTTCGATATTATACTCCATATATGACTACATATACGCATAGAAATGAGTGAACAAATACACTAGAACATGTCTTCAAAGGCATGAGAGCAGAGGGATTACATGCAATATCCATAACACAAGTTACTGAGGCAAATATACCCTCTTAAAAGGTAGCATTGATGTTCATAAAGTACTCCCTCCGTCCCAAAATTCTTGTCTTAGATTTGTCTAGATACGGATGTATCAAGTCACATTTTAGTATTAGATACATCCGTATCTAGACAAATCTAAGACAAGAAATTTGGGACAGAGGGAGTAGTTGAAAATAATCTATAAGAAATCAGTGTCAACCTCTCGCATATTTTGGTCAAAAGAGGAATTTAGAACCGTCATTGGGCACACTAAAATCACATGCAAGATCACCCAGAAAGTTGTACTACCAGTACTAGTACTGCGTGTTAGATGAAAAAACACGATCAAGATCGAGAAAAAGATCGTCAACAAGAGACATTACCTGGACTTGCTTAATGAGGGATGCCGGAGAGGGTGCCTTGGACAGGGCGATGGCTTTGAGCTTGTCTGCGGTAGTCTCGGCGGGGTGCTTGTGCTTCTTCGTACCATGAGCCTCGACGGTTTTGGCCAGAGCCATAGACATCACGTCGGCCGGTGCTCCGGCGTCCATCCAAGAGAGGAAGCTGAGAGACAAGATTGAAAGGAGGAACGAGATGAGGGAGAAGCGAAGCGAGTGGGGGTTTTCTTCAAGAGAGGAAGCTGAGAGAGAAGAGTGAAATGATGGTTGCTTCGTCCGTCCAACTTACTGCTGGAAAGGAGGGGGTTTTGTGATTTGACGGCTCATTGGGCATTACTGCGGCGGTTCGATCGGGGTAGTCTACCGTCACTCTACTACGGAGTAATTTAGTGCATGGCTGGTGGACCCAGGTGCTGGCTGTCCCACACGTCGGCGAAAGTGAGTAATTTAGTGCATGGCTGGAGGAGGATCCGCACGGTAGAGCGTGTCCACTGTTTTTCTGAAGAAAAAATGATTACAACAAGCGTTTCCACTCTTATGACGAAGGAGTGTGAGACACGGCAGCCAGTTGAACATACACAGTGCTCCTGCTACTAGGCATGTGAAGTGGTTCATACGTCAGTACTACACAATCTTGTTGCTAGTGTAGTAAGATATGACGATAACAAATGATGTTGTGCGCATGTCAACTACTCCTATATGTAACATAGTACCGCTTTTTCGACTGTCCGGTCGAGAATGAACGGTGAGATCAATGTTAACAGAACTAGGTCCACAGCGCACGGAGAGTACGGTGCTACAGTACTCCACGAAACATGAACCATATGAAGCACGAATAGTGTTAGGCAGGGTGTATGAAGGGTGCACGGGATGGGAGCAAAAGTTCCCTTCTCGACCCACTTTTGGGTGTTTGGCAGAGTGCATGAAGGGTGCATGAGTCCACACTAGTAGGTTGACAAAAATACACAAAGAGGAAACAACTATATTGAGATGGGAATGCAACCAAACACACCCACACACTTTGTGCTACAGTGACTGATCTGCACCGTCTGAGTTTGATCCAACGGTCATGTTGCGCCGAGACATGGACATGCCCATGCAGAGGGCGCCTAAACACCACCGAAGTCCCTCTGCTTCTCGAGGCGCACGACGTTGGTGATGCAGGGTGCAACCGCCCGCAGAGCCCGCTCCCGGTCGACGGGAGCCAGCTCGTCAAAGACGGTGTCCAATGGCATGAATGGATTCCGGTGATGGATCCCTGAAAGGATTCGCCCGACAATGGCGAAGGCAGCCCGCAACCCCTCCTTGTCCAGCTCAGCCCCCACCATCGCGCGGAGATGGATCAGCTCCTCGGAGATATAGGTGAAGAAGGAGACCAGGTCAGGAAGCCACAGCTTGTTGAAGTCGACCGGGTGGTCGAACGGGTTTAGCCCGATGGCCGGCATCGTCGCGCTGGCACGACGGTAGGCATCGCGCAGCCGCAACGTGTGCGTGGCAACTTGGTTCACCAAGTGGCTGAGGCGATCCTAGAGCTCGTCACGATCGGCCCGCTCGCGCTCCAGCCGGCTCCCCTGACGGCCTATCGTATCTCCCGCTTTCTACAGCAATGTCGCCGACGCCTCGAGCATCTTTGTGGTGGATGCCTGCCTCTTTTGAAGCTCCGTGAACTCCCGCACATAACGGAGGAGCATGGCACTCCTCTCCTCCTTGAGCTCACGGAGCTCCACGTCCTTGGCCCTGACCTTCGTATCCTTGGCATGGAGCTCCTGTGTCAGGCGCCTCACCTCGGACTCCGTGATCTGCTGCGCCGCCATGGCACTAGGTAGAAGCAATGGGGAGAGGAAGCAAAGGGGGTGAAACGACTGAAAGGCAATGCAATCTACGGGAAGGCGGTGGGAGCGGGAATCTTTTGGTTTTCACCACGGTAAAACACCAGTCGACAACTTCTCACATCAGGGAGCAGTGGGTTTTTACAGGCGGAGTCATCATGACTAATTGCTGCCGCGCCTGCTCCCGTCAATCAAAAAATTAAAAATCCTGCCGCGCCTGCTCCCGTCAATCAAAAAATTAAAATTCCTGCCGCACCCAAACACCAGAGCAACGCCGCGGTGGATATTTAAATTTACCTGCCGGTGATGACCCACAAGTATAGGGGATCTATCGTAGTCCTTTCGATAAGTAAGAGTGTCGAACCCAACGAGGAGCAGAAGGAAATGACAAGCGGTTTTCAGCAAGGTATTCTCTGCAAGTACTGAAATAAGTGGTAACAGATAGTTTTGTGATAGGATAATTTGTAACGAGCAACAAGTAATAAAAGGAAATAAAGTGCAGCAAGATGGCCCAATCCTTTCGTATCAAAGGACAAGCCTGGACAAACCCTTATAATAGGAAAAACGCTCCCGAGGACACATGGGAATATTGTCAAGCTAGTTTTCATCACGTTCATATGATTCGCGTTCGGTACTTTGATAATTTAATATGACCGTTGCTTTGGTGTTGTTCTTACTTGAACAAGCATCCTACTTATGATTAACCTCTATTGCAAGCATCCGCAACTACAACAAAAGTATTAAGGTAAACCTAACCATAGCATGAAAAATATGGATCCAAATCAACCCCTTACGAAGCAACGCATAAACTAGGGTTTAAGCTTCTGTCACTCTAGCAACCCATCATCTACTTATTACTTCCCAATGCCTTCCTCTAGGCCCAAATAATGGTGAAGTGTTATGTAGTCGACGTTCACATAACACCGCTAGAGGCTAGACAACATACATCTCATCAAAATATCGAACGAATACCAAATTCACATGACTACTAATAGCAAGACTTCTCCCATGTCCTCAGGAACAAACGTAACTACTCACAAAGCATATTCATGTTCATAATCATAGGGGTATTAATATGCATATAGGATCTAAACATATGATCTTCCACCAAATAAACCAACTAGCATAGACTACAAGGAGTAATCAACACTACTAGCAACCTACTAGTACCAATCCCGGACTTAGAGACAAGAATTGGATACAAGAGATGAACTAGGCTTTTGAGAGGAGACGGTGCTGGTGAAGATGTTGATGGATATTGCCCTCTCCCTATGAGAGGAGCGTTGGTGATGACGATGGCGATGATTTCCCCCTCCCGGAGGGAAGTATCCCCGGCAGAACAGCTCTGCCGGAGCCCTAGATTGGTTCCGCCAAGGTTCTGCCTCGTGGCGGCGGAGTTTCGTCCCGAAAGGTTGCTTATGATTTTTTCCTCGACGAAAGACCTCATATAGCAGAAGATGGCCATCGGGGAGCCAACAGGGGGCCCACGAGGCAGGGGGGCGCGCCTTGGGGGGTAGGGCGCGCCCCCCACCCTCATGGACTGGTGGGTCCCCCTCTGGTGTACTTCTTCCGCTCAATATTTATTATATTTTCCAAAAATGACTTTCGTGGAGTTTCAGGACTTTTGGAGTTGCGCAGAATAGGTCTCTAATATTTGCTCCTTTTCCAGCCCAGAATTCCAGCTGCCGGCATTCTCCCTCCTTATGTAAACCTTGTAAAATAAGACAGAATAGGCATAAGTAATGTGACATAACGTGTAATAACAGCCCATAATGCAATAAATATTGATATAAAAGCACGATGCAAAATGGACGTATCAACTCCCCCAAGCTTAGACCTCGCTTGTCCTCAAGCGGAAGCGATAACGATAAATATGTCCCCATGTTTAGAGGCAGAGGTGTCGATAAAAATAAAATACGGACATGAAGGCATCATGATTATTCTCATAACAGCAACATATATAGATATTGTCATATGATTACTTATGTTAAAGTAATAATCCATTCACAATGCAGAGTACAAATCATAAATTTTATTGAGAACCAACAAACTATAATCTCAGTCATTGAAGCAATTGCAATTTATCATAACATCAGAAAGAGTCTATGTCAGAGCTTAATAGCAAGTCCAAATACTCATTTATCATTTAGTCTTTCATAATTTCTAACACTCACGTGATACTTGTGGTTACGGAGTTTTAATCGGACACAGAGAAAGATAGGGGCTTATAGTTTCGCCTCCCAACCTTTTACCTCAAGGGTAATGTCAACAATAATAACTCATGCTCCCCTACATCCAATTAGATATATTAATCAGGATCTTTCCAACATACTGTGCTTGCCAAAGGATAAAATGTAAAAAGGAAAGGTGAAGATCACCTTTCTTGCATAAGGTAGAGGATAATAATAAAAGAAAGGCCCTTCGCAGAGGGAAGCCGAGGTTGCCATGCGCTTTTAAGGTTAGATGCACAAAATCTCAATGTGAAAGAACGTCACTTTATATTGCCACTTGTGATATAGACCTTTATTATGTAGTCCGTCGCTTTTATTACTTCTACATCACAAGATCGTATAAAGCTTATTTCTCCCACGCCAATCAATCATACATATTTAGAGAGCATTTTTTATTGCTTTGCACCGATTACAACTTACTTGAAGGATCTTACTCAATCCATAGGTAGGTATGGTGGACTCTCATGGCAAAACTGGTTTAAGGGTTTTGGAAGCACAAGTAGTATCTCTACTTGGTGCTGAGAATTTGGCTAGCATGAGGGGGAAAGGCAAGCTCAACATGTTGGATGATCCATGACAACATACTTTATCTCAGATATAAGAAAACATAACCCATTACGTTGTCTTCCTTGTCCAACATCAACTCTTTAGCATGTCATATTTTAATGAGTGCTCACAATCATAAAAGATGTCAACGATAATATATTTATATGTGAAACCCCTCTTCCTTTATTACTTACTATTAATTACAACGATGACCAAAGCTATGTTCGCCAACTCCCAACAACTTTTAATCATCATACTCTTCCTATGTGAAGTCATTACTCTCAATAAGATCAATATGAACTCTTTGTTTCTTTTTATTCTTTTCTCTTTTATTAACTCAAGATCATGGCAAAACGATCAAGCCCTTGACTCAACACTAATCTTTATTAAATAGCTCACGGACTCGATTATATAAAGAGATCATAAAGCAAAAACTCAAAACTAGATCATGCCATAAACTTTATTCTACTAGATCAAGGTACTACTAATAGGATCGAACTAAGAAAAACAGTAAAGATAGGAGATGTGATGGTGATACGATACCGGGGCACATCCCCCAAGCTTGGCAGTTGCCAAGGGGAGTGCCCATACCCATGTGATTATATCTCCTTCTTTGTTGTTGGTGTAATATTCTTGGCGATGATTCCTCTCAGGATACGGTTCTCCTCCTCGAGCTTATTGACTTGCTGCTTGAGGTCCATTATTTCCTTAAGAAGCTGTCCTGTGATGGCTAAAGCTCCTTGCACCCAAGGGTGTTGCAAAGCTGCGGGAGAACAAGTGACACTCCTCTTCATATTTTCATAAGAAAGAAATCTAACATTGGAAGGGATAATTGAGTTTGGAATAGCTGAGCTCTGTAGTTCCCCCATCGTGAACCCAGCTCGGAAGCGAGAGGTGACTTCTTGATCCTCCATGGCATCTACCCTCATCAAGTCAACCTCCATCTCTTCCTTCGTTGCTGGCCCAAAGTGGTCAGCGTCGCTGTTTGCCCTTGGTTCTGGTGCCGGATTAGATACCCGGCTCTCCCCGACTGACTCTTGAGAAGATATCTTGCTCTAATCTGCAGCAGCAGCAATAGCTCAAAACAAAAACAGAGGATATTTGCGCGATACGGGAGTCAAAACCTTCAGGAGAATATATAATGAATTTTTACAGAACACAATACGTAACGTGCAAGAAAACGGAGTCCGGAAGGCACACAAGGTGCCCACGAGGTAGGGGGCGCGCCCAGGGGGTAGGGCACGCCCTCCACCCTCGCGGGGCCATCGTGTCCTTCCCGGACTGCTACTTATTTTTCTATTTTTTTAATATTCCAAAACGGAGAAATATTGCCTTAAAACTGTTTTGGATTCGGTTTACTTACCGTACCACATACCTATTCCTTTTCAGAGTCTGAAACGTTCTGGAAAGTGTCCCTTATGTATCCCTCCGGGGTTACGGTTTCAATAACATTGGTTTCAACATTTATAGGATTACCTGAGATATAATGTTTGATTCTTTGACTGTTCACCACCTTCGGATTTGTGCCTTCGAAATTGTTGGTTTTTATGGCACCGAAATGATAGACCTCTTTGATAACATAAGGGCCTTCCCATTTAGAGAGAAGTTTTCCTGCAAAAAATCTTAAACGAGAGTTGTATAGCAATACATAATCACCTACATTAAACTCACGCTTTTGTATCCTTTTGTCATGCCATCTTTTAACTTTCTCTTTAAACAACTTGGCATTTTCATAGGCTTGGGTTCTCCATTCATCAAGTGAGCTAATATCAAATAACCTCTTCTCACCGGCAAGTTTGAAATCATAATTAAGCTCTTTAATAGCCCAATAAGCCTTATGTTCTAGTTCGAGAGGTAAATGACATGCTTTTCCATAAACCATTTTATATGGAGACATACCCATAGGATTTTTATATGCAGTTCTATAGGCCCATAATGCATCATCAAGTTTCTTGGACCAATTCTTTCTAGACTTATCAACAGTCTTTTGCAAAATTAATTTGTGTTCTCTATTACTCAATTCTACTTGACCACTAGACTGTGGGTGATAAGGAGATGCAATTCTATGATTAACGTCATACTTAGCAAGCATTTTTTGGAAAGCACCACGAATAAAATGTGAACCACCATCAGTCATTAAATATCCAGGGACTCCAAACCTCGAAAAAATAACTTCTTTAAGCATTTTAATAGAAGTGTTATGATCAGCACTACTAGTTGGAATAGCTTCTACCCACCTAGTAACGTAATCAACAACAACTAAAATATGTGTATATCCATTAGAGGCAGGAAAAGGTCCCATATAATCAAAGCCCCAAACATCAAATGGTTCAATAACAAGTGAATAATTCATAGGCATTTCTCGACGTCTACTAATATTACCAATTCTTTGACATTCATCACAAGATAAGACAAACTTACGGGCATCCTTGAAGAGAGTAGGCCATTAAAAACCAGATTGCAATACCTTATGTGCAGTTCTATCTCCAGCGTGGTGTCCTCCATAAGCTTTGGAGTGACACTTGCGTAGGATCTGTTCCTGTTCATGCTCAGGTACACAATGTCTAATAACACCATCTACTCCTTCTCTATAAAGATGTGGGTCATCCCAAAAGTAATGTCTCAAATCATAGAAAAACTTTTTCTTTTGCTGGTATGTGAAACTAGGTGGTATAAACTTAGCAACAATGTAATTAGCATAATCAGCATACCAAGGAGTACTATGAGAGGTACTTATGACATTTAATTGTTCATCAGGAAAGCTATCATCAATAGGTAGTGGGTCATCAAGAACATTTTCTAACCTAGACAAGTTGTCTGCAACGGGGTTCTCAGCTCCCTTTCTATTAACAATATTCAAATCAAATTCTTGTAGCAAGAGAACCCATCTAATAAGTCTAGGTTTAACATCTTTCTTTTCCATAAGGTATTTAATAGCAGCATGATCAGTGTGAATAGTTACTTTAGAATCAACAATATAGGGTCTGAACTTATCACAAGCAAATAAAACTGCTAAGAATTCTTTTTCAGTAGTAGCATAATTTCTTTGAGCATTGTCTAGAATTTTACTAGCATAATGGATAACATTTAATTTCTTATCAACTCTTTGCCCTAGAACAACACCTACAGCATAATCACTAGCATCACACATAATTTCAAAGGGCAAATTCCAATCAGGTGGCTGAACAATAGGTGCGGAGATCAATGCTTTCTTAAGTATTTCAAATGCTTCTACACAATCATCATCAAAGACAAAGGGTATATCTTTTTGTAATAAATTAGTCAGAGGCCGAGAAATTTTTGAGAAGTCCTTAATGAACCTCCTATAAAATCCGGCGTGACCAAGGAAACTTCTTATACCTTTGATGTCCTTGGGACATGGCATCTTTTCAATAGCATCAACTTTGGCTTTATCAACTTCAATACCTCTTTCAGAAACTTTATGCCCCAAAACAATACCTTCATTAACCATAAAGTGGCACTTTTCCCAATTCAAGACAAGATTAGTTTCTACACATCTCTGCAAAACTCGATCAAGATTGCTCAAGCAATCATCAAAAGAGGATCCATAGACGGAAAAATCGTCCATGAAAACCTCACAAATCTTTTCACAAAAGTCAGAGAATATAGCCATCATGCATCTTTGAAAGGTAGCAGGTGCATTACATAAACCAAAAGGCATACGTCTATAAGCAAAAGTACCAAAAGGGCATGTAAAAGTAGTCTTTGATTGATCTTTAGCTGACACAGGTATTTGAGAGAAACCAGAATAACCATCAAGAAAGAAATAGTGTGTATGTTTGCATAATCTTTCTAGCATTTGATCGACAAAAGGTAAGGGGTAATGATCTTTCTTAGTAGCCTTATTTAATTTGTAGAAATCAATTACCATCCTATAGCCTGTAATAATTATTTGCGGAATCAATTCATCTTTATCATTAGGAACTACAGTAACACCTCCCTTCTTAGGGACACAATGAACAGGACTTACCCACTGGCTATCAGTGATGGGATAAATTATACCTGCCTCCACAAGCTTTAGTATTTCTTTTCTTACCACTTCTTTCATTTTAGGATTCAGCCGTCGTTGATGATCACGAACCGGTTTGGCATCTTCTTCTAGGTTTATTTTATGTTGATAGAGAGTGGGACTAATGCCCTTAAGATCATCAAGAATATATCCAATAGCAGCACGATGCTTCTGCAGAGTTTTCAATAATCTCTCTTCTTCATGTTCTTAAAGGTTAGCACTAATAATAACAGGATATATCTTCTTTTCATCAAGATAAGCATATTTAAGATTATCAGGCAATGGTTTAAGCTCAAACACGGGATCACCCTTAGGTGGAGGAGGATCCCCTAAGATTTCAACAGGCAAATTGTGTTTCCTTCATCTATTTCCCTTCTTTCATTCATAAACATATCATTTTCATGGTCTAGCAAATATTGTTCTAAAGGATCACTAGGAGGTACGGCAATAGAAGCAAGACCAATAATTTCATCCATGCTAGGCAATTCTTCTTCACGGTGTTGTCTACTAAATTTAGAGAAATTGAACTCATGAGACATATCACCCAAATCAATAGTAACGACATTCTTATTGCAATCTATCTATGCATTAACAGTATCCAAGAAGGGTCTACCAAATATAATGGGACAAAAGCTATCTTGTGGGGAACTAAGAACAAAAAAATCAGCAGGATATTTAGTTTTCCCGCACAAGACTTCAACATCTCTAACAATTCCCAATGCGGATATAGTATCTCTATTGGCAAGTTTAATTGTAACATCAATACCTTCCAACTCGACAGGTGCAATTTCATGCTTAATTTCTTCGTATAAAGTATGAGGTATAACACTAGCACTAGCACCCATATCACATAAGCCATGATAACAATGATCTCCTATTTTAACAGAAATAACAGGCACGCCTACCACAGGTCTATGTTTATCTTTAGCACAAGGTTTAGCAATTCTAGCAGTTTCACTGCAGAATTGAATAACATGCCCATCAATATTATCAGCTAAGAGATCTTTAACGATAGCAATATTAGGTTCTACTTTAATTTGCTCAGGAGGTGTATAAGTTCTAATATTGCTTTTACCAACTACAGTTGAAGTTTTAGCATGATCCTTTATCCTAATAGGGAAAGGTGGTTTCTCAACATAAGAAGTAGGAACAACAGGATCATTATAAGTGACAATCTTTTCTTCAACTTTAGTAGGTGCAGCTACTTTTACTTCTATGGGAGGATGATATTTAAACCACTTCTCCTTGGGGAGATCAACATAAGTAGCAAAAGATTCACATAAAGAAGCTACTATCTCAGAGTCAAGTCCATATTTAGTGCTAAACTTACGGAAAATATTGGTATCCATAAAAGATTTAACACAATCAAACTTAGGTGTCATACCTAACTCCTTACGTTCGCCGAGATCCCAATCTTCAGAGTTGCGTTTAATTCTATCCAATAAATTCCATTTGAATTCAATAGTCTTCATCATAAAAGAGCCAGCACAAGAAGTATCGAGCATGGTTTGATTATCATGAGAAAGCCGAGCATAAAAACTTTGAATAATCATTTCTCTTGGGAGCTCATGATTGGGGCATGAATATAACATTGATTTAAGCCTCCCCCAAGTTTGAGCGATGCTTTCTCCTTCGTGAGGCCAAAAATTATATATACAATTGTGATCACGATGAACAAGATGCATAGGTTAAAACTTCTGGTGAAATTCCAATTTCAATCGTTTATAGTCCCAAGATCCCATATCATCACATAGCCTATACCATGTCAATGCGTCTCCCTTCAAAGATAAAGGGAAAGCCTTCTTCTTGATAACATCATCGGGTATACCTGCAAGCTTAAATAATCCACATACTTCATCCACATATATCAAGTGCTCAGTAGGATGTAATGTTCCATCTCCTGCAAAAGGATTAGCTAGCAGTTTTTCTATAATACCCGAGGGAATTTCAAAGTAGACATTTTCATTTTCAGTAGGTTCAGTAGGTTGAGGAGCAACTCTTTGCTCTACTGGTCGGGGTGAAGATACCCCGAACAAGCCCCTTAGAGGATTACTTTCCATAGTAACAAGTGACAGTAAATTTCAGCACACTATATAAGTTTTTCCTTACCAAATTCCACTCACCAAAGGCGCTTCACTCCCCGGCAACGATGCCAGAAAAGAGTCTTGATGACCCACAAGTATAGGGGATCTATTGTAGTCCTTTTGATAAGTAAGAGTGTCGAACCCAACGAGGAGCAGAAGGAAATGACAAGCGGTTTTCAGCAAGGTATTCTCTGCAAGTACTGAAATAAGTGGTAACAGATAGTTTTGTGATAGGATAATTTGTAACGAGCAACAAGTAATAAAAGGAAATAAAGTGCAGCAAGATGGCCCAATCCTTTCGTATCAAAGGACAAGCCTGGACAAACCCTTATAATAGGAAAAACGCTCCCGAGGACACATGGGAATATTGTCAAGCTAGTTTTCATCACGTTCATATGATTCGCGTTCGGTACTTTGATAATTTAATATGTGGGGGGACCGTTGCTTTGGTGTTGTTCTTACTTGAACAAGCATCCTACTTATGATTAACCTCTATTGCAAGCATCCGCAACTACAACAAAAGTATTAAGGTAAACCTAACCATAGCATGAAACATATGGATCCAAATCAGCCCCTTACGAAGCAACGCATAAACTATGGTTTAAGCTTCTATCACTCTAGCAACCCATCATCTACTTATTACTTCCCAATGCCTTCCTATAGGCCCAAATAATGGTGAAATGTTATGTAGTCGACGTTCACATAACACCACTAGAGGCTAGACAACATACATCTCATCAAAATATCGAACGAATACCAAATTCACATGACTACTAATAGCAAGACTTCTCCCATGTCCTCAGGAACAAACGTAACTACTCACAAAGCATATTCATGTTCATAATCAAAGGGGTATTAATATGCATATAGTATCTGAACATATGATCTTCCAGCAAATAAACCAACTAGCATCAACTACAAGGAGTAATCAACACTACTAGCAACCTGCTAGTACCAATCCCAGACTTAGAGACAAGAATTGGATACAAGAGATGAACTAGGGTTTTGAGAGGAGATGGCGCTGGTGAAGATGTTGATGGAGATTGCCCTCTCCCGATGCTAGGAGCGTTTGTGATGACGATGGCGATGATTTCCCCCTCCCGGAGGGAAGTATACCCTGCAGAATAGCTCTGCCAGAGCCCTAGATTGGTTCCGCCAAGGTTCCGCCTCGTGGCGGCGGAGTTTCGTCCCAAAAGGTTGCTTATGATTTTTTCCTTGACGAAAGACCTCATATAGCAGAAGATGGCCATCAGAGAGCCAACAGGGGGCCCACGAGGCAGGGGGGCGCGCCCTGGGGGGTAGGGCCTGCCCCCACCCTCGTGGACAGGTGGGTCCCCCTCTGGTGTACTTCTTCCGCTCAATATTTATTATATTTTCCAAAAATGACTTTCGTGGAGTTTTAAAACTTTTGGAGTTGCGCAGAATAGGTCTCTAATATTTGCTCCTTTTCCAGCCCAGAATTCCAGCTGCCGGCATTCTCCCTCCTTATGTAAACCTTGTAAAATGAGAGAGAATAGGCATAAGTATTGTGACATAACGTGTAATAACAGACCATAATGCAATAAATATCGATATAAAAGCATGATGCAAAATGGACATATCAGCCGGCAAGTAGATAAAAAAGGGGTGAAAAAACAAATGTGGCGGCGGCCTAGCTAATCGGTCGAACTAGCCCAACTAGCTAGCCACCGTGCTTCACTGATGTACTCGGCGGGAAAGGTGGTCTTTCGTGATTTGACGACTCATTTACTTGCTTCAGCGCTATGACCGAGGAGGACCCAAAAAACGCGCGGTAGGGCATCCCACGTCAGGAAGAATATATGCGTGCACCACCCGGGAGGACCCCGAAACCGCGCGGTAGGGTGTGCCATGTTTCGGCACAGAGGAAAAATGTATCAGACGTAGTACCTATGGTTCGACCTCGGGATCCAGCCAGTCGGTCGAAAACACCCCACTAGCCACACATCTTCATCATGCAAACATGGCACGGAGGATAGATGTGGTTAGCTCCGTCTCGACCAGCCACAACGTCTCTTGTTCTAGGCGATTCTTCTATTTTCCAAGCTTTTTTTAGTTGTAATAACACCATGGCAAGATAGTGTCGCTCTTCGTGTGTGCCTGTGCAAAGGTTAGACAATGGAGAGAAGAGAGATTGAGATCGCAGACCTGGGACCCACCAATAAGTGAGACAACGATCATGCACGTGTTGACGAGGCACTCCCTCTACTCTACTCAACGCAAGTATTGTATAAAATCAAGTTATGGGACAAAGCCAACAACCATTCGTTTTTTCAGGCTATCGACTTACGCTTTGTAGTCCAGGTTGCCATTTCGAATCTAGTCTTTCATATTTGTTAGTTTTAGGTCCAAATTTGATTAATGACAAGTTGGACCCTCGTGCGTTGTTCCGATATTTCAGTGTAGGATGGTTTTTTTTGAACAAACACTTTGTGCGGTTAGACAAGTAATGGCACGAGTTACACGTATTTTGCAAGTTTACGAACAAAAATGGCAGCGGCATAGAATATCACATCCACCCCGCAGCTTAGATACTATGGTGATACGAGTTTTTACACCGTTGGAAGTGAGATCCAATGGCTTGGGAGTAGTCTTTGTAATTATGCGCAATTTCCAAACTCTCCAAAGTTTTTTTTTGCAAATGAAACATTCAGGCCTCGTGTGTGTCGCTGCATCTTCGATCCAACGGCTCCCCGGTGCTCATATTAGTTGCTCCCCGTAGCTTAATTACCCGCTACGGTGATATGAGCATCTAGGTCGTATGATCAGTGATCAGATGGCACATGCGTAGTACTTGTACTTTCTGCACATTTCCCAAACTCTATTAGCCGTATATTGCAAAAACATTCAAACCTCCTATTGTGGGCCGTTAGATCTCAGTGAACTCGTATCAATATAGAATCTACGGTGCGGGAGCACCTCATACTCTCCCGTGTGAGAAAACATAAGGTGCTATCGCAGCTTGGATGCTACGGTGATATGAGCTTGGAGGTCGTTTGATCTGAGATCCAAGGGCATCTGAGCAGCCTTTGTGCTTGTAAGCAGTGGCCGAACTCTTTTGGGGCTTTTCTGCAAAAAACCATTCAAACCACCGAGGAGGTGTTGGGTCACAAATCCAACGCCTCCGAAGAGCTGTATCACCAAAGCATCTAAGGTGTGGTAGCACATGATATTCTTACATACAGGAGAGTATGATGTCCTCCTTCATCTTAGATGCTACGGTGATACGAGCTTCGAGGTCGTTGGATATGGGATCAAAGGGCATCTGAGTAGTTTTTGTACAAATTGTGGGCAATTCTCAAACTCATCAAGGTTTCCTGCAAAAATATTAAGACACATCATGTGAGCTGCTATATCTCAGATCTACAAGCTCCAAGCAACTCGTATCGGCATATAGCATCTAAGGTATGGGGGCACATGATATTCTCTCGGGGAGGAGGGGTGGGCGGCGCACAACCAATCGGTGGTTGGGAGGGTGGGGACAAATATAATCTAAACAAACCTAAACAGAGCTCCACAATTTTATCTAAGGTCGAGGGGTTGACCCCCGACAATCATAGCTCCGCCTAAACACAACATTTGCATGTACAGTAGTACTAGACTTAATATTCATGTTCCAGTTTCATGTTTATTTTAAATATTGAACTGAGGACCATGGATGTCTTACATTTTACTCCCTTCGTTCCTAAATATTAGTCTTTTTAGAGGCTTCAAATGGACTGGCACATACGGATGTATATATTCATATTTTAGAGTCTAGATTCACTCATTTTGCTCCATATGTAGTCACTTGTTGAACTCTCTAAAAGACTAATATTTAGGAATAGAAGGAGTATTTCTGAATTCGTGTCGTACACGCATGGTTTGGAAAAACAGATGCACTATACTTATTGGATTGTTGTTGTGTTCGTGCGTGTGTGTCTGTGTGTGTGTGTGTGGTCATATGCTTGATACATACAAAGTTTTCTCACCTCCGAATTGTTCATCTTTTAAATTTGAATTTGCATTGGAAAACTTACTAGGGATACCATGAAATGTGAAATCCACGTTGAGATCACTATATCACAAACTCACTCTAATTCAACAACTCGTCATAAATCAATTACCACGTTGAGATTAGTATTTGCAAGGAAAATATGGGTATTGTAATACACATAGATTCGTTCGGCAATTTAAAAGGTTCCTTTCGTATTCTCGAATGGTAGGACCCAACGGCGTACCAGCCAGACCTTGGCTCGTGTTGGTCCTAAAAAAACCGGGCTCGTGTCCTTTGGTGGCGTGCGTGGTATGCACATTAGGCAACCTCAGCGTTTCAAGTCGAAATATCTGGCGGCCAGAATTCCAGCCCTAGGAAGTTCCCCTCATGTCTCCGGTCCATAATGACTACCGATGAACAACAGAGGGATGCTTTAGTAACTAGACAATGTTACCTACCGTGCCGATCACGGTTCAATTCCCTCGGTCGCCGCTCGTCAAGGTCACCCATCAACTGCATTGC
Source organism: Aegilops umbellulata (assembly GCA_032464435.1). Taxonomy (NCBI): domain Eukaryota; kingdom Viridiplantae; phylum Streptophyta; class Magnoliopsida; order Poales; family Poaceae; genus Aegilops; species Aegilops umbellulata. The sequence goes on along the minus strand of CP136056.1, from coordinate 400,581,634 downwards.
CTAGTACTACTACTACTACACAAGGATGAGCACAGAATTGAGCCCGTTTGTTCGTGCCTAGTACTTGAGTTAATATATCAGGCAATGCACTGGTACGGAGGGATTATCCTTTTACTCTGCATATATAACTTGTCTGAAGTCTAACTAAGCAAAATGTTTGACCAAATCATTTCTTAAGAAATACAACATGAAGATGTATGGCTTGAAAATTTATTGCATTATGCAGGTTATGATATTTTTTCGAATCCTGTATCTTAAATTTCAGAAAATCCAAAAGTGAGCATAAATTCTTGAAACTAAGCATGGTCACGTGATATGGCACAAATATTACTTCGTAAGTTTTTTCTTCAATTTGAGACAAGCTGCTTATGACAAGTTGCACAAATGAAGAGCCAAGGTATTTTGGAACAAAGACCTGTCACGTGAAGGCGAACGCTTTCACTATTGAAACCGTGGGTGTTTACGTGCCGCCACGAGTCCCCGCTTCTCATCGGTAGGTGACGTCTGAGCAAGCGTGTGAGTCGATGGGAGGCGTGCGAGTAGACCACTGCACCGGCTGTCAGGGAGGCGTGCGAGCAGACCGTTGTGCAGGCTCACCGGGAGGCGAGCCCTTTGACTAGGCTCCGCTGTCCACCGTCGTCCCAACTGCTCCCACTTTTAATGTCGTCGGCGCCGCAGTTTAAAATCAACCCCGCACTACCCGGTATCGCTACAATGCTCTCTCTTCCTCTCCGATTCTCCTGTCGTCTACCTCCAACTAGCCTGACCTAAACGTACGCCATGCCGCATCACGATGGTTTGCCCTTAGTGTTCCATTTTCCTGAGGAAGACACCCAGATAGAGTCTCAAGAACATAAGGCGCTTTGGGACGAGCTTGAACTGGCCTTGCGGGAAGACGCCGCGCCTCTCCCCGCTCCTGTTCCGGCTCCCCTCGCCCCGACTATGCTAGCGCCCATCCCCGTGGCATTGATGGGCTGGGAGCCGCACATTGTCGCTGAGCTTGATCCCACGGGGTTCCACGAGGTCCCCGCCGACTTTCACGCGCCCGTGCCGGTGCCCGTGCACCTGCCAGCGCATGCGCCTGCGCGTGCACTAACGTGCACGCCCGTGCCGGTGCCCGTGCACACGAATGTCTCCGTCGCGCCGTTGACAGCGCCCGTCCCCGCGCGGGTGCTAGTGCCCCCCTCAGCGGCATGGATGGCCGCCGTCGACCGCTTCCTTGCACCAACGCCAGTCGCCTCCTCCCGCTAGTTGACTCGCTCCAAAGTCCAGAACATTTTGGCCTTCCTTGAAGCTAGGCCAACGTCTAGGAGTACGCCAACAACGATGCAAGATGCCGCCGTCGCCGTCGGTCAGTGGCCCGATGACACACAGAGCACGGCAGAGGAGCCGCTTCCCACCGCGAGACGCCCCCGCCGCCGCGTAATCTAAATTTGCCATGAAAAATGTTCGGATTGCCATGCTTAAAATCCGAATGTTTATCATTTCCGTTTATTTTATATCGATCGTCGTATAATTTAAAGTCGGAGTCAGACTGAACGAAATGTATGGTTTGATCGATTGAATGTTCTGCTAGAGCCGTATCAAATTAAATATAAAACGTCATCAAGCCACATGTATTCCTTGTCATCCAACGACCTAGACTGCTTCAATGTCGAGCGCTCAACACGTTTAGCGTGCAGTTAATTTCATGCCAAAAATAGTGCTAATCACATGACAACACGCAAATAATATCCTAGTAGTTAATATCCGCATGCACTTAATATACTTCCAAATTAACGTGCATTGCACATACACGCTGACTAGTGCTGCTAGTATGTGAAACTGGTGCCGTGACTTGTGAACGCGTCCTGATATGGTCAACGGCAACATCACCCGCGAGTTCTTCCTGTTTGCCCATGCGTCTAAACGCAGAAGGGGAGGAGAGAGAGAGCACACATGGAACCCACCAGTAAGTGAAGGCGAATAGTACTAAAATAATTTTACATGTTATCCATTAATTAGGTTGTGGTAATATAAAAACATTATGTGAACAGAGTGGGTACAACAAACATTGCTATTCTACGTATGTTGCCTATTGACGTGCGGCTTGAAGGCCCGGTCACATGTTCGATCCTCGTCCTTTATTTTTTAATTTGTATATGGGTCCAAATTTGTTTCATGACATGTGGGCCCCTCGGTGTGTAGTTTGTAGCAATTTAATTTGTGGATCAAAATTTGTTCCATTCCAAGTGGACTATCGGTGTGTAGTTTTGTAGCTTATTTATACTAATTAAAGAGAACAACATAGTTTTTTCAATAATACCATGGTGCGACGTTGAAGGCGAGAAAAGACGTGCGAGAGAGCGATGATCGAGCCAGAGGGAAATCAACTAGGGGAGTTGCGTGGGTTGCAACGGTGTTTGGAGTAGTTGTGGGCCGAATGCTACGAAAATATAATCTAAACCGACCAGAATAAATGCCTACAAAAATTAATCCAAGGTTGGAGTGCCCCTCGCAATGTAAATAGCTCCGGCTTTGCGAGGGATGGAGAGGTAGTAGCTTCAACGCGTGGAAGATACGGTGTGAGAAAGCGAGGTCAATCGAGAGACATATAGATAGAGAGACAAAGTGAGTGTGGTCCGACATTCATTGAACAAATATATGTGCTCTGGAGAGATATTGTCCGATTGAGCTTTTTGGCAAGGGTGAGGGCTGTAAGATAGAGCTTGAGAGATGATCCAGTCACAGACGTGTAGATATATTTTGTGCGTGGGAGGAAGCAAGGTCAACCGATCACATAGGGTCGCCGTGCGATCGAAAGAGTGAGACGGGTTGGAGAGAGTGACCTAGATAGACGATGTGCGTGAGAGAGTATACAATGTGAATAGGTCGAATTGGGCTCAAACATGGTGATATATCGTTTTTGTCCGAGAAAGAGCGAGGTCAATCGAGACATGCGGAGAGAGAGAGAGAGAGAGAGAGAGAGAGAGATTGAGTGAGCGTGGCCCACCATGAGGTCGAAAGAGTGGCGGCGGCTTGGATGGACTGACCTAGATAGACAATCTGCGTGAGAGAGTATACAGTGTGTCAATCGAGGCCCGAACAGGGAGATATATCATTTGTGTGTGAAAGAAAACGAGGTTAAACGAGACTCAGATAAAGAGAGCGAGATTGAGCGAGTGTGGCCAGCCGTGCGGAAGAAAGAGTGAGACAGTCTCGAGGGAGTGACCTAGATATACAACGTGCGTGCGTGAGCACGAGAGGTTGGGGGGCTAGATAGGCAATGCATGTATTTAGCGCGAGAGGGTGAGAGGGAGAGGGGGAGAGAGAGAGAGCTCGGCATGGGGTGCAATGGCGGGTGTGTGAGGTAAATACATTTGGTAACAGAGTGGAAAAGGGGTTGTGTAGTTCAGAGACTTAGAGATCGAAACATGGAGAGAAAGAATGAAGGTGTGTTGGAAACCGATAGCTTCCTAAGGTGGTTAGGAGAGGAAGATTGACCGATACAGTAAGTATGTAGCGTTTGTGCGGGGGGGGGGGGGGCTAAAAACAACATTTGAATGTACATAGTACGAGACTTAATATCGATGTTTCAATTCGGTGTACATTGTAAGATTTGAACCGAGAACCAGGCATACGGGTAATTATTTCGAATTCGTGCCATACTAAGTTTTGAAAAGTTGACATTGACTCAGTTTGTTGTGCTATTTTGTAGGTCGTATGTTTGAATCCATCCAAAAGTTTTCTCAATACCACGGTGTTCATCATATACATATGAATTTGTATTAAAAAAGTAGCGTGGATACAGTGAAATGCGAAATCCACGTTAGAATTGGAAAACGCTACGTGACACACTCTAATTCAAATAACTAACTACATGACACACAATCTAATTCAAATAACTAATTATGTGACACACACTCTAATCCACGTTAGCGTGGGTACCGTTTCGATTTTTTTTCAAATAATAATTAATTTATAGTACCCCCTCTGTTCGCTTTTGTAAGACCTTGAAGACATTTCAGACAATGTGCAAAACAGTTGATTTTAAGTTGTCTGAAACGACTTACAAAAGTGAAGGGATGGAGTATCTCGTTTCGAATGACTAATTATTGCAAGGAAAACACGGGCATGGTAATACATACAGATTCGTTTGCAAATGAAAGAAGATTCGTTTGCATTCTCAAATGTAGGCGCACCAGGTAGACCAGGGTCGTGTCGGGGTGGACGCTGCTTCGGTGCCTTAAAGGCAACTGCCTTTGGGTCACTGACATGTGGGCCAGCCACCTGTTGGGCCCACATGCCATGGACACAAAGGCAGGTGCCTCAGGGCACCGAAGCATAGTCCTGTCGGGGTGGTCGCGTGTGTCGGACGGACGCGTAGCACCCAGCCACCCACCCCCCTCCCCCCAAAAAAAGGACGACGACAATATAAGTTCGCGCTTCCACGTTTCGGATTGAAATATCTGGCGGACCCAATTCCTGCCATGCAAAATCTCTCTTCTTCACCGCCCCCTTCCGCGCCCAAATTGCTCAAATCCCTAAGTCGTCGCCAACCCTCGAATCGCCCCTCGTCTCGTCTCTTTCCCCACCGTTCCCCACCTCTATGCGGACGACGAAGACGACGGTCTCGCTTCACCACCGCGCGGGAGCTACCTCATCTACGCCCTCATAAACCGCACCGGGTGGTCCACCGACAACGTCGGCCGCCGCAACCGACGTGCCTCACAGACACCGAGTTCCACTGCATCAGGTGTGCTTCACCGATGCCGTCTCGCAGCTCACCGGGGCTACTTCACCAAGCACATCGTCGCACCTCCGCCCCCCGAGGCCGTTGGGGCTTAAGCAACGGTCTCGTCCACCGCATTGTAGCGCTCCGCTGCCACTCAAGATCTGCATCCGTGCGTGGCCAGCCAACGCCAGCGCATCACCCTCAACGGCTCTGAAGTGACCCGCACTCTAGCTAGGTGAGCATGCCCAAACGCCGGCCCGAGCTAGGTATACACACATCACTCCCTTGTGAACTGTTCCGATGATGTTTGGATACCATTTTACTGCTCTCTTAGCTTACACGCCTATGCAACTCTGACTTTAACTCTTATTTCTTCTGGAGATATCATCTGAAACAAGCAAATCCATTTTTTAGCGAAGCATGACGGCGCTATGGAATCTGGTACACATCCTGCACACCCATATAACCTTGTAAGTATCTGTCCTCCGGTACAACATCAAGGTCGATTCCTCTTATTTGATCAACCATTCGTCGTGTCAAAAATGCAGAGGGGGATGCAAGGAGCACAAGGCCTGCACATCCAAGCAAGTGGTAACATGGACTTGTACATGGAACATCCCAAGCGCAAGCAGAGCTGCAGTGGGCATGTACAATGAGCTAGCATAAGCCCCTGCATTTCATTTAATTCGTACTGGCATTCGTGTATGATTTGTGTGCAGTAGCTGATCCACGAATTCAAGTTACCAAGGGCAAACATTTAACTTAAAAAATACGAAGGCACTTGCACTCCGGAAATCAACATAACTTGAGAAATGTGAAGCTACATGCACTTTGAAAACCAGCTAATGATCCAAAGTAGTTTAGATTATAAACACTAAATGATGCAAGCACCAAAAAACACAAAATGCAACATGGTGTACAAGGACTACAAACATGGTCTGTACCTCCTTGAATTATTCGTTCTCTGGCTGAAAATATCGAAGTGTAACTGCACGTATAACCAGTGCACAAACTGCATATCAATATATCTATCCTGCACAAGTATGCCAATAGTTTCAAACAACAGACTAGAAAAGTATTTATGCTATGTTGTCATGATACGGGGACTTTCTGGTAGATGACCTCGATGTTTCCTCAAGCTATGAAAATGCACTATAATTTGCTTGTCACCAATGCCTACAATCTCTGGCTCTCTCAACATAGTAGATCATCATTAGACACTAAATCCATCAATGAGCTTGCAAAATGCTTGCATTAGATCCCTCATTAGACACTATATGTTCATCACCAGGAGCATGTAAAATGTTTGCATCAAATCCTTCATTAGCAGTCTGTTCATTAGACACTTCAGGCTCAAGAACAACATGAGCTTGTATGTTTGCACCGGAAACTTGATTAGATACATCAGATTCAGTCAGTTCAGTATTGATTGGGGGAGTTATAAAATAAGTAGAAATTGGTTTCATTTTCTCATAGATTCCCTACATACAGGCAGTGTTACAACACCGTCGGGTTTAACTATTGGCCAGAATTGAAGAGTTGAATTAGATATAATCAGGGATGTGATGTACCTGCTCGTTGTGCATGCTACTCTTGCAAGCTGCGACTGTCCGTTTGTGCAAGCTCGACGCCATGCCCGTGCTGCCGCCGCTGCCTCCCACGCAGGCTACACCCAGGGTTGGATCTTCATCTTCTTGTCCTTCTATTCGCTTGAAGCCCGGCGACCGCCCTCCAACGAGGGCGCGAGGAAGTGCTGTGTTGGTCTGTCCAGCGGCGGCTAGGTTAGGAGCAAACCATACTGGAGGCTGGAGCGAATGAATTGGGATTTTTCCTGCTGTCGATCGATCTGGGAGGCGCTCGTTTGAGCCGCGAGCCTACTATAGGGTCTGCCTTGCACTTATGTTATTGGCCCATCCAAATTGAAACATGTTTATTCATTTTTTAATTGCCTGCTCGTGCGTTGGAACGAACAAAACTAGCATGGGCCAACCTGGACGACTCAAACTAGGTGCACACTTTCCAGCCACCTGAGGCGGCCGCCCATACCAGCCCCTATGGTGGCGTCGCCCCTTTTTGCGTGTATGATTGGATAGTGAAAAATATTCCAATGGCGCTTTTGATTTACCCACAGAATGGTTGAATTGCTTGTTTCTATGAACCGAGTTCGCCAATAATGTTAAGGATGCCAGTCTTTTCATCCTATTGTAGATTGCTTAGATCTCGATATGCTAAAATTAATCGCATGAAATATACATTAAAAGCCAGTGTGATGTGTTTGGCTACAACTAGTCTGACTACACGTCCTCATATAACATATCAAGGACGCACCATCTTACCAGATTAACCATTCGACTTACCCATGCAGTGTGGGAAGAAAGTAGTATTAGGACTGCGTATCCAAGCAATTGATGCCATGGACTCCTTCGTACAACCTTGTAAGCAAAAAAGAAGTTGCATTGTGCCTGTACAAAGAACTACCATAAGTTCAGTTACTTGCTTCTCGGAATTTTAGTTAGCCACTTATTGCAAATTTGTTCAATTGCGTTGCTTGGCTTAATTTAGTTTGCTACTGATTACATAATGGCACAGCCTGTTAATCATATTGTAGACTGCACCTATCTATGTGTTTGATACTTACTGTTAAGAATTACATGTTTGCCTTAAGTTAAATATATACTTGTTTGTTTAACTGCTTTGCTGCTGCAACAGCGGGTTACAATGATGTTAATAACTACTTTTCAGCATCCAATTGAAACTCTTTAATTCCTTGTTTGTTTAACTGGTTTGCTGTTATAACTCCCAGTTGAGATGTTTTGCTAACTTCAACTTTTCTGAATCCAATCGGAACTTTAATGGCAAAACAGGTTAGCCCAAGATCAAAGAGCGAGGTCCCCATGGACGTTGCATCATCCCACAGCAGTGGCACCGGACCAATCATGCATTATGAATTCCTAACTGCTGATGCTCTAGAGGCTAAACTAGTGGTAGAAAGAGATTCTGCTTCTGCACTTAGAGATGAAGTTTACATGTTGAGGAAGCAAACAGCACAATCACAAGCAGTACTCAAGACAACCATTAAATATGGTGGATTTCAAAATGAAGCAAGTTGAGACTGACCAGATTGTTAAGGTCCTGAAGGAAAAAAAGGAATTAAATTCCTACTTGGTAAATCATAGGTGAAATGTTCTTTCCATAGTTGAATAACCTTTGTGTTGTCTATTCATGTAATCAATCAAACCATTTGCTTTAGAGATCATGTAATAATTGTTTTTTTGTTTTTTGGTTTGTAATTTTATTTGAGCACAAGTCTGTATTAATTGATAAGACTCGGAGACATTTCATTTGGATTGCTGTGCCAGACCTACAAATATGTCAATCGGGTTGAATGTGCATTCAGCAATAGTAGTAGTATAGATGGACCATAAGTGGCACGCATCGGAAAGGGCCAAGATGCTGGCTAAAAAAAGGATGTTGTTGTAGCCAAAAAAAGTACAGCGGCCTGGCTTATGTATGTTAGTTGATATTATTGATCCATATACTCTATAAGTGTTTATATGTCTGTTAGTTCTATACATTCTTGGTTGATTGACTCAGTATTTGAATCTTGATACATCGCTTGTGTACATATCTAAATGGGAGTACACATTATGCTGCGTGTGACATTTGAGTTGGACATGAAGTGTTCCAAATATTCGAATTCACCTTAAACTGGATTCTCGTTTCTGAATTTGAGTATCGGCATTTGTAAACCATATTCATATATGACAGTGGAATACATCTTTGTCGTCCTTTTGAAGATATATAAAAACACATAGAATGATTTATAAAGATTCATATAGGAATACAAAATGGATTCGAATTTAGTTGCAAGGGTAAACATGGATGCTTATTGTCCCAAAATCCGAAAGAAGCAGCAAAATGTCCACTCCCACGTCGGCTGCCCGAAGCCAAGTGTTTGGGAGATGGAAATTACTGTCTACCCATTACACGGACAATCCATCGGCCCGATTTCCACTGCTCTAGACAGGGGTAGGTTAGTAACTTCAATTAGACGTGACACGACCACCTCTGAGCCCATTCCGACACGGTGGGCGTCAAACATGGGCGGCAAAACTCACTTGATTCAAGCTCGTCTGAAAGACCTCTGTTTCTCCCTCCATTCCCCATTCATACACGATGGGCGGCAAAACAAACTCGACTCGGCCGAAATCGATGTAGGCAAATATTTTCAATAGGGGCAGGTTTGTGACTTCACTCAGACGTGACACAATCGCCCTACCTGTCAGCCCCGTTCATACACCGTGGGTGCCAACCATGGGCGCCAACCACCCTCTCCTCGCCCGAAATCGCTCTGGGCAAATATTGGCGAGATGGGAGATTACCGTCCTATCCCCAACTGACGAGACGTCCAAATTTTAAACGGGGGCTAAGTTCGTAACTTTCCCATATTTCAGACAGGCGCGTCCCAAAAACATGGTTCCCCGTACCTCTCCCTCCATTTTTCCATTCATACACCGTCCACGCTAGAACACCCCATCCCCACACCAGCCTCCGTCCGCCACCCCATCCATCGCCGCCGTCCTCCACCACATCCATCGCCACCGTCCTCCACCATGCCGGAGCGCCTACCAAGACCGCGTCGTCCACTGCTAGAGATGGACGTTTCTCATCCACGACGACGGACCAATAGCCTTGCATCGCGTCCTCTCGCTTCATCGGCACTGTCGCCCTCTTTGCCGGGGCCGCTCACATGACCTTCTCTTCCACTGCAACGGGACTTATCTCCCGATGCACCCGTCTACCGTCGCAGATCTGCTTCAACGCCACCGACAGCCATCGCACCCCCGATGCCTACACGGCGCCGCAAGAGAGGTGGTACTTCATATCTCCTCAACTTTTTGATCTCAACCAGAAAATAGATCTTACCTTGGTTACTCTACTTTCTTTTCAGCTCTTAGAATTTAGTTCATAGTTCGAAGCAAACAATGGATGCTAAATATCATTTCTTCGGTTTGCAGCTTCAAATCTGCCATGGCACAGCCATAATAAGGTTTAATTGATCATGCTTAGGGTTTAATTGATCATGTTGGTTCCGTGGTGGTTTCTTTAATAGAAATCGGAGGGGAAACCCTCTTTTGCTAAAAAATGCTTAGAGTTTCCCCCTTTTATGATCACTATACAATCAAAATACGTGCTTCGTGTCATAATAACACTGCTCCACCCATCAAGCTAAACAATCTTAGTTGTTCAAATACGAATATAATATTATTAAAACAGAGTTGTTTAATTGGTCAGCTAAATGTTCCTAAATTAGTTTCGAAAATGCATGTTCGTCGCTCGGGTGTGTATCTCTACAGGGTGCCCACGGTGGGCCGGCCCACCCTAGGATTTTGGGTCGTCCCAGGCCCCGATTCCCCTCTATTTTGCTGCGCGCTCCGATCTCTACTCGCCCCCAGCCGCCTGCCTCGTCGGCGACTTGCCGTCCCCGGACGGCATGACTCTAGGAGGAGATGCCGGACTAACAGGAGGCTAGGAGCCGCTCGCCCAACAGCGTCACCGCTGCCCGGGCGCGCCGCCGTGCCTACCTTCCCAGTCCGTTCAGGGCTCAGGCGTGCAGCACCCACCAAGCCAACCCGATTTATCCTGAGTTACGTCCTCAACACTCAACAACCACTCCTCATCACCCATTTTCTAATTGATTCATTACTCATTAGGCAGGACTGTCATTAGGGTTTGTTGTGTGCTCAGTGCTACCTACACTTAATGGTTCAGATGTATTTCGGTAATCTTTAGTACCTCTAAAGTTCACAGGATTTTCAAAATTCCGGCCCTCGGAACAGAAACTAGTCATTTCGGATTGTTGGTTGTAGTGACATTGACCCAGATTACTACTGCAAGCCAGGTTTGTTGACAATTTTAGTTGTCTTTCTTACTCATTCGATACAATATCCAATTATTCACGTCGATTAGTTGCAAACAATAAGTGCTAGACAAAGTTCTTCATTCAGATTTTGGACGGTCTCTTACTGCAGTTACAATTCTGCATACTTGTCCTAGTAAGCTCACAAGTAAATGATTGATTCACTACATCTATGCTTGCCTTGTCATATTTGTTTTCAATATTCTTTTAGGTGGACCACCCTGTTTCTAAATACTGGAACCGTAGACATGAGTGAATAGTATTTCTCAATGTGATCTCTTCCATCATGTGTGGGTAACGAACACTGCATTGTATAGAAAGAAAGTGTCATTTCCATCTTTTACATAGGTTTCGATCTTTTACATGGAATACAATCTGCCTACTTGCTTTGTGTCGCACTACCAACACTCCACCCTTGAAGCTAAACATTACGCCACTCATAATTGCTTAGTTTATTTGTTCAAATACGAATTTCATATGATTCTAATGTTCCTACTTTAGTTTTGAAATGCGTGCCTGCCTGTTATAGAGACATAAGGGGTTTGTATTTCTGTGTGTGGTCTGGTCAGCACGGTTGGGGAGGTGAACTTTGCATATGCAGGGGTTTATAGGGAGACACTCTTCGAGTTGAATCCGCAATGCATTCCATAGATAATCTGACTACTTTTTATGTTTTCATGAATCTCAGATTCTGAACAGCATCATAATGATTATGAGCTTGCACGCATGAAAAGAATAAAGCAGAACAATGCCATGGCTGTCAAACTTGGCATTAAGGAACTGAAATCAAGTCTGGATGCAATGCAATGCAAATGCTCTCCACCTACATATTCATGCTCAGAATATGATCCTAACAATGATTCTGAGCTAGAGGGAGACCTAAGTCAATGTAGCTCCCTAGTGGAGGAGTCAGAGGAAGATGCCCTATCTTATTCACCCATCAAGGTACTAGCTCTAACTTTCCAAGGTTACATTGCTCGCACATATCTTGCAGTTGATGCTTTGCATTGCTTCTACTTTGTTGAACTGCCATTAGCTTAGTTTACACATCGTGTATGTGAATACGCCCTGCCTATCCATTTTCAGTACATATTCCATTTGTCATCATACCATATTTATCCATTCAAATGTTGTTCTTGTGTATCAGACGTTCAAAAGGAAGAGGGCGATTGCTGATCGTGGAGGAGCACAAGCAAAGTATTTGGAAAAGGTGGTGGCACCTGATAAATCAAATATCCCATTAGGTGTAGTTGCAATATCACCTGACCCACAAAATACCCCAACTCTAGCAGACTCTAGCCCTACTACACAGGTCATTTCTGATGCCCCAACTCAGCAGACCCCAACTGCAGCAAACAGTATGATTATGCCAGTTGACATAGCACCAGTTGTACGATGCAAAACCCCCATTCCAGCAAAGAGTACACCAAATCGAGCTGTCAAATCCCTTTTCGAACCAGAGAGAGCCCCAATTGTAGCAAATAGGACCCCTGTTCCATTTCTTCCCAGTTTAGAAGACGAAGCTTATGTTGTTGTCAGGAACTTTGTGCGCATCTTTCCTTCATGGAAAGATTATACCGCAGACACAGAACAATTTCCAGTCTTCCTCCGCAACTTACGCGTAAGTAATGTACTAATGTTATTCATGGTCATTACTGCATATGTTTCTGCTGACAGAAGACACACGATTTCATTCTTTTAAATAGGCGAGGAGCAAACTGGATTGTGATGACGAGCAAGGGTTGGTTGCGCTTTTCAAGCACTCGTTGATGAAGTATCGTTCCTACCTGAGGCAAGCGCACTTCGATGGCAAGCCTCTGAACGAAATTTCTGTAAAGTCTCCGGTGCTACATTTATCCGACGTTGACTGGAATAATCTTGTTACACATTGGTCTCGGCTGCAGCGTAAGGTACTGTCTATGATATCACATCACAATTTGAACTACATTTCTGCATTTGCCTTAATATCTCACTTGTACGAAAACTGTTAGCAGAAGAACATTCGTTCTCAAGGGACCACAGAATCTCGCAACTATACTGCACACTGCATTGCTCTTGTGAGTACCTCTTGGCCTGTATGACCATACTTACTTTCATAGTTGTTTGATTATGTAGCATCACTACACATGTTAGCCTCGTAATCGTCCATTTAGTGGACATTATAAGATCCGTATGGACTCTTACATAAATTTAGAATCAACTCAATGCTTTTGAAGAGGTTTAGCTCTGCAGTCCTCTTGTTAGGACTGAACGTGGTCTATCAATGTACTTACATTAACAACTACTCTCTTGTATTATGGGAAGAGGGATTGGTTCATTTTGTAGCATTCTGCATCTTATCTCCCTCGCCCACCATTTACTAAATAAGCTCAGATCTATATTTAATCTTACCAACAAGTAGAATACACAGACAATGCCAGTGCAGAAGTGTAGCCCATTGCTCTTGTCAGTACATTTTGTCCTGTAACGCTTGTACTTCCAAGGATTGGTAGTTGATTATGTAGCATCAATCTGCATCTTATCTTCATTATCCTCTATCCCTTCCAGTATTATCATATCTATAATTACTCTCTACAAAATGTAGAGTACATGCAATGCTTATGAAGAAGATTCTGTGCTGAAATTCTAGAGTTATCCTTCCATTGACATGGAGAAGGGCATTATAAAGATGGTGTTAACTGTTAATGTAAGTCAGTCCTTCTAAAGCCTTTATCCTCAACTGCTGTTTAATTTGCTCATACTCCCTATCGTTTACTGCTGTTTAGTTTGCTGTTTCTACCAAAATGCATGTTCGTAAGAACCGTAAGTTCTAAGTTTTACTTGTAAAACCAAATTCCTTATTCATACCATGCACATTACTTAATACTCCCTATATGTATGCTTGTTTTTGTGGATCTATAATCCAGTGTGTGGTGAAGCAGCCCACGTTTGCACCTTGTCATCTCCTGTTTTATCTCACTGATGTGGCTGATGATATGAACAACATGCCATGCACATTATCCAAAATAGATACAATGATTTTCTTTGCCCTTCATCTATGCTTGTTATGTTGACATGGTAATCCAGTAGTGTGGTGAAGCTCCCCGCATTATGAACAATGCCAAATTATGTTATTGATATTTTGAACTTACTCTTTATTTTCTAATTTGAAATTGGATAGAATTGACAGAACAGTTATCATCTTTGTTTATACACGTGCAAAACCTGTCATCTCTCTGCTTTGTTTCAGGGTGATATGCCGGATGGCATGCACAAGTCTGCTGAAGGCTGTGAGACAAACCCAACATATATTGCAGCAAAGAAGGCAAAACATCTTGAAGATAGCGAGACAACCCCAAAGTCTTGTCTTGATGCAGTGTTCAAGTTACTTAAGACTAACAGTCAGGCAAGCTCACAGAATTCGTTGTCTGAATCAGTTCGACTTCTTCAGTTCCAAGTTCTAGCAGAAAGGCATTCTGCAACTCAATGATACGTCTCCGACGTATCTATAATTTTTGATTGCTCCATGCTATATTATCTACTGTTTTGGACTATATTGGGCTTTATTTTCCACTTATATATTATTTTTGGGACTAACCTATTAACCGGAGGCCCAGCCCAGAATTGCTGTTTTTTGCCTATTTCAGTGCTTCGAAGAAACGGAATATCAAACGGAGTCCAAACAGAATAATCCTTTCTGGAATGTGATTTTCTTCCCGAATATGACCCAGGAGACTTGGACCCTACGCCAAGGAAGCTTCAAGGTGGGCACGAGGGCGCGCCCTACACCCCCAGGCGTGCCCCCCACCCTCGTGGGCCCACCAAGGCTCCACCGACGTACTTCTTACTCCTATATATACCCACGTACCCCCAAACGATCAGAACAGGAGCCAAAAACCTAATTCCACCGCCGCAACTTTCTGTATCCACAAGATCCCATCTTGGGGCCTGTTCCGGAGCTCCGCCGGAGAGGGCCGTCATCACGGAGGGCTTCTACATCATCATAGCCTCTCCTATGAAGTGTGAGTAGTTTGCCGCAGACCTTCGGGTCCATAGTTATTAGCTAGATGGCTTCTTCTCTCTTTTTGGATCTCAATACAATGTTCTCCCCCTCTCTTGTGGAGATCTATTCGATGTAATCTTCTTATTTTCGTGGTGTGTTTGTTGAGACCGATGAATTGTGGGTTTATGATCAAGTCTATCTATGAACAATATTTGAATCTTCTCTGAATTCTTTTATGTATGATTGGTTATCTTTGCAAGTCTCTTCGAATTATCCGTTTGGTTTGGCCGACTAGATTGGTAGTTCTTGCCATGGGAGAAGTGCTTAGCTTTGGGTTCGATCTTGCGGTGTCCTTTCCCGGTGACAGAAGGGGCAGCAAGGCACGTATTGTATCGTTGCCATCGAGGATAACAAGATGGGGTTTATTTCATATTGCATGAATTTATCTCTCTACATCATGTCATCTTGCTTAAAGCGTTACTCTATTTTTAACTTAATACTCTCGATGCATGCTGGATAGCGGTCGATGAGTGGAGTAATAGTAGTAGATGCAGAATCGTTTCGATCTACTTGTCACGGACGTGATGCCTATATACATGATCATGCCTAGATATTCTCATAACTAAGCTCAATTCTGTCAATTGCTCAACAGTAATTTGTTCACCCACCGTAGAAAACTTATGCTCTTGAGAGAAGCCACTAGTGAAACCTATGGCCCCCGGGTCTATTCTCATCTTATCAATCTCCATCACTTTAATCTTGTTTTGCTTTTTTCCTTTGCCTTTACTTTTCACTTTGCATCTCTATACCAAAAATACCAAAAATATTATCTCTATCAGATCTCACTCTCGTAAGTGACCGCGAAGGGTTGACAACCCCTAATCGCGTTGGTTGCGAGTTGCTATCAATTTGTGCAGGTACGAGGGACTTGAGCGTGGCCTCCTACTGGATTGATACCTTGGTTCTCAAAAACTGAGGGAAATACTTACACTACTCTGCTGCATCATCCTCTCCTCTTCGGGGAAAACCAACGCAAGCTCAAGAGGTAGCAAGAAGAATTTATGGCGCCGTTGTCGGGGAGTCTACGCAAAAAGTCAACATACCAAGTACCCATCACAATACTTATCTCCCGCATTACATTAGTTGCCATTTGCCTCTCGTTTTCCTCTCCCCCACTTCACCCTTGCCGTTTTATTTGCCCTCTCTTTCTCCTTCTCCTTCTCCTTCTCCTTCTTCGTTTGCCTTTTTCTCGCTTGCCTTTTGTTTGCTCGTGTGTTGGATCGCTTGTTTGTTGCTATGTCTGAAATTGGGGAAGTTATCGCCGATATGGGCGATAACAATATCATAGAAAATTCTGATGCTCCTACTGAAGAACCCCCTACCTATCATACAAAAAGATTTCGAATCGGTAGTGGTAATATTATTGGAAAAGGAGTTATTCAAGATTTCTTTACTTGTGTTGGTGCTTTGCCCTCTATGGGCGGTTCTATTCTCCATAGAACTAGTAGTCTTGTGGACGCTATTGCCATGCTTATTTGTTGAACTTGAAAGGCAATTCATGCATATGCACCCATCTATACAAAGAATTTTCTTAGAATTTTCTAATATCGAGCATTCTTCTGTTAAGCGTGCCGCTACTATCTTTTTGGCTCATGAATTCAGATTTATAATAAAAGAAGCCAAAGAAATCTTTGCGCACTACAGGGTGGACATCGGTCGTCCTCCCATAGAATCTATCCTCTTTGATCAAGAAGAAATTATGCGCTTTCAATCTCTTGACTATGTTGCTTTCAATGAAAACCTTAGAAAAAGGTGCCAATCAATATCTTAATTGATAGAATCTCTGAACTTAATGATGATTTGGCTATTTGAAATAATGAGCTATGATGCTCTCTTGAGTTTAGGCTCACAAGGTTCTGTCAAAAGAATGCTTATAATCATGAATTGGTTGTGCAATACGAAGGGCCGAAAGAGGAACCTATACCTCCTAAGATTGATCTTGGGGAATTTTGTCCTATTAAATTTAGCCCTTTTGATTACTTTTGCTTGACTCGAAGGAAACTTGCTGCCGAACGTAGAGAATATGAAATGAGTTTCACCGATCTATCTTATTATTACGGCACTACCTAGATCTATCCTCGCTTTTATGCCTAGCTAGGGGCGTTAAACGATAGCGCTTATTGAGAGGCAACCTAATTTTATTTTTAGTTTTTTTGTGTTTTTCTTCTGTTAGGGAATAAATAACCCATCTACCTTCTGTTTGGATGTGGTTTTGTGTTTAAATTAGTGTTTGTGCCAAGCTAGACCTATTGGATCTTCTTGGATGATAGTTATTTGATCTTGTTGTAATTTCCAGAAACTTTGCGTTCAGTGCCCGAATTACTAAAAATCATAAGAACATGATAAAATATTGATTCCAATTGCTGATGATCAATAAACAAATTGTCTAGGTCTTCTAGTTTTGGTAGATTTTTTGGAGTTCCAGAAGTTTGCGTTAGTTACAGATTACTACAGACTGTTCTGTTTTTGACAGATTCTGTTTTTCGTGTGTTGTTTGCTTATTTTGATGCATCTATGGCTAGTATTGGAGGGTATGATCCATAGAGAAGTTGGAATACAGTAGGTTTAACACCAATATAAATAAAGAATGAGTTCAGTACAGTACTTTGAAGTGGTTTTATGTTTTCTTTCTCTAACAGAGCTCACGAGATTTCTATTGAGTTTTGTGTTGTGAAGTTTTCAAGTTTTGGGTGAATTCTTTTGATGGATTATGGAACAAGGAGTGGCAAGAGCCTAAGATTTATGATGGCCATGGAACACCCAAGATAATCCAAGGACACCAAAAATTCAAAGCTTGGGGATGCCCCGGAAGGCATCCCCTCTTTCGTCCACTTCCATCGGTAATTTACTTGGAGCTATATTTTTATTCATTAACATGATATGTGTTTTGCTTGGAGCGTCTTGTATTATTTGTGTCTTTGTTTGTTAGTGTGCCACAATCACCCTTTATGTACACACCTTTTGAGAGAGCCATACATGAATTGGAATTTGATAGAATACTCTATGTGCTTCACTTATATCTTTTGAGCTATGTAGTTTTGCTCTATGTGCTTCACTTATATCTTTTGAGCATTATAATTTTGCTCTATGTGCTTCACTTAGATCTTTTAGAGCATGGTGGTGGTTAGTTTTAAAGAAACTATTGATCTCTCATGCTTCACTTAAATTATATTGAGAGTCTTAATAGCATGGTAAATTGCTTAATAATAATATGCTTGGTATTCAAGATTTGTGAAACTTTCTTTTGAGTGTGTTGAATACTAAGAGAAGATTGAAGCATGATAATTGTTTTGACATATGGAGGTGATAATATTAGAGTCATGCTAGTTTATTAGTTTTGAATTTAAAGAATACTTGTGTTAAAGTTTGTGATTCCCGTAGCATGCACGTATGGTGAACCGTTATGTGATGAAGTCGGAGCATGACTTATTTATTGATTGTCTTCCTTATGAGTGGTGGTCGGGGACGAGCGATGGTCTTTTCCTACCAATCTATGCCCCTAGGAGCATGCGCGTAATACTTTGCTTTGATAACTTCTAGATTTTTGCAATAAGTATATGAGTTCTTTATGACTAATGTTGAGTCCATGGATTATACGCACTTTTTCCCATCCTTCCACCATTACTAGCCTCTCTAATACCGCGCACCTTTCGCCGGTATCATACACCCACCATATAGCTTCCTCAAAACAGCCACCATACCTACCTATCATGGCATTTCCATAGCCATTCTGAGATATATTGCCATGCAACTTTCCACCGTTCCGTTTATCATGACACGCTCCATTATTGCCATATTGCTAGCATGATCATGTAGTTGACATCGTATTTGTGGCAAAGCCACCATTCATAATTATTTCATACATGTCACTCTTGATTCATTGCATATCCCGGTACACCGCCGCAGGCATTCATATAGAGTCATATTTGTTCTAAGTATCGAGTTGTAATTGTTGAGTTGTAAGAAAAATAAAAGTGCGATGATCATCATTTTTTTAGAGCATTGTCCCAAGTGAGGAAAGAATGATGGAGACTATGATTCCCCCATAAGTTGGGATGAGACTCCGGACGAAAAAAAAGAGGTGATAAAAAAAGAGAAAAGGTCCAAAAAATGAGAGAAAAAGAGAGAAGGGACAATGATACTATCCTTTTACCACACTTGTGCTCCAAAGTAGCACCATGATCTTCATTATAGAGAGTCTCCTATGTTGTCACTTTCATATACTAGTGGGAATTTTACATTATAGAACTTGGCTTGTATATTCCAATGATGGGCTTCATCAAATGGCCCTAGGTCTTCGTGAGCAAGCAAGTTGGATGCATGCCCACTTAGTTTCTTTTGATGAGCTTTCATATACTTATAGCTCTAAGTGCATCCGTTGCATGGCAATCCCTACTCACTCACATTGATATCTATTGATGGGCATCTCCATAGCCCATTGGTACGCCTAGTTGATGTGAGACAATCTTCCCCTCTTTTTGGACTTCTCCACAACCACCATTCTATTCCACCTATAGTGCTATATCCATGGCTCACGCTCATGTATTGCGTGAAGATCGAAAAAGTTTTGAAAAAGTTAGAGTATGAAACAATTGCTTGGCTTGTCATCGGGGTTGTGCATGATTTAAATACTTTGTGTGGTGAAGATAGAGCATAGCCAGACTATATGATTTTGTGGGGATAACTTTCTTTGGCCATGTTATTTTGAGAAGACATAATTGCTTTATTAGTATGCTTGAAGTATTATTATTCTTTATGTCAATATGAACTTTTTCTTGAATCTTTCTAATCTGAATATTCATACCACGATTAAGAAATTTTACATTGAAATTATGCCAAGTAGCACTCCGCATCAAAAATTCTCTTTTTATCATTTACCTACTCGAGGATGAGCAGGAATTAAGCTTGGGGATGCCTGATACGTCTCCAACGTATCTATAATTTTTGATTGCTCCATGCTATATTATCTACTGTTTTGGACTATATTGGGCTTTATTTTCCACCTTTATATTATTTTTGGGACTAACCTATTAACCGGAGGCCCAGCCCAGAATTGATGTTATTTGCCTATTTCAGTGTTTCGAAGAAACGGAATATCAAACGGAGTCCAAACAGAATAATCCTTTCTGGAACGTGATTTTCTTCCCGAATATGACCCAGGAGACTTGGACCCTACGCCAAGGAAGCATCGAGGTGGGCATGAGGTAGGGGGGCGCGCCCTACACCCCCAGGCGTGCCCCCCACCCTCGTGGGCCCACCGAGGCTCCACCGACGTACTTCTTACTCCTATATATACCCACGTACCCCCAAATGATCAGAACAAGAGACAAAAACCTAATTCCACCGCCGCAACATTCTGTATCCACGAGATCCCATCTTGGGGCCTGTTCTGGAGCTCCGCCGGAGAGGGCCGTCATCACGGAGGGCTTGTACATCATCACAGCCTCTCCTATGAAGTGTGAGTAGTTTACCTCAGACTTTCGGGTCCATAGTTAATAGCTAGATGGCTTCTTCTCTCTTTTTGGATCTCAATACAATGTTCTCCCCCTCTCTTATGGAGATCTATTCGATGTAATCTTCTTCTTTTTGCGGTGTGTTTGTTGAGACCGATGAATTGTGGGTTTATGAACAAGTCTATCTATGAACAATATTTGAATCTTCTCTGAATTCTTTTATGTATGATTGGTTACCTTTGCAAGTCTCTTCGAATTATCCGTTTGGTTTGGCCGACTAGATTGGTAGTTCTTGCCATGGGAGAAGTGCTTAGCTTTGGGTTCGATCTTGCCGTGTCCTTTCCCAGTGATAGAAGGGGCAGCAAGGCACGTATTGTATCGTTGCCATCGAGGATAACAAGATGGGGTTTATTTCATATTGCATGAATTTATCTCTCTACATCATGTCATCTTGCTTAAAGTGTTACTCTATTTTTAACTTAATACTCTAGATGCATGCTGGATAGCGGTCGATGAGTGGAGTAATAGTAGTAGATGCAGAATCATTTCAATCTACTTGTCACGGACGTGATACCTATATACATGATCATGCCTAGATATTCTTATAACCATGCTCAATTCTGTCAATTGCTCAACAGTAATTTGTTCACCCACCGTAGAAAACTTATGCTCTTGAGAGAAGCCACTAGTGAAACCTATGGCCCCCGGGTCTATTCTCATCTTATTAATCTCCATCACTTTAATCTTGTTTTGCTTTTTTACTTTGCCTTTACTTTTCACTTTGCATCTCTATACCAAAAATACCAAAAATATTATCTCTGTCAGATCTCACTCTCGTAAGTGACCGTGAAGGGATTGACAACCCCTAATCGCGTTGGTTGCGAGTTGCTATCGATTTGTGCAGGTACGAGGGACTTGAGCGTGGCCTCCTACTGGATTGATACCTTGGTTCTCAAAAACTGAGGGAAATACTTACGCTACTCTGCTGCATCATCCTCTCCTCTTCGGGGAAAACCAACGCAAGCTCAAGAGGTAGCACTCAACTTCGACTTGAAGTCCTATCTCTAAGAAAGATTGCGGTGAACACCAATGAGAACCTCATCGCTAAACAGCTACACCTGGAAGCTATGACCGACATGCTAGGCCGGTCTCACAGCCTTGCTCAGCAGCTTGCGCAGCAGTTCCCCCGCAAGGCTAAAATTTCTTGAACTGTCTTGGAAGTGGTCTCGGTTCAGTATTATTTTGTTACGTTGCAATGGTGCCCAGTTTTTGTAATCTGCTTCTTCGTTGCGCTTTATGATCACTGGTGGCGAACTTCGATGCCCAGTGGATGTAATATACCTTAAATCCTTTATTGTATAGTGTAGGTTTATTCTTAGTTACTATGCCGTAATTTCTTTATTGTATAGAGTAGGGTTTTTTTAATTCCTACTTGTTACTGCCATCATTCGCTATCTGAAAAAAAAATCAGATGTAGTCGACCGGACCGAAACATTCGACTCTAACGGGCCAGGTTTTTAGCGGGCTACAATTGGGCCGGCCTGCGTCTTTCTTGGGCCTGAATGATTGGGGCGTTCACACATTGCGCCAGGCCCAAACTTACACCGGCCTATATTTTAGTTGGGCCTTTTGTCGACCCAGCGCTTAGTTTGGCCCAGGTAGCGTTGGGCCATTAACAGGCTGAATATTATACTGGCCTGTTACGGCCGAGATGAAACCACGGGCCTTTAGCAGGCCAAAATGCATGTTGGGCCTCAATTTTCACTAGTCGTCGATGGGCCTTCAACAGGCCGAAATGTAGACCGGGCCGTTTTGGGCCCAGTTAGCCCACGGGCCGTTACCAGGCCAAAACATATCTCAGGCCTTAGTTGGCCCACTGATATCATGGGCCTTTAAGAGGACGAAAGCTTAGCACAGGCATCAACGGGCCGAATTACGCGACAGGCCTTTAACAGGCCCAAACTCACGTTGGGCTTAACTGTTGCCACCTTTAGCACGGGCCATTAGTGGGCCCGATGTCCCGTCGGACCATATATGGCCCATGGGCAGCACGGGCCATTCCTAGGCCGAAAGTCACACCGGGCTGAAATGGGCCCATGTCTACATCAGGCCTCTAACAGGCCGAAAGTCACTGGGCTGTAGTTGGGCCCAAATATTCGGCGAACAATTAACGGGCCAGATCTGGATTCGGACCTTAAATGGGCCCAGATATTGGGCGAACAATTAACGGGCCAGATCTGGCTTCGGGCCGTATATGGGCCTTTATTAAGCAGGACGTTATTGGGCTGGCCCACTAGTACCTGATTAAGTTCTACGGGCTTTTGACTGGGCCAGCCTTTTTAACCTATATGGGCCTCTGTTGGGCCCAGCCACATGTCGACGTATCATAGGCACGTCTCCTCCAATGGACGGGCGACATCTGGCCCACTAACGAGCTGACATGTGTTCCCTTCGGCCAATCAGAATTTTACACGTGGAAATTTCCCATTGGTCAGGGCTGTTAACGGGTTATCGGATCCAAAATCCGACCCGATAGCTTAACAGCGTTCCGTTACGGTGGATGCCATGTGTCGGTCACCCTTGACGAAAGCACTTCCGTGACGCGCGATTTATCGTCATGGAAGTGGACACTTCCGTGATGATAATTTTGGTAATGTCATGGAACACTTCTACGACAACACAGGTATGACTATCATGATTCTTTCATAAAATCGTCATGGATGTACATGCATGACAAAAAACGTGACCTACTGTGACAAACACGTATCATCACGGAAGTGTATTTTTTTGTAGTGTAGGCTCAAAGGTGGCCGTATTGCTGGCGTTGGGCGAGTTACCCCGGCAAGGGCTCTTGCCGGGAAAAAGCCCGCCCTGGTGCTTGGTCTTCTTGCGCTCCTGCCTTGGCGCTGCTCTATTGGTCTTGGCGTTTGCTTTGCCCGTCCTGCGCCTTTGGCTTCCTCTGCCCCGCGAAGGGTGGCCAGGGGCGTGGGGCTGCGACTGCCCGTGCACAAGTAAAGGGGTGCAAAAAGGGACCCCTATTTTTGTACACCGACACTATTTACACGGGAAAGCTCCCAACAAGAAAAAGAAGAACAAGGAAATCTTTTTGGGTTTTATTTCTAGTGCTACAACTAACTACTCTAGAAAGAAAAATAAAAAAGAAGCAGGAAATATTTTTGTATTTTCTCAAAGTTTTTCAAACACACAAGAAGAAAGCGAGAAAATAAATTTAACATGGATGGTACAATGAAAAAGTGTGGACACCAACAACTGGAATGAAATGTGTGAGCATGAATGTAATGTTAGTGGAAATACGTACTCCCCCAAGCTTAGGCTTTTGGCCTAACTTGGTAATCAGTCAGTAGTCGAAGAAACCATGGGGTCCCATGTCGAACTGCTGAGGAGCGGGCACCTGTGGATCCCACTGCTGAGGCTCCTCCTCTGCTACAGCTAGGTTGTTCTGGTAGGCGACGATGTCCGCAGGCATAATCCTGTATCCGGCCCTGGCAATAGGATCAAACAAAGCAGGTGTAGGAAATGGAATAATATCATGAGTGTTTTCACTAAAAAAACATATTATAAGGAATAGGAATGTTAGGGTAATCGCTTGCAATAAACTGGTGGTGTTCCATGGCCGCGCGATCTAGGTAAACCTTGGGCAAAGGATAATCATGCATGCGTATCTAAATGTTAAAGTGATCCGCCAAACGAGTAGCGTAAATACCCCCATGTATTTTACCCTTGGATTTATTAATGTGAAGGCGAGGTGCCACAATAGCTCCCAAGCTATAAGTGTTGTCGCCGTGAAGTGCGCGACATAAAACAGCAAAATCTGGGCTACTGAGTGCACCCACCTTCTCTCTAGCAAGCAAGCATTTTGCAATGAAAAGAGTGAAATAATGAACAGCAGGAGACTGCAAGCCAGCGGCGGTGATACTCGACACCCCTCTCTCATCTCCCACTGTCAGAGTACGGTAAAAACCATTAAACTATGCGGGCCTAGGCTCTACCTAACCACCATCAGAAGGAAGCAGGCATATGTCACAAAATTCAGTAAGCGGTATCTGATGGGGCTCAGCATGTAAATTAAACTGCACCTCGGGGGGATTATTCCTAGGAAGAAAATTAAAACTTTGCACAAAGGAGTTTGTGAGGAGATGATACTGTTTACATTCAGTCGCGATGAAGTCGGTGAGGCCGGAATTAGAAGCATATTGTACAAACTCTTGAAGGATTTCGGCCCCTTCCATGAATGGGTTATGCGGCCATTCGCACGACCGTACTTCTGCCAATCTCCAGGTATGAAGATCACTGTTAGACGACTCCCCAATAACTCCCTTGGAGTTCTTCTTAGAAGCAAACTTCCTAAGGATACTCATCTTTTTCCTATGAACAAAATTCTGAAATTTTTAGTCCACAAAATTTCTCAACAAAACTTTACAATATTTGTAGCAGCTACTCATAAGGATGCATAGAGGCCATAGCAAGCATTCAAACTACTTAAAACTCTACGAATTCAACATGCAAGCTCATCTACAGCAACACCAAGAGTAGCTAATTATTCAAGATATAAACCATTAAAGCAAAAACTAATTGGACAAACGGAGGAGTCACATACCAAGCAACAATCCCCCGAAATAGTTTCGGAAACGGAGCTTCGAGCAAAGAGATCGAAATCCGGGGGTTTGAGAGCAAGAACACGAGAGAGAGAGAGAGAGAGAGAGAGAGAGAGAGAGAGAGAGAGAGAGAGAGAGAGAGAGAGAGAGAGCAAAGGTGATTGTTTCCCGGAGGTAGGTGATGAAGTGGTATGAAGAGATAAGTGAGGGGGCCCATGTGGGGACCACAACCCACCAGGGCGCACATGGGGGTCCTGGCGCACCCAGGTGGGTTGTGCCCACCTGTTGCACCTCCCTCTAGATATTATTTTCACCAAAAATTCTTAAATATTCAGAAAAAAATCGTATTAAATTTTTAGAGAATTCTGAGAACTTTTATTTTTGGGTCATTTTATTGCACGGGAAATTTAGAAAATAGACAGAACATGGCATTTATTTTATTTAACTAATAAAAACAGAAAAAAAGGTGGGGACAGAAGGTAGTGCTTACTAAATTCATCAACTTCATACCTCTCAAAAAAGATCCATTATAAGGTTGATCAAGTCTTATTAACAACCACTTTCGAGTAGCATGAGACCGAAGAACTTTCGTAAATCACTAAGTTACCTCAACGGGGATATGAATATCCCCAACAATAAGCATTTCATATTTCTTTTTCGCATTAGGTAGAGGTAGTTGAAAACTTCCAATAGTGATTGTCGGAGATTTTTCAATAACATTAATACCATTCACTTGGAATTGTTTCTTCGGAAGGTGCACCGTATGCTCATTACCATTGATATGAAAAGTGTCCTTGTTTTTATTGCAATCAATAACAGCCCCTGTAGTATTCAAGAAGGGTCTACCAAGGATAATCGACATTTTGTCGTCCTCGGGCATCTCAAGTATAACAAAGTCAGTGAAAATAGTAACATTAGCAACAACAACGGGCACATCATCACAAATACCGATAGGTATGGCAGCTGATTTATCAGCCATTTGCAAAGATATTTCAGTCGGTGTGAGTTTATTCAAATCAAGTCTTTTATATAAAGAGAAAGGCATAACACTCAAACCAGCTCCCAAATCACATAAAGCAGTTTTCACATAATTTCTTTTGATAGAGCAAGGTATAGTTGGTATTCCCGGATCTCCAAGTTTTTTAGTTACTCCATCTTTAAAAGTGTAATTAGCAAGCATGGTGGAGATTTCAGCTTTCGGTATTTTTCTCTTATTGGTGATGATGTCTTTCATGTATTTTGCATAAGGAGGCATTTTTAAGATATCAGTCAAGCGAGTACGCAAAAAGACTGGCCTCAGCATTTCAGCAAAGCGTTCAAATTCTTAATCGTCTTTCTTTTTAGTTGACTTAGGTGGAAAGGGCATAGGTTTTTGAACCGATGGTTCTCTTTCCTTACCATGTTTTCTAGCAATAAATTCTCTTTTATCATATCTTGTATTCTTGGGTTGTGGGTTACGAAGATCAACTGCAGGTTATATCTCAACATCATTGTCTGGTTCTTTACTATTTGTTTGAGTATTTTCATGAACCTCATCATTATATTTTTCATTATCAGAAGGTGAGTGTTCATTACCAGAGTGAGTTTCAGCATCAGAGATAGAAACTTCATTATCATTATCAGGAGGTTTTTCTGCTTCAGGTTCACTATAGGCATGCAAAGTCCTACCATTTTTCTTCTTCTTTTTCCTTTTAGAAGGACTAAGTGCATGAATGTTAGCTCTTTGAGAGTCTTGTTCAATTATTTTTGGGTGTCCCTTAGGATAAAGTGGTTCCTGAGTCATTTTACCTCCTCTAGTTGCTACTCTAACAGCAAAGTCCCTTATATTATTATTCATTTCATCTAGCAACTCTCTCTGAGATTTAGCAACTTGTTCTAGTTGAGTTTGAACCATAGAAGCATGCTTTCCCACACCTCTAACATCATTTTAGATTCTAAATAACAAGTCACTCAGGCGAGCAATCATATCCGAATTATATTTCAATTGTTTCATAACATTTGCATTGAAGTGATCTTGTTTTCTAATGTAATTTTCAAACTCATAAAGGCATTGGCTAGGATGCATATTGTGAGGATTATCATTATCATTAAACTTCATTAGAGAATTTACCTCTACCACCTTAGGTGGTGGTGGCTTATCAATCCCATGTATTTCTTCAATAGGAGGTAAATTTTTGACATCCTCAGCTTTTATACCTTTTTCCTTCATAGATTTCTTTGCCTCTTGCATATCTTCAGGACAGAGATATAATATACCCCTCTTCTTCGGAGTGGGTTTAGGCGGTGGTTGAGGAAGAGCCCAATCATCATAATTATTCAATATGTTATTCAATAATTCTTCAGCTTTCCCAATAGTTCGTTCCCTGAAAACACAACCAGCACAACTATCTAGGGAATCCCTAGAAGCATCGGTTAGTCCATTATAGAAGATATCAAGTACTCCCTCCGTCTCGAAAAACATGTCGCAAGGGCTTTCTCGCGATTTAGTCCTTCGAACTTTCCCGACCAAACCCGCAGTCCACCCCGTCTCCTTCCTCGTTCTCTTCGTCGCTCCCCCACTCCGGCAACGGTGCTGCCTCCAACCCTCCGCCCCACGCCCCACGCCACCTTGCTACCCCCCACCCACCTCTCCGCCGCACCACGTAGCCGTCCCCTCTCCCCCCACGCCCCCAGGCCGCCGCCTCGTTCCCCTGCCAAAACAGTGCAAGCGGCAAGGTTCGATTTTTGCCGCCGCCTGGATCACCTCCTCGCCGGCTAGCCTCCGTCGACCTCATCCCTTCCCCCAACAGCCCCACCCCGCCGGTCCCGCGTCATCTTCGGCCGGTGGCTCCGCCACGCCGCAGCTCCTTCGCCAGCAAGCCGACGCCGCCTTCCACCCCGTGTCGCCTTCGCCAGCAGGTAGACGATGCCGTCCACTCCTGTTCAGCCACGGCACCATCGTCCAGCACCTCAAGGCCGACATCGTCCAGTACCTCAAGGTCGCCCACTCCTGTTCAAGATTTCAGATTCAGAGGTGAGTACTGAAACTACTTGATGTTAAGATTCGGACTAAAGTTCACTGTCAAAACTGTCAATTTGCTCCTTGATGTGGGCATTTCTAGTTTGATCCAGAGATTCAGAAGATTAAGCGACCCAATCGCACATCTAGAGCCAACATAACGCGTCAATAATTCATCGGCGTTTGTTTACTGATTGCCACTAAAGTTTGATGCTTTCGATCTGGCCATGATTGGGAGAGAGAGAGATGTAAAACTAGATGAGATAGAAACTAGTTCTTCTACAACTTGTATCTGGTTTCACACCATTTTCTTTAGATCCAGGGACATAGATCTTGCTGGCATGGTAGCTTACATTGTAGTGCTCATGAAGAGGTCTTCTCTAGTTGGGTTAAATTAAGGCGGTGACATCACGTCTCTGTGTTAGAGTTCTTTTATGGGCATGTTGTCGGGTAATTAAGCAAATCAAACCACTTTAAGTGAATGCTGCTAAATCTTTTTCATTTGGTTTGTAGTGTAGCTTTCCATAATAGGGGACCATAGACACTTTATTTCTTTTTTTTTACGGTGCTATGGCGGGCTTACTATAGAAACTTCATGACTGTAGTTGCTGCTGCACTAGCACTTGTGGTGCAGCTAGCTAGAAGCTAAGCTTGCCTGAATTATCTGTTCGGCTTAATTATTGGCTACTCTCATCATGTAAACCAATCGAGACCATTCTACATGCTTGTTTGTGACTAAGAAAGAGTAAAGTAACGGTAATTAACAAACAATAAAGTACTCCTTGATGTGGGCCTCCTCATTGGTTGTAAAGCAACGCAATTTAACATTTTCAATCATGAGTAAATCAGAAACTAGTCTCAGCTTGAGTCCTGATCTTGTGCATTTTCTTTTTCTTGCAGTGAACTAGTCTAGCTATTGAGTCATGATGTACTGTAGTTTTTTTATTTATATGTTTAATTGACAAATCATTTTAAATGGTGTGCACAAGTTTCAGTGAACTAGTCTCAGCTTGAAACAGTTAACTGAATTTCGTCAGTGGAATGGATCTTTTTGAACCACTCTGAATTCTGTTTCTGAAAAATAGTCGGGTCATCTTCACATCCTGTGTTGTGTGTGTTTCTGAAAAAAACAGTTAACTGGATTTAAATGTTGTTAATGCATTTTAGAATTTTAGAATGACTCAATTTTCAGCCAAGTTTGTTTCTGAACAGTAGTGACATGGAGTAGTGTAGTAGTCCTGTAGTGACCAAATTTTCAATTACTCTCTGTAAGTTGGTGAAAATACCCCTTATATACTCTTACAACCTGGGTATGAACCTCTCTTCTCTACTTCATCTTTACTGAATTTACTGAATGTGTGTATTCTCTGAACCACTTATTCTTTGTCTACTGAATTTTAGTGAATGTGAGATGTACTCCTGTAAACTGAGATGTGCTTTTGTAAAGTGTGATGTCAACTTGTGAATTATACTCTGTGCAGTTGTTTCTGAGGACAACTGTTTATTGCCTGAAAGATAACACAGAACTGATCAAACATCTTGTAGGAGTAATTAACTAGCTATGTTACTCAAGGAAACCTTCCTCGGATTAACTTGTTTATTTGCAGTACTTCTCTCTGTCTGCAGAACAATTCTTTAAACTGGAAAAGAGGAGGCAAGAGGGACCATGTGTAGCTGATGTCTGAGAGCCTAAAACTTGCTTATGCAGTAAATTGCCCAAGTTAGCTGTAATACATTCATCTTACTACAAACAAGAATGGTGTGCCCAGGTTTACACTATTGTTTTCAGTTAACTAAACTGGCAAAGATTATGACATGACAAGTGTCAAACAGTTCAATTTATCTTGCAAGTACAATTTGACCAGATTATATACTGCAATTTTGATTCAGTTAGATGATTGGCTTACTGGAGTACAGATTAACTGAAGCCTGAAACCTGACATACAACACACAACATGCTTAGTCCCTCTTTAGTTCATTCACTTCACATCATTCAACTTTAGAGTCGTGATTCATGATTTGGACATATGGGTGCCCTCTCTTTTCTTTGTAATTTTGATTGGGAGTAAATGACAAAATTACAGGTCATTTTTTGAGAGTGGACTGTTTTCCATTGTGTTTCTGCTTCAATCTGAATGCCATCTTAATGTCATCTCTGAATGAGTACTGTATTAATGATCATTATTACAGGAAGCAACAGCAGCACGAAGAGATTACATGGGATGTCTACTCCTTATGCTTGCAACAACAACATCACTAAGAGATTACAACAAGGAACAACAGCAGTTGCAACACTGTACCTTCTTCTTCAGAGATGATCAGCAGCGAAGAACAATAGCGCAGCACGAGCACGAGCTCCACCGGCAAGCATGGAGCATGGGCGAGCGTGCAGGCACCCGAGCTTGGGTGGCGGCGGCGCCGGTTTTTGGTCACCGGAAGAGCTACTGACGAGCTCCAATGGCGGCGAGCGGCAGACCACCACGACCAGGAGAACCAGCAACCAATCGATAGCGGAAAAGAGACCTGGAGGACCCAACGATTACCCTGAAGCTGTTGAGCAGCTCGAGGAAGCCATAGGAGGAGCGATGGCGTTAAGCTCGTGTGCGGAATCGGCGGCCGGAGTGGGAGGAAACGGGATCGATTCCGTCGATCCACGGCTTCCCAGAAAGCGTGGCTCAAGGAGGACGTATGTATGGGCGAGGCGGAGCTCCTGGTATGCTCGGGGAGGACTAAGGAGGTGCGATGTCGCCGAGCTCCTGTGCCGACGCCGCTGTCGGCGTGGGAGGAGACGAGCTCGTTTTTGGGGTGCGGGGGGAGCTCCTGTGCGGAAGCAGCGACCGGCAGCAGGGGAGAAGCAGCGACCGACCGGCAGCAGCCGTTTTGGCCAACGGCAGGAAATCCACCGGCCAGCCTGGCCGGCGGCAGGATCTTCCCTCGCCTGGAGCCTGCGTGCGGGTTGATTTTAGAGAATTCAAAGTTGCGCAAGGGTGTTTTTGTAAAAAGTGCGATAGTTCAAATTTGAAACACCCGCGACATGTTTTTCGGGACGGAGGGAGTATTTTATTTTTCTTAAGAGGATGATCAGGCAAAGCATTAAGAAATTGGCAAAGCCTCCCCCAAGCTTGTGGGAGACTCTCTTCTTCAATTTGCACAAAGTTAAATATTTCATGTAAAGCAGCTTGTTTCTTATGAGCAGGGAAATATTTTTCAGAGAAGTAATAAATCATATCCTGGGGACTACACACACAACCAGGAGCAAGAGTATTGTACCAAGCTTTAGCATCACCCTTTAATGAGAACATAAATAATTTGAGAGTATAATAATAGCGAGTTTTCTCATCATGAGTAAAAAGGGTGGCTATGTCATTCAACTTAGTAAGATGTGCCACAACAGTTTCAGTTTCATAACCATGGAAAGGATCAGATTCAACCAAAGTAATTAACTCTGGGTCAACAGAGAATTTGTAACCCTTATCATCAATAAAGATATGTGAGGTAGCAAACTTAGGATCATATTGCATTCTAGCACTCAAGGATTTTTCTTTATACTTGCATTATAATCTCTAGATAATCTCTATCCTTACAAGCAAGAATATCTCTAGTTGTCTCCTTATTCATAACATAACCTTCTGGTACCTTAGGCAATTCATATCTAGGAGGGCTAGTTCGAATATGTGTTTCAAGATTTTCAGTTTCAAGATCATCGTAAGTTTCAACAATATCATGTTGTCTTACTCTAGCAATTTGTTCATCAAGAAATTCACCTAGTGGCACATCATCATCATCAAGCAAGGTACTAGCATCGTCATAAGTATCATTCATAGTAGAAGTAGCATCACCAACAACTTGCGACATATCAGGCTTAATAGCATGTGGTGGTGTTGCAAGTTTACTTATAACAGAAGGTGAATCTAAACAAAGCTAGATGGCAGTTCCTTACCTCCCCTCGTCTTAGAGGGATAAATGTTAGTCTTTGCATCCTTCAGATTCTTCATAGTGATAAATTGATAATAATCCCAAGTGACTCAACAAATATAGCTATGCTCCCCGGCAACGGCGCCAGAATAAGGTATTGATAACCCACAAGTATAGGGAATCGCAACAGTTTTCGAGGGTAGAGTATTCAACCCAAATTTGTAGATTCCACACAAGGGGAGCCAAAGAATATTTGTGAGTATTAGCAGCTGAGTCGTCAATTCAACCACACCTGGAGATTAATTATCTACAGCAAAGTGATCAGTAGCAAAGTAATATGATAGTAGTAGCAACAGCAATGGTAACGGTAATAGTGATAGCAGTGATTTTGTAGCAAGGGCAACAGTAACGATAGCAGTAGTAACTTAGCAAGAATAATAGAAGATAAATTCGTAGGCATTGGATCGGTAATTTGGTGGATGATATTCATCATGTGACAGTCATAACCTAGGGCAATATGGCACTAGCTCTAGTTCATAAATATAATGTAGGCATGTATTCCGTAAATAGTCATACGTGCTTATGGAAAGAACTTGCATGACATCTTTTGTCCTGCCCTCCCGTGGCAGCGGGGTCCAATTGGAAACTAAGGGATATTAAGGTCTCCTTTTAATAGAGAGCCAGAACAAAGCATTAGCACACGGTGAATACATGAACTCCTTAAACTACGGTCATCACCGGGAGTGGTCCCGACTATTGTCACTCCGGTGTTGCCGGATCATAACACGTAGTAGGTGACTATAACTGGCAAGATCAGATCTAGAACATGGATATAATGGTGATAACATAAACGGTTCAGATCTGAAATCATGGCACCTGTGCCCAAAGTGACAAGCATTAAGCATGGCAAAGTCATAGCAACATCAATCTCGGAACATAATGGATACTAGGGATCTGGCCTCCCAATGAAGAACAGGAGGTGACGGCGGCTCCATCTCGTGGAACGCGATAATTCTTTCTCCCTGATTTTTTCTGGAAATATGTGATTTTATAGCGTAGGTTTCAGCGTCTGCGGGGCCACCAGGTGGGGACAACCCACCTGGGCGCGCCTGGAGGGGGTGCGCCCTGGTGGGTTGTGCCCACCCAGGTGCCCCCTCCGGTGGTTATTGGCTCCAGAAATTCTCATATATTTCATAAAAATCCTCACAAAGTTTCGTTTCATTCCGAGAACTTTTATTTCTGCGCAAAAAACAACACCATGGTAGTTCTGCTGAAAACAGCGTCCGTCCGGGGTTAGTTTCATCAAATCATGAAAATTAGAGTCCAAAACAAGAGGAAAAGCATTAGGAAAATTAGATACGTTGGAGACGTATCAGAGGCGGATGCGCCTGCGGCTCCATGCGGAGGCCTTTGCGTGCGGGTGGCACCTGGCCAGTAGGGGAGCCCGCGCTGCCACGACAGCCGATGGTGAGAGGGCAGGACGAAAAGAGTTGATTCGTGAGTGATACGTCTCCAACATATTTATAATTTTTGATTGTTCCATGCTATTATATTATCATTCTTGGATGTTTTACAATCATTTTATAGTCATTTTTTGGTACTAACCTATTGACATAGTGCCAAGTGCCAGTTGTTGTTTTCTGCATGTTTTTCACATCGCAGGAAATCAATACCAAACAGATTCCAAACGCAGTGAAACTTTTTGTGGATTTTTTTGGACCAGAAGACATCCAGTGGGCCAAATAAGTACTGAAGAGGGTGCCCGAGGTGAGCACAAGACACCAGGGCGCGGCTGGAGGCCCAGGTGCACCCTAGTGGGTTGTGCCCACCTCGGTGGCCTCCCGCACTGCCTCTTTTCTCTATAAAT
Source organism: Aegilops umbellulata (assembly GCA_032464435.1). NCBI lineage: Eukaryota > Viridiplantae > Streptophyta > Magnoliopsida > Poales > Poaceae > Aegilops > Aegilops umbellulata. The sequence goes on along the minus strand of CP136056.1, from coordinate 400,548,109 downwards.
ACCCAAATATTCCAGAAACCCTAGGGGAGTCGAGTAAAATCAATTCCAGCCGCCGCAAGTTCCAGAACCACCAGATCCAATCTAGACACCATCACGGAGGGGTTCATCATGTCCATTGGTGCCTCTCTAATGATGCGTGAGTAGTCTTTTGTAGACCTGCGGGTCCGTAGTTAGTAGCTAGATGGCTTCCTCTCTCTCTTTTGATTCTCAATACAATGGTCTCTTGGAGATCTATTTGATGTAACTCTTTTTGCGGTGTGTTTATTGGGATCGGATGAACTTTGAGTTTATGATCAGATCTATCTTTTTATCCATGAAAGTTATTTGTGTCTTCTTTGATCTCTTATATGCATGATTGCTTATAGCCTCGTATTTATTCTCCGATATATGGGTTTTGTTTGGCCAACTTGATCTATTTATCTTGCAATGGGAAGAGGTGCTTTTTGATGGGTTCAATCTTACAGTGCTTGATCCCAGTGACGGAAGGGGAACCGACACTTATGTATCGTTGCTATTAAGGATAACTAGATGGTAAATAGATCTTGTCTACATCATGTCATAGTTCTTATTGCTTTACTCCGTTTCTCCATGAACTTAATACACTAGATGCATGCTAGATAGCGGTCGATGTGTGGAGTAATAGTAGTAGATGTAGGCAGGAGTCGGTCTACTAATCTTGGACATGATGCCTATATAATGATCATTGCCTGGATATCGTCATGATTATTTGAAGTTCTATCAATTGCCCAACAATAATTTGTTTACCCATTGTTTGCTATCTTTCTCGAGAGAAGCCACTAGTGAAATCTACGGCCCCCGGGTCTCTTCTTTATTATATTTGCCTTCGCGATCTATTTGTATTTGCTTTTATTTTCAGATATGTTAAACCAAAAATACAAAAATACCTTGCTGCAATTTATTCTTATTTATTTTATCTCCCATTCCAGCGAGATCTATTTATCTAATCTACTACAATTTTTATCCCGTCTAGTTGCCAACTTCTAGCGCCGTTACCCGAAAGGGATTGACAACCCCTTTAATACGTTGGCTTGCGAGTATTTGTTATTTGTGTGCAGGTGTCGTTCATGTAGTGTTGCGTGGTTCTCCTACTGGTTCGATAACCCTAGTCTCATCACTAAGGGAAATACCTATCGTTGTTGTGTTGCATCATCCCTTCCTCTTTGGGGAAATACCGACATAGTTCAAGCAAGCATTAGTGAGAAATTTGTAGAAAACCCCTCAAGTCTTAACATATTCCAGCCGTTCACGTGACGTGTCTAGTCAATGCCATGTTGTACCACTTGACCAGTGTCGAATCAGCGTATACGTAGAGCAAAGTGTAGGATGGATGGTACGTGAACCCCTAGAGCAAGTTTAGGGGTGATATTTTGGGTATTTCTAACTACGGAGACTAAAGTAACCGCCGACGCGAGTATGAGGACCTATAGTGAATTTTTCTCTACTTTAAATTATGAGGTCGAAGTTCAATTGCCCACTTAGCAACCCGGCCCATGGCTTCTATGTTTTGAATAATATCACCTAAAGGAGCAGAGCTAACCACAGTAATAGGATGACCAAGAAAATAATGGTTCAAATTGTGACTTGCCATGAGCACCCCAAATATCAGTTTCGGCCAATGTGGATATCGTTGCTTGCACTCAGTCAATACCTCACTGACATAATAAGCCGGCCGCTGAACTAGGTACTCCTTACCCACCTCTTTGCGCTCCACAACAACTACTATGCTAACTGCCTTACTATTAGCCACCACGTACAGGAGCAAAGGCTCTTTTTCAATGGGAGGGGCGAGGATGGGTGGCTCAGCTAACTGTTCGTTGAGCGCTTCAAACGCCTCATTGGCAGCATCACTCCAGACAAAGTGATATGTCTTCTTCTTTGTCTGATATAAAGCAATTGCCTTCTCTCCCAGGCGACTTATGAACCGGCTTAAAGCCACAATGTGACTGGCCAAACGCTGGATATCATTGAAACACACCGTCTTAGAAAGCGAAGTGATAGCCTTTATCTTCTCCAGATTAGCTTCAATGCCCCGTTCTGTGACCAGAAACCCTAGCAGTTTACCTGCAGGCACACCAAAGACACACTTGGCCGGATTAAGCATCATTTTATAGACCTGAAGATTGTCAAAAGTTTCCCTTAAATCATCAAGGAGAGTCTCCTTCTTCCTTGACTTGACCACAATATCATCCACATAGGCATGAATGTTGCACCCAATCTGACTGTGAAAACAATTCTGAACACATCGTTGATAAGTCGCCTGAGCACTCTTAAGTCCAAAAGACATAGAAACATAGTAGAAAGCCCCAAAAGGTGTAATAAAAGATGTCTTCTCTTGGTCTTTGACTGCCATCTTGATCTGATGATAACCAGAATAAGCATCCAAGAAGCATAAGCTCTCACAACCCGCCGTTGCATCAATGATTTGGTCGATATGGGGGAGAACAAACGGATCAGCTGGACAAGCCTTGTTAAGATCTGTGTAGTCAACACACATACGCCATGTGCCATTTTTCTTAAGTACAAGCACAGGGTTAGCCAACCACTCAGGGTGAAAAATTTCCATGATAAACCCGGCCGCTAAGAGCCGAGCTACCTCTTCTCCAATAGCCTTACGTCGTTCTTCGTTGAAACGATGGAGGAACTGTTTAACCGGCTTAAACTTGGGATCCACATTAAGGTTATGCTCAGCGAATTCTCTTTTTACACCCGGCATGTCAGAAGGTTTCCCTGCAAAGATGTCCCAATTCTCATGGATGAACTCGATGAGCACACTTTCCTATTTGGGATGCATATTAGCCCCCACTATGAACTGCTGAGATGAGTCGCCAGGAATAAAATCCACTTGCTTGGTATCATCAGCCGATTTAAACTTCAACAGAGGGTCCTGCTCAGTAGTGGGCTTCTTCAGAGGGGTCATATCAGCAGGGTCAACATTATCTTTATAGAACTTCAGCTCCTCAGTAGCACAAGCTGACTGTACATAAGTTGCATCTCCTTCCTCGCATTCCAAAGCGATTTTCTGATCACCATGGACCGTAATTGTCCCCTTTCGCCCTGGCAACTTGAGCTGTAGATAAACATAAAAAGGGCGAGCCATGAAGTTAGCATAAGCCGGTCGTCCGAACAAGGCATGATACAGACTCTTGATTTTGACCACTTCAAACCATAGTGTCTCAGCCCGGTAGTCATAATCATCACCAAAGGCTACTTCCAGGGCAATTTTTCCCACAGGATATGCCGACTTACCAGGCACCACACCATGGAAGACTGTGGAAGACGGCTTAAGATCCTTGTCAGTTAAATTCATCCGGCGAAAAGTGTCATAATACAAGATGTTGATACTACTGCCACCGTCCATAAGCACCTTAGTGAATTTATAGCCACCAACTTGGGGGCCACCACAAGGGCTAAGTGACCCGGGTTATCAACCCGCGGCGGGTGATCCACCATGCTCCACAATATTGTGTGCTCAGACCATCTCAAATACTGCAGAACAGCCGGCTCTACCGCATGAACTACCCACTTATGAACCTTCTAATCTCGTTTGCAAAGACTTGTGGTGAAAACATGGTATTGGCCACCATTGAGCTGCTTTGGATTACTCTGATATCCTAACTGATTACCTTGCTGCTGGTTACCCTGGTCAGACTATTGGTAATGACCACCCTGGTTACCTTGACCTAGATAGCCAAAACTTGAACCGCCACCACCAAAGCCAAACCCCTGAGAACCAGATCCTGACCCGTCGGGCGGCCCATTATTATTGCCATGATTCTGACTGAGGCTGTAATTCCTGAACTCTCGCATAACCCAACAATCCTTCCAGGCATGAGTGGATGGCCTCTTGGGAAGATTGTGCTCCGGGCATGGGTCATTAAGCGCCGCCTCAAGATTAAAAGGCTTTGCACTGCCAAAGGGTGGCTTACCATTACCGTTGCGGCTCTGGTTCTTGTACCCAGTGTTGGTGTTAGCCACTAGATCTGACCCGTCGTCGGGGCGTCTGCGCCTACCACCATTACCTTGATTGTTGGCATTATTTCCTGCCATATTCTGCTTCTGACTCTTACCATTCCCAATCTTCTTGCACTTGTTGGACTTCTCTTCATCAGATCCAGGGTCTTTTGTGTTGTCATAGTCTGCAACTTAATGAGAGCCACCATGAGCTCGCCCATGTCATTACAATAACGCCTAAGCCACCCAAGCTTTTGCTTAAGGGGAACAAAGTGATAGTTCTTCTCTAAGATCAGAACTGCCTGACCCGCCGCAATACTGTCAGAAGAGTGAATAATAGAACAGACCCGCCGGACCCAATGGTGGGCCGACTCATCCTCGCGTTGCACATAGTGGTCTTGATCAACAATCATCAGAGGCTGCTTGCATTTCTCATGAAAGTTTTTGATGAAACGCGCTTTCAACTCTGCCCACGAGCTGATGGAATTAGGAGGTAATCCTTTTAACCATGTGCGATCTGGTCCATCCAACATCATAGTAAAGTATTTTGCACAGACCACATCATTGGCATCAAAAATCTCCATGGCTAACTCATAACTCTCGATCCAGCCCTCTGGAGGGAGATCAGCTGTATAATTAGGCACTTTGCGAGGACCCTTGAAATCCTTAGGCAGATGTTCATTACGCAAAGCCGGTACTAAACACGGCACTCCAACCGCCCTATAAATCATCTCGGCTCCTACTGAGGTCGAAAGGGTCATCAGAGGCTGCTGATAAGCCCCTTGCTGGGCCGCCTCCGCCTCACGATGAGATCTGGCTTCATCCACAATCGCCTGAGCATTGATCAGTAGGTTATCATCACGGGGCGCGTTACGACGCCATTCCTGTTGGAAACTGCAGGCAACTCAACACGCCGGCTGTAACTTCGACTTGGGCGAGGGGTCGAGTAAACACTATCACGGCTATATCAGTAAGCCACCTGCTGTGCAACAACCGTTTGAGGGAGTTCAGCCGCGTTCCTAGTCTCCATCGCAACCGGTGACTCGCCCTCGATGGGAATAGCCGTCAGCCGGGTTGCCGCTGCTAACATGTTATCCACCGGGTTAGAAAAGTGCCCTGGCGGTGGCGTCAGAAAATGTTGAGGCAGTGTTTGATTGGGGGCGGGTTACGCGCCCGCTCCTCCCTCCGTGCCAGCTCAGGCTGCCAAGGTTGAGCCACCGCCCGATTTCCTGGCACATCTGGGTTTAACTGTGGATTCACCCTTGCATCTGGAGTGCTTGGACCTACCCCGGTGTGTTAAACAGATTCATGGGCTCATAATGCAAAGGCAGGCGGGTCTCGTGCCTCCTATGAAGAACTGTGTTAGAGGCATTCTGATCTAGACTTAAACGCCAAGCGTCTGCCCTCATGTGCTCCGACTCAGCCGCGATCTGTGCCCCCTCCGCTGCCATCCTGGTATTCTCTGTGTTGATATCCTCCTAGGCCTTAGTGATCTTTGCCTGAATCTTTACAATCTCTGCATTGCGCTCTGCTTGATTCGCCACAGTAACCTCTGTTGCTAGCAAAGTTGTCAGAGTGCCAAGAGATCTGATAAGACCTTAGCCGGTAACATATCTAAGTCACCAGCACCGGCTGCCGCGACAACGGTCGAGCTCGATGTCATAGCCGCAGCTGTTGATGAATTGAGCGCCATGAAGATAGCAGCCCGGCACGGCGGCTCATAGGGGTCCGAAATACTATCACTGTCGTGGTTTTGTCACGGCAGATGTCCTAGAGAAAGGACTTAGTCCTGGAGCCATCGCGACGGGTTAGCTTGAAGGGGTTAAAGCGGACACAAGGACGTAGAGAGTTTTATACTAGTTCGGCCCCTTCGATGAAGGTAAAAGCCTACGTCTAGTTGTGATGGAATTGATGGGGTTTCGATGACTAGGGAGCAAACAAGCTTCGCCTAAGTCTCGAGTTGTTGTTGTCTGTCCTGAACCGCCGCCGGGTCGTCCCCTTATATACACGGGTGACGCCCGTCGGTTCACAGAGTCCCAATGCCGGTTCATACTCGTATCTGGGTTGGTCTCTCATTATTCCTATCTTACAATACAAGTTTATACAAACGCCAGTTTACAGCTATAGATCTTAAACCGACTACAGACCTTGGGCCTTTATCTTCCTCCTTGGGCTTTAACACCTTTGAACTACTGATGAAGTTAACCCGGCCCAGGTAGGCCGGTTTACGCCCAGTAGTAATGTCCCCAACATTAGGCCCCAGATTGATTTGAACAGGTTCATGTCAATCCTTATCAAAAATCTTCGTCTTCAACATCTTCTTGTAATTGTTGAACCGCCGTGATGTCACCTTCTCTGGTTGCTGTAAACCGGCATGACGTCATTATAATGGAAACATTCATGATATCTTCTTTGTTTAATAGATCCACAATAATCGAGGCGACAGCTCCGCTTCCGAGATTTTCGATTCCTTGATTTATGCGCCTGACGCATGTTTCTTGCTTTATAAATAGGACTGAAGGGTCATTACCTTTCTTCCCTTCGTCCTCTTTCTCTTGATCTTCCTCGCGTCGCTAGCCTCAGAGCTCCACCGCCGCCGTCGACCCCTGCACCATCCTAGGCCGCTGCATCAACCTGAACGTACCAGAGCACTGCGGTAGCTTTCCGCATCTTCCTCGATTCTGGTAAGCTTTCTGTTCTTCTTAACATAAATGTGTTCTTAGGGTTTTGTGTTCTTGCCGTGTTCATCACTTGTTCATACTCGCACCCAGACCCCTAGATAGATCCGTGAAACCCTGCTCTGAATAGCAGTAGCTTTTAGCATCCGCTTGTAGTTTTATGCTCAAGTCCGTAGATCTCCTCTATATATCTGCCCATTGCTTCAATACTGTTCTGCTTTAAGCTTTTGAATATTTTCTTGTTTTTCTGAACTTGCTTCAGATCCATTGCTGTAATAAGACCATGTGAAACCTGTTTCTGCATACTTAGCCATCCGCAACCTCAATTTCTTTCAATGTTTAGATCAGGCGGTTTAACTTAATATAGAAAAAGTTAATAAACAGGTATATACCATTAGTCCCCTTGTTGAACCGCCATACCTCTTTAGCCAGACACTGTTGCTTCATAGAACTTCGGTTTAGATATAGCTGTCTCCGGTTTAACATTGCACATACCAAAATGTACTGTAATCAATGCATCCTTGAACCGGAATCACCTATCTTGTAGATTTCACCATGGCCAAGCAAGTATATGAATGCAACTGGGTTCCGTCTCGCGTCACAGAAACTCAACTAAATAATCTGGTCCTGACTGGCGCTTTAAGCAGCAAAGACACCATCCATTGGAAGGTCCCTGGCAAAGAATGCCCTCCCACACCTCAAGAGGGAGAGGTTATCGTTTTTGCAGATCACTTAGCCCGGGGTTTTAATCCACCCGGTTCAAAATTCTACCGGGATGTCTTAGCCAATTTCCAACTCCGCCCACAAGACACTGGCCCCAACTCTGCTACCAACATCTGTCACTTCCAAGTGCTCTGTGAGGTGTTCTTTCAAGAGGAACCCACAGTTGAGTTGTTTAAAGATTGCTTCCATCTAAACCGCTGCACGGAATTTACTGATGGCTCCAATACAGAACTGGGTGGTGTGGCGATTCACAAAAGAAAGGAGGTCACTTATCCTCATGCCAAACTGCATAGCCACCCCAAGGAGTGGAATCAATCATGGTTCTATTGCAAAGACACCTCCCCTGCTAATGAAAATCCTTTGCCTGGTTTTCGTCCGGAGCGACTTAGCAATACACACCCCTTTCCGCAAAGGTTGACTGCCAAAGAAAGAAGTAAATACGCTCCTCAACTGTCCAAGCTCAGAGCCTTCATGGCCAACGGTTTAACAGGAATTGATCTCGCACGTTGTTGGATATCATGGAGCATACTGCCCCTCAGCCAGCGCTCCGGTTTGATGTGCGAGTATACTGGTAGTGTCGATGACCCACTCCGACATGTTAACATCCAACTCACAGATGACGAGGTCACAGAAGCTGTAAAGAAAATGTTGAACAAACCGGAACACCTTTGTGCTCGAACCGGCCTGCTTCCCTTCTGTGCTACCAATAAACCGCCAGCTGTAAGATTTTGACTGTACTTTTTTACTAACATGTCCTTGCTATTTCTGTATATTCTTTAATATCAACTGCTGTTTAAACAGGGCGATGATCCGTTTTGGAGCAAGAAGCTTCCTCAGGAGAAACCAGAAAAGCCAGACAAACCGGAAAATCCAATCCGGCCAAAGACCAAATTCATTAAGAGGCCTGCTCATAAGAGGAAAACCACTGCATCTTCTGATCCGCCCGCTGATGACGATGTGGGTAATCCGGACCTTGAGGTAGAACTTGATTCACTTGGCTTGCTTTTTACACGCCTTATTGATGATAATATTTGTCAAGATGATGCCGAAGCTAGTCATGCTGATGCTGCAGAGGTAATTACTCTCTCTTCTAATTCGAACCTTTTGCCTTCGCTAAAAATCCGCCAGGCAAACCGGAAAGTTAAATTTTCTCATCCTCTTGCTTACTTGGATCCCAAATTTCTTATGAAGACCCAACAGCATGAAGCTCGCCGCACAACTCGGCACAGCGGCCAGGTAGTTACCTCCGCCAGTTTACCGAACAGTCCGGTTGGGAAACGCCGTTCAGAGGTCTCTAATTTGCTTGTTAGTACTTGTCGTAAAGCGGGCTGTTTTCGTCAACCGCTTAATCCATCTGACTCCGATTATCAGGTTACTTCCCACTCATCCTCTGGCGAGTCATCGGCTACTCAGCTGCCACCGCTCAAAACTGTGCTTGGGTAAGCTTATACTTATCATAATATTTCTGATGCGTTACTTTGTAACATACACTATTTTTGACTTTATTACTCCTTTCAGGGCCAAGCCTAGGCCGAGCAAGAAGGCTCGCCTGGATAAAGCGGCCGAAGAAGAAACTGCCCCTGAACGGGACAACACCTTAGATCTTGAAGCGGCTATTCGTGAAGACGTGCCCAACGACCCGCCGCTGCAAAATGAGGATTTTATTGCTGAAGAAAGGCCTGTTGACGCCTTCGGTCCTGCCGACCACCCTAGAAGTCCCATCCGGACTGAGAAATCCACCAGCCCATCCAAGACTACTGGTAAACCGACCGCCCAGTGCAAACCGGTGACACCCAGGATGATGAAGTTGTTATCACTGGTGTTGGCCATACCGAGCCAAGCAACCCTGTCGCTTTGTCCAAACATACTGCCAAGGACGAATTTGCCGCAATGGGCAAGGGAAAGTGGAATGTCGACTTGGCGACTTATGCTGCTCTGAATGCCCAGGATCTTCATTCTGGCTACCTAAACCGGCTGTATACCAGTCGTGATTATGAAGCTGGCCTAGTGAATATGATGAAAGAGAAATTTGAGGTAACTTCCATATGCCTCTTCCTGCTTGGATATTTTAATCTTGCTGATTCTCCTAGCCCCCAAGGGCCGGTTTGTAATCTTCTTTCAAACCGGGACTTGTGAAATACAAAGCTGAATACTTCAGAATTTGCTGATGTAGCCCCCAAGGGCCGGTTCAACTTAGCGTAGTTAAACCAGGACTTAAGTAAGTAATATTACAGCACCAGAACTTATTTGAGCAAATAGCCATTAGCCCCCAAGTGCCAAGTTGAATACTTGTATTGAGCTTGGGACTTTGCAATCGATTGACAGTTGAAGATCAAATATGCATTAGCCCCCAAGTATGAAGTTCATAACATTTTATGTGGTTGGTACTTCAATGCTTGTACCGTTTGTTAAATCATATGACTATCTGTATTTAGGCTGAACTGAAGACCAAAGAAAGCCAACTCGCTGATCTTCAAGAAAATTTGAAATCCCAACAAGCTGAAACCTCAAAGGCGAAAGAGGAATTGACCAGCGCTTTAAGCTTTATGGAATAGCTTAAGGAGGGCTTCAAGAAAGAGTGGACGGATTGGGCCACTTAAAAGGCCGCTTTGACCAAGAAAATTGAAACTGCTGAAGCCGCCCTCAAACCGGTGGTAGATGAGCTGACCAGCGTAAAGCGGCAAGTGCATGCCATGACTGCCGCCATCTTTGGTAAGCGTCCTTTAACTTTTGTAATAATTTGGCCTTCCGATGATAGGTCTGGTTTGTGAACTTTTTGTCATTTTGCAGGCACACGCATTGGTCACTTGGGGTCAGATGTTTGGATGAAATTGAAGGCCGCCTACACATTAATCGAGGAGCTGTATACTGGGGCGCAGCGGATCATCTCTACTGCATCACACAACAATCCGGCGCCCACCTTAATTCAAGATACTCTTAAGAGGTTGTCAATGCTTCCCGCCCGGGTTGAAGAGCTGAAGAAATCTGCTGCTTGAACCGGTGCCATCAATGCCTTAATCCGGGCAAAAGCATGGGTGCCGGATTTCGATCCTGTTGAGGCAGCTCAGGGCTATCCCAGTTTGAAGGAAGACGGCTCAGAGTTCAATGAAGATGACCTGAGAGCGCTAAACCAGGCGGTGCGCCCTCTGGCTTGCCAATTGGTGGAAGAGGCAGACTTGTCGCATTATCAAGCTCAATAAAATAATCAGAACAAACGAGTGGCTGCACCAATTCCTGAAGCGGAGAATCTGATCCCTCCAATCCGTAAGCATACTTACGCTCCTGATATTGAACCATCTTCACTGATCCATGACGAAGCTGTCTTTCAAGCCTTAATGGGAATCGACTGGACCACTGTTGACTTCCAGCCACTGGGTAGGGAAGAAGCTGAAGCGGCGCAGGACGACCCACAACCATCAGACCAGGGCGGTGACCAAGCTTGAACCGGAGACCGGTTTAAATGGCTGCTTTGTTATATTCCGCCAAGAAAACAATGATCTTATTTGGTTTAAATAGCCAAAACTCTTGCTTCTGAGATGCCTTCGTGCATCAGTGCTGATACTTTTGTTTGAAAGATCGAAACCTTCAATCTATATCTCCTGCAATCACAAAATCTTAAACTGCCACGGTGGTTGTACCGCCAGTCGGTTTATGACCTTTATATATATGTGCAAGGAAATTGAGGTATATGATCAAAGTTTGTGATACAAAATACCTGCCATCGCTGGGCATGAAGTTGGCTTAGCCAATCTTGAAACGGAGGTTTATAAACCTGTACCGTCAAAGGAGAAAACAGCTCATGTGTGTACAATGCCGGTTTACCATGTAAACCGTGTCGGGTTACGATAAACACCCTGTTACTCCAGAATGGGATGTTAACAAAAAAAAGTCAAACCGGGCAAATAACCTCCGGATTAAAAATGGACCGTGTTCCGTCAATTGACAGTTTGAAACCGGTCTAAAACATTGTCGGTTTAATAAACGCAACAAAAATAAAGCAACAGTTATTAAGGAAATATTGAAGCAAAGGCAATGATAAAACCATTTGCAAAAAGAGGCTTTATTGAGCCGATCAGATGGTGTTACCATGGTCGGACACGACCAAGCTCCCGATAGGTGTAGCTATGGTTCAAGTCAGCCCGGTCCCCAAATCAAACCGTGGCATTATGCCGATCAAGAAGCGTGTGACACTCCAAAAAAAATTATTTGGTTTTAGCAAAAACCTTGCTGGTTTTTCTTTTGTGGATGAGGCCTTTAAATTTTTTTTTTAGAAAAAGCAATCCTCTTAAAAATCTTCTTTCTTTGGCTAGGATTGTTATTTCTGGTTTCTTCTTCAAACTTTGGGTTTGACCTCTTTTTTTTGAAAAAAATCTCCTCTGTTGGTCCTCTTCTCAAATTATTTTTGGGAGTTCAATCTTTTCTTTTTGAAAAGAAAACTCTATGAAAAAAAATTGGGATCTTCATTCTTTTAATAACCACCCATGACCTTGTATTTTTCCCATGAGGTAAAACCACCCCAAAACCTTCTCTCCTCCTTGTTAGCAACTCAAATTCCCTGTCTCAACTCATCCAAATAAGTTTTGGATTTTATTTTGATTATTTCACCTCTCAAATCTTTTCTGATCTTTAATTTGAGCCTGACCCATTTACAAAGCTAGTACCTTGTAGAATTTGTATTTGGATGTCAAACCAACTCTACTGGCTAGTCCTTTGTACCCATAACCCAGAACCATCTTGATCCACTCATCTACTTTTCAAAATTTTCAACTTACACTCCCTGCAAGTTTGGACCAGATTTGCCAAATTTGGTGAAATTCATATCTACCCTTCTCCAAAAATTCCACCAAAAATCAGACAACCTACTGGAGCAATGAGAAGCTACTCTACCAAAAATCAGCCCAAGGAAAAATTCCTACAAGCCAAAAACATTCTGTCGAACACCTTGCATGCACTGTTTCAGACACTTTCAGTTAAATTCAGTTTCAGTGTCGATCTCCGTCAGAGAGGTGCAGTCACATGATCATAGTGCCTTTGGCACGTTGCTCGCCGCCTGGCTTGCTTGTCCAAAGCCCCGCACGCGCGCTTGGCAGCTTCCCGGCGTCGGTGGCGCCCTTGCCCGCCTGCGCCGGCGTGTCTTGCGGCGGCCGAGCCGCCGCAGCGGCCGACACGAAGCAGAACGGCGGCGCAACGCCGTTCAGCACCACCCAATCTCCCTGGTGGCTCCGCGTGGCCCTCTCCGCGCTAGCGCACGCATGCAGCACAGCCGCCGTGGCGCGGCGTGCACAGCGCACGCTCTCTGCCGCCGACGGGTCCGCGCCGCCCCGTTCCGTCGAACCCCACCTCACCAAGCAAGTCCCTACGCCGTTAGCGCATAAACCGCACAAGGTGGCAACCACGACGACGCTCCACCTCTAAAACCTCCCGTGCAACCTCCACGCTGCCGTAATCCTTCGCCGGAAAACTCCGTTCACGGCCACCGCCTCGGATCACCTATAAAAGGAGACCCCGAGCTCCCCATCAGGCTCACACCACCTCTGCACTACACCAACGCCCCGCCAGGCCACTAGGAGGGCCTCGAGGAGGTCTCCTCCCCCAACTCCGGCCACTCCGTTCCGCCTCGGCCTCCAGCTCGATTCACTGCGGTGAGGTCATCTCCGGCGCCCAAACTCCGTCAAGCACCTCCTCTAGCTACCAGATACTTGACCCCCACCTCAATTTGATCATTGCAGCCCTCTACGGCGAGCTTCACCCTCGTCCGGACCACCGTCCGCCGGAGCAAGGGCCACCGTCGACACAGTGCACGCCGGCGACCACCACGACCACCACCCGACGCGGAATGGCGCCCTGAACACGGAGGTAACCTTCGATCCCCCTGCCTCGCCGTGGATCGCCGCCGGCGATCGCCGCGGCTCTCTGGCGCCAAAAGCGTCGCCCCAACCCGACGGGTGGGACCGCCCCGTCAGGTTTCTCTCTTTTTCGAATCGTTTTCTGAAAGCGCATTCGGGCAAACTACGTCTTCTCTTCTGAGCCGGCGTATTTGAGACTGAAACGTTTTCTGTTTTTATAAATAGAACCCTGGGAAGTTTCTATTTCATTACAGATGGGTCCCTGGGCAAAAACCTTTATAACTTTTTAACAGAAGGATATTTTTGAATGATTCTTTTTCTGTTTTCTTCAAAATTTTGTCTAGTTTTTTATCAGATTTATTTGAAAATTTCTTGGATTAATTTCTGTGCACCTCTTGGTATTTACGATAGTGCGTGTATCCTCTTTATACCGTAGATACCGACGGAGGTGACGGGACCGCAAACTTCATCGAGCTAGACTCCGACTACTCTGAACCAGGCAAGCATGTTTGAACTTTTGATATGATGAGTGTCTTGGCATGTTTTGCATTTAGTTAGTTTCATGGTATGTTATGGAGCATACCGATGAACTGTTTATTATGCATTGTTGGGACAAGTAAGTTCGATGCTCCATACATTGTTGGATGTGAATATGCAAGGCCATGTGTTGGTAAGAAAGGTGGGTAAGATGGCAGTGTTGTAGCATGCCAGTCTTATGCCATGCAAGTTAACTTCAGTACCAACCCGTATCGGTTGGGTTCATATCCATTTCCTATCCCTGTACTACCACATGTTTCCCGAAAGGGATATGGTTTAGTAAGTCGCAAACCGCTTTCTTGGTACACACCAAAATGGAGAGGCCGGGATGATGGTTCCATGGCCCTGGATTAAAGCCAGTCATCCGGTCAGGGGGCATGGGTGTTTCCGGTTGGGACCGAGAGGGAGGGCACCCCTTAGAGCGTGCGTATATAAATTTGATCCCATGCTATTCGAGATTGTGATCTCCCCGTCTCAAAAGTTTTTCTTGGACGATGTCTAGGGTGATTCCTGGCATCGAGAGGTTGGATGGGTGTGTACTGGTTAGCTGTGTTTTCTTCTGAAATACCGTAAACGGAACTAGTCCATGTGACTATGGAAATCCGTTAACTGTGGGAAATTTATGTACAAACTCTGCAGAGTCAAACTTCTTCAAATCATCTTATTCATATCCAAGATTCGTACTAACTGACAAGTGCCAGTTTTGGTGACAGATTACTCGGTGGGACACATGAGCACTAAGAACGGTTAAATGTTTATTCTTGTGGATGGACTAACCCATTTATTTTCAAGAGTTGAATATTGATTATGAATATTATTTCCTTGTCAGTTAAAGCCCTTTAGGTGGTGTCGCTCAGACACCCGACTGTGGCATTTCTTTTAAAGCCCTTTAGGTGGTGTCGTTCAGACGCCCGACTGTGGCATTTCTTTTAAAGCCCTTTAGGTGGTGTCGTTCAGATGCCCGACTGTGGCATTTCTTTTAAAGCCCTTTAGGTGGTGTCGCTCAGACGCTCGACTGTGGCATTTCTTTTAAAGCCCTTTAGGTGGTGTCGCTAAGACGCCCGACTGTGGCATTTCTTTTAAAGCCCTTTAGGTGGTGTCGTTCAGACGCCCGACTGTGGCATTTCTTTTAAAGCCCTTTATGTGGTGTCGCTAAGACGCCCGACTGTGGCATTATTTTCCTTCATTTATTAATTTACCTTTCGTGGCGTCGCTCTAGACACTCGATTGGTTTCCTTTACTTCACTGTTGGGATTTCAGGCGGACTACCGCCGATTCCCTTTTTACTTACCTTGCCTGCAAACATTTCAATTATGCATTGGTGAACTAATCATGACGCATTCATGCATGCATTTGTTATATCTTACGTCCGACTATCTTGCGAGTACTTTCAAAGTACTCACTGGCTTGTTGATTTGGCCAGATGCTGACGAAGGTGATCTCATGGATGAAGAGTTCGATAGCGAGTCCGACGCTTAGAGGAATCCCAGTCAGTCTCGTGTGACCCTGGACTTGGTCACTATATTATACCCGCTTCCGCAACCCAAATAAATTCATCGAGCCTCACCCCGACGCTCGATGGGATGTTAGTTTGAGAGCCACTTTATCCACTCCCCACTGTGTTACTCCACCACTACCCTATTTGCGAGTCAGTAGTATGCCACCACTCCCTTGTGTCATATACGCCTTATGTATAATTGTTGGCACGTTTGTAATAAATTGTTGAGCATCCTCAGCTCAACCCTGTAATATATTTGATGCTACTGGCTTATTGTATCAAGTGGTTGTCAACCAGTGAGGATGTTTATCTCAAACTGGATTTTTAAGATTGGTTTCTCAATAAATATTTTTATTGAAAAACCGGTTGTGACAAGCTTGGTACCAGAGCCAGGCTGACTGTAGGAAGCCACTAGGTGCGATCGCTAATTGGTTATTAGCATGTTTCCTTGTTCTTGAGGAAAGGTTGTATGTGATACAAGCAGAAGATTTTGTCGATCCTGAAAGATGCTAACAAGTATGCAAAGCTCCAGCGATCCTTCTAAGGACTGGAGTAAGCATCTCGGAGTTGGAATGTACACTTTGATGAGATGATCAAAGATTTTGGGTTTATACAAAGTTTATGAGAAACTTGTATTTCCAAATAAGTGAGTGGGAGCACTATATAATTTCTGATGAGTATATGTTGTTGACATATTGATGATCAGAAATAATGTAGAATTTCTGGAAAGCATATAGGGTTATTTGAAAAGTGTTTTTCAATGGAAAACCTGGATTAGGCTGCTTAAACATTGAGCATCAAGATCTATAGGGATAGATCAAAACGCTTAATGGTACTTTCAAATGAGCACATACCTTGACATGATCTTGAAGGTGTTCAAGATGGATCAGTCAAAGAAGGAAGTTCTTGCCTGAGTTGTAAGGTACGAAGTTAAGACTTAAAGCTCGACCACGGCAGAACAGAGAGAAAGGATGAAGGTCGTCCCCTATGCTTAGACATAGGCTCTATACGGTATGCCATGCTGAGTACCGCACCTGATGTGTGCCTTGCCACATGTCTGGCAAGAGGGTACAAAGGTGATCTAGGAGTAGATCACCAGATAGCGGTCAAAATTATCCTTAGAGGAATAAGGATATGTTTCTCGGTTATGGAGGTGATAAAGAGTTCGACATAAAGAGTTACATCGATGCAAGCTTAACACCTATCCGGATAGCTCTGAGTAGAGATACCGGATACGTATAATGGAGCAACAATTTAGAATAGCTCCAAGTAGAACAGTTATTTGAAGTGGCTCCAAATAAAGCGTAGAGATTTGCGAAGTACATACGGATCTGAGTGTTGCAGACCCGTTGACTAAAACCTCTCTCACAAGCAACATGATCAAACCCAGAACTCATTGAGTGTTAATCACATAGTGATGTGAACTAGATTATGAACTCTAGTAAACTCTTTGGATGTTGGTCACATGGTGATGTGACCTGTGAATGTTAATCACATGGCGATGTGAACTAGATTATTGACTCTAGTGCAAGTGGGAGACTGTTGGAAATATGCCCTAGAGGCAATAATAAATAAGTTATTATTATATTTCCTTGTTCATGATAATCGTTTATTATCCATGCTAGAATTGTATTGATAGGACACTCAGATACATGTGTGGATACATAGACAACACCATGTCCCTAGTAAGCCTCTAGTTGACTAGCTCGTTGATCAATAGATGGTTACGGTTTCCTGACCATGGACATTGGATGTCATTGATAACGGGATCACATCATTAGAAGAATGATGTGATGGACAAGACCCAATCCTAAGCCTAGCACAAAGATCGTGTAGTTCGTATGCTAAAGCTTTTCTAATGTCAAGTATCATTTCCTTAGACCATGAGATTGTGCAACTCCCGGATACCGTAGGAATTCTTTGGGTGTGCCAAACGTCACAACATAACTGGGTGGCTATAAAGGTACACTACAGGTATCTCCGAAAGTGTCTGTTGGGTTGGCACGAATCGAGACTGGGATTTGTCACTCCATGTGACGGAGAGGTATCTCTGGGCCCACTCGGTAGGACATCATCATAATGTGCACAAGGTGATCAAGGAGTTGAATCACGGGATGATGTGTTACGGAACGAGTAAAAGAGACTTGCCGGTAACGAGATTGAACAAGGTATCGGGATACCAACGATCGAATCTCGGGCAAGTATCGTACCGATAGACAAAGGGAATTGTATACGGGATTGATTAAGTCCTTGACATCGTGGTTCATCCGATGAGATCATAATGGAACATGTGGGAGCCAACATGGGTATCCAGATCCCGCTGTTGGTTATTGACCGGAGAACGTCTCGGTCATGTCTGCATGTCTCCCGAACCCGTAGGGTCTACACACTTAAGGTTCGATGACGCTAGGGTTATAAAGGAAGTTTGTATGTGGTTACCGAATATTGTTCGGAGTCCCGGATGAGATCCCGGACATCACGAGGAGTTCCGGAATGGTCCGGAGGTAAAGATTTATATATGGGAAGTCCTATTTTGGCCACCGGAAAATGTTTGGGATTTTTCGGTATTGTACCGAGAAGGTTCTAGAAGGTTCCGGAGTGGGGCCCACCTACATGGGGGGACCCACATGAACGTGGGTGGTGGGGGCAAGGCCCCACACCCCTGGTCAAGGCGCACCAAGATCCCCCCTTAGAAGGAATAAGATCATATCCCAAAGGGATAAGATCAAGATCCCTAAAAAGGGGGGATAACAATCGGTGGGGAAGGAAATGATGGGATTTCTTTCCTCCCACCTTTTCCAACGCCCCAATGGACTTGGTGGGCAAGAAACCAGCCCCCTCCACCCCTATATATAGTGGGGAGGCGCATGAGAGCTTTACCCAAGTTCTGGTGCAGCCCTCCCCCTCTCCCAAGTCCTCCTCCTCTCCCGCAGTGCTTGGCGAAGCCCTGCAGGATCACCACGCTCCTCCACCACCACCACGCCGTTGTGCTGCTGCTGGATGGAGTCTTCCTCAACCTCTCCCTATCTCCTTGCTGGATCAAGGCGCGGGAGACGTCACCGGGCTGTACGTGTGTTGAACGCGGAGGTGCTGTCCGTTCGGCACTTGGTCATCGGTGATTTGGATCACGACGAGTACGACTCCATCAACCCCGTTCACTTGAACGCTTCCGCATAGCAATCTACAAGGGTATGTAGATGCACTCTTCTTCCCTTCGTTGCTAGTTTCTCCATAGATAGATCTTGGTGACACGTAGGAATATTTTGAATTTCTGCTACGTTCCCCAACAGAAGCATGCTATCCAGATGGCAGCCCGCGAGTCAATAGCTCGCCTCAGGGATGTCCTTCCCGTGATGAAGGCTCGTCGCTACCGCTATCTTCCATGCCACGTGCCTTACACCTGTCACTATGCATACTCCTGCCCCAGAGGAGAACGAGACGAGGCCTTTGAGATGCTTATTGGGTATCTTCGGGCTCTGGAGGCCGCCTTCGACAACTTGGTGGACGACTTTGTGGCCGCCCGCATGGACTCAGTCCATGGCTGTGCTGCCAACAGGAGGGAGCTCCTGCCCACAGCACCGCCACTGACTTATGCCTCATCATCAGCATCCTATGCACCAGCTCGTCGCCTGCCTTCTACTGAGGTGTTCAACCAGGTCATTGCGCCCACTCCACCGCACACTGCACCGCCACTCGCGCTGACTCATATCCGTGTTATTCCGCCCCTGGCACCCGCTCCTTCTGCTTGGCGCAGCACTACTCATATGGAACCTATTAACGAGGAGGAAGTTGAGTCTCCAGCCTCCCTACGCCTCACCCTTGGCAGGGCCAAGGACATCATCAACATCTCCGACTAAGTACGCTTAGCCGTCGCGCGATGTACCGCCATGTAAGATATGGGAAGTAGCCTGTTTGCGCATCATGTAGGATCTGGAGAAGTGCACTAGCCTAAATAACATGTCAGGAATATGTACGCATATCCTGAGTGACGTATTGTATAATTATCGCCCGCGTGTAAGATACGTAATGAGCAGTCTTTCTCCGTGCGCAAATTAAATGGTTTTCCCTAGTAATCTTGGCTATTTGGTTTCTTTGCCAACCTTGTGCTTTTATGGATTTATTTTTTTGTTTGCTTATGGGTTTCGCAAAATATATCCCCAGAGTGAAAAATGTCTCGTCCTTGGACTCGCTCCATGCCAGCTCCGCCAGAGGAAAATTATGGCACTCAAGCAGACAACAATTTTGCACAAGGGCAGTCGAACCAATATTATGACAATCAACCAGGCAACAATTTCACTCAAGGTCAATCAAGTCAACAGGGTAGTGAGACGGCACTATCTCAAATGTGCCACCTGTATGAACAAAGTTAGCAACAGCATTGGGAAATGATGAACCAAGTCATCAACATGAGAAATCACCATGGACAATATCCGTAGCATTCCAAGTTATCCGAGCTACGGAAGACGCGTCCCCCAACATTTTCTCATACTGATAAGCCTCTCGAGGCCGAAGACTGGCTTCGAGACGTGGAGAGGAAATTAAATATTGCACAATGTTCAGACCCCGAAAAGGTACTATATGCTCCGCATTATCTCACGGGAACAGCCGCATCTTGGTGGGAGAATTTCCTGCACATGCATTCCAACGTAAACAATATAACCTGGGATGATTTCAAAGAAGGCTTCCGTGGCGCGCATATTCCTAAGAGTATCATGAAAATCAAGAAGAGAGAATTCGATGACCTCAAACAACGGAACATGACAGTGTCAGATTACAACGGTCAGTTTACTCTGTTATCTCGATACGCCAATGAAGATCGTATGTCTGAGAGCAAGAAAATGGAGAAATTCCTTGACGGTCTAGCGCCCGCGCTAAAATGCCAACTGGTCGTACACACTTTCCCAGACTTTAAGACACTGGTGGATAAGGCCATTACTCTGGAAAATGAAAGGCGCAGTTTGGAAGATTTCTGCAAGAGAAAAAGGGACCAGACCAACCATACTCGCAATCATCGAAGCAAGGCAGATTTTCAAAAAGGTGGAACACACAAGTTTGCATCCAATGCCTCACGCCCAATCAAGAATTTCCATGCAAGGGACAAGGAGTTCACCTATAGCCCCGGCGTTACTTGTTACGCCTGCGGAGAAGAAGGACACTATGCCAAGCAGTGTCCCAAGCCTAGAAACTCAGCACCAAAGCCGAACTACGGCAGCAATATTTCAGCACCCAAGCGAAACAATTTCAATCCCAACAACAACCACAGGAAGGGTCATCTGAACCACGTAACCAAAGAGGAGGCACAAAATGCTCCGGATATCGTACTCGGTACGTTTCCTGTCAACACAATACCTGCAATGGTTTTGTTTGATTCTGGAGCTTCTCATTCTTTTGTTTCGAAAAGTTTTGCGTTGCAAAATAATTTTTTGATGCTTCCTTTGGAGAAATCCATGATCATCAAGTCCCCTGGGATTCAGCAAGTTACTCAGAGTTACTGTCAGGATGTGATTATTGAGTTCGAAGGGCTGAAGTTTCACGCAAATCTTATTGTGTTGGAAAATAAAGGACTGGATGTCATCCTTGCGATGGACTGGCTAACCACAAATAAGGGTTTCATTGACTGTTTCAACCGGACCGTAATCCTCACGCATCACCTCGGGAAGACAATAAGGGTATCCGCCAAGGAAAGAAAAATACCCCGGCAACCGAGATTGAATAAGGTGGACGTTTCTAACCTAAACAAAGTTCCAGTAGTATGTGAATTTCCAGACGTATTCCCCGAAGAGCTACCAGGCATGCCACCAGACCGAGAGATAGAATTCAGCATTGAGTTAGCACCAGGAACCACCCCCATATACAAGAAACCATACAGAATGGCACCATCCGAGTTGGTTAAACTGAAGAAACAAATAAAGGAATTGCTTGACAAAGGATACATTCGAGCCAGTTCCTCACCATGGGGATCACCAATTTTATTTGCCAAAAAGAAAGATGGAACGCTGAGATTGTGTATTGACTACCGAGCACTTAACATGGTCACAGTCAAGAACAAATACCCGATGCCCAAGATAAATGATTTATTCGATCAGCTCGCTCAGGCCAAGGTATTCTCAAAAATTGACTTAAGGTCAGGATACCATCAACTGAAGGTGCGAACAGAAGACATCCCCAAGACAGCCTTCACCTCCAGATATGGACTGTATGAGTTCACAGTAATGCCATTTGGGTTGACGAACACCCCCGCATATTTTGTTCACCTCATGAACAAAGTATTTATGAAATTTATGGACAAGTTCGTTTTGGTATTCATCGACGACATTCTGGTGTACTCCAAGACACCGGAAGAGCACGCTGAACATCTCAGAATTGTGCTAGGAGAACTCAGGAAACATCAATTATACGCCAAATTCAGCAAGTGCGAATTTTGGCTAAGGCAAGTAGGCTTTCTAGGCCACGTGCTGACCCAAGACGGTATCGCCGTGGACCCGGAGAAAGTAAAGGTCGTACTTGGCTGGAAGTCACCAGCCAGTGTGATGGACATACGAAGTTTCTTGGGAATGGCAGGATATTACCGCAGATTTATTGAAGGATTCTCCACCATAGCCAAACCTATGACACAGTTACTCAAGAAGGAAAAGAAGTTTGAATGGACAGAAGCCTGCGAGAAAAGTTTCCAAGAGCTAAAGCGGAAATTAACAACAGCACCGGTATTAGTTGTGCCAGACATACACAAGAATTTTGAAGTATATTGTGACGCGTCCAGGAAGGGTCTCGGATGCGTGTTGATGCAAGAAGGCAAGGTTGTCGCATACGCTTCAAGGCAACTTCGCAAGCATGAGGAAAATTATCCCACTCATGACTTAGAAATGGCAGCCGTTATTCATGCACTTAAGGAATGGAGGCATTTCCTACTTGGAAATCGATGTGAAATATATACGGACCATAAAAGTCTCAAATATATTTTCACGCAGCCAGAACTAAATTTACGGCAACGACGCTGGTTGGAATTGGTAAAGGATTATGATGTTGGTATCCACTACCATCTAGGTAAAGCAAATGTAGTGGCCGATGCTCTCAGTCGGAACCCCAGCCCCGACAAAAGCAGTCTGCAGGGCCTGAGACCCGAGTTCCAACAAGAATTTGCCAAACTCAACTTATTGATGGTAGCGGAAGGCACCATAACAAATTTAGAAATACAACCCGACCTTGTGGAGAAAATTAAAGGAGCTCAGCCTGGACACCCCAGCATCGAAGGCATCAAAAGAAAGGTGAGTATAGGCAAGACCTCGGAATTCATCATAGACGATGAAGGTATAGTATGGTACGGAGAAAGACTCTGCGTACCAAACATAGAAGATCTTAAACAGCAAATTTTGGC
This sequence comes from Aegilops umbellulata, assembly GCA_032464435.1. NCBI lineage: Eukaryota > Viridiplantae > Streptophyta > Magnoliopsida > Poales > Poaceae > Aegilops > Aegilops umbellulata. Next base: position 400,525,480 of record CP136056.1, on the reverse strand, counting down.
CGAAGCCCACACCGCCCCATATTCAATCCACCCTGGAGGGACCAAAATGTATAAAGATATTCAAGAAAGATTTTGGTGGCACGGTATGAAGAGGGACATCGCTACCTTCATTGCATGTTGCGACTCATGTCAACGCATAAAAGATGAACATCAGAGACCAGCCGGACTACTGCAACCAAACAAAATACCCGAGTGGAAATGGGATGAAATAGGGATGGACTTCATTGTCGGACTACCTCAGTCACGACACGGGAATGATGCTATATGGGTCATCACCGACAGGTTAACCAAGGTGGCACATTTTATTCCAGTAAGAACAACCCACACCACTCAGAAGCTTGCTAAGATTTACCTCTCCCTCATAGTCTATCTGCACGGTGTCCCAAGGACTATAATATCCGACAGGGGCACTCAGTTCGTCTCGAGATTTTGGGATCACTTACAACAGGCACTGGGAACTCAACTAGCCGTCAGTACAGCTTACCACCCCCAGACAGATGGGCAAACAGAACGCGTAAACCAGATTTTAGAAGATATGCTAAGAGCATGTGTCCTCACATATGGAACCAGTTGGGAAGAAAGTCTGCCATACGCCGAGTTCGCATACAACAATAGTTACCAGGCCAGCCTGCAAATGGCACCATTTGAGGCTCTATACGGACGGAGATGTCGCACCCCGTTAAATTGGTCTGAGACCGGAGACAGCCGCATCTTCGGACCAGACATGCTCAGAGAGGCCGAGGAAAAGGTCAAGTTAATCAGGGATCGACTCAAGACCGCACAAAGCCGACAGAAGAGTTATTACGATCAGAAGCATCGTGGGGTCAGCTTCGAACCCGGAGAGTTTGTGTACCTACGAGTATCCCCTATGAGAGGACTACAACGATTCAAGATTAAAGGGAAGCTAGCACCAAGATTTACCGGACCATTCTGTATATTGGCACGAAGGGGCACGGTAGCCTACCAGCTAAACTTACCTAAGGAACTATCAGATATCCACAACGTATTCCACGTTTCGCAGTTAAGGAAGTGCGTAAGCAATCCAGAGAAACAAGTGTCCCATGAGAACATCGATGTGCAACCAGACCTCACCTATCGGGAACGCCCCGTAAAAATCTTAGAGGAGTCAGAAAGGAGGGCCCGACAAAAGACCATTAAATTTTTTCAGAGTTCAGTGGAGCAATCATACTGACAACGAAGCAACTTGGGAAAGAGAGGATTTCCTTTGAGTAGAGCATCCGCACTTATTTAAGGATCAGCTGAAATCTCGGGGACGAGATTTTTCCTAATGGGGTAGGTGTTGTGACACTCCAAAAAAAAATATTTGGTTTTAGCAAAAACCTTGCTGGTTTTTCTTTTGTGGATGAGGCCTTTCAAATTTATTTTTTATTTTTTAGAAAAAACAATCCTCTTAAAAATCTTCTTTCTTTGGCTAGGATTGTTACTTCTGGTTTCTTCTTCAAACTTTGGGTTTGACCTTTTTTTTTTTTAAAAATCTCCTCTATTGGTCCTCTTCTCAAATTATTTTTGGGAGTTCAATCTTTTCTTTTTGAAAAGAAAACTCTATGAAAAAAAATTGGGATCTTCATTCTTTTGATAACCACCCATGACCTTGTATTTTTGCCCATGAGGTAAAACCACCCCAAAACCTTCTCTCCTCCTTGTTAGCAACTTAAATTCCCTGTCTCAACTCATCCAAACAAGTTTTGGATTTTATTTTGATTATTTCACCTCTCAAATCTTTTCTGATCTTTAATTTGAGCCTGACCCATTTACAAAGCTAGTACCTTGTAGAATTTGTATTTGGATGTCAAACCAACTGTACTGGCTAGTCCTTTGTACCCACAACCCAGAACCATCTTGATCCACTCATCTACTTTTCAAATTTTTCAACTTACACTCCCTGCAAGTTTGGACCAGATTTGCCAAATTTGGTGAAATTCATATCTACCCTTCTCCAAAAATTCCACCAAAAATCAGACAACCTACTGGAGCAATGAGAAGCTACTCTACCAAAAATCAGCCCAAGGAAAAATTCCTACAAGCCAAAAACATTCTGTCGAACACCTTGCATGCACTGTTTCAGACACTTTCAGTTAAATTCAGTTTCAGTGTCGATCTCCGTCAGAGAAGTGCAATCAAATGACCACAGTGCCTTTGGCACGTTGCTCGCCGCCTGGCTTGCTTGTCCGAAGCCCCGCACGCGCGCTTGGCAGCTTCCCGGCGTCGGTGGCGCCCTGGCCTGCCTGCGCCGGCGTGTCTTGCGGCGGCCGACAGGAAGCAGAACGGCGGCGCAACGCCGTTCAGCACCGCCCAATCTCCCTGGTGGCTCATCGTGGCCCTCTCCGCGCCAGCGCACGCATGCAGCACAGCCGCCGTGGCGCGGCGTGCACAGCGCACGCTCTCTTCCGCCGACGGGTCCGCGCTGCCCCGTTCCGTCGAACCCCACCTCAGCAAGCAAGTCCCTACGTCGTTAGCGCATAAACCGCACAAGGTGGCAACCACGACGATGCTCCACCTCTAAAACCTCCCGTGCAACCTCCACGCCGCCGTAATCCTTCGCCGGAAAACTCCGTTCACGGCCACCGCCTCGGATCACCTATAAAAGGAGACCCCGAGCTCCCCCTCGGGCTCACACCACCTTTGCACTACACCAACGCCCCGCCAGGCCACTAGGAGGGCCTCGAGGAGGTCTCCTCCCCCAACTCCGGCCACTCCGTTCCGCCTCGGCCTCCATCTCGATTCACTGCGGTGAGGTCATCTCCGGCGCCCAAACTCCGTCAAGCACCTCCTCTAGCTACTAGATACTTGACCCCCACCTCAATTTGATCATTGCAGCCCTCTCCGGCGAGCTTCACCCTCGTCCGAACCATCGTCCGCCGGAGCAAGGGCCACCGTCGACACAGTGCACGCCGGCGACCACCACGACCACCACCCGACGCGGAATGGCGCCCTGAACACGAAGGTAACCTCCGATCCCCCTGCCTCGCCGTGGATCGCTGCCGGCGATCGCCGCGGCTCTCTGGCGCCAAAAGCGCCGTCCCGTTTTCAAACCCGACGGGTGGGACCGCCCCGTCAGGTTTCTCTCTTTTTCGAATCGTTTTCTGAAAGCGCATTCGGGCAAAATACGTCTTCTCTTCTGAGCCGGCGTATTTGAGACTGAAACATTTTCTGTTTTTATAAATAGAACCCTGGGAAGTTTCTGTTTCATTACAGATGGGTCCCTGGGCAAAAACCTTTATAACTTCTTAACAGAAGAATATTTTTTGAATGATTCTTTTTCTGTTTTCTTCAAAATTTTGTCTAGGTTTTTATCAGATTTATTTGAAAATTTCTTGGATTAATTTCTGTGCACCTCTTGGTATTTACGATAGTGCGTGTATCCTCTTTATACCGTAGATACCGACGGAGGTGACGGGACCGCAAACTTCACCGAGCTAGACTCCGACTACTCTGAACCAGGCAAGCATGTTTGAAGTTTCTATATGATGAGTGTCTTGGCATGTTTTGCATTTAGTTAGTTTCATGGTATGTTATGGAGCATACCGATGAACTGTTTATTATGCATTGTTGGGACAAGTTTGATGATCCATACATTGTTGGATGTGAATATGCAAGGCCATGTGTTGGTAAGAAAGGTGGGTAAGATGGCAGTGTTGTAGCATGCCAGTCTTATGTCATGCAAGTTAACTTCAGTACCAACCCGTATCGGTTGGGTTCATATCCATTTCCTATCCATGTACTACCACATGTTTCCCGAAAGGGATATGGTTTAGTAAGTCGCAAACCGCTTTCTTGGTACACACCAAAAAGGAGAGGCCGGGATGATGGTTCCATGGCCCTAGATTAAAGCCAGTCATCCGGTCAGGGGGCATGGGTGTTTCCGGTTGGGACCGAGAGGGGGGCACCCCTTAGAGCGCGTGTATATAAATTTGATCCCATGCTATTCGAGATTGTGATCTCCCCGTCTCAAAAGTTTTTCTTGGACGATGTCTAGGGTGATTCCTGGGATCGAGAGGTTGGATGGGTGTGTACTGGTTAGCTGTGTTTTCTTCTGAAATACCGTAAACGGAACTAGTCCATGTGACTATGGAAATCCGTTAACTGTGGGAAATTTATGTACAAACTCTGCAGAGTCAAACTTCTTCAAATCATCTTATTCATATCCAAGATTCGTACTAACTGACAAGTGCCAGTTTTGGTGACAGATTACCCGGTGGGACACATGAGCACTAAGAACGGTTAAATGTTTATTCTTGTGGATGGACTAACCCGTTTATTTTCAAGAGTTGAATATTGATTATGAATATTATTTCCTTGTCTGTTAAAGCCCTTTAGGTGGTGTCGCTCAGACGCCCGACTGTGGCATTTCTTTTAAAGCCCTTTAGGTGGTGTCGTTCAGACGCCCGACTGTGGCATTTCTTTTAAAGCCCTTTAGGTGGTGTCGTTCAGACGCCCGACTGTGGCATTTCTTTTAAAGCCCTTTAGGTGGTGTCGCTCAGACGCCCGACTGTGGCATTTCTTTTAAAGCCCTTTAGGTGGTGTCGCTAAGACGCCCGACTGTGGCATTTCTTTTGAAGCCCTTTATGTGGTGTCGTTCAGACGCCCGACTGTGGCATTTCTTTTAAAGCCCTTTATGTGGTGTCGCTAAGACGCCCGACTGTGGCATTATTTTCCTTCATTTATTAATTTACCTTTCGTGGCGTCGCTCTAGACACTCGATTGGTTTCCTTTACTTCACTGTTGGGATTTCAGGCGGACTACCGCCGATTCCCTTTTTACTTACCTTGCCTGCAAACATTTCAATTATGCATTGGTGAACTAATCATGACGCATTCATGCATGCATTTGTTATATCTTACGTCCGAACTGTCTTGCGAGTACTTTCAAAGTACTCACTGGCTTGTTGATTTGGCCAGATGCTGACGAAGGTGATCTCATGGATGAAGAGTTCGATAGCGAGTCTGACGCCTAGAGGAATCCCAGTCAGTCTCGTGCGACCCTGGACTTGGTCACTATATTATACCCGCTTCCGCAACCCAAATAAATTCATCGAGCCTCACCCCGACGCTCGATGGGATGTTAGTTTGAGAGCCACTTTATCCACTCCCCACTGTGTTACTCCACCACTACCCTATTTGCGAGTCAGTAGTATGCCACCACTCCCTTGTGTCATATACGCCTTATGTATAATTATTGGCACGTTTGTAATAAATTGTTGAGCATCCTCAGCTCAACCCTGTAATATATTTGATGCTACTGGCTTATTGTATCAAGTGGTTGTCAACCAGTGAGGATGTTTATCTCAAACTGGATTTTTAAGATTGGTTTCTCAATAGATATTTTTATTGAAAAACCGGTTGTGACAAGGCGTGGCAATGGTTCGGGTTCGACCAAGCCCCCAAGTGATTCTATGGCCTTAGGCCGATCAAGAGGCGTGACTGGTTCAGACTTGACCATGTCCCCGAGTGATCTGGTGGCTTTCGCCTATCAAAAGGTGTTGCATTGGTTCGGACACGACCAAGCCCCCAAGTGATGTTTATAAAACTTTTAAGGGGTAAACCGGAGGCCGCTTTAAGATAGAACAACTCCGTGTAACCACGCATGATGTAAAAGAACATATACCCCGCTTTAGCTGAGGCTCTCGTTTATTATATTAATCATAATATATACACTGTCATAATATGTACATAAGTAGAGCCGATGGCTCAGGTATAGTAAGGCCGAAGATGAGCTATGTTCCATGGCCTGTTGGTCTCCTCCTCTGATCTACGTGAGTCTTTATGCTCTCGAATATCAATCAGATAGTACGACCCGTTGTGCAGATTCTTGCTGACCACGAAAGGTCCCTCCCAAGGTGGGGATAACTTTTGCATATCAGTCTGGTCTTGGATGAGCCGAAGCACCAAATCTCCTTCTTGAAAGGTTCTAGTTCTGACTCGGCGACTGTGATAACGACGAAGATCCTGTTGGTAAATCGCCGAGCGGGCAGCTGCTATGTCACGCTCCTCATCCAACAGGTCCAAAGCATCTTGTCGTGTCATCTCGTTTTCCGCTTCAACATAAGCCGCCACACGAGGTGAGTCATGACGGATATCACTGGGTAGAAACGCCTCCGCTCCGTAGACCATGAAGAACGGTGTGTATCTTGTGGATCTGTTGGGCGTAGTATTAATAATCCATAACACAGATGGTAGCTCTTCTACCCAACAACCCGGAGTCCTCTGCAAAGGAACCATAAGCCGGGGTTTGATGCTTCTCAAGTTCTCTTGATTAGCTCTTTCTGCTTGACCATTGGACTGTGGGTGGGCTACTGATGAAACGTCAAGCCGGATGTGCTCTTGTTCGCAGAACTCCTTCATGGCCCCCTTGGACAAGTTGGTACCATTATCTGTGATGATACTGTGTGGAAAGCCAAACTGGAAAATCACCTTTTTTATGAATGGAACTGTCGTGGCCGCATCACACTTACTAACAGGTTCTGCCTCCACCCACTTTGTAAACTTGTCAACCGCCACCAGAAGGTGGGTCTTCTTATCCTTGGACCTTTTGAAAGGCCCAACCATATCTATCCCCCAAGTTGCAAATGGCCAAGTGATTGGAATCATCCTCAATTCTTGAGCCGGCACATGAGCGCGTCTTGAAAACTTTTGGCAACCATCACATCATCTGACCAGATCCTCCGCATCAGCATGAGCAGTTAACCAATAAAAACCGTGGCGGAACACTTTAGCCACCAAAGATTTTGAACCGGCGTGATGACCACAATCTCCTTTGTGGATCTCACGCAAAATTTCACAGCCTTCCTCGGGAGACACACAGCGTTGAAACGCCCCCGACACACTGCAATGATGCAATTCACCATTAACAATAGTCATAGACTTAGATCGCCGGATTATCTGCAGGGGCAAGGTTTCATCCTCTGTTAGCTCGCCCCGGTTCATGTACGCAAGATAAGGAAGTGTCCAATCCGGAATGACGTGAAGAGCTGCCACCAATTGAGCCTCCGGATCAGGAATAGCCAAGTCCGCTTCACTAGGGAGCTTGACCGACGGGTTGTGCAGCACATCAAGAAAAACATTACGCGGGACCGGTTTACGCTGAGAGCCCAACCGGCTTAAAGCGTCCGCCGCCTCATTCTTCCGACGGCCCACGTGGTCCACCTGATAGCCCTTGAAGTGACCTGCAACAATATCCACCTCACGACGATATGCAGCCATGAGTGGGTCTTTAGAGTCCCAAGTGCCAGACACCTGTTGAGCCACTAGGTCCGAGTCACCGAAGCACTTAACCCGGCTTAGATTCATCTCCTTAGCCATCCGGAGACCATGGAGCAAGGCTTCATACTCAGCTGCATTGTTAGTACAAGGGAACATTAAGCGGAGAACGTAACAAAACTTGTCACCTCGTGGGGAAGTTAATATGACTCCAGCCCCCGAGCCCTCCAATTACCGTGATCCGTCAAAATGGATGGTCCAATATGTGTGATCCGGCTTCTCTTCAGGGGCCTGCAGCTCCGTCCAATCATTGATGAAATCAACAAGTGCCTGAGGCTTCACCGCCGTCCGAGGCACGTACTTCAACCCGTGCGGCCCAAGCTCTATAGCCCACTTGGCAATCCGTCCAGTCGCTTCCCCGTTCTAGATGATATCGCCCAAGGGGGCAGAACTGACCACTGTGATGGGGTGCCCTTGGAAATACTGCTTCAGCTTCCGGCTTGCCATGAAAACTCCATATACCAGCTTCTGCCAATGCGGATACCTTTGCTTGGACTCAATAAGCACCTCGCTGAGATAAAAGACCGGACGTTGAACCGGATGCTCCTTGCTTGCCTCCTTCCGTTCCACCACAATAGCCACACTGACCGCCCGAGCATTGGCGGCAACATACAGCAGCAATGGCTCCTTGTTAATGGGAGCGGCGAGCACGGGCGGATTGGCCAATTGCCGCTTTAAGTCCTCAAATGCCTGATCAGCAGCGGAACTCCAGACGAATTGATCTGTCTTCTTCAACATCTGATACAAGGGGATTGCCTTCTCACCAAGGCGGCTGATAAACCGGCTCAACGCGGCAATCCGGCCAGCCAAACGCTGAACATCATTGATACACTTCGGTTTAGCCAGGGAGGTGATGGTTGTGATCTTCTCCGGAATAGCCTCAATTCCCCTGTTGGACACCAGAAAACCCAATAACTTGCCTGCCGGTACACCAAAGACACATTTGGCTGGATTGAGCATCATCTTGTACGTCCTCAGGTTATCAAAGGTTTCCTTCAAATCGTCAACCAGAGTCTCCTTCTTCCTTGATTTAACCACAATATCATCCACGTAAGCATGTACATTACGGCCAATCTGCTTGTGAAGGCAATTCTGCACACACCGTTGATAAGTTGCCTGGGCACTCTTGAGCCCTAAAGGCATAGATACATAGCAGAAGGCTCCAAAGGGTGTTATGAACGTCGTCTTCTCCTGGTCTTTAACTGCCATTTTGATCTGATGATAGCCGGAATATGCATCCAAAAAACTCAAACGCTCACAATCCGCCGTAGCATCAATAATTTGATCAATAAGGGGGAGGGCAAAGGGATCTGCTGGACAGGCCTTATTAAGGTCCGTGTAGTCCAGCACATACGCCAGGTGCCGTTTTTCTTAAGAACCAGCACCGGGTTAGCAAGCCACTCAGGGTGGAAAACTTCAACAATAAAACCAGCTGCTAAGAGCCTGGCTACCTCTTCTCCAATAGCTTTACGTCTTTCTTCGTTAAACCGGCGGAGAAACTGCTTCAACGGTTTCTATTTAGGATCCACATTAAGAGTGTGCTCAGCGAGTCGCCTCGGTACACATGGCATGTCAGAAGGCTTCCATGCAAAAATGTCCCGATTCTCACGGATGAACTCGATGAGCGCGCTTTCCTATTTCGGATCCAAATTGGCACTGATGCTGAACTGCTTAGACGAATCACCAGGCACGAAGTCAACAAGCTTGGTCTCAGCTGCCGATTTGAACTTCAGGGCCGGATCATGCTCCGTAGTGGGCTTCTTCAATGGAGTCATGTCCGCCGGATCAACATTGTCCTTATAGTACTTCAGCTCCTCAGTGGCACAAACCTACTCTGCGTAGGCCGCATCTCCTTCCTCGCACTCCAAAGCGACTTTGCGGCTTCCGTGAACCGTTATGGTCCCCTTGTGACCCGGCATCTTGAGCTGTAAATACACATAACAGGGCCGTGCCATAAACTTGGCGTAGGCCGGTCGCCCAAACAGGGCATGATATGGGCTTTGGATTTTTACCACTTCAAACGTCAGTGTCTCCGATATGGAATCATGATCATCTCCAAAGGCCACTTCCAGTGCTATCTTACCAACGGGATATGCTGACTTGCCAGGTACCACACCATGGAACACCGTATTGGACGGTCTGAGATCTTTATCTGTTAGCCCCATACGACGGAAGGTCTCATAGTATAGGATATTAATGCTGCTCCCTCCATCCATGAGTACCTTGGTGAACTAATAACCTCCCACCTGAGGCGCCACCACTAATGCTAGTTGACCCGGATTGTCAACCCGGGGAGGGTGATCCTATCTACTCCATATGATTGGCTGCTCCGACCAGCGTAGATAACGGGGCACGGCCGGTTCAACAGAGTTGACTGCCCGCTTCTGAACCTTCCGGTCTCGCTTGTCCAAGCTAGTGGTGAATACATGATACTGCCCACTATTCAGCTGCTTTGGGTTGCTATGGTAACCCGACTGCTGCTGTTGCTGATTGTAACCACCCTGGTTATTCTGATTATTTTGACTGTTATGTCCGCCCAGATTACCATTAAATCCTGAAACGGAATTTCCTCCGCCGTAACCCGGCCCGGATCCAGAGCCACCGCCGGAACTGTGATCATACCAGAAAGCATTAGAATTCTTGAACTCCTGCATAATGTAGCAATCCTTCCAAAGGTGGTTTGCTGGCACCTCCTTCGTCCCATGCTTCGGACAGGGCTGGTTCAATAGATAATTTAGGCGGTCCGGGTTAGGGTTAGGCGCCCCACTGCGATTCGGCAGTTTACCCTTGCGTCGCTGGTCCTTGTCCTGCGTGTTGGTATTAGCCACGAAGTCCATGTTGCCATCCGCTTTACGCTTGCCTCCGCCACCATTACCTGTCGAGTGATGCTGCTGACCTTTGGAGTTGCCGTTCTTCTTTCCCTTCCCTGTCTTGTCATCATCAGACTCGGGATCCTTGGTACTATCAGAATCGGCATACTTTACCAAAGCGGGCATGAGAGTCCCCATATCAGTGCAGTGGCGCTTCATGCGCCCCAACTTCAGCTTTAGGGGCCCAAACCGGCAATTGCCTTCCAGGGTTATAACCGCGGTGTCAGCGTTGATGCGGTATGATGAATGCAGAACTTGCGAGACCCGGCGCACCCAATGAGTCGTTGATTCTCCTTCCTCCTGGACACAGGCAGCTAGATCCACTATCGACATAGGCTTCTTACATGTGTCTTTGAAATTACTGATAAACCGGGCTCGTAACTGGGCCCATGAACTGATAGAATTGGTCGGCAAGCTTTTTAACCAAGTACGGGTCGTTCCTTCAAGCATCATGGTGAAATACTTTGCACACGCCGCATCATCCACATCAAGCATCTCCATGGCCATCTGATAGCTCTCCACCAATGTCTCTGGAGGTTGATCCGCCGTATAATTCGGTACCTTGCACGGGCCCTTGAAATCCTTGGGCAGGCGCACATTGCGTAAAGCGGGGACAAGGCAAGGCAACCCCAAAGAACTAGAGGTAACTCCAGGCTCGACCGAGGTGGTTGGACAAACCGGCGTAAGTTGACGAGCCTGATACTGTGCGGCTAACTCGGCCTCCCTGCGCGCTCGGGCCCAGTCCACCACCTCTTGAGCGTTATCAGCACCACCCGTCGGGTTGTTGTCGCGGGGTGCTCCACGTCGTGCATTGCTTGATACGGCCGGTTCATCCATATGTCTGCTATAGCTCCGGCTTGGACGAGGGGTTGAGTGGATCCGGTCGCGGCTGTATGAATACGCTTCCTGTTGGACCAAAGCTGTCCTGAGAAGCTCCTTGACCCGGCGCGTCTCCACCGCCTGCGGCGAATCACCTTCAATTGGAATGGCCTCCAACCGTGCAGCAGCGGCAACAAGATTGTCCATCGGGTTGGAGTAGTGACCCGGGGGTGTTGAAACAGCCTGAGGCACAACAATGTTATGGCGAGGTAGATCTATCAAACGGGGCTGAACCGGCGCGCCCGTCCCAGGTGCCCCCGTCTGATTTACCACTGGCGGATTACTGGTTCCTGCCCCTGGGGTATTGAAGAGGTCTCTAGCTTCGAAGACCGAAACCAAACGGGATCTGTATTTCCTCTTCATGACTTGATGCGACGCGTTCTGACCCAACATGAGCCTATAAGCTTGCGCATCCAAAGCGGCCCGCTCTGCAGCCATCCTGGTATTTTCAGCTGCTAGGTCTGCCTTGGCCTGAGTAATCTATTCCCTCACCGTTGCAATCTCCGCGTTGTGAGCGTCCTGGTCCGCCGGGTTAGCCTCTGCCATGAGCGCAGCCAACGCATCAAACAGATCCGATAAAACTTGAGCCAGCGAGCGCACAGGGCCTCCTGCCCCGGCAGCCGTCGCCGCTGCTGAACCAGAGGTCATTGCCGCAGCGGTCGAAGAATGAAGCACTGCTTGTGTACCAGCTGTCGGTGTCAAAACCGGCAGATCTCGGGTAGGGGGTCCCGAACTGTGCGTCAAGGTCGGATGGTAACAGGAGACAAGGGACACTTTATTTTACCCAGGTTCGGGCCCTCTCGATGGAGGTAAAACCCTACTCCTGCTAGATTAATATTGATGGTATGGGTAGTACAAGAGTAGATCTACCACGAGATCAAGGAGGCTAAACCCTAGAAGCTAGCCTATGGTATGATTGTGTATGATGATGGTTCGTATCGTTGTCCTACGTACTACAACCCTCCGGTTTATATAGACACAGGATAGGGTTAGGGTTACACAGAGTCGGTTACAATGGTAGGAGATCTTGAATATCCGCACGCCTAGATTTCCTTCCACGCCAAGAAAAGATCCTTCCGGATATGGGATGAAGTCTTCAATCTTGTATCTTCATAGTCCTGGAGTCCGGCTAAAGGTATAGTCCGGCTATCCGAACACCCCCTAATCCAGGACTCCCTTAGTAGCCCCTGAACCAGGCTTCAATGACGACGAGTCCGACGCGCAGTTTGTCTTCGGCATTGCAAGGCGGGTTCCTCCTCCAAGTTCTTCAAGAAGATTACAAACACCAAAAATAGTGTCCGGCTCTGCAAAATAAGTTTCCACATATTGACATATAGAGAATAATATTAACACAAATCAAATCTGCTGACGTATTCCGCAGTGCGTCATAACACTGCGGCCAAGCTCTTTATATAAATTGTTTTCATTGTTCCACCTCAGCGTGTTTAGCGAGGCAGTTTCCTTGGCACGTCTTGTCAAAGCAGAGATCGTGTGCCCCTTTTAACGGGATTCTCATCAATACGGACGTGGGTAACCCAATCGCGCCATTTACCACGGCGCTTGGGAGGCAAGTGAGTTTTATTAGGTAGGTGGGGACGCCTAACCACACCCGCTTGTATAAAGGGATAAGGATTCACCTTTTTGACCTATGCCTTCTTCCTCCTTTGCCAATCCATCTCTCGCGCACTCAAGCTCCAGCGCCCAAGTCCGCTCTTCCTTCCTCAACCTTCTCCAACAATGTCCGGAGTGGGAGGCAAGTGAATGGCCTCCTCCGTTACGGAGGCCCAAGTAAAAAAGCTAAGGAAAGCCGGATACTTGTCCAAGGACATCCCACATCGGCTACCTGAGAAGGGGCAGCTTCTTCCTACCCCAGGGCCCCATGAGAGGGTAGTTTTTCTTCCCCACTTCCTCCGCGGACTGGGCTTTCCACTTCACCCATTTGTCCGGGGGCTCATGTTCTACTACGGCCTGGATTTCCACGATCTGGCTCCGAACTTTGTCCTCAACATCTCGGCGTTTATCGTCGTGTGTGAGGCCTTTCTCCGCGTCCGCCCCCACTTCGGCCTCTGGCTCAAGACCTTCAATGTCAAGCCCAAGGTGGTGTCCGGCACCCAGGCAGAGTGCGGAGGCGCTATGGTCGGCAAGATGGCCAACGTCCTCTGGTTCGATGGCTCCTGTGTGGAGTCCCTAAAGGGGTGGCAGGCCGGGTGGTTTTACATCACCGAGCCACGCGATCCGAAATGGGTCGCAGCCCCCGAGTTCAGATCCGGACCCCCCACGCGGCTCATGTCCTGGAAAGAGACGGGCTTGTCGTGGGGCAACGAGGAAGAAGTGACTGGGTTGCAAACGTGCATCCAGTCCCTGGTGGACAAGCCAATCCGGCTGGTCAATGTGATCCAGGTCATGCTCGTTCGTCGGATCCTCCCGTGCCAAAAACGGGATTTTACTTTCTGGGAATTCGACCCGGCGCAGCACCAAACCCTTAGTAGGCTCTTCGACACGACGTATGAAGACGTCTGGAAGGTGCTGACCAAAGGCGCTGAGTCCCCCACATCCGCTTCGGAGGACCGCGGATACAGCTCGTAGCATAATGCCAGCGAGGTGAGCTATCTATACCTTTAACAGGTTTGTTAAGCTCTTCTTCATAGATTAACTCTATGCGGGATCTAAACTCTCTTTACCTTTGACAGGCTTGGCTGGCTATATCCGGACTAATTAACTGTCCGGCTCCTCTGCCCGAAGACCCAGCCCCAGCTCTCTTGGTGAAGCTGATGGCTCCGGCACCTTATGTGGTGCCGGAGAAGAAGGCCAAGAAGAAGAAAACCATCGGGACTCGAAAAAGTTCCCGCAACATGGTGGTGTCGGACTCGTCATCTAATGAGTCTGTGTCGCTCTCCTCTCGTGAAAACGAGGAGGAGGAACAAGAAAGCTCTCCCCCCCCCAGCGAGGGGAGCAAAGAATAAGAAGGCCACCCCAACGGGGGAGGCCGAGGGGTCGAGGAAAAGGAAGACCCCTCCGCCGGACTACTCCCACGACGCCGAAGAAGGCGGAGAGGAGTGGACGGGCAGAACCAAGCGTCCGGCGAAATCGTAAGTATTCATATACCAGAGTGACTCATGATATTCTTTTAATGCGCGGCTTTCCCTAATATCGCTTGTAATTTATGCAGCCCGCCCCGGGCCGATCTCGACGATTCGTCGAGCGGCTCTCCGGATTCGTCGGACGTGAACTCTGTTCCGCCCGCTGTCTCCCCCCGCAGGACGGACGACGCCGAAGTGGCATCCCGCCAAGCTCTAGGGCAGGAGGAGATGGTCCTGGAGGAGCCGCAAGGCAATCCTCCGGACCCCAGGAGTAAAGGGGATGAAACCCCCAGGGCTCCAAGTCTGGCTTTGTGCCGGACACCGCGCCGGACTCAACAGTCCTGGACCGTGGTGGGCGAACTCCTTCCAAGAGGAGTAAGCCGTCTGAGCCGGCATCCTCCGTCCAACCGGAGGCGCCGGACAATCTGCTGGAGGTGCTTGAGGGCGCCGCCATCGATGAGGAGCACCGTACTGTTATGAGTACGGTGACCCAAAGAGTTCAGTCCGCCAAGAGCGGACTGACTGAAGCTTGCGCTAGCCTTCTAACAGGCTTTGAGGTAAGTAAAAATATGTCAAATTATTTACCGCATAGACAGTAGCCCCTGATGCTCTGTTCGGTGTTCGGAAAGAAAAGCCGAATAGAGGACCTAGTAATTTTCGCAGGAGTCTAACAACAAAAAGTCAAATATGCGTATGCAGGCTTCGCTGTTGTCCACCGCCGCACTGACTGCGCAGGTGGCTGTCCTTAAAAAGGACCTCGGGCGGACCGAGCAAGAGCTCGGCCTTGCCAAACGGCAACTCGAGGAGAAAGAAGGTAAGAAATACCCTAAAAAAGAAAAAAGGTGCCTATAGAGAGGCTTGACTGCAGAAAGAAATAACAGGATTATATTGCTTATTGTAGGGGCCACAACAGAGGTGGCAACCCTAAAGCAGGCGCTGGATGAAGCCGGAAAGAAAACGGCCAAGGAGCGCGCCGAGCGAGAGAGGCTTGGGGTTCAGGTCGGCGAGGTGCAGCAAGAGCTGCAAGCTCTCATGAAAAAACATGAGAGTTTGGAGCTTGAGTCGAAAGCGCAAGCATCCGAGCTCGCGTCGGCCCTTGAGACCGCCAAGAGTGCCAAGGCCGAAGCCCAAAAGGCCCTCCAAGAGTTGGAGGAGGTTAAAAAGATAGCAACGGGTAAGGCATTCTTAATGCAAAGTAGGAATATAAAATTAACTACCTGTTACTTACCCCAATCCGGAGTTCTCCAGGGGCATTCGTCGATCTTCCCCGCCGCGTATCCGATGCCGCCGCGTTCTACCAAGCTGAAGAGGGCAGCTCGACGGAGAGTGTGTTCTGGTCTCAGTATTCTGAGGCCGGACACCCTGTGCCTTTGAGCGATCAGCTGAAACAGCTGGTCGAGCTCCACAAGGCGGCCGAACAGGCCATGAAGGGCTTACTAGTTCGGCTGCGGCCTGGAGAGGCCCTGCCTGGGAGCTATTTCGGGCTAGTGCGGCAGCTGGTGGAGGCCTGTCCACGGCTTGAGGTCATCAAGTGCTCCGCCTGCATTGAAGGTGCCCGGAGGGCCCTTGCCCGTGTAAGGGTACACTGGGGTAAGCTGGACGGAGAGAAGCTGGTGAAGGACGGGCCGCCGCCGGGGAAGGAGCATCGCAAGCCCGAGAACTACTACAAGGAAGTTCTTGCCAGAGCCTGCTTTGTCGCGGATGAATGTACTAAAGATGTAGTATTTGAATGAACTCGCTCGTTTGTATCCTGTGCGCTGAAAACTTGTTCATATGCGCTAAGCAATGCTTATTGAATTTAAAATATTATTTTCTGTGTGGTCGTTTATCAAAAATTGGGAGATGGCCAGTCGTCGGCTTCTGCCCCCATGCCACTAGTGCTGGGGTGTTCGAGATAAACCTGAGGGCTCTTTTTCCCATAGTTGGGTCCTTCGAGGGAGGCGCTCAGCACGGCGAACCAGGCAATCGGACTATAATGCTTGAACACTCTCACTTAGCCATAGAACGTTATAATTTTAAATTTCGGCGAAGCCCCTAGTTCGGAAGGCCGAATTCGGGGCGCTATCCACGCCTTTGGCCGGACATGGCCAGCTCCTCGCTCGAAGCGGCATAAGTCTTTAAGGACTTGAAAAACTTCTCGAACAGCGACCGCTCTCACGCCTTATCATGACAGTCTGTTTTAGCTTTCTCCACTGAGGTGCTTAATCCACCTGAACTGGGGCACAATCGCAGTGGTGCTCTTTTAGTGCTACCTTAGCCGATCTAGCGGAACGTAAGGCACCAAAACATAGGAGCCGGGCAAACCCAACATGTGACCAAAATCATGACTCGGAGCCGATGCATATAGTGCTATAAGTTCGGGGTGCCGCACTTGTGAAAGTTTACGGACTTCTCACACCAGATAAAAGGGTAATGAAGCCCCTGGCGTGTTTTGCCGTACCATGGTGTACGGTTGCGATCATTTTTTTTTTAATGAACATATCTTTCCCTAATAATAAAGCGGCGAGCGTTTCTGGTCGTACGTCGTCGTCATTTTTGTAGAAAAGCCCCTCTATTTCTAAGAATTCAACCCGCAGTCCTATTTTAAGTGGTCAATCGAAAAAACGTTTCGTACTTACAAAAAGGTCCCTACATTGTTTATTATTCTACTCGTAGTGCTATTTTGAATTGCTAAACAAAGACCACACACAGGCACGACCACGGGCTCTCCTCCTCGCGTACGGGTACGGCGCAATCGCCGCCGCCATGCGCGGCCGCGCGGCCGGTCTTCTTCTCCAACCATCCGCCGCCTCCCCAACCGCTTTCAATCTTTTCAAGCGCCACCCCAAACCTCCTTCGCTGCTCGCCCCATGCGTCGCGCTATGCGGGATTCCTCGCCGACCCGCCCTTCACAGTTCCATTGCATCCCCTTCTCCAGCGTTCCCTTCAGCCACTGCCGACTCCAGCCACCGCCCTCCCGTGCTCCTCAACTGCAAGATCGAGGCAACCCGGGGAGGGACAGCAAGACAGCACTCTAGGGAGCCAGATCCAGGAGAAGCAAGATAAGGATGGCAGCGGAACGGGGGCATGAAGTGCAGCGTATGCACAGATGGGTTGAGCACTCACCGCGTTTGTCCATGATCATGCCTACTGTCTTCATCCAATGATGCTTGCAAGGTAAGAACAAATCTGTGTGCATAACCTACCTTCAAGCGGATAGGATCGAATGTTTCTGCAATTGTACAAATTGGATGTGAAAAAACAACTCTGCGTGTTTACATGAAGCTAGATTCCTGGAAAATAAGTGTTTTCGCACAGTATATCAAAATGAAACTGCTAATTATTAAGTTACATATGTTCTTTGTTTCCTGATCATACCTTCAGCACCTGATTAACAAAATACGTGTCTGTCATGTCGGAATTTCCATCTGAATCTGAATCCTGACAAAAGACAAACACAAAATGATTAGGAGGGACTATCTATGCATTACGAGTAAATTCGGAATCTGTGTTATACAAGTTAGTGCCAATGGGGAGGCAATCTCTAAGGAAAAAGTAGCTCACTTATTATCGATAGAAGACACTGAGTTCACAAATAGGTGATGGACGGGTCTCAATTATTTTCAGGAGGCCATCATGTTGACAAGAAAGTTGCTGCTCTCCCTATTTTTACAACCAGAAAAATGCAATTCTATGAGAAAGTAAATGTAGGATTTTTTTTAGGGTGCATCTATACAGCAAACATGTGTTAAACAACAGTTTGATTTGGATGTTAGAAGTAAATAAAGTTGTAAAACCAAAGCAGCATTGGTTAGGGTTCTTACAAAAAGTATGATCTGAAGTAAGAAATCTGTTTAGTTTGTGGGCTGGAAGTACCACATATAAGCTTAGTCCATGTGAATTGGCACACTGTTTGGAACAAAATGAAACTTAGCAGTACAGTTTGGTAGTTAAACTACTCTTTAGTAGTTTTAGTATATGTTCAGTTCTGTTTTCTTGTGATGTGAACCTAATGAACAGAAAAGCCTTATGGTGTATTATTTTTTATACATGCATCAAGTCTGTAAGTTTAGTTTTTTGTTATAAAATCGCTCGTTAGCGACTGAATCAGGGGGAAATTTATGAAAAGTGAACTAGCAGACAAACTGTAGCAGTTCCCAGCTAATTTTATAAATTCATCCGAGTGAACTTTTGTGTAAATTGGTCTTTTTATTCTCATATCTTGGAATGTAAATGACGAACCTCAAATTTTTTTGCATCGTGGTTTTGTATGATGGCCATGGCTACATAACAACCATAGTATACATCAATTTTGTGTTGATGTATGAAGGTAAAATGTATGAAAAATGTTTGTGCTTATTATACTTACTTCGTGGTTTGTTATTTAGCTCTTCTTTAGCCCAGCTGCAATTCCTAAAGGTTGGTGCAGACACTCAAAAGTGCCTCCTAGAGCAGTGGAGATGTTGTCTCTGCAACGTTAACACATCGATTGGTGTATCTGAATGTATACATTTGCAACCTTCAAATTTAGAACTAGCAGATTTTTGCTGCTGCTGTTACTTACAAAGAATGATGTCTCATGTATACATTTCCAAGGTGCTTTGCATTCTGTATAGTGAATGTACTGATTCCACTAGATCCAACATGGATCTGCATACATTGGAGATACCCAATCATCAGGAATAAATATAGCCAGGAGTCTAGCACGTTTCACCTCATTTTGCATATGAGTAACTGTGGTAACGTAGTTCACACTCCATTTTAGTAAGCATCATTTACTTTGCTATTTCTCAGTTAGTCGAGGCATGTTGTTCTAACAAAAGATATACGAGATTCCAACTCAGGTGCTCAGTGTAAGAGATTTACAGCCAGTCCCAGTCCAAAGAAGAAGCAAGTGCAGTGAATTGCTAGCCGTTTGCAATCATCACATGGAGAAAAAATTAGCAAGATAGATTTTCTTACAAGGAAGGATTCACCGGGGGAGAGGTGACTGGCATGAAGATGGTGGACTAGGCGGTGCAGGCCACCTCGGGCAAGCTGGCGGCTGTGAGTCAGCGACCCCCCCTCTGTCGTCGGTAGAAGCTACCCCGCCGGAACCACAACCTTCTCCGCATACCCGCCGCCGGTAAGCAGCGCGTACACCTGCAAATGCAACAGCATATGCAAAAAAAAGTGAGGTTCAGAGCAGCAGCGGCCATCAGCAAATTCACCATGGGGGCACGCTTGGCACCTGGTACCGACGGCCCAGCGCGGGGGGCGTTGGCCCCGAGCGCGACTATGGCGCCGGAGCACTCAAGCCCCGGGTAGGGCGAGGCGCCGGCCGGCGGCGAGTACTGGCCCTGCCGTTGGACCGTGTCGCCGTGATTGACGCCGGCAGCGGCCACCCCGACAAGCAGCTTGCCCTCCTCCAGCGCCGAGAGATCCTCGACCTCGCGCACCTGCAGCGCCTCCGGCCGTCGGGGCTCGCAGTCGCCACCACCATCATCGTTGCGTCCGCCCGCCTGCGCTCGGCTCACTTGCTTCCAGCTTGTGGCTCTCGGTAGCTCCGCGTGTACACGCCACTGCTCTACGGCTCTGCTCTCGGCTCTACTTGGATACAGGGCTGGGCTTCTCCAACTAGATCCGGCCCAATAAAGGTGGACGGCAAAATGTGGTTACGGCAAGGCTCATGCGAGGCAATATAGCAAACTAACCATTTCATGTTCGTTTATACATTAAAAATAGTCCCACATTGCTCTCTTACAATGTATTTTATCAATTTATATACTTTAGCAATGCCTGACAAGTCAACAAGTTGAGCAATAAGCGACCACTCTTGAGATTATAAGCCAATGGAAGAAAGACACACCCGATTAAATTGGTTCTGCATTTGTGATGGGCTTAGGAAAAAGAGATCTGGTTAAATCAGTCATGCACTGATGCGAACAATAGTGGGATGTAGGACGCGGCAGTTTGGCCTGTGCTGGCCACCGGTCGACCACATAATACAACAAAGGAGCGGCCTGCGTGGCGGCCCGGCCCTGGCGGCGGCTATTGTACACCAGCCGGCGATGAGGACCTACAAATTTAAAAGGACTCGCTTACATACTAATTATACCACATGTGCTTTTGCGGTCATATTTTGTCATGGGCAGTCGAGCGTGCATGCTTGCGAAACCTGAATTTTGTTGCTTGCAAGAGCCTCCTGTGAAGGTTTGTCAGACTTAATTCACCTCCCGCCTCCTCAAAACAGGAGATGAAGCCGTGGTTATATTACTCAAAGAAGTTCATTGCAAAGACATGGTGACTTAAGTGGCAAGGCGAGCGTCTAAATTCAAATTATTCATGTTTTGATGTCGCGTGTTAGATTGTGATCAGAAGGCCGAGAGAAGATAGATGCATGGATACACGAACTCTCCCAAATGCATAGGATATGTCCCAATAAGTTCTCTTTCAGTTAGTTCTGTGCATAATCATTCTCAATCGGTATATCGTTTGTAACATCAGCACCTCGTTATTTTTCTCTTGTTGCAACGCACGGGCATTTGTGCTAGTATATTAAAAGAGGACAACGCAAAAAATAAGTGAAAAGCTATGCATTGTTTATAGAAAGGCTATTTATCAAAGCCGAATGATACAAGTAGTGCAATAAGCAAAAAAGATATTTAGACTATTTAACATGTCCTGACCAGGCGCAGGCCGCGGAATTTAGAAACAGATATATCGCTCGAGATAGAGACCACCTGAGAGTTCCGTAATGCGGCGTAGTTTTGTCTGCTTTCCTGGGTCTTGCATCGTCTGTGCGGCAGCAAAGCCGAACAGGTTATCCAGAGTGTGGAGTCCTGAAAGTAAAAAAATCCGGCAGCCCCTAGTACGTTTGACGCCGTATTGTAAGCATGCCGTTAATGTGCCCCTCCCCCTGTGCCCATGGAATTTCGAGGGCGTAATTGTGTACTCGAGGTACTAGCTCCGCTATGTTGCGATGGCTGGGGTTGGGGCCGTATTGCTACGCTTGCTCCGAACGTGCCAGGAGGTCTTGTTGCAGGTTACTCCGGGCGCGCTTTGCATTGTCCGGCTTTTTAACGGCCGGACTGGAGAGTTGCCTTGAAAGGCTGCTTTGTACTTCCGCTGCGAGGGCCGCTGTGTGCTCCTTCGTATGGATGGAGCGTTCTGTGTTTCCGTTGACCGTAATTACTCCTCAAGGGCCTGGCATCTTGAGCTTGAGATATGCGTAGTGCGGCACCGCATTGAATTTAGCGAATGCGGTTCGTCCGAGCAGGGCGTGATAGCCACTGCGGAACGGGACTATATCGAAGATTAACTCTTCGCTTCGGAAGTTATCCAGAGATCCGAAGACCACATCAAGTGTCACCGAGCCTGTGCAATTGGCCTCTACACCTGGTATGACGCCTTTAAAGGTCGTCCTTGTGGGCTTGATCCTTGATGGATCGATGCCCATTTTCCGCACTGTATCCTGATAAAGCAGGTTCAGGCTACTGCCGCCGTCCATGAGGACTCTTGTGAGATGAAATCCGTCAATGATTGGGTCAAGAAACAATGCGGCAAAACCGCCGTGACGGATGCTAGTGGGGTGGTCCCTTCGATCAAAAGTGATCGGGCAGGAGGACCATGGGTTGAACTTTGGGGCAACTGGCTCCATCGCGTATACGTCCCGTAGCGCACGCTTCCGCTCCCTCTTGGGAATGTGGGTCGCGTATATCATGTTCACCATCCGCACTTGTGGGGGAAACCCCTTCTGTCCATTGTTGTTCGGCGGCCTGGGCTCCTCCTCGTCGTCGCCATGCAGCCCCTTGTCTTTGTGTTCGGCTCTTAACTTGCCTGCCTGCTTGAACACCCAACAATCCATGTTGGTGTGATTGGCTGGCCTTTCGGGGGTGCCATGAATCTGGCACGAGCGGTCGAGTATCCGGTCCAAACTGGACGGGCCCTGGGTATTCTTTTTAAATGGCTTTTTCCGCTGACCGGATTTATAGCCTCTGAATCCAGCATTTACTGTCGTATCTTCATTGTTGTCGCTGCTAACGCGGCGCTTTTGCTTGTTTCGACGTGTCCTGCCACTTTTGTCCTTGGTATCCAAATTACCAGGGTTCTTCGATAAGTTGTTGCTGCGAGCTAGCCAGCTATCTTCGCCCTCGCAAAAGCGGGTCATGAGTGTCGTGAGGGCTGCCATAGATTTCTGCTTTTCCTGTCCCAGGTGCCACGCAAGCCACTCGTCGTGGATGTTATGTTTGAAGGCTGCTAGGGCCTCTGCGTCCGGACAATCGACTATCTGATTTTTCTTTGTTAGGAACCGTGTCCAGAATTGCCTGGCCGATTCTTCTGGCTGCTGAATTATGTGGCTTAGGTCGTCGGCGTCCGGTGGCCGCACATAGGTCCCCTGGAAATTGTCGAGGAATGCGGCTTCCAGGTCTTCCCAAGAACCTATTGAGTCCGCTGGTAGGCTATTAAGCCAGTGCCGGGCTGGTCCTTTGAGCTTAAGGGGTAGATATTTGATGGCGTGTAGATCGTCGCCACGTGCCATGTGGATGTGAAGGAGATAATCCTCAATCCATACTGTCGGATCTGTCGTGCCATCGTACGACTCGATGTTGACGGGTTTGAAACCCTCTGGGATTTTATGATCCATTACTTCATCTGTGAAGCATAGTGGGTGTGCGGCGCCCCTGTACTGGGCTATGTCACGACGCAGCTCGGAAAAGCTATGCCTGTTGTGTTTGGCCCGGCCGGATTTATTGTGTCTGGAGTGAAGATCATCACGTGTCGTCGGGCGTCTGCGCGATCCATAGATCGATCTTGTTTGCCTTGCTTTATCTTCCAGTACGCCTCGCAGGTCTGGCTCATTTTCCTGTGCCTTAGTTGAGTGGCACCGGGGCATGGCTTGTTTGGAGGTTCGACAGGCCTCTCTGTCGCGGCCGCGAGGTGGCCGGTCTGCCATGTCATCCATTGGTAATGTAGGTGTTTCCCCCTCTAATTGGGGTAGCGGCCTGCACTTAGGATAATTTTTGGAGGGGCGCTCGAGTTCATACTCTTCGGCCGCAAGGACTTCAGTCCATGTGTCAGCTAGCAAATCTTGATCAGCTCTAAGCTGTTGCTGCTTTTTCTTTAGGCTATTCGCCGTGGCTAGAAGCCTGCGTTTAAAACGCTCTTGTTCGGCGGGATCTGATGGTACGACGAATTCATCGTCGTCGAGGCTTGCCTCGTCTTCGGAGGGAGGCATGTAGTTATCATCCTCAACCTCTCGCTCTGCCGCTCTCTCATGAGGGCTGGCTTCTCCATCTTCCTGCGCCGAATCTTGCTGGATTTGGTGTTCTTCGGCGCTATCCGGGGTAGTATTATCTCCCGTGCCGGAATCACCATTTTTGCTGTGGCGGGATTTAGAGCGGCGTCGTTGACGCCGGCGTTTTGGCTGTTTTTTCGAGGTGTCATCCTCCGCTGTTCCATCGCCATCTCCATCCTTTGGAGCGTCCACCATATATATGTCATATGGCGAGGTGGCGGTCCAGCGCCCTACAGGTGCTGGTTCTTGTTCGTCTCCTCCTTCGTCGTCCATACCGTCGAAGTCTTCGGAGCCGTAGTCAAGTATGTCGGTTAAATCATCGACAGTGGCTATTAAGTGGGTGGTGGGTGGGCTTTGAATTTCTTCGTCGTCCGAATCCCAACCTCGCAGACCATAGTCCGGCCTGGGCTCTCCTGATAGAGAGAGAGACTTGAGAGAATTCAGGATATCACCGAAAGGTGAGTGCTGAAAGATGTCCGTGGTGGTGAACTCCATTATAGGCACCCAATCGGATTCGATCGGCAGGGGCACGGGAGGCCCGGAGTTCGGAGAAGAATCCGGCTCCTTGGAGTCATGGGCCGTGCGGAGTACGGGGCTGGTGTTCGGCTCGATCGCCTTCAAGATCGCAGCCCCCGAGGTGACGTCCAACCGTTCATCCTCCAAGAACGCAGCGGGCTCCGAGTCGAGGATCGGGGCCGGTGCGTGTGCGGCCTCCAGGACACTATTCGGAGGTAGAGCTATATCATGCCCTTCGAGGTAGTGCGGCGCGCTTGGTTGTGGCTCGAACCCGTCGAAGATCAAGTCTCCGCGGATATCTGTCGTATAGTTTAAGCTTCCAAACCTGACTTGATGGCCAGGGGCGTAGCTTTCGATCTGCTCCATACGACCAAGAGAATTGGCCCGCAGAGCGAAGCCGCCGAAGACGAAGATTTGTCCGGGGAGGAAAGTCTCACCCTGGACCTCATCGTTGTTGATGATCAAAGGAGCCATCGGGCCTAAAAGCAACGACACAGAGGAACTCTCAATGAAAGCACCAATGTCGGTGTCAAAACCGGCGGGTCTCGGGTAGGGGGTCCCGAACTGTGCGTCAAGGTCGGATAGTAACAGGAGACAAGGGACAGTTTATTTTACCCAGGTTTGGGCCCTCTCGATGGAGGTAAAACCCTACTCCTGCTAGATTAATATTGATGATATGGGTAGTACAAGAGTAGATCTACCACGAGATCAAGGAGGCTAAACCCTAGAAGGTAGCCTATGGTATGATTGTGTATGATGATGGTTCGTATCGTTGTCCTACGGACTACAACCCTCCGGTTTATATAGACACCGGATAGGGTTAGGGTTACACAGAGTCGGTTACAATGGTAGGATATATTGAATATCCGCACGCCTAGCTTGCCTTCCACGCCAAGAGAAGATCCTTCCGGACACGGGACGAAGTCTTCAATCTTGTATCTTCATAGTCCTGGAGTCCGGCTGAAGGTATAGTCCGGCTATCCGACCACCCCCTAATCCAGGACTCCCTCACCAGCCATGAATATTCCAACCCGATTGGGCAGATCGGAGCGGTCCGGAATACTGTCACCATCGGAACAGCCCCCAATCCAGCCATCTTGTAGCTGATATAGAGATTCAGTTTCTCCGGTTGATGACTCGTCACCGGAGTAAACGACGGTCTCGCCACCAGATTCTGATCCATCCTCATAACTTCCTCCGTGGATGACTCCCACGAAGGCACGCTTCACGGCTGGTTTAACATGGGCAGATCGCGCACGCTGAGCTGTCTCGACGGGGTCGGTGCAGGTGTCCAGCTCAGGGCCCGGTTCACCGATCTTGCCAATGAAAACGTGTATGCCACCAAAGGGGACCCGGTACCCATACTCAATCGAGCCGGCCTCGGGGCCCCAGCCTACATCGTCGATGTAGAGCTTGTCGCGACGACTCTTAGTCATCCGGACCACAGCATAGCCCTCGAGTCCTTCGAAGCGGCCCTCCAAGAACTTGAAACCATCGTGCAATAGCCCCACGGTGGGTGCCAACTGTCGTGGTTTTGTCACGGCAGATGTCCTAGAGAAAGGACTTAGTCGTGGAGCCATCGCAACAGGTTAGCTTGAAGGGGTTAAAGCGGACACAAGGACACAGAGAGTTTTATACTAGTTCGGCCCCTTCGATGAAGGTAAAAGCCTACGTCTAGTTGTGATGGAATTGATGGGGTTTCGATGACTAGGGAGCAAACAAGCTTCGCCTAAGTCTCGAGTTGTTGTTGTCTGTCCTGAACCGCCGCCGGGTCGTCCCCTTATATACACGGGTGACGCCCATCGGTTCACAGAGTCCCAACGCCGGTTCATACTCGTATCCGGGTTGGTCTATCATTATTCCTATCTTACAATACAAGTTTATACAAACGTCGGTTTACGGCTATAGATCTTAAACCGACTAAAGGCCTTGGGCCTTTATCTTCCTCCTTGGGCTTTAACACCTTTGAACTACTGATGAAGTTAACCCGGCCCAGGTAGGCCGGTTTACGCCCTGTAGTAATATCCCCAACAATCACCATCGAAATAGCCCCCAAGCCCGCCATCTGGAGCTCGACTCCGTCTCTCCGATCGAGGACTCATCACCTGAGTAGATGAGAGTCTCTCCTCTAGATACAGAATATTCCCCGAGCTCCTTGCCTTGCATGAAACCAACGAAAACGGGGTGGTTTGCGCGCGCCGAGCCGGCTTGGCGATGTCGTTGCAGATGTCTGATGTCTACTATGCAACTTTATTCTTGTAGACTCGTGTTAGGCCTCCAAGCACAGAGTTTTGTAGGACAGTAGCAATTTTCCCTCAAGTGGATGACCTAAGGTTTATCATTATGTGGGAGGCGTAGGATGAAGATGGTCTCTCTCAAACAACCCTGCAACCAAATACAAGAAATCTCTTGTGTCCCCAACACACCCAATACAATGGCAAATTGTATAGTTGCACTAGTTCGGCGAAGAGATGGTGATAAAAGTGTAATATGGATGGTAGAAATATATTTTTATAATCTGAATAAATGAAAATAGCAAGGTAGCAAATAGTGAACGGGCACAAAAACGGTATTGCAATGCTTGAAAATGAGGCCTAGAGTCCGTACTTTCGCTAGTGCAATCTCTCAACAGTGCTAATATAATTGGATCATATAATCATCCCTCAACGTGCTATGAAGAATCACTCCAAAGTTCCTATCTAGTAGAGAACATAAGAATAAATTGTTTGTAGGGTACGAAACCACCTCAAAGCTATTCTTTCCGTTTGATCTATTCAAGAGTCCGTACTAAAATAACACAAAGCTATTCTTTCTGTTCGATCTATCCTAGAGTTCGTACTAAAATAACACCAAAGAAAATTCATATTCATAATACTCAATCAAATACAAACTTCAAAGAGTGCCCCAAGATTTCTACCGGAGAAACAGAGACAAGAACGTGCATCAACCCCTATGCATAGATTACCCCAATGTCACCTCGGGAATTCGCGAGTTGAGTGCCAAAACATATATCAAGTGAATCAATATGATACCCCATTTTCACCACGAGTATTCAATTGCAAGACATATATCAAGTGTTCTCAAATCCATAAAAGTATTCAATCCGATAACAATGAAATCTCAAAGGGAAAATCTCAATTCATCACAACAAGATAGAGAGGGGAAAACACCATATGATCCAACTATATTAACAAAGCCCGAGATACATCAAGATCGTGACATCTCAAGAACACGAGAGAGAGAGAGATTAAACACATCGCTACTGGTACAAACCCTCAGCCCCGAGGGTGGACTACTCCCTCCTCATCGTGGTGGCCGCCGGGATGATGAAGATGGCCATCATAGATGATTCCCCCCTCTGGCAGGGGGGGCGGAACAGGGTCTACATTAGTTTTCAGTGGCTACAGAGCCTTGCGGCGGCGGTACTTCTGGTCTAGGTTAACCCCTGATGGTTTCTCTATTTATAGGATTTTTTGGCGTTGGTTTCACACTAAGATGGGCCTCGAGGTGAGCACAACCCACCGGGGCAAGCCAGGCCCACCAGGCGCGCCCTGGTGGGTTGTGCCCTCCTCATCGCTCTTCTGGCCCTCCCACGAAGCTTCAGGGGTCTCTTTTGTTCCAAAAAAAATCATCAAAAAGTTTCAGCTCATTTGGAGAACTTTCATTTCTGCACAAAAAACAACACCAGAGTAGTACTGCTGAAAACAGCGTCAGTCCGGGTTAGTTCCATGCAAATCATACCAAAACCATATAAAATTGTTGTAAACATGGCATGAATACTTCATAAATTATAGATACGTTGGAGATGTATCAATGTCCGGCTCACGCTCTGATCCGCCGATCTTGCCGATGAAGACGTGAATCCCGCCAAAGGGGACCCGATACCCGTGCTCGATTGAGTCGGCCTCGGGGCCCCAGCCAGCATCATCGATGTAGAGCTTGCCGCGGCAACTCTTAGTCATCCGGCCAACGACGTATCCCTCGATCCCTGGGAAAGAGCCCTTCAAGAACTCGAAACCACCATGCACTGGCCCCACGGTGGGCGCCAACTATTGTGGTTTTGTCACGGCAAATGCCCTCGTGAAAGGACTTAGGTGCGAGGCCATGGCTACAGTGATTAGCTTAAATGGGTTGAGCGGGACGAGAGACATGAATTTACCTAGGTTCGGCCCCTCACGATCGAGGTAAATGCCTACGTCCTGCTTCGTGTTGTATTGATTGAGTATCGAGTACAAGGGACCGAAATCGCTTAACCTAGCTATTGATGGATTGTAACTTAGGTTTACCCGCCGCAGGTCTTGCCTTTATATACACAGGTCGAGGCCCTGGGCTTACAAGAGTCCAGGCCAGGTGATACTTCGTGACCGACTCTGGTTCTAAGTCGCCTTGCCTTGCTAGGCAAGTCGCCGCTGGGTGGCTTACACTTCCGGGTCACGCACCATCTTCTAGTCTTGGGCCTTCGTCCGGCTTACACTTCTGACACATTTTTTTAATGACCGCGTATCGAGGGAACGTTCCCTGGAAGCATTTTCCCAGTGAACGTCCGACTTGTCATGCCAAACCAACTTGTTCGGAGGCAAAAACTTCCATGTGGTAAATTAACATGACATTTTTTGAAAGTTGCATCGCATTTTTCATGGCAATTATACATTTTATGTTTTCTTTGTTTCTTATAAGAAAATATGTTTTTTTCATCACATTTTTTGAATAAAACATGAAACTAGGCCTCTAGGCCAACGAGGGTTTGGCCGGGGCTTCCCTTGGCAAACCATCGAGGGGTGGAGGGGGTTCATTCCCTCAGACTATCTTCCCTTGTGACCGAATTCGTTCGATCGACCCTCCCCCACTGGTGACTGATTGCCAGTTACTTGATTCGTGTGATAGGTCAGCCTAACGTACACGATACACTCAGTAGTAAACATGCACAATGGGCAAGCTATCGCAAAGGATTACACAGAACAAGACTTGTGAGATCTGTTACACACCCTACACAATTTTTCACGTAGAAATATTTGTGCTCAAACTCAATATAACACAAGATTGAGAAAATGCAATCATGTGGGATAGCGGCCTCCAATGCGCATGATTTGTCAGGTTGAAATGTTTGCGGCCAATCCGCGTATCACGCACGATTTGGGAAGCACAATCATGTGGGACGGGGTCGCTCATCGCACACACGATGTGTTGCAGTGAGTGTGTGGGTTAATAAGTCCATCGCACACGTGTCTAAGACAGATTGTGTGTTGCGTTCGTCTACCCCACATGCTTATTTTTTTAGCAATCGTGTGTGTTGCAAGCGATCATTGCCCATACACCTTTTTACGGAACCATGTGCAATGCAATGACTCAGTAAGCATTTTTATTGTCTTATTATTAATTTAGTCACTATAATAAGGAAATTTACATTTCATATTCGACAAACTTTCATCTTGATTCCATATTGAACACACAATATATTTCATATCCATCAAATGGCCATCAAGAATTCATAATTGACATCATAGTACACCATATGGCTAGTACACCACAATACACAAGCATCAAATTAAATAAGTAACATAGAAGTAGTTCACATATAACATCTAAAACCACTTGAAAGTAGCATCATAAACGGTAAATAAACAACTGAATCTTATTCGGGAAGTTGCTAAAGTGGAAGGCGAATATTGAGCCTTTCATGATGGTTTTTTGCGTGTAAGAGCCTTCCATGGTGTTGAAGTGAAGGAAATATGCCCTAGAGGCAATAATTAATTTTTTATTTTATATTTCCTTATTCATAATAAAGTTTTATTATTCATGCTAGAATTGTATTGATCGGAAACTTAAATACATGTGTGAATACATAAACAAATACCGTGTCCCTAGTATGCCTCTACTAGACTAGATCGTTAATCAAAGATGGTTAAGGTTTCCTAACCATGGACATGTGTTGTCATTTGATAACGGGATCACATCATTGGGAGAATGATGTGATGGACAAGACCCACCCGTTAGCTTAGCATTTGATCGCACAGTTTATTGCTACTACTTTCATGTATGTCAAATACATATTCCTTTGACTATGAGATGATGCAACTCCCGGATACCGAAGGAATGCCTTGTGTGCTATCAAATGTCACAACATAACTGGGTGATTATAAAGATGCTCTAGAGGTATCTTCGAAGGTGTTTTGTTGGGTTGGCATGAATCGAGATTAGGATTTGTCACTCCGAGTATCGGAAAGGTATCTCTGGGCCCTCTCGGTAATACACATCATAAGCTTGCAAGCAAACGACTAAGGAGTTAGTCACGAGGTGATGTATTACGGAACAAGTAAAGAGACTTGCCGGTAACAAGATTGAACTAGGTATGAAGATGCCGATGATCGAATCTCGGGCAAGTAACATATCGATTGACCAAGGGAATTATGTATGTTGTCATAATGGTTCGACCGATAAAGATCTTCGTAGAATATGTAGGATCCAATATGAGCATCCAGGTTCCTCTATTGGTTATTGAACGGAGAGGTGTCTCGGTCATGTCTACATAGTTCTCGAACCCGTAGGGTCCGCACTCTTAACGTTCGATGACGATTTAGTATTATATGAGTTATGTGATTTGGTGACTGAATGTTGTTCGGAGACCCGAATGAGATCACGAACATGATGAGGAGACTCTAAATGTTCGAGAGGT
This sequence comes from Aegilops umbellulata, assembly GCA_032464435.1. Taxonomy (NCBI): domain Eukaryota; kingdom Viridiplantae; phylum Streptophyta; class Magnoliopsida; order Poales; family Poaceae; genus Aegilops; species Aegilops umbellulata. Next base: position 400,494,929 of record CP136056.1, on the reverse strand, counting down.
AAAGATTGATATATAGGACAATGGTATTCGGACACCGAAAGTGTTCTGGAGGGTACAGGGTACTTATCGGGTCACCAGAAAGGAGTTTCGAGCACCCCGGGCAAAGATATGGGCCTTATGGGCCAAGTGAGGGAACACACCAGCCCTGGTGCGCCCCTATAGAGTCCAGCCCTATGAGGAGGAGAAGGAAAGAGGAGAGGGCAAGGAATGTGTGGATTAGGATTTCTACTTCCTTCTCTCTCCCCCCATCTTTCCTTCCACCTCGGTTATATATGGCAGGGGGCGCGCGGCTTGGGAGGGACTCCAAGTAGGATTCCTCCTACTTGGGCACCTCCTATGTATGCTCATCCCTCCCTCCGACCTATATATATGATGAGGGGGCACCTAGCACAGAACAAAAAATTGCCCAGCCGTGTGCGGCGCCCCCTCCACAGTTTACGCCTCCGGTCATATCTTCGTAGTGCTTACACGAAGCCCTGCGCGGATCACTTCACCATCATCGTCACCACTCCGCCGTGCGGACAGAACTCATCTTCTTCCTCGACACCTCTGCTGGATCAAGAGTACGAGGTACATCATCGAGCTGAACCTGTGCCGAACTCGGCGGTACCATACGTTCGGTGCTTGATCGGTCGGATCTAGAAGAAGTTCGACTACATCAAACCCGTTGTCAAACGCTTCCGCTTTTGGTTTACGAAGGTACATGGACACACTCTCCCCCTCTCGTTGCTATGCATCTCCTAGGTAGATCTTGCATGAGCATAGGAAATTTTTGAAATTGCAAGCTAGGTTTCTCAATAGTGGTATCAGAGCCAGGTCTATGCATAGATGATATGCACGAGTAGAACACAAAGAGTTGTGGGTGGTGATCGTCATACTGCTTACCACCAATGTCTTATTTTGATTCGGCGATATTGTTGGATGAAGCGGCCCGGACCAACCTTACATGACCACGTTCATGAGACCGGTTCCACCGATAGACATGCAACTAGTTTTGCATAAAGTTGGTTGGCGGGTGTCTGTTTCTCCTACTTTAGTTGAATCGAATTTGACTGCGGCTGGTCCTTGTTGAAGGTTAAACCAGTAAACTTGATAAATCACCATTGTGGTTTTGATGCATAGGTAAGAACAGTTCTTGCTAGAAGCCCGTAGCAGCCACGTAAAACTTGCAACAACAAAGTAGAGGACGTCTAACTTGTTTTTGCAGGGCATGCTGTGGTGTGATATGGTCAAGACATGATGCGATATACGTTATTGTATGAGATGATCATGTTTTGTGAAAGTTATTGGAAACCGGCAGGAGCCTTATGGTTGTCTCTTTATTGTAAGAAATGCAAACGATATGTAATTGCTTTACTTTATCACTACGCGTTAGTGATAGTTGTAGAAGTAATAGTTGGCGAGACGACCACGACACTAGATCAAGGTGTCAACCCAGTGATGGTGGAGATCATGACGATGCTTTGGAGATGGAGATCAAAAGCACAAGATGATGATGGCCATATCATGTCACATATTTTGATGTCATGTGATGTTTATCTTTTATGCATCTTATTTTGCTTAGTACGGCGTTAGCACTATAAGATGACCCCTTAACTAAAATTTCATGGTATAAGTGTTCTCCCCGAGTATGCACCATTGCGACAGTTCGTCGTGCTGAGACATCACGTGATGATCGGGTGTGATAGGCTCTATGTTCACATACAACTGTGCAAGACAGTTTTGCACATGTGGAATACTCGGGTTAAACTTGACGAGCCTGGCATGTACAGACATGGCCTCGGAACACTGGAGACCGAAAGGTCGAACGTGAATCATATAGTAGATATGATCAACATAGAGATGTTCACCATTGATGACTACTCCATATCACGTGATGATCGGACATGGTTTAGTTGATTTGGATCACATATCATTTGGATGACTTGAGGGATGTCTATCTAAGTGGGAGTTCTTAATTAATATGATTAATTGAACTTAATTTATCATGAACTTATTCCTAATAGTATTTGCATATCTATGTTGTAGATCAATAGCTCGCATATAGCTCCCCTGTTTTATTTTTGATATATTCCTAGAGAAAACTAAGTTGAAAGATGATAGTAGCAATGATACGGACTGGGTCCATGATCTGAGGATTATCCTCATTGCTGCACAAAAGAATTATGTCCTTGATGCACCGCTAGATGACATACCTATTGCAGGAGCAGATGCAGACGTTATGAACGTTTGACAAGCTCGGTATGATGACTACTTGATAGTTTAGTGCACCATGCTTTACGGATTAGAACCGGGACTTCAAAAATGTTTTGAACACCATGGAGCATATGAGATGTTCCAAGAGCTGAAAATGATATTTTAGACTCTTTCCCGTGTTAAGAGGTATGAGATCTCTGACAAGTACTTTGCCTACAAGATGGAGGAGAATAGCTCAGCTAGTGTGCATGTGCTCAGAATGTCTGGGTACTAGAATCGCTTGAATCAACAGGGAGTTAATCTTCCAGATAAGATAGTGATTGACAGAGTTCTCTAGTCACTATCACCAAGTTACTAGAACTTCGTGATAAACTATAATATGCAAGGGATAACTAAAACGATTCCCAAGCTCTTCGCGGTGCTGAAATCGGCGAAGGGAGAAATCAAGAAACAACATCAAGTGTTGATGGTTAATAAGACCACTAGTTTCAAGAAAAAGGGAAATGGAAAGAAAGGGAACTTCAAGAAGAAAGGCAAGCAAGTTGCCACTCCCGTGAAGAAGCCCAAAGCTAGACCCAAACCTGAAACTGAGTGCTTCTACTGCAAAGGAAATGGTCACTGGAAGCGGAACTGCCCCCAAAAACTTGGGGGATAAGAAGGATGGCCAAGTGAACAAAGGTATATTTGATATACATGTTATTGATGTGTAATTTACTAGTGTTCATAGTAGCCCCTGGGTATTTGATATCGATTCAGTTGCTAAGAATTGTAACTCGAAACAGGAGTTGCAAAATAAACAAATACTAGTTAAGGGCAAGGTGACGATATGTGTTGGAAGTAATTCCAAGGTTGATAAGATCACCATCGCACACTCCCTTTACCTATGGGATTAGTATTGAACCTAAAATAAATGTTATTTGGTGTTTGCGTTGAGCATGAATATGATTGGATCATGTTTATTGCAATACGGTTATTCATTTATGTCAAAGAATAATTGTTGTTCTGTTTACAAGAATAAAACCTTCTATGGTCATACACTCAATATAAATGGTTTATTGAATCTCGATCGTAGTGATACACATATTCATAATATTGATGCCAAAAGATGCAAAGTTGATAATGATAGTGCAACATACTTGTGGCACTGCTGTTTAGGTCATATTGGTGTAAAGCGCATGAAGAACCCCATGCAAATGGGCTTTTGAAATCACTTGATTATGAATCATTTGATACTTGTGAACCATGCCTCATGGACAAAATGACTTAAACTGTTGGGGAACGTAGTAATTTCAAAATTTTCCTACGCACACGCAAGATCATGGTGATGCATAGCAACGAGAGGGGAGAGTGTTGTCTACGTACCCTCGTAGACCGAAAGCGGAAGCGTTATAACAACGCGGTTGATGTAGTCGTACGTCTTCACGATCCGACCGATCCAAGCACCGTTACTCCGGCACCTCCGAGTTCTTGGCACACGTTCAGCTCGATGACGATCCCTGGGCTCCGATCCAGCAAAGCGTCGGGGAGGAGTTCCGTCAGCACGACGGCGTGGTGACGATCTTGATGTTCTACTATCGCAGGGCTTCGCCTAAGCACCGCTATAATATGACCGAGGTGGAATATGGTGGAGGGGGGCAACGCACACGGCTAAGGAACGATCACGAAGATCAACTTGTGTGTTCTAGGGTGCCCCCCTGCCCCCGTATATAAAGGAGAAAGGGGGAGGCCGGCCGGCCCTTGGGGCGCGCGCCAGGAGGAGGAGTCCTCCTCCTAGTAGGAGTAGGACTCCCCTCTTTCCTACTCCTACTAGGAGGGGGAAAGGAAGGGGAGAGGGAGAGGGAAAGGGGGGCGCCGCCCCCCCCCCTCTCCTAGTCCAATTCGGACCAGAGGGGGAGGGGGCGCGCGGCCCACCCTGGCCGCCCCTCTCTCTCTCCACTAAGGCCCATATGGCCCAATACTTCTCCCGGGGGGTTCCGGTAACCCCTCCGGCACTCCGGTTTTCTCCGAAACCACTCGGAACCATTCCGATGTCCGAATATGGCCGTCCAATATATCAATCTTTATGTCTCGACCATTTCGAGACTCCTCGTCATGTCCGTGATCTCATCTGGAACTCCGAACTAACTTCGGTACATCAAAATGCATAAACTCATAATAACTGTCATCGTAACCTTAAGCGTGCGGACCCTACGGTTCGAGAACAATGTAGACATGACCGAGATACGTCTCCGGTCAATAACCAATAGCGGGACCTGGATGCCCATATTGGCTCCTACATACTCTACGAAGATCTTTATCGGTCAGACCGCATAACAACATACGTTGTTCCCTTTGTCATCGGTATGTTACTTGCCCGAGATTCGATCGTCGGTATCCAATACCTAGTTTCAATCTCGTTACCGGCAAGTCTCTTTACTCGTTCTGTAATACATCATCTCGCAACTAACTCATTGGTTGCAATGCTTGCAAGGCTTATGTGATGTGCACTACCGAGAAGGCCCTGAGATACCTCTCCGACATTCGGAGTGACAAATCCTAATCTCGAAATACGCCAACCCAACAAATACTTTTGGAGACACCTGTAGAGCACCTTTATAATCACCCAGTTACGTTGTGACGTTTGGTAGCACACAAAGTGTTCCTACGGTAAACAGGAGTTGCATAATCTCATAGTCATAGGAACATGTATAAGTCATGAAGAAAGCAATAGCAACATACTAAACGATCGGGTGCTAAGCTAATGGAATGGGTCATGTCAATCAGATCATTCAACTAATGATGTGACCTTGTTAATCAAATGACAACTCCTTTGTCTATGATTAGGAAACTTAATCATCTTTGATTAACAAGCTAGTCAAGTAGAGGCATACTAGTGACATTCTGTTTGTCTATGTATCCACACATGTATTATGTTTCCGGTTAATACAATTCTAGCATGAATAATAAACATTTATCATGATATATAAGGAAATAAATAATAACTTTATTATTGCCTCTAGGGCATATTTCCTCCAGTCTCCCACTTGCACTAGAGTCAATAATCTAGATTACACAGTAATGATTCTAACACCCATGGAGTTTTGGTGCTGATCATGTTTTGTTCGTGGAAGAGGCTTAGTCAACGGGTCTGCTACATTCTGATCCGTATGTATCTTGCAAATCTCTATGTCTCCCACCTGGACTAAATCCCGGATGGAATTGAAGCGTCTCTTGATGTGCTTGGTTCTCTTGTGAAATCTGGATTCCTTTGCTAAAGCAATTGCACCAGTATTGTCACAAAAGATTTTCATTGGACCCGATGCACTAGGTATGACACCTAGATCGGATATGAACTCCTTCATCCAGACTCCTTCATTCGCTGCTTCCGAAGCAGCTATGTACTCCGCTTCACATGTAGATCCCGCTACGACGCTTTGTTTAGAACTGCACCAACTTACAGCTCCACCGTTTGATGTAAATACGTATCCGGTTTGCGATTTAGAATCGTCCGGATCAGTGTCAAAGCTTGCATCAACGTAACCGTTTACGACGAGCTCTTTGTCACCTCCATACACGAGAAACATCTCCTTAGTCCTTTTCAGGTACTTCAGGATATTCTTGACCGTTGTCCAGTGATCCACTCCTGGATTACTTTGGTACCTCCCTGCCAAACTTATAGCAAGGCACACATCGGGTCTGGTACACAGCATTGCATACATGATAGAGCCTATGGCTGAAGCATAGGGAACATCTTTCATCTTCTCCCTATCTTCTGCAGTGGTCGGGCATTGAGTCTTACTCAACTTCACACCTTGTAATACAGGCAAGAACCCTTTCTTTGCTTGATCCATTTTGAACTTTTTCAAAACTTTGCCAAGGTATGTGCTTTGTGAAAGTCCAATTAAGCATCTTGATCTATCTCTATAGATCTTAATGCCCAATATGTAAGCAGCTTCACCGAGGTCTTTCATTGAAAAACTTTTATTCAAGTATCCCTTTATGCTATCCAGAAATTCTATATCATTTCCAATCAGTAATATGTCATCTACATATAATATCAGAAATGCTACAGAGCTCCCACTCACTTTCTTGTAAATACAGGCTTCTCCAAAAGTCTGTACAAACCCAAATGCTTTGATCACACTGTCAAAGCGTTTATTCCAACTCCGAGAGGCTTGCACCAGTCCATAAATGGATCGCTGGAGCTTGCACACTTTGTTAGCTCCCTTTGGATCGATAAAACCTTCCGGTTGCATCATATACAACTCTTCTTCCAGAAATCCATTCAGGAATGCAGTCTTTACATCCATTTGCCAAATTTCATAATCATAAAATGCGGCAATTGCTAACATGATTCGGACAGACTTAAGCATCGCTACGGGTGAGAAGGTCTCATCGTAGTCAATCCCTTGAACTTGTCGAAAACCTTTTACGACAAGTCGAGGTTTGTAGACAGTAACATTACCATCAGCGTCAGTCTTCTTCTTGAAGATCCATTTATTCTCTATTGCTTGCCGACCATCGGGCAAGTCAACCAAAGTCCATACTTTGTTCTCATACATGGATCCCATCTCAGATTTCATGGCTTCAAGCCATTTTGCGGAATCTGGGCTCACCATCGCTTCTTCATAGTTAGTAGGTTCACCATGATCTAGTAGCATGATTTCCAGAACAGGATTACCGTACCACTCTGGCGCGGATCTTACTCTGGTTGATCTACGAGGTTCTGTAGTAACTTGATCTGAAGTTGCATGATCATCATCATTAACTTCCTCACTAATTGGTGTAGGTGCTTCAGAAACAGATTTCTGTGATGTACTACTTTCCAATAAGGGAGCAGGTACAGTTACCTCATCAAGTTCTACTTTCCTCCCACTCACTTCTTTCGAGAGAAACTCCTTCTCTAGAAAGGATCCATTTTTAGCAACAAATGTCTTGCCTTCGTATCTGTGATAGAAGGTGTACCCAACAGTTTCTTTTGGGTATCCTATGAAGACACATTTCTCCGATTTGGGTTCGAGCTTATCAGGTTGAAGTTTTTTCACATAAGCATCGCAGCCCCAAACTTTAAGAAACGACAACTTTGGTTTCTTGCTAAACCATAGTTCACAAGGCGTTGTCTCAACGGATTTCGATGGCGTCCTATTTAATGTGAATGCGGCCGTCTCTAGAGCATAACCCCAAAACGATAGCGGTAAATCTGTAAGAGACATCATAGATCGCACCATATCAAGTAAAGTGCGATTACGACGTTCTGACACACCATTGCGTTGTGGTGTTCCGGGTGGCGTGAGTTGTGAAACTATTCCGCATTGTTTCAAATGTAGACCAAACTCGTAACTCAAATATTCTCCTCCACGATCAGATCGTAGAAACTTTATTTTCTTGTTACGATGATTTTCCACTTCACTCTGAAATTCTTTGAACTTTTCAAATGTTTCAGACTTGTGTTTCATTAAGTAGATATATCCATGTCTGCTTAAATCATCTATGAAGGTGAGAAAATAACGATATCCGCCACGAGCCTCAACATTCATCGGTCCACATACATCTGTATGTATGATTTCCAACAAATCTGTTGCTCTCTCCATAGTACCGGAGAACGGTGTTTTAGTCATCTTGCCCATGAGGCACGGTTCGCAAGTACCAAGTGATTCATAATCAAGTGGTTCCAAAAGTTCATCAGTATGGAGTTTCTTCATGCGCTTTATACCGATATGACCTAAAGGGCAGTGCCACAAATAAGTTGCACTATCATTATCAACTCTGCATCTTTTGGCTTCAACATTATGAATATGTGTATCACTACTATCGAGATTCACCAAAAATAGACCACTCTTTAAGGGTGCATGACCATAAAAGATATTACTCATATAAATAGAACAACCATTATTCTCTGATTTAAATGAATAACCGTCTCCCATTAAACAAGATCCAGATATAATGTTCATGCTCAACGCTGGCACCAAATAACAATTATTTAGGTCTAATACTAATCCCGAAGGTAGATGTAGAGGTAGCATGCCGACTGCGATCACATCGACTTTGGAACCGTTTCCCACGCGCATCGTCACCTCGTCCTTTGCCAGTGTTCGCTTAATCCGTAGTCCCTGTTTTGAGTTGCAAATATTAGCAACAGAACCAGTATCAAATACCCAGGTACTACTGCGAGCTCTAGTAAGGTACACATCAATAACATGTATATCACATATACCTTTGTTCACCTTGCCGTCCTTCTTGTCCGCCAAATACTTGAGGCAGTTCCGCTTCCAGTGACCAGTCTGCTTGCAGTAGAAGCACTCAGTTTCAGGCTTAGGTCTAGACTTGGGTTTCTTCTCTTGAGCAGCAACTTGTTTGCTGTTCTTCTTGAAGTTCCCCTTCTTCTTCCCTTTGCCCTTTTTCTTGAAACTAGTGGTTTTGTTAACCATCAACACTTGATGCTCCTTCTTGATTTCTACCTCTGCAGCTTTTAGCATTGCGAAGAGCTCGGGAATCGTCTTATCCATCCCTTGCATATTATAGTTCATCACGAAGCCTTTGTAGCTTGGTGGAAGTGATTGGAGAATTCTGTCAATGATGCAATCATCCGGAAGATTAACCCCCAGTTGAATCAAGTGATTATAATACCCAGACATTTTGAGTATATGCTCACTGACAGAACTATTCTCCTCCATCTTGCAGCTATAGAACTTATTGGAGACTTCATATCTCTCAATCCGGGCATTCTGTTGGAATATTAACTTCAACTCTTGGAACATCTCATATGCTCCATGATGTTCAAAACGTCGTTGAAGTCCCGGTTCTAAGCCGTAAAGCATGGCACACTGAACTATCGAGTAGTCATCAGCTTTGCTCTGCCAGACGTTCACAACATCTGGTGTTGCTCCAGCAGCAGGCCTGGCACCTAGCGGTGCTTCCAGGACGTAACTCTTCTGTGCAGCAATGAGGATAATCCTCAAGTTACGGACCCAGTCCGTGTAATTGCTACCATCATCTTTCAACTTTGCTTTCTCAAGGAACGCATTAAAATTCAACGGAACAACAGCACGAGCCATCTATCTACAATCAACATAAACAAGCAAGATACTATCAGGGACTAAGTTCATGATAAATTTAAGTTCAATTAATCATATTACTTAAGAACTCCCACTTAGATAGACATCCCTCTAATCTTCTAAGTGATCACGTGATCCAAATCAAACTAAACCATAACCGATCATCACGTGAAATGGATTAGTTTTCAATGGTAAACATCATTATGTTGATCATATCTACTATATGATTCACGCTCGACCTTTCGGTCTTCGTGTTCCGAGGCCATATCTGCATATGCTAGGCTCGTCAAGTATAACCCGAGTATTCTGCGTGTGCAAAACTGGCTTGCACCCATTGTAGATGGACGTAGAGCTTATCACACCCGATCATCACGTGGTGTCTGGGCACGACGAACTTTGGCAACGGTGCATACTCGGGGAGAACACTTCTTGATAATTTAGTGAGAGATCATCTTATAATGCTATCGTCAATCAAAGCAAGATAAGATGCATAAAAAGATAAACATCACATGCAATCAATATAAGTGATATGATATGGCCATCATCATCTTGTGCTTGTGATCTCCATCTCCGAAGCACCGTCATGATCACCATCTTCACCGGCGCGCCACCTTGATCTCCATCGTAGCATCGTTGTCGTCTCGCCAATCTTATGCTTCTACGACTATCGCTACCGCTTAGTGATAAAGTAAAGCATTACAGGACGATTGCATTGCATACAATAAAGCGACAACCATACGGCTCCTGCCGGTTGCCGATAACTCGGTTACAAAACATGATCATCTCATACAATAAAATTTAGCATCATGTCTTGACCATATCACATCACAACATGCCCTGCAAAAACAAGTTTAGACGTCCTCTACTTTATTTGTTGCAAATTTTACGTGGCTGCTACGGGCTTAAGCAAGAACCAATCTCACCTACGCATCAAAACCAAACGATAGTTTGTCAAATAGACTCCGTTTTAACCTTCTCAAGGACCGGGCGTAGCCATACTCGGTTCAACTAAAGTTGGAGAAACTGACACCCGCCAGCCACCTATGTGCAAAGCACGTTGGTAGAACCAGTCTCGCGTAAGCGTACGCGTAATGTCGGTCCGGGCCGCTTCATCCAACAATACCGCCGAACCAAAGTATGACATGCTGGTAGGCAGTATGACTTGTATCGTCCACAACTCACTTGTGTTCTACTCGTGCAAAACATCAAACCATAAAAACCTGGCTCTGATACCACTGTTGGGGAACGTAGTAATTTCAAAATTTTCCTACGCACACGCAAGATCATGGTGATGCATAGCAACGAGAGGGGAGAGTGTTGTCTACGTACCCTCGTAGACCGAAAGCGGAAGCATTATAACAACGCGGTTGATGTAGTCGTACGTCTTCACGATCCGACCGATCCAAGCACCATTACTCCGGCACCTCCGAGTTCTTGGCACATGTTCAGCTCGATGACGATCCCCGGGCTCCGATCCAGCAAAGCGCCGGGAAGGAGTTCCGTCAGCACGACGGCATGGTGACGATCTTGATGTTCTACTGTCGCAGGGCTTCGCCTAAGCACCGCTACAATATGACCGAGGTGGAATATGGTGGAGGGGGGCACCGCACACGGCTAAGGAACGATCACGAAGATCAACTTGTGTGTTCTAGGGTGCCCCCCTGCCCCCGTATATAAAGGAGCAAGGGGGGAGGCCGGCTGGCCCTTGGGGCGCGCGCCAGGAGGAGGAGTCCTCCTCCTAGTAGGAGTAGGACTCCCCTCTTTCCTACTCCTACTAGGAGGGGGAAAGGAAGGGGAGAGGGAGAGGGAAAGGGGGGCGCCACCCCCCCTCTCCTAGTCCAATTCGGACCAGAGGGGGAGGGGGCGCGCGGCCCACCCTGGCCGCCCCTCTCTCTCTCCACTAAGGCCCATATGGCCCAATACTTCTCCCGGGGGGTTCCGGTAACCCCTCCGGCACTCCGGTTTTCTCCGAAACCACTCGGAACCATTCCGATGTCCGAATATGGCCGTCCAATATATCAATCTTTATGTCTTGACCATTTCGAGACTCCTCGTCATGTCCGTGATCTCATCTGGAACTCCGAACTAACTTCGGTACATCAAAATGCATAAACTCATAATAACTGTCATCGTAACCTTAAGCGTGCGGACCCTACGGTTCGAGAACAATGTAGACATGACCGAGATACGTCTCCGGTCAATAACCAATAGCGGGACCTGGATGCCCATATTGGCTCCTACATATTCTACGAAGATCTTTATCGGTCAGACCGCATAACAACATACGTTGTTCCCTTTGTCATCGGTATGTTACTTGCCCGAGATTCGATCGTCGGTATCCAATACCTGGTTTCAATCTCGTTACCGGCAAGTCTCTTTACTCGTTCTGTAATACATCATCTCGCAACTAACTCATTGGTTGCAATGCTTGCAAGGCTTATGTGATGTGCACTACCGAGAAGGCCCTGAGATACCTCTCTGACATTCAGAGTGACAAATCCTAATCTCGAAATACGCCAACCCAACAAATACTTTCGGAGACACCTGTAGAGCACCTTTATAATCACCCAGTTACGTTGTGACGTTTGGTAGCACACAAAGTGTTCCTACGGTAAACGGGAGTTTCATAATCTCATAGTCATAGGAACATGTATAAGTCATGAAGAAAGCAATAGCAACATACTAAATGATCGGGTGCTAAGCTAATGGAATGGGTCATGTCAATCAGATCATTCAACTAATGATGTGACCTTGTTAATCAAATGACAACTCCTTTGTCTATGATTAGGAAACTTAATCATCTTTGATTAACAAGCTAGTCAAGTAGAGGCATACTAGTGACACTCTGTTTGTCTATGTATCCACACATGTATTATGTTTCCGGTTAATACAATTCTAGCATGAATAATAAACATTATCATGATATATAAGGAAATAAATAATAACTTTATTATTGCCTCTAGGGCGGCATATTTCCTTCATAAACTCCGTTCTCCGGACAATGGAGCGAGCTAATGACTTATTGGAAATGATACATACCGATGTATGCGGTCCGATGAGTGTTGAGGCTTGCGGCATGTATCGCTATTTTCTGACCTTCACAAATGATTTGAGAAGATATGGGTATATCTACATAATGAAACGCAAGTCTAAAACATTTGAAAAGTTCAAAGAATTTCAGAGTGAAGTGGAGAATCATCATAACAAGAAAATAAAGTTTCGACGAACTGATCGCGGAGGCGAATATTTGAGTTACGAGTTTGGCCTTCATTTAAAACAATTTGGAATAGTTTCACAACTCACGCCACCTTGAACACCATAGTGTAATGGCGTGTCCGAACATCGTAACCGTACTTTATTGGATATGGTGCGTTCTATGATGTCTCTTACTGATTTACCACTATCGTTTTGGGGTTATGCATTAGAGACAACTGCATTCACATTAAATAGGGCACCGTCTAAATCCGTTGAGATGAAACCGTAAGAACTGTTGTTTGGCAAGAAACCTAAGCTGTCGTTTCTTAAAGTTTGGGGATGCGATGCTTATGTCAAAAGGCTTCAGCCAGATAAGCTCGAACCCAAATCGGAGAAGTGCGTCTTCATAGGATACCCTAAAGAAATTATTGGGTACACCTTCTACCATAGATCTGAAGGCAAGATCTTTGTTGCTAAGAATGAGTCCTTTCTAGAGAAGGAGTTTCTCTCGAAAGAAGTGAGTGGGAGGAAAGTAGAACTTGATAAGGTAATTGTACCTTCTCTTGAATTGGAGAGTAGCACATCAGAGAAATCCGTCCCCGTGATGCTTACACCAACTAGAGAGGAAGCTAATGATGATGATCATGAAACTTCGGATCAAGTTACTACTGGATTTCGTAGGTCGAACAGAGCACGTTCCGCACCAGAGTAGTAAGGTAATCATGTCCTGGAAGTCATGTTATTAGACCATGGCGAACCTACGAATTATGAAGAAGCTATGATGAGCCCATATTCGGACAGATGGCTTGAGGCCACGAAATCTGAGATATGATCCATGTATGAGAACAAAGTATGGACTTTGGTTGACTTGCCCAATGATCGGCGAGCCATAGAGAATAAATGGATCTTCAAGAAGAAGACTGACAATGATGGTAACATTACTGTCTACAAAGCTCGACTTGTCGCGAAAGGTTTTCAACAAGTTCAAAGAGTTGACTACGACGAGACTTTCTCACCTGTAGCGATGCTTAAGTCTGACCGAATCATGTTAGCAATTTCCGCATTTTATGATTATGAAATCTGGCAAATGGACGTCAAAATTGCATTCCTTAATGGATTTCTACAATAAGAGTTGTATATGATGCAACCAGAAGGTTTTGTCGATCCTAAAGGTGCTAACAAAGTGTGCAAGCTCCAGCTATCCATCTATGGACTGGTGCAAGCATCTCGGAGTTGGAATATACGCTTTGATGAGGTGATCAAAGCATATCGTTTTATACAGACTTTCTGAGAAGCCTGTATTTACAAGAAAGTGAGTGGGAGCTCTGTAGCATTTCTGATATTATATGTGGATGACATATTGCTCATTGGAAATGACATATAATTTCTGCATAGCATAAAAGGATACTAGAATAAGAATTTTTCAATGAAAGACCTCGGTGAAGCTACTTATATATTGGGCATCAAGATCTATAGGGATAGATCAAGACGCTTGATAGGACTTTCATAAAGCACATACCTTGATAATGTTTTGAAGAAGTTCAAAATGGATCAGTCAAAGAAAGGGTTCTTGCCCGTGTTACAAGGTGTGAAGTTCAGTTAGACTCAAAACCCGACCACGTCAGAATATATAGAGAGAATGAAAGTCATTCCCTGTGCCTCGGTCATAGGTTCTATAAAGTATGCCATGCTACTTACCAAATCTATTGTGTGCCTTGCCATGGGTTTGGCAAGGAGGTACAAGAGTGATCCAGGAGTGAATCACTGGATAGCGATCAAAATTATCCTTAGATGAATAAGGAAATGTTTCTCGGTTATGGAGGTGATAAAGAGTTCGTCGTAAAGGGTTGCATCGATACAAGCTTTCACACTAATCCAGATGACTCTGAGTCTCAATCTGGATACATATTGAAAGTGGGAGCAATTAGCTAGAGTAGCTCCATGCAGAGCATTGTAGACATATAAATTTGCAAAATACATATGGATCTAAATGTGACAGACCCATTGACTAAGCCCCTCTCACAAGCAAAACATGATCACACCTTAGTACTCTTTGGGTGTTAATCACATGACGATGTGAACTAGATTATTGACTCTTGGGTGTTAGTCACATGGCGATGTGAACTATGGGTGTTAATCACATGGCAATGTGAACTAGATTATTGGCTCTAGTGCAAGTGGGAGACTGAAGGAAATATGCCCTAGAAGAAATAATAAATTCGTTATTTTATATTTCCTTATTCATGATAAAGGTTTATTATTCAAGCTAGAATTGTATTGATCGGAAACTTAAATACATGTGTGAATACATGAACAAATATCGTGTCCCTAGTATTCCTCTACTAGACTAGCTCGTTGATCAAAGATGGTTAAGGTTTCCTAACCATGGACATGTGTTGTCATTTGATTACAGGATCAGATCATTAGGAGAATGATGTGATGGACAAGACCCACCCGTTAGCTTAGCATTTGACCTTACAGTTTATTGCTACTACTTTCATGTATGTCAAATAAATATTCCTTTGACTATGAGATCATGCAACTCCTGGATACTGGAGGAATGCCTTGTGTGCTATCAAATGTCACAACGTAACTAGCTGATTATAAATATGCTCTACAGGTATCTCCGAAGGTGTTTTGTTGGGTTGGCATGAATCGAGATTAGGATTTGTCACTCCGAGTATCGGAGAGGTATCTCTGGGCCCTCTCGGTAATACACATCATAAGCTTGCAAGCAAACGACTAAGGACTTAGTCGTGGGGTGATGTATTACGGAACGAGTAAAGAGACTTGCCGATAACGAGATTGAACTAGGTATGAAGATACTGACGATCGAATCTCGGGCAAGTAACATACCGATTGACAAAGGGGATTACATATGTTGTCATAACAGTTCGACCGATAAAGATATTCGTAGAATATGTAGGAGCCAATATGAGCATCTAGGTTCCGCTATTGGTTATTGACCAAAGAGGTGTCTCGGTCATGTCTACATAGTTCTCAAACCCGTAGGGTCCGCACTCTTAACGTTCGATGACGATTTAGTAATATATGAGTTATGTGATTTGGTGACCAAATGTTGTTCGGAGTCCCGGATGAGATCACGGACATGACGAGGAGTCTCGAAATGGTCAATACGTAAAGATTGATATATATATATATATATATATATATATATATATATATAGGACGATGGTATTCGGACACTGGAAGTGTTCTGGAGTGTACCGGGTACTTATCGGGTCACCGGAAAGGAGTTTCGGGCACCCCCGGCAAAGATATGGGCCTTATGGGCCAAGTGAGGGAACACACCAGCCCTAGTGCGCCCCTATAGAGGCCAGCCCAATGAGGAGGAGAAGGAAAGAGAGGAGGGCAAGGAAAGTGTGGATTAGGATTCCTACTTCCTTCCCTCCCCCCTCTTTCCTTCCACCTCGGTTATATGTGGCAGGGGGGCACGCGGCTTGGGAGGGACTCCAAGTAGGATTCCTCCTACTTGGGCGCCTCCTATGGCTGCTCCTTCCTCCCTCCCACCTATATATATGAGGAGGGGCGCCTAGCACAGAACAGACAATTGCCTAGCCGTGTGCGGCGCCCCCCTCCATAGTTTACGCCTCTGGTCATATCTCCGTAGTGCTTAGGCGAAGCCCTGCGTGGATCACTTCACCATCATCATCACCACGCCATCGTGCTGACAGAAATCATCTTCTTCCTCGACACCTCTGCTGGATCAGGAGGACGAGGGACGTCATCGAGCTGAACGAGGGACGCCAGTGTGAGGCACCGAGATGTGGTTGCAAGGTTGTTCACTGAGGTCGCGAGGAAGCTCATTGAGATCAATCATTTTTTTTCTAGTCCCTTTTGTCGTTGTTGAGAAACACTTTTTCTTGGTACAACACCTCCAACAAAAGAAGGGGAACAAACACATCAACTACCAATGACTCCATGCAAACTAAAACCCTAATAATTGTAAGAACAAACCTATTGCAAGAGAGGAAGGGTGACACTCTTTGAAAAGAAGAAAACATCATTTTCTTTCGGGCTAAACCATCCAAGCTTGCTGCGAGACCACCAATATGTTGTTATGTTTTTAACTTATGTTTCTTTTTTGTAGTTACACAAAGGGCAACTTGTCACTAGCACATATTAGTTCTGTCAGTTGCATATGCACACACACAAGTTGCACATTACAACCTAGTGAGATGCAACCTTTTTCAACCAGGGTTTTGTTTTTTTACTATTGTGTTTCATTTTCTTAGTTTTTTCATGCTTCTTACACACAAGGGGTTTATTCCAGTTGCACATATCATCACACAAATTGAAAACCCAAACAACCATACAATTTAATCCTACTAGTTGAACTAAGAAGACATGTCAGTTGCAGAGATGTGATTTATAAGCTGCACAATATAACTCATGATAGATCCAGTTTTTAGGATTTTTGCTATCATATTTTGTATGCAATTTTATGCTTGCGCACACTTTTTTTTTCAGACGCACAAATTTTGCATATCACACTATTTTCCTTGTCATGGTAGGTTTTAGGTTTATTTTTTCATCATTTCTTCTGCAACGTTACGTACAAAACAATACTCCCTCCTTCCCATTGTGTATGGCATGTAAGCTTTTGGCACAGAAATTAGTGCAGGGCTAGTCACAAATTACTGAGCCATGGTTACAAAAAGTTTCCTCCATATCCTTCAAAGACGTGGTTGGATGATCCACGATTAGCAATGGTTAGCTTTCGTTAACTGTACAAGAGAGAATAGCGGGAGCCGAGTGCTAACACACCTTGGATTTTGGGATTTTCTGGAATAGCTTAGGCACCTAAAATTTTGCGAAGGAGGGAGTAGCAACCAAGTGAACAATCAATTCACCTTTTCGCATCCGTGCATGTTTTGGGTAGAGGAGCTCCTTAAACAGCCTCGTGTGTAATGTTCACTCCCAGCTATGGAATCGGCCCTACTTCTCAGAGAGATCAAAGCAATTGGCAAAACCAATTCTCTCCTGGCTATTTTCCTAGTTGGTTAGTTATGTTTCATAGTACTCAAAATAGAATTTCTTCCTTTCTATAGGACATATCTACTGCAATGTGTGAACAAAACAACGTATAGTTCGTACTTATATGAGTCTATTCATTATTGTGTGTGTGCTTTTGTTGCACACCAGGAGACAAATTTTGGATGGTGCAATTGAGGAGTTGCATGCAAACAACAAAAAATTTGCATATCAGAACCTATTCTACGATGTCTGCTAGAAATATTTGCACTTTAGAGATTGATTTAATCCCTGACCAAATCATGAGCAAGGCAAGCATGGTACGAAGATCATACCGACACATAAGCATGTGAGTCCGGGCGTAACATAGAATCGAAACATCTATGACCACAACACACCCGACTAGCACATGAACAAGTAAATAGGGGATGAATGAATCATACGCTCTAGTCGGCCATGTTGATGCATCAGCGGCGGCAGCGACTGCAGCTTCGTTTTCAGCCTTCTTCTTGGTTACGTCGCCTTCAGCCATGTCATTGGCGTTGGGGAAGTAGTCGAAGCCGAGGATGAAGACACGAACAAACCAGGAGCAATCGCGCCGAGATGATCCCCAAAAACTTTATCGCCATTCTCCCGGTGCGGGATCTCAAAGGACAGGGTTCCGAAGGCCTGCTCTCCCGTCCGGCCGTGCACGCGGTCGGCGGGGTGGGATCGCTGGTGGCGGCACAAAGCTTGGAACAGTGGATGATGTCTAGGGCTGCGTAAGGAGGAATGAGTTGGTTGGACGGCTAGGGCTCACACCCGAGTCGGCATGTAGCTGGATAGACTCTTGCCCGAATCAGCACGTGGTCGATCTAATCAAGGCAGCAACGAGGCAAGCCTGATAGAGTCGTCACTGGGTAGACATGTAGCCGAGTCCAACGTCTTCGACAGTGGCGCATCCATTAGCTACTCGTAATTAATCCAGTGATTAATTACCCATTTTGACCGGCAAAGATATAGCGCAAACATGGCATAACCATTTGGGTGGCTACGAAGGAGCCCTTGTGAACCACCTTTCTTCGCATGCCCCGAATAGTGAGAGGAAGAGCCCCCTTAACAAAGGGTCTCAACCCTTCTCACCATGCCATGCACCTACACGAGTCAACATGGCAATGGGTACCCGTTACCCGCTAACCCGACGGGTAAAAACCCTATTAGGGTAAGGGTATGGGTAAATAAAATACCCATGGGTATTTAAATGGGAAAAATCTATACCCATTGGGTAAGCCGGGTATGGGTACGGGAATGCAATACCCATACCCGTCTACCCGCCTACCCGCATGTTAATACATCTTACATGTAGGCCCCCTATGTCATTCACTAGAAAAAGAAAAAAAAACCTAGCCTGATTAAGCACCTAGCGGCCGCAACCCTAGCCCCCGCAGGCCCGCACAAAACCCCCTCCGCCCCTCGACCCCTCACCCTCACCCCATCGCGCCGTCACTCCCATCTCTCTCACTGGGGCTGCAACCCTAGGTGGCTGTCGCCGCCACCAGCCTCCGCCGCCGGCCGCTGCGGCTGCCAGGGCAGGGCACTAGGCCATCTCCCTCGTCTCCAGATCTCCTCCTTCCACAGTGCCTCCTCCACTCATCTCAAGTGCCGTTGCCGCAGCTCTTCCATCTCAACCGCCGGACAAACGGAGCACCTCCCAGCCTCAACTTCGGCGCGGATGGAGAGCGGTCCAGAGGACGTCGAGGAGGCCCACTACTTCGGCGCGGATGGGGACCTCGTTCGCTCAACCTCAACACCCGTGGATGAGGATGATCTTGGACAAGATGGCGCCGGCGGGAGTGGTTCTCAGGTGCGGACGCCGACGCCTTCGTCTACCTCCAAGAACATGTGTCTCCAACCACCTTCAACGGGGCAGAATCCCGGGCGCCGCTCCAACTCATCTGCGCCCGGTTGCAAGGTGGGTCGTGGCCGTGGCCGTGGAGGCGCGACGGCGGTGGCCAGCACCCGGTAGAGTCCGGCTGCTCCTGCTTCTGCGAGGAACAAATCGACCCCACCAGCGAAAAGGGCACCAAACGTCCAAAGCGGTGAAATCTTTCTCACTTTTTCATAAAATTCTATGATGCATGAACTGATCTATTTGATTCTGTTGTGTATGAAGTATGTTGTAAGCATGAAAGTGAGGGTTGATAAATATGTACTAAATGTTGTTATCTTGTTGATCTTTAGAATCAGATTTTATTGTTCTAGTTCAGGATAGAAGTTTTGTGTACCCATGAATTGTAATAGAAAATTTGGGAGTTAGAATGCCATGCGATAAATTTATTTCCAGATGTTGTATATAAGTGCTGAAATGCTGAAATATGAGCTGGAATGCTGATGCTGAAATATGTGCTGGAATGTTGTCTATATGAGTTGAAAATGGGTTATATGTTGCTGAAACGTTGACTTGTGGTATATATGTTGCTAAAATGATGAACTATGCGTGTTGAATTGATGAAATGTTGTATATATATGTGATGAAACGCTCCAATATACTTGCTGAAATGTCAATTGGGTGAGGTGACAGAGTTGGGTATTTTTACCCGCGGGTATTACCCGTACCCGGCCGGGTACGGGTATGGGAACAATTTATACCCGGGGTGCGGGTAAGGGTATGGGTATGGGCTAAAAATGTTGAGACGGGTAAGGGTTTGGGCGCGTATTACCCGCACCCGAACCCGGCGGGTGCCATGAGGATACACGAGGCTTAGAGATTAACCAGAGATTATTGATTATATGAGTCTAAACCCATCTATAATACAACAATGTCTGATTTTGTTTTCTCGGTTTTTGCCTATTTTTGCATAGGAAATGATTTCTTGAAGAAATTTAGTTGGATAAGTTTTTGTAGAAGTTGCCACCATGGTGAAGAAAGTTTGGGGGGAAATCTGCGCTCAAGGTGAAGAACCTACTATGAAGAAAAATAGGAAAGTTACCTTCCCTCCCTCCTCTGTTGCATGGTAAGTCCACTCCTCTTTCTTTCTTCCGTTTTCATTGCCCAGAACTGGTTCAGATTTGATCAAATCTCAACCTGATAGAGCTCCCATGACAGGTCCGGCGATGGGGGATCGCCCCCTGTGATCTGTTTGTTTTCTTTTTCATGGGGAAAAAGATGGTGGGGGTGGGTAGGTGGGGTGGGAAAGGGGGTGTGGAGCGGTTGAGGGAGGAGGGCATCGGGGCACGTGATTTCCATAGGCAGGTGATCGCGCTGGGACCGTTGCTTTGCACGTCGAGCGGGATGAGGGGTGGGCGCACATGTCAGGTAGAAACTGGTCAAAAGGGTTACTTTGCTAACATGGAAGTCAGGTGGAAACTGGTCAGAAGGGTTACTTTCCTAATATGGAAGTCAGATGGAAACTGGTCGGAAGGGTTACTTTCCTAATATGGAAGTCGGGTGAAACTGGTCGGAAGAGTTACTTTCCTAATATGGATTAGGGGCCCAACACTTTTCATATCTGGCCATCCGCTTGTAATTGCTAGCGATGGCCACTCACTAGACGCGTCTAACATAAAAATAACCTGTAGAATGTTCTATGGTTTCTGGCTTCAAAAAGAAGGGTTTTTTTGGATAAAAAAAGAAGGGTTCTTCTAAGGGAAATCTAGAGATACCCATCGTAAGGTGTAGGTGCCACTTGTAGCACCACGTTGAAACCTATACTCTTATCCACACATGTGTTCAGATCTCAGAGTAGCTGCAAGGTGATCGCTCAATGAATAGCAGATCACGACGAGTAAGTGTTGGGCTAGGCCTGAACAATGCTGGCGAGGCTCGGGATGCGCAGCGGCCGCGGCGGCTCTGGACTGCAGATCACTCGCTTGCACAAGCGCGCGGTATACCGAGCCATGCATATTGTGTTCTACTGCGTCAGAATTGTCGGCAGACGGACATTATGCTCCAACACACATCTCCCTTGGTTTTCAACAATAAGCACACCAAGAGTCAGTCAATGAAAGAAAAACAATATGCACAACAGCGTCAGCTATGTGTGCACATGGACTGACAAGAAAACTGCTTGCAAGAGCTAAATGCAGCCGATCATATTATAATAGCCTTATAAGAAACATCTCATAGTTTAGAACTCATCCAGTTACAGCATCATAATTCAAACAGAGGAGCGACGTAGTCTAGAACTCATCCAGGTACAGCATCATATCATAGAATTCAAACAGGCAACAGTATGAGGAAAAACACCTCAACACCTAAGCAATTTATCAGGCGGTCGGACGAGGAAGTTCAGACGTGCAGGGCGATGTATACACGGCGGAACCTCTGCTGAGCAGGTACGGCCATTGGGAACGGGCGGTACGGCTCAAGCACGACAAGCTGTATGTACTCCTGGAATTGACGAGCGGCTGCAGCAAATTTTATGAAATTTTTAGTAGCTGACGACCTTATGTTACCCAAAAGACATGTTTCATGTTCTGCATCACAAGCTCACAAGTCTTACCCTTTTTAGAGCGGCGGGTAGTAACATACTCTACTTCACGTCGGGCCGCTGCTGCGAACTCCCTTCTCAGCGCCATCTCCATGAGCTGATAGGGCTGTGTAGAAGACTATAGGATGCAACTCAATTGTATTCCATCGGAGTCGGTTACAATATATACAGGTGGTGTCTTGCGTGACAAGCCAACTAATCCTACAATATCTCTAGAGATCAATCTATACAAGGCTAGAGATAATAGGAGAATCAGTCGGAAATAAATACAAAGATATCACGTTTCAACACCCCCCCCCCCCCCCGCGCGCAGTCGAAGCGTCGGCGTCGGCGATGCAAAGACTGGAACGAAACTCCTGGAATGCAGCGGTAGGCAATCCCTTGGTCATGATGTCGGCAAACTGTTGGGTGGTCGGTACATGAAGAACACGAAGCTGACCCAACTGAACCTTCTCGTGTACAAAGTGAACATCGAGCTCAATGTGTTTGGTGCGCTTGTGCTGCACCGGATTAGCCGCGAGATAGGTGGCCGACACGTTGTCACAGAAGACCACAGTAGCCTTCGGAAAAGAAATCCGAAGCTCACCGAGAAGCTGACGAAGCCAACAAGTCTCTGCAACGACGTTGGCGACGGCTCGATACTCTGCCTCGGCACTCGAACGGGAGACAGTAGGCTGCCGTTTGGAGGACCAGGAGACCAGAGAATCCCCGAAGAAGACACAGTAGCCAGACGTGGAACGTCGAGTGTCTGGACAGCCAGCCCAATCCGCGTCAGTATAAGCAAGAAGCTCAGTCGAGGCGGATGCACGGAGACGAAGACCGTAGGTCGGAGTGCCACGAATGTACCGAAGAATGCGTTTGACCAACGACCAGTCGACATCACGGGGCGAGTGCATGTGCAAGTAGACTTGCTGCACCGCGAACTGAATGTCTGGTCTGGTGAGCGTGAGGTACTGAAGGGCGCCCACGATGCTGCGGTAAAGAGCGGCGTCGGTGGCAGGCTGGCCGGCGATAGCAGAAAGCTTCGGCTTGGCCTCAGCAGGTGTGGCGGCTGGCTTGCAGTCAGTCATGCCGGCACGGTCCAGAAGATCAAGAGTGTACTGTCCCTGATGCAGAAAGAACCCAGTGGCATCACGTCGCACATTAATGCCGAGGAAGAAATGCAACGCGCCAAGATCCTTCAGCCGAAACTCAGAACCGAGACGACCAATGATGTCGCAAAGAAGATCCGCTCGGGAGGCAGTGATGACAATATCATCAACATATAGCAGAAGCATAGCCACATGATCAGCCCGATGCAGCACGAACAACGACGTGTCAGAGGTGGTGCTGCGAAACCCGAGAAGACCAAGAAACCCAGCGATGCGCTGGTACCAGGCTCGCGGAGCCTCTTTGAGGCCATATATTGATCGTGACAATAGGTAGACATCATCCGGTCGCTGAGGGTCAACGAACCCAGTCGGCTGCTGACAGAGGACTCGCTCCTGAAGATGGCCGTACAAAAAAGCGTTGTTGATGTCGAGCCGATGTACGGGCCAGTGACGAGATGCAGCCAGTTGAAGAACCACACGAAACGTGGCGGGTTTGACCACCGGAGAAAAGGTCTCAGAGAAGTCAACACCGACAAGTTGTGCAAATCCACGGACAACCCAGCGGGCCTTGTACCTGTCCAGAGAACCGTCCGGGAGGAGTTTGTGACGAAAAACCCATTTGCCCGAGATGACGTTCGCTCCAGGGGGACGAGGAACAAGATTTCAAGTCCGGTTGGCGACAAGAGCATCGTACTCAGCACGCATAGCGGCGGTCCAATGCGGATCACTCAACGCAGAACGCACCGATCGCGAAATCGGAGAGAGGGTCGTGACGCTGAGGTTGTGGTAGCGCGGGTTCGGCTGATGCACACCGGCCTTGGCGCGCGTCACCATATGATGATGAGGCGGCGGAGGAGGCGAGCGTGGCCCGCGGCGCCGAGGAGCCACAACAACCGGCTTGGATGACGAGGAAGATGCCGGCGAGCCCATGGGTGTTGGTTTTGAGGGCGTCGGCGAGGCATGAGAAGACCCGGCCGTCGGGGCCGAGAGGGTCGGCTCCTCCAGAACCAACAGAGAGCCAGGAGGCTCGGGCTCGGTCGTAGACGGCGATGCGGGCGCAGACGGACCCGAAGTGCCCGGCTCCTCCTGAGCCAACGAGGGGCCCGAGAGCCCAGCTCGGGTCGCGCCCGACTCCGCCAGAGGCGAGAGGCGGCGACCCGACGAGGCCGAGGAACCCGGCTCCTCCAGAGCCAAGAGACGGGGGCCCGGCGTGGCCGGGGAAGCCGACTCCTCCTGAGTCGGCGGAGGAAACACCGAGGGCGGCGAGACCGCAACCGCGCCCGACCGGCGAGGTGGTGGGAGCGCAAGGGCTCCACGAGTCCGTCGAGGAGAGACGTCCAGAGATGGCGAGGGACGCGGCGATGCCTGCTGAAACGGAAAAACAACCTCATCAAAATAAACGTGCCTAGACACGATCACACAATGGGACTCCGGGTCGTAGCAACGGAAGCCTTTTGTGTTTGGTTGGTAGCCAAGAAAAACACAAGCGATGGAGCGAGGCGCTAGCTTATGTGGTATCGTGGCGGTGATATTAGGATAACAAAGGCAACCGAAAACATGAAGATCATCATATGACGGAGGTGACCCGAATAAGAGGTGATGAGGGGTATAGTTCCATCGGGATTGGCAAGGCCTGATGTTAAGAAGAAGAGTAGATGTGCCGAGGGCATCTGGCCAGAACCGAGCAGGCATGTGTGCGTGGAAGAGCAAGGCGCGAACACTCTCATTAAGAGTGCGGAGAACACGTTCGGCACGACCGTTTTGTTGAGATGTGTATGGACATGTGAGGCGAAAAATGGTGCCATGAGCGGATAAAAGGGTGCGAATAGCGAGGTTATCAAATTCCTTTCCGTTGTCGGTTTGAAGATGAGCAATGGTGCGGTGAAAGTGAGTGGCAACATAGGCGTAAAAGGCATGAAGGGAGGAAGCGACGTCGGATTTGCAGCGCAACGGAAAGGTCCAAGTGAAATGAGAGAAATCATCCAAAATCACAAGGTAATATGATAAACCCGAATTGCTAGGCACGGGAGATGTCCAAACATCACAATGAATAACATCAAAAGGAAAAGTAGCAATTGATGAGGAAGTTGAAAACAGCAAACGAACGTGTTTTCCTATGCGACAGGCATGACAAGTGTGTGCCTCTGATTTATTACATGAAAAAGGAAAAGTCTGCAAAACTTTATGAAGAGCAGCGGCGCCGGGGTGACCAAGACGAGCATGCCAGAGAGCGACGTCGGCGTGAAGAGCGACAGGACCACTGCTTGTCGTTTGGCCACATGGGTAGAGATCGCCGGGAGAATCACATCGGTGCAGAACCTTCCGGGAGTGAGCATCCTTGACAGAAAAACCATGTTTGTCAAACTCAACGGTAACATGATGTTCATGAGTAAGAGTACGAACAGAACATAAATTTTTGATTAAGGATGGAGACACAAGTACGTTATTGAGAGGTAAGGAAGATGAGGAGAGAGGGAGGGAAGACGCGCCGTGGTGGGTGATGGGAAGAGTAGATCCATCACCGACAACGATGCGAGAAAGAAGAGGGTACGGAGAGACACGAGAGAGGATACCGAGGTTCGACGCCATATGGGCAGCGGCACCTGTGTCCATGTACCAGTCCCCGCTGCCGGAGTAGTTGCTTGGGGAAGGGGCGGCGTGGAGGGCGGCTAGGAGCGCCGGGTCGTAGGTGTAGCCAGTCGATGGAGCGCCGTAGGACGGTGACATGGCAGCACCGTGAGCCATGGTCCCGTTGTACGCCGAAGGGCCGCCGGGTCCGGAACCGCCCGGCGCGGCCAAGAGCGCTTGATGAAGACCCGGGCGAGTGCCAAGGAGGCCCGGAGCAGGCGCCTGCGGAAGTGGCATCGAGTAGGCGTGCACCACCCCCGTCCAGGGGTTGTACCCCGTGAGCCAGGGCGGGGGTGCCGCGGCCTGAGTGGGGGCGGGTGGAGCCGCCTGGTGGGGCTGAGAGCCGCCGTTGCGGCCACGGCCGTCGCGACCTCCCCGCCTCTTCTGGCGGCCCTGGTCAGGGGCGGCGGGCGGCTGTGGAGCCGGCGCGCGAGGAGGCTGCGGGGGGGCGGCGGGCCCCTTGATGGTGCCGGCGTGGAGAGCGGCGAGAGAAGCCTGCCGCGCCACGTGACGGAGACGCTTCTCCTCCATGCGAAGATACGTGACCGCCTTGGCATACGTTGGCGTGATGAGGGAGAGGTTGGCGGCGGATTGGCCGAGGTCGGGGTGGAGGCCGCGAAGTAGGTTGGTGAGGAGGACGGAGTCGTCGATGTTCATGCCGACATCACGAAGCTCGTCCGCGAGAACCTTCATCCGCGTGCAGTACTCGTCGATCGAGAGATCGTTTTGCTGCATAGTAAAAAAGTCACCTTGGAGGAAGACACGGCGCTGGAGTTGATTGTCGAGGAAGAGGTCGCACAACCGTGTCCACATAGCGTACGCCAATGGATCACGGGAGTTCACCATGTTGAAGAGCCCCGGGGAGATGCTGAGAAACAGCCACTTGACGATGCAGGCGTCCACAGCAAGCCACTCGTCGTCGTCCTTCATGTCGCGGATGTCGACGCTACCATCAACATGCTCGATGAGATGGAAGGAGCGGAAGAGGAGCGCGAAGTAGGTGCGTCATGCGTTGTAGGAAGGAGAGTCAAGGTCGAGGATGACGGGAACGTGGTCTTTGATGTGGAGCTCGTTGAGGCGATCGGAGGTGAAGGCGGGACCGGCGAAGGAGCCGGCGTCGGAGAGGTCGGGTTTGGAGCGAGACATGGCGGTGGCGTTGGTTGGAGAGTGGGAGGGAGAGACGGCGGCCGCGGCTACAGAGGAGGGAGTAGCGGCGGCGGGATAGGGTTTAGGGTTTGGTGTGGCGGCGGCGGCGGCTGCGATAGAAGGAGTGGCAGCGGCGGCGGCGGCGTAGGAGGGTTAGGGTTTGGGTGCGGCGGAGGCGGCGTGTAGGACAGGCGGCGGCGGCGGCAGGGAGAGAGGGGCGACGGCGGCGTGGGTCGCGGCGGTGGCCTAGAGCGGAAGCGATGGAGATCGGGAGAAAACTGATACCATGTAGAAGACTATAGGATGCAACTCAATTGTATTCCATCGAAGTCGGTTACAATATATACAGGTGGTGTCTTGCGTGACAAGCCAACTAACCCTACAATATCTCTAGAGATCAATCTATACAAGGCTAGAGATAATAGGAAAATCAGTCGGAAATAAATACAAAGATATCACGTTTCAACAGGCTGCTGGAACTTTTGTGCCGGCATACCCAGCATCAAAACCTCCTTGTAGCTGCATTTCACCAGACTTACATAAGTCGGAAGTAAATAATGCACTAAGAACAAATAAATAGTCTAAGATATAGTATCACATCTCCGGTTCCAGTTGTAGATGATCTATGTAGATGCACTAGTGATATGTTGTGCATATGATGGCTATCATCAAACTGAAACCTGAGCATTCTAGAGGAAGAAGTATACAGTTATAGACCTTGGTTTTGGGTTCGCCATGGCACTTGCTTAGGGTGCACAACTGTTAAGTCGCACTTCAGGTTTCACTGCAATGCACATAGTTTGCAGTTTCCATTAGCTTTAAGAGAACAAGAGGAATAGAACAAGCAAACTAGTTACTACCTCCGTCCCATAATATAAGAGCGCTTTTGAAGAGTAGTGTCAAAAGCGCTCTTATATTATGGGACGAAGGGAATACATCATATCATGTCAAGTATCTATAGCAGCAGTATATTTCAAGCTCGCTGTATATATCTCCTAAGGAGTGCTCTTCAAAAGGCAGAGGAAGGAACAAGCAACATAGCAATAATGTGCCAGGCACATTGATCCGGAAAAAGCTCTTTGCCTTCGCAAAGGCGTATAACAAACAAGTTCACTGCTTCAACCCTTTTATAAGACAAAGTGCATGTTATACATGGAAATAACTTGGAAGTGCTAATCAGCATGCATAGACTTTGTTAGCTGAAACAAAGCAATATATAGGAGGGCCAAGATGGCCAAGGAAGTTACAAAAAGAGTTTAAAAGGGGAATAGGCCCCCTTAGAGCAGTACGCTACTCCTCCCGAAAATCCCCAAAAGGGTGCTAAAAACCTCTCGCTTTTCCCAGCCTCCAGGACTCAAAATCATCTCTAAGAGGTCATCACCTGAGTCGGTGAGATCGCAGCTCTGAAAGCCCTGGCATGGCCGTGGAAGAGAGGGAAAGGGGCTTGTTTGCAACTACATTAGTTCCACCAAAAGGCTGCAGCATCAATGGAAGAGAGGGAAAGGGGCTCAAAATCATCTCTAATCCTGAAGGTGATCACCTGAGTGGGTGAGATCGCAGCTCTGAAAGCCCTGGCATGGCCGTGGAAGAGAGGCTAATCCGGGAACATGCAGGTACACTAAACGAGCAACTCCAGGACATGATCAGATGGACTCAAAGCAGAAAATGTTGCTACTCCACAGCCTCGGCGTACAATATGCAGTTCAGTCACCTCCCCTCCACGGACATCAGTGGAAAGATCAAGATTTTCTCTTGGCTGTTACACTTGGACAGACTCTGGTGCAACAACCGCCTTCACCACCGAGGGAGGCCAAATGCATATTTCTGCCACTTTTGCTTAAGAAACTTAGAAACCTCTGTCCATCTATTTTGGAACTGCCACCTCTCACGAGCAGACTGGACAGAGGTGGCTAAGTGGAATGGATGCTCGGCTTTAGCAATCCAAGCGAAGAACAGCTCAACACGACCTCCACGGTCAAAGCAGCGATCTCGCGCACGAACAGAGGGTGCAGAAAAGGAGTAAAAATCATGATCATGGCCACCACATGGGAGCTCTAGTGCGAGAGAAACGGCTGCGTCTTCAGAGATAAACGGGCAAGCTTCGCGGACATCATTGCAGCGATCCGGAGGAACATGGAACAATGGCGACTGGGAGGCGCAAAAGCCATAGAGACCCTCTTCGGGGATGTAATTGCGAGATAGAGGGTTACGGCAACTAGTACGGGGAGGAAGAAGGGCGGGCCTCTCCCCCTTTTTGTTCTTCCCCTACCCTCTGTCTTTTTTAATTTTTGGCCACTTGGGCCTTCTCCTGATCATCCTGATCAATCCAGGTATTTTGTTACTCTACCCCTGCTAAATCTATTGAAGCCAGCCAAGCTGGATCTTTCAGAAAAAGAAGAGAGGGAAAAACAAGCCCCTTTCCCTCTCTTCCACCAGCATTGGCATGGCCTTAATTCCCAGCCTGAAATTTGGAGCCGTGGCATCGATGACTGTTTCCCAAACGTGTTGGACCGACCTCAGATGAGGTCAAAGTGTCGGTATCAGGGCCCTTCCATCTAGAGATGTTTGCCCAAATTTCAGGCGAGAAAGGGCAGTCGCAGATCAGGTGACAGGAAGACTCTAAACTTGCATAGCTGCCAGAAATATGCATTTTCCCAGCCCCTACGCTGCAGCCGATCCCAGCCCCTACACTGCAGCCGATCTGCGCTCAGGTACATGCATGTGAATGATTCGCGAGTTACAATTTCCCCACCCTCCTCCTACCAGTTCGGCAAAATAACCTCTAATCTGAGAAGATGCAGTTCATCGGGCGATAGCTAACAAAAACATCATGATTTTTTTTGACGAAAAATTACACTTGAACAAGGCAAACCACGGGAACAAAGCAAAGGGGCAAAACACGAGGAGAACAAAAATCGGGGGAGAGGGAGGGGGACGGGTGGAAGAGGGCGTGGAGGAGATCCTCACCGTCTCGCCGTGGAGGAGAGGGAAAGGGGCTTGTTTGCACTCCGCAGGCGATGGAACAATGAGAGCGGAGCGGAGCCCTTCTTATAAAGAGACGACGCTGCACGCTGCACGCGTCACACGCACCCCCCTCACCACCCACACCCACACAGAGACGCCGGGATCCAAAGCAGCAATAACCCCAAATAAATATCTGAAAAACATTAGTAGTACTAGCTGTTAATAAAAAGACGTGCTCACCAAATTTACCCGCGTCCATTAACCGGAAGGCAGGCACTTTGACGGCAGGCGGCGACAGAGTGTGCAAACGGCCCAGGGCGATGCCGAGGGAGTCGGCCGGCCAGCCCACGCCATGTCGGGGCCCAGTAGAGGTCGTGGATAGTCGCGCTCGCGCAGTTGGCGGGGCCAGGCTGGTTGCATCCGGCAAACACCGTGGTGTCTGTCCGCCGGCAAGCGCCACCGCGGGCGCCCAGCGGCTTCGGAGACCCGTCTCAGGGTGCGTGGGCAGCAGGCAGCCGACGCACCGAGGGTGGTCCGCGCTGCGGGGCACGGAAGGCCGCGCCGGGGTCACGCCGTTCCCTCCAGCCAAGCCTGGAGTGGCGGCTGCAGCTGGACCGCGCTCGGCGCCGTGGCGGCACCCAGGGACGCCTGCCACTTCGGTGATCACCGCGGCGTGGGCCTCTGGGTGCATCACAAGGGCATCGGCTTGGCGCCGCGGAGCTCGGCGTGTGACGCAGGCGCGGCGGTCGGGGACGGCGACGAGGTCGCACTCGCGGAACTCGGCAGTGATTCTCTGTAGGAGGAGAGGCGGCGGGTGTCAGGTTGAGTGGGCGGAGGCGGCGAGGTGGTTCGTGGCCTCGGGGTTCGCGTTTCATGTTTTAAACGACAGGCGGAGACAGCACTGGACTACTTTAGTGGAGCGTGGACTACAGGAGAGACGGAGTCTTTTTTGGATGAAAAGACTTCTCGAGAAGGTAAATTTACCCTCTCGATAAAAAAATAATTTTTAGATCGCTAAAATAGTGAACTAAATACTCTTTTATCTTTTTAAATTTCTTTATTATGAAGGGAGTAATTGCAAAAAAAAAGTAATTGTTTTCTCCCGGTCGCCCGGCCCAATTTTGCATCAGACGTGCATTTCCTTGGATGGGTCGGGGGTAATCCTACGGCACATGCACGTCGTCTTCCTCTTGCTTCTTTATACCCTATCGCCGACGACAACCCCCTCTTGCGGGCAAGAGGGCACCCTAAACCCCAGCGACACCGCATGTGGGATTTTTCTGCATCCCCATGAGCGGGAGTTGCCGCGGGAGCATAGTCTCCGGCCACCGCGCGGGAAACCCACGCCGCGGTCCATCGGTCACACGCCGACAAACTGGCGTCCGCCCCCACACCACCTCCTTAATTTTTTTTTCCTCACCAGCTAGAGATGGTAGCCCTCGGTGTTGTGACCTCGACGACAACAGTGGCACCGGAGATGAACACCACACCGATGTTGGGAATCGCAACGACGCATGCTAGAACCGCCCCCAGAGATGTCGTAACCACGACGCTTTTGTGATTGAACCACCTCCAGACATGTTTTGGAGCTACTAACGACGTGCGGCGAAGCTGCAACTAGCAGCTCCAAATCTTACGACCGATGATTTTTTTTTTTTTTTGCTAGAACCAGATATGGGCACGGTTGCAATTGGAGCACGAGGGAGGTTCTATCTGTGGGTGAAATGCTTCGACGGGCGTGTGACGGAGCTGCTATCTATGGGCGAAATGCTTCGACCGGCGTGTGGTGGAGCTACAACCCACAACGCCCACTACTAGGGAAAAGCCTAGCAGCAGCGAGGGTTTTGGGTCTCTCAGTAGCACGGGTACCGGCGCTACTAATAAGGCGCTACAGCTAACGTATAGCAGTAGCGCATGTTGTCACACGCTACTGCTATACATGAATAGCTGTAGCGCTCTTTGGGAAAGGGCACTACTGATATTATCTGCAGCTCTGTTTGCTGGGACGCGCTACTGGTAAGGAGGCGCTACTGCTAAATTTCCCCCCTCGCTACTACTAGTTTATTTATTAGTTTTTTCTGCATATTTTTTTGTATTTGTTTTGTATTTGAATAGGCTTTATACAATAATCTTTAGCATATCATACACATACAAATGTAATCATAGCATATACATACAATTAGTCTCATCAAATCATGTCATCATCATAATCATCATCCAACACAAAGTGGTCTCTCGTCATCATCTCGAAAATAGCGATACAAGTCTCGATTACTTGCAAATACATCGTCATCCATCTAAACAATGATATACACGAGAAGAGCTATCACTTTGAGACATGAGTTCGTATCCCTCTCTCGCATTAGCGTGAACCTAAACTAACTACTGCATGTCGCTCGGAAACCGGAAACCGGTACACCTGGGCGGCCTGACACTCCGGCCACTTGTCGTATATATACTCCTGGCGTAGCACTTCTTCGCCATCTATGATCTATGCACCTGCATCATCACATGAGTCGATGATATGCAACATATATAGTTGAGCAACAGAAAGAGACAGACTTGGCAAAAATAGAAACAACATATCATAAGCATAAATAACAAAGTTCATTGTACCTCAAAATGCCCTAACTAGAGTGATTTTTGCTAGTCGAGGAGGAGGACGGTTTAATTACATCACAAATAAAGTTTCACCGTGCATAACTCAAAGTTTTGTCATACAGAAAGTATGGACTAAACGGACACATTGTCGTATATCGACAATCACTCCAACATGTTGTTCCATCCATCCAAGTCAGGGAGACAGGCCCGGTCCTGGGGGGGTGCAACCTGTGCCCCCGCACAGGGCCCCCAGGTTTTTGGGGCCTCAAAATTTTTATGCATTAGTAGTATTAATACTAGGTTTCATTAACCAGGCCTGTCATTAGCGATAGATGATCATGATGGGCCTGCTCTTCTATCTTCGCTGCTGCCTGCTCCTGGGCCTCCTGGCGCTCAGTCCCCGCTAGCGATCGATCGACGGACTCAAGATTCACTCAGGAAAAAAAACTAGCGATCGAAGCGTCCCTACTGTCCCTTCGTTTATTCCTGCGGCGGTTATCCTTTTCCTTCGTTTCTTCGCGCATGCGGCGGCGGCTAGGGCAGCTTGATCAGGATTCAGACATCTTTAGGTTGCTGAAGAAGGTAGCGAGCAGCCAGCAGGAACGGCACCCGGCAGGAAAGCAGGCAAGTTGCGTCGACGGCCGGTGATTCCATGAGCCCTTCACCATCATTTTGAGTTCTAATTTCAATTCTGTATGGCTGTATATAGTTCTTGAGATTGCTGAAGAAGGCAGTGAGCGGCCGGCAGGAAAGCAAGCAAGTTCGCGCCATCTTCAATTTGTCAAGTGTTGTTGCGTCGACGGCCAGTGATTCCGTGAGCCCTTCACCTTCGTTGTGAGTTCTAATTTCAATCCTGTATATAGTTCTGCTGATACTTTGTAGTTGATTTTAATATTTTCATAAATTAGGCGTCTAGCACTACAAGATCTGAGTCATGTCTTCACTTAGAAAACATGAGTCTGGTTACCAAAAGCGTTTGAAGAAACAAAAAATCGAGGAATTAACTCAATCTCAGTATGGAGATATCGATAAGTTTGTTATAAGAAAACCACAAGTGTCCTCCGATAATCAATCACTTGATCAAGAGCATGCAGGTAACAATAATGTTGAAAATGATCCTAGCCCTAGAGATGGCCCGACAGAGACAGAAAATAATGTTGCAGGTGAAGAAAGTAATGACAACATCGAGGCTACTAATGTTGATGGCAACTTGAATACTTCACCTAGTGCAGATGTTGGTGATTCTTTTCATCTTGATATATTTGATCCAAGAAATTGGGATTCTCTTGATTCTAAGCAAATTGACATTTTAGCAGAAAAGGGCCCTCAAAGGGACACATCATTTAAGAAAGGTCGTAAGGATAAATATAAAAGGAGGTTTTCTGCACTATTCTACACTAGAATTCTATCAAATGGAGAGCACTGCGATAGGGATTGGCTTGTCTATTCTGAGGAATTAGATAAAGTATTTTGCTTTGGTTGTAAATTATTTGCAAAAGGCCATCGAAAAGGTAATTTGGCAAATGAGGGGTACAATGATTGGACACATCTTGGCACTAGACTTAAAGAGCATGAGACAAGTGCAGATCATGTTTTGAATATGACTGTTTGGTATGAGTTGCGTAGTAGATTGCAAACACATCAAACTATTGTTAAATCTGCGCAACGACAACTTGAGAGTGAAAAGGACCATTGGAGAAAAGTTTTGTTCAGAATTGTTTGCATTGTACAATTTCTTTCTAAGCATAATCTAGCATTTCGTGGTACCAATAGCAAATTGTATGAAGATAGCAATGGAAATTTCTTGGGTTTGATTGAGATGTTGGCTGAATTTGACCCAGTTATTCAAGAGCGTGTTCGTCGTATTACAAATGAAGAAACTCATGCACATTATCTTGATCATAAGATTCAGAATGAGTTGATACATTTGCTTGCTTCTACTATTAAGTCTGAGATTGTGAAGAAAATAAAGGGTGCAAAGTATTTCTCTGTCATACTTGATTGTACCCCTGATGCAAGCCATCAAGAACAAATGTCTATAAACATAAGATATGTGGATTCATCTTCAAGTCATGTTTGCATAGAAGAATCATTTTTAGGATTTTTAGATGTAAATGATACGACTGGGCAAGGACTGTTTGAAGTGCTAGAGAATGAACTAAAGCTTCTTGATCTTGATATAGATGATGTTAGAGGACAAGGTTATGATAACGGGTCAAATATGAAAGGAACACACCATGGAGTCCAAAGGAGACTTTTGAATGTTAATCCTAGAGCTTTCTATTCTGCTTGCGGTTGTCATAGCCTTAATTTGACACTTTGTGATATGGCCAAGACTTGTGCTAAAGCTAAAGACTTCTTCGGAATTATCCAACGCATATATACAATCTTTGCTAATTCTACTAAGAAGTGGCATATTCTGAAGGAGAACATCAGAGGATTAACTCCCAAGTCAGTGTCAGCTACACGTTGGGAGAGTCGTGTTGACAGTGTTAAAGCTATTCGACTTCAATGTGCAGACATTCGAGAGGCCCTACTTCAGGTACCCAATATTTTCATATTATAATAATGTGATTCCTTTAGCTATCTCCAAGTATAACATATATTTTTATCATTTCAGGTGGCTGAGACTGATAAT
This sequence comes from Aegilops umbellulata, assembly GCA_032464435.1. Taxonomy (NCBI): domain Eukaryota; kingdom Viridiplantae; phylum Streptophyta; class Magnoliopsida; order Poales; family Poaceae; genus Aegilops; species Aegilops umbellulata. The sequence continues at coordinate 400,459,972 of CP136056.1, read as the reverse complement.
GACATAAAAACAAGTAGTGAGGCTAAAGGTTTGGCAAATAATGAACTTGGAGAGTATGAATTTATAGTGGCAATAGTAATTTGGTATGAGGTATTGTATGCTGTTAATTTAGTAAGCAAACACTTGCAAGCAAAGGATATGCTTATTGATGTTGCTATTGAGAAAGTGCAAGGACTGATTACTTTCTTCAAGGGGTATCGGGAAACTGGTTTTGTACAAGCATTGGAGACGGCCAAAGGAATTGCACTTGAGATGGATATTGGTACAGCATTTCGTAAAAGACGGGAAATTAAAAGAAAGAGACATTTTGATGAGAACCCAGATGACACAAATGTTGCCACACAGTCTGCAGAGGAATCATTCAGAGTCCACTATTTTGTACGTATTGTTGATCAAGCAATTAGTTCACTTACAAGCAGATTTGAACAATACCAAGGTTACCAGAAAATATTTGGTTTCCTATTTACCTCTGAAACATTGCAGTCCTTAGATAAGAAGAGCTTGAAAAATTCTTGTGATAATCTTGAGGTTGCTCTTAGAAAGGATGGAAAATCTGACATTGATGCCAATGAACTGTATGTGGAGTTGATGTTTCTTCAAAATTTCATGCCAAAAGAAAATATTGGGCCAGTTGAAATTTTAAAGTTCTTAAAGCGGCATGATTGTTTTCCCAATGCAAGTATTGCATATAGAGTTCTTTTGACCATCCCTGTGACTGTTGCATCAGCAGAACGGAGCTTTTCGAAATTGAAGCTATTGAAGTCTTATATGCGCACTACCATGACACAACAAAGACTTACTGATTTGGCCACAATAGCACTTGAGAGTGAAGTATTGGAGAAGATTGATTACGAGGATATTATTGAAGATTTTATTTCAAGAAACACTAAAAGAATGATGTTATTTCAGTGAAGACTTTACAACCATGAATAGGTACGATTCTTGATATTTTCCATTGCTACGTAAGATATTATGATCTGAACATTATTATAGTTATACATATATAGTTTTTTAAGTGAGGGAGGGCCCATTTTATAGTTTCGCACCGGGCCTCAGATTTTGTCGGCCCGGCCCTGCAGGGAGATAGTCCCCGAGCCTAGTGAAAAGCTTCAGGTCGAGACGCTGAGAGGCTATCCATGTACGGACGTCTTCCCGCGACATTTGTCCTTCTCCGTAGAACATCCCTGTTTTTCCGACGACCTCCTTCATGATGATTTGGGCAAGTTCGCGCTGGATGTTATAGAACTCAGCTCGAAGTCGATGATCCTCGATATCTCCTATGTCCTTTGCCCATTGCAGAATATGGGCATCGCTGGAAGAAGGTGCCATGCGAAGGTTCTGGTGATCCCGTCTGTACTCCAGCATGTGGTGTAGGACATAGAATCCATCATTAAGAGAATCGTTCGGTTGCTGGATGCAGCAGAAGTCGGTCTTATGGCCGAAGGCGACCCTGCTGCCCCTTATCTTCTTATCCCTGACCTCTCCACCCATTGATTGGTAGTAATACATAGCACTGTCGAGAACATCCTTGATGTGGGTGTAATCCTTTTTGTGAATGTTCTTCGACGAGTCCAAGTAAAGAACGTGGGAGAATCGGGGGTAGAGGATGATGAGGACGGCGCGCCCGCCAGTGCGCAAAATAAGTCCTCAAATTAATTAGCCTCCACCGTGCAAATGAATGATTGAAATCGAAGGACGAAGGATAGCAACGCGGATGACTTACACGGGATGATAAGGCACGAGAATCGCCCCCTTGTCCTTATTAGCGAGCATGAAACTAACGATGTAATCCCTCGCGTATTCACGGTGATTTGCGCAGATTCCCAAGAAGCCCTCGTGCATGTAGTACGGGTCAGCGACACGGATATGAGATACCTGCTCAACCCCGATGATGTAGTTCATGTGCAAGGCATAAAGGCGGACAAACATAAAATCCAGCTTCTTCACGTGAAACATGTCGAATATGTAACCGAATCGGAGGAAGAACTTATTCGCGGGGAAGCTGTCGACGTATGACATTTGCCGTGGAATGTTAACCACGTAGAGTGGGTATCCTGGATCTTTCGAGGCGACGAGGTCTTTCTCTACCCGCAGCACATCGTCATGAAGTCTCTTTAGATCGCCGAATCTGGCCCGTAGCGCTGTTGCAGGTAGGATTGGTTGACCGGGGATATGCCATTTATCCACATCGGGGATATCTATACGGTCCTGAAGCCGAGGCTGCTGAGGCGGCTGGATCATAGAAACAGTTTTTTTGCCTTTCCTCGCTCTCTTCCTAAACTTCTTTACTACTGGAAGGTCGTCCATAATATGTTGAGACGGCAATTCAGGCACCGACTCATGACGCTCAAACCCTGAGGAGGCGCCAGTATAGACATACTGTTCAGCAGCACCATCGTCGTCCTCATCCTCATCCATGGCGACGTCATCAGCGACTAATGGAGCCTCCTGCTTACCCCGTTCGCTATCACCCAACCCAACACCCGACGCTAATTGGGTAGGTGGGGTGTTGATGTTCATACCTTGCTGAGGCTGCGTGCTCGTGGGTGTGCTCCCGGCCGCCTCCAGACGAAGAAGACTCTTTGTGACGCCCGGATAATTAGGCTGCAGTAATCCCTCGTTAATGATGCCACGTCACCTCTGTCACTGTAGTTAATCTCGGGTTAGTTCAAAAATCGATTCAAAATTCAAATTCAAAATCAAGTCAAACTAGTAAAGTTTTCAAATGTCAAAACTAAAAAGTACATACGGTGACAACTAATGCGTGGGTAATTAAGGTGAAGAAACCACACTTTAATAAAATGTTTGAATGCGCTAAAATGATTTAAGCAGTAGCTAAAACAACTAGATAAATGCCTTCTATAATTAATAAAATATTAAACTAATTTATTTGTGGACTAAACCTTATGTGGTAGTAGTATATTTAGTTATACTAATTTAGGAGCTACTCCTATATTTTAGAATTAAAATTAATGTAAGAATAAAATTTAAAGAATAAAGAATAAAATAAGAAAAGGGAAAAGGTAAGTAAAAAACAAAAGATAAAACCCCCACCCCCTAGTCCAATTGGACCAGCCGGCCAACAAGCCACCATGGCCGGCCCAAAGCCCACCTAAATCCCCGTAACCCTAGCCGATCGTGAGCCCAGCCTCCTGACTGTTGGGGAACGTTGCAGAAAATTAAAAATTTTCCTACGGTTTCACCAAGATCCATCTATGAGTTCATCTAGCAACGAGTCATGGGAGAGAGAGATTGCATCTACATACCACTTTGTAGATCGCGAGCGGAAGCATTCAACGAACGGGGATGAAGTAGTCGTACACACCGTGATCCAAATCACCAGAGATCCTAGCACCGAAAGCACGGCACCTCCGCGTTCAACACACGTACGATCAGCGTAACGTCTCCTTCTTCTTGATCCAGCAAGGCAAAGGAGAGGTTGGGGAAGAAGACTCCAGCAGCAGCACGACGGCGTGGTGATGGTGGAGCCGCAGTACTCCGACAGGGCTTCGCCGAGCTCTTACGGAGGAGGAGGAGGTGTTGGAGAGGGAGAGGGAGGCGCCAGGGCATAGGGTGCGCAGCCCCCCCTCCCCTCCCCCCTTTATATAGGCCTCTGGGGGGGCGCCGGCCCTGGGAGATCTGATCTCCCAAGGGGGGCGGCGGCCAGGGAGGTTTCCCTCCCCCCAAGCCATCTAGGAGGTGCCTTCCACCACTAGGACTCCTCCCTTTTGGAACCCTAGGCGCATGGCACCTTTGGGGCTGGTTCCCCTTGGCCCATGCAGGCCAAGGCGCACCCCCTAAGGCCCATGTGGCCCACCGGGGCAGGTGGCCCCACCTGGTGGACCCCCGGGACCCCTCCGGTGGTCCCGGTACAATACCGATAACACCGAAACTTGTCCCGATGGCCGAAATAGCACTTCCTATATATAATTATTTACCTCCGGACCATTCCGGAACTCCTCGTGACGTCCGGGATCTCATCCGGGACTCCGAACAATATTCGGGTTACTGCATATACATATCTTCATAACCCTAGCGTCACCGAACCTTAAGTGTGTAGACCCTACGGGTTCGGGAGACATGCAGACATGACCGAGACGGCTCTCGGGCAATAACCAACAGCAGGATCTGGATACCCATGTTGGCTCCCACATGCTCCACGATGATCTCATCGGATGAACCACGATGTCGAGGATTCAATTAATCTCGTATACGATTCCCTTTGTCAATCGGTATTTTACTTGCCCGAGATTCGATCGTCGGTATCCCAGTACCTCGTTCAATCTCGTTACCGGCAAGTCACTTTTTTCGTACCGTAATGCATGATCCCGTGATCAAACACTTTGATCACATTGAGCTCATTGTGATGATGCATTACCGAGAGGGCCCGGTGATACCTCTCCGTCAAGCGGAGTGACAAATCCCAGTCTCGATCCATGTCAACCCAACAGACACTTTCAGAGATACCCGTAGTATACCTTTATAGTCACCCAGTTACGTTGTGACGTTTGGCACACCCAAAGCACTCCTACGGTATCCGGGAGTTACACGATCTCATGGTCTAAGGAAAGGATACTTGACATTGGAAAACTCTAGCAAACGAACTAAGCGATCTTATGCTATGTTTAGGATTGGGTCTTGTCCATCACATCATTCTCCTAATGATGTGATCCCGTTATCGATGACATCCAATGTCCATAGTCAGGAAACCATGACTATCTGTCGATCAACGAGCTAGTCAACTAGAGGCTCACTAGGGACATGTTTGTTGTCTGTTATTCACACATGTATTAGGATTTCCGGATAACACAATTATAGCACGATAAAGATAATTATCATGAATAAGGAAATATAATAATAATGCTTTTATTATTGCCTCTAGGGCATATTTCCAACAGTCTCCCACTTGCACTAGAGTCAATAATCTAGTTACATTGTGATGAATCGAACACCCATAGAGTTCTGGTGCTGATCATGTTTTGCCTTAGGGAGAGGTTTAGTCAACGGATCTGCGACATTCAGATCCGTGTGCACTTTACAAATCTCTATGTCTCCATCTTGAACATTTTCACGAATGGAGTTGAAGCGACGATTGATTTGCCTGGTCTTCTTGTGAAACCTGGGCTCCTTTGCAAGTGCAATAGCTCCAGTGTTGTCACAGAAGAGCTTGATTGGCCCCGACGCATTGGGTATGACTCCGAGGTCGGTGATGAACTCCTTCACCCAAATTGCTTCATGTTCTGCCTCTGAGGCTGCCATGTACTCCGCTTCACATGTAGATCCCGCCACGACGCTTTGCTTGCAACTGCACCAGCTTACTGCCCCACCATTCAAAATATACACGTATCCGGTTTGTGACTTAGAGTCATCCAGATCTGTGTCAAAGCTAGCGTCGACGTAACCTTTTACGACGAGCTCTTCGTCACCTCCATAAACGAGAAACATTTCCTTAGTCCGTTTCAGGTACTTCAGGATATTCTTGACCGTTGTCCAGTGTTCCTTGCCGGGATTACTTTGGTACCTACCTACCAAACTTACGGCAAGGTTTACATCAGGTCTGGTACACAGCATGGCATACATAATAGAACCTATGGCTGAGGCATAGGGGATGACACTCATCTCTTCTATATCTTCTGCCGTGGTCGGACATTGAGCTGAGCTCAATTTCACACCTTGTAACACAGGTAAGAACCCTTTCTTAGATTGATCCATATTGAACTTCTTCAATATTTTATCAAGGTATGTGCTTTGTGAAAGACCTATGAGGCGTCTCGATCTATCTCTATAGATCTTGATGCCTAATATATAAGCAGCTTCTCCAAGGTCCTTCATTGAAAAACTCTTTTTCAAATAGGCCTTAATGCAGTCCAAGAGTTCTATATCATTTCCCATCAAAAGTATGTCGTCTACATATAATATGAGAAATGTTACAGAGCTCCCACTCACTTTCTTGTAAACGTAGGCTTCTCCATAAGTCTGCGTAAACCCAAACGCTTTGATCATCTCATCAAAGCGAATGTTCCAACTCCGAGATGCTTGCACCAGCCCATAAATCAAGCGTTGGAGCTTGCACACCTTGTCAGCATGCTTAGGATCGACAAAACCTTCCGGCTGCATCATATACAATTCTTCCTTAAGGAAACCATTAAGGAATGCCGTTTTGACGTCCATTTGCCATATCTCATAATCATAGTATGCGGCAATTGCTAACATGATTCGGACGGACTTCAGCTTCGCTACCGGTGAGAAAGTCTCATCGTAGTCAATTCCTTGAACTTGTCGATAACCCTTAGCGACAAGCCGAGCTTTATAGATGGTCACATTACCATCCGCGTCTGTCTTCTTCTTAAAGATCCATTTATTTTCTATCGCTCGCCGTTCAACGGGCAAGTCAGTCAAAGTCCATACTTCGTATTCATACATGGATCCTATCTCGGATTTCATGGCTTCCAGCCATTTGTCGGAATCCGGGCCCGCCATTGCTTCCTCATAGTTCGAAGGTTCACCGTTGTCTAACAACATGATTTCCAATACAGGGTTGCCGTACCACTCTGGTGCGGAACGTGTCCTTGTGGACCTTCGAATTTCAGTAGGAGCTTGATTAGAAGTATCTTGATCATCATCATTAATTTCCTCTCTAGTCGGTGCAGGCACCTCAGAAACGTTTTCTTGAGTTTCGCCGTTTTCCGGTTCAAGAGGTAACACTTCATCAAGTTCTACTTTCCTCCCACTTACTTCTTTCGAGAGAAACTCTTTCTCTAGAAAGGATCCATTCTTGGCAACAAAGATCTTGCCTTCGGATCTGAGGTAGAAGGTATACCCAACAGTTTCTTTTGGGTATCCTATGAAGACGCATTTTTCTGACTTGGGTTCGAGCTTCTCAGGTTGAAGTTTCTTGACATAAGCATCGCATCCCCAAACTTTCAGAAACGACAGCTTAGGTTTCTTCCCAAACCATAATTCATACGGTGTCGTCTCAACGGATTTCAACGGAGCCCTATTTAAAGTGAATGCGGCAGTCTCTAAAGCATAGCCCCAAAAAGATAGCGGTAAGTCGGTAAGAGACATCATAGATCGCACCATATCTAATAGAGTGCGATTACGACGTTCGGACACACCATTACGCTGAGGTGTTCCAGGCGGCGTGAGTTGTGAAACTATTCCACATTTTCTTAAGTGTGTGCCAAATTCGTGACTCAAGTATTCTCCTCCACGATCTGATCGTAGAAACTTGCTCTTTCTTTCACGTTGATTTTCAACCTCACTCTGAAATTCCTTGAACTTTTCAAAGGTCTTAGACTTGTGTTTCATTAAGTAGACATACCCATATCTACTCAAGTCATCAGTGAGGGTGAGAACATAACGATAGCCACCGCGAGCCTCAACACTCATTGGACCGCACACATCGGTATGTATGATTTCCAATAAGTTGGTTGCTCGCTCCATTGTTCCTGAGAACGGAGTCTTGGTCATTTTACCCATGAGGCATGGTTCGCACGTGTCAAATGATTCATAATCAAGAGACTCTAAAAGTCCATCTGCATGGAGCTTCTTCATGCGTTTGACACCTATGTGACCAAGGCGGCAGTGCCACAAATATGTGGGACTATTGTTATCAACTTTAACTCTTTTGGTATTCACACTATGAATATGTGTATCATCACGTACGAGATTCATTAAGAATAAACCATTAACCATCGGAGCATGACCATAAAACATATCTCTCATATAAATAGAACAACCATTATTCTCGGATTTAAATGAGTAGCCATCTCGTATTAAACGAGATCCAGACACAATGTTCATGCTCAAACTTGGCACTAAATAACAATTATTGAGGTTTAAAACTAATCCCGTAGGTAAATGTAGAGGTAGCGTGCCGACGGCGATCACATCGACCTTGGAACCATTCCCGACGCGCATCGTCACCTCGTCCTTCGCCAGTCTCCGTTTATTCCGCAGCTCCTGCTTTGAGTTACAAATGTGAGCAACTGCACCGGTATCAAATACCCAAGAGCTACTACGAGTACTGGTAAGGTACACATCAATTACATGTATATCACATATACCTTTGGTTTTGCCGGCCTTCTTGTCCGCTAAGTATTTGGGGCAGTTCCGCTTCCAGTAACCACTTCCCTTGCAATAAAAACACTCAGTCTCGGGCTTGGGTCCACGCTTTGGCTTCTTCCCGGCAACTTGCTTACCGGGCGCGGCAACTTCCTTGCCGTCCTTCTTGAAGTTCTTTTTACCCTTTCCCTTCTTGAACTTAGTGGTTTTATTCACCATCAACACTTGATGCTCCTTCTTGATTTCTACCTCTGCTGATTTCAGCATAGCATATACCTCAGGAATGGTCTTTACCATCCCCTGCATATTGTAGTTCATCACAAAGCTCTTGTAGCTAGGTGGAAGCGACTGGAGGAATCTGTCAATGACCGCTTCATCCGGGAGATTAACTTCCAGTTGAGTCAAGCGGTTGTGCAACCCAGACATCTTGAGTATGTGTTCACAGACAGAGCCATTTTCCTCCATCTTACAGCTAAAGAATTTGTCGGAGACTTCATATCTCTCGACCCGGGCATGAGCTTGGAAAACCATTTTCAGCTCTTCGAACATCTCATATGCTCCATGTCTCTCAAAACGCTTTTGGAGCCCCGGCTCTAAGCTGTAAAGCATGCCGCACTGAACGAGGGAGTAATCATCACAGCGTGACTGCCAAGCGTTCATAACGTCTTGTTCTGCAGGGAGAATAGGTGCGTCACCCAGCGGTGCTCGTAGGACATAATCTTTCTTGGCAGCTATGAGGATGATCCTCAGGTTCCGGACACAGTCCGTATAGTTGCTACCATCGTCTTTCAGCTTGGTTTTCTCTAGGAACGCGTTGAAGTTGAGGACTACGTTGGCCATTTGATCTACAAGACATATTGTAAATATTTAGACTAAGTTCATGATAATAAAGTTCATTTAATCAAATTATTTAATGAACTCCCACTTAGATAGATATCCCTCTTCTAGTCATCTAAGTATTACATGATCCGAGTCAACTAGGCCGTGTCCGATCATCACGTGAGACGGACTAGTCAACATCGGTGAACATCTTCATGTTGATCGTATCTTCTATACGACTCATGCTCGACCTTTCGGTCTTCTGTGTTCCGAGGCCATGTCTGTACATGCTAGGCTCGTCAAGTCAACCTAAGTGTTTTGCGTGTGTAAATCTGTCTTACACCCGTTGTATGTGAACGTTAGAATCTATCACACCCGATCATCACGTGGTGCTTCGAAACAACGAACTGTCGCAACGGTGCACAGTTAGGGGGGAACACTTTCTTGAAATTATTATGAGGGATCATCTTATTTACTACCGTCGTTCTAAGTAAAAAAGATGCAAAACATGATAAACATCACATGCAATCAAATAATAAACGTGACATGATATGGCCAATATCACATAGCTCCTTCGATCTCCATCTTGGGGCTCCATGATCATCTTGTCACCGGCTTGACACCAAGATCTTCATCATCATGATCTTCATCGTCGTGTCTCCATGAAATTGCTCGCCAACTATTACTTCTACTACTATGGCTAACGCGTTTAGCAATAAAGTAAAGTAATTTACATGGCGATTCTCAATGACACGCAGGTCATACAAAAAATAAAGACAACTCCTATGGCTCCTGCCGGTTGTCATACTCATCGACATGCAAGTTGTGATTCCTATTACAATAGCATGAACATCTCATACATCACATATAGATCATTCATCATTCATCACAACCTTGGCCATATCATATCACAAAGCACTTGCTGCAAAAACAAGTTAGACGTCCTCTAATTGTTGTTGCAAGTTTTACGTGGCTGAATTAGGGTTCTAGCAAGAACGTTTTCTTACCTACGTTAAAACCACAACGTGATTTGTCAACTTCTATTTACCCTTCATAAGGACCCTTTTCATCGAATCCGCTCCAACTAAAGTGGGAGAGACAGACACCCGCCAGCCACCTTATGCAACTAGTGCATGTTAGTCGGTGGAACCGGTCTCACGTAAGCGTACGTGTAAGGTTGGTCCGGGCCGCTTCATCCCACAATACCGCTGAAGCAAGATAAGACTAGTAGCGGCAAGAAGAGTTGACAACATCTACGCCCACAACAAATTGTGTTCTACTCGTGCAATAGAGAACTACGCATAAACCTGGCTCATGATGCCACTGTTGGGGAACGTTGCAGAAAATTAAAAATTTTCCTACGGTTTCACCAAGATCCATCTATGAGTTCATCTAGCAACGAGTCATGGGAGAGAGAGATTGCATCTACATACCACTTTGTAGATCGCGAGCGGAAGCATTCAACGAACGGGGATGAAGGAGTCGTACACACCGTGATCCAAATCACCGGAGATCCTAGCACCGAAAGCACGGCACCTCCGCGTTCAACACACGTACGGTCAGCGTAACGTCTCCTTCTTCTTGATCCAGCAAGGCAAAGGAGAGGTTGGGGAAGAAGACTCCAGCAGCAGCACGACGGCGTGGTGATGGTGGAGCCGCAGTACTCCGGCAGGGCTTCGCCGAGCTCTTACGGAGGAGGAGGAGGTGTTGGAGAGGGAGAGGGAGGCGCCAGGGCATAGGGTGCGCAGCCCCCCCTCCCCTCCCCCCTTTATATAGGCCTCTGGGGGGGCGCCGGCCCTGGGAGATCTGATCTCCCAAGGGGGGCGGCGGCCAGGGAGGTTTCCCCTCCCCCCAAGCCATCTAGGAGGTGCCTTCCACCACTAGGACTCCTCCCTTTTGGAACCCTAGGCGCATGGGCCCCTTTGGGGCTGGTTCCCCTTGGCCCATGCAGGCCAAGGCGCACCCCCTAAGGCCCATGTGGCCCACCGGGGCAGGTGGCCCCACCTGGTGGACCCCCGGGACCCCTCCGGTGGTCCCGGTACAATACCGATAACACCGAAACTTGTCCCGATGGCCGAAATAGCACTTCCTATATATAATTATTTACCTCCGGACCATTCCGGAACTCCTCGTGACGTCCGGGATCTCATCCGGGACTCCAAACAATATTCGGGTTACTGCATATACATATCTTCATAACCCTAGCGTCACCGAACCTTAAGTGTGTAGACCCTACTGGTTCGGGAGACATGCAGACATGACCGAGACGGCTCTCGGGCAATAACCAACAGCGGGATCTGGATACCCATGTTGGCTCCCACATGCTCCACGATGATCTCATCGGATGAACCACGATGTCGAGGATTCAATTAATCCCGTATACGATTCCCTTTGTCAATCGGTATTTTACTTGCCCGAGATTCGATCGTCGGTATCCCAGTACCTCGTTCAATCTCGTTACCGGCAAGTCACTTTTTTCGTACCGTAATGCATGATCCCGTGATCAAACACTTTGATCACATTGAGCTCATTGTGATGATGCATTACCGAGAGGGCCCGGTGATACCTCTCCGTCAAGCGGAGTGACAAATCCCAGTCTCGATCCATGTCAACCCAACAGACACTTTCAGAGATACCCATAGTATACCTTTATAGTCACCCAGTTACGTTGTGACGTTTGGCACACCCAAAGCACTCCTACTGTATCCGGGAGTTACACGATCTCATGGTCTAAGGAAAGGATACTTGACATTGGAAAACTCTAGCAAACAAACTAAGCGATCTTATGCTATGTTTAGGATTGGGTCTTGTCCATCACATCATTCTCCTAATGATATGATCCCGTTATCGATGACATCCAATGTCCATAGTCAGGAAACCATGACTATCTGTCGATCAACGAGCTAGTCAACTAGAGGCTCACTAGGGACATGTTTGTTGTCTGTTATTCACACATGTATTACGATTTCCGGATAACACAATTATAGCACGAAAAAAGACAATTATCATGAATAAGGAAATATAATAATAATGCTTTTATTATTGCCTCTAGGGCATATTTCCAACACTGACCGATCCCCCATCTCTCCCGATCTCCTCGCTCCTTGCCCCTTTTCCTCCTCGCGCCGCCACCCACAGAGGGAAGCGCTCGCCCTTGACCCCCCCCCCTTTTCAGGCTCGCCCGACCGTGTTGCCCCGCAGCTTCTCCCGCTGTCCTCGCGCCGCCGCCTGGATCTCCACGCACGGTCGTGGGCAGTGCTCACCGGCGCGCGTGTGTGCTCGCCTGAGCCGCCCGTCCATTGCCTCGTCACCGGCGCCCCCGCCTAGTCGGCCACCGAAGCAAGCCGGCCAGCACCACCAGCTCCTTTCGCGCGACGCCCGCACCCTCCTCCGCCGACAGGCCCGCACCCACGTCGCGCGGGGAAGCTCGCGCCAGAGCCTTCCTCCCCAAGGCCATGGCGTCCGCCGTGGATGCACCATCTTCGCTGCGCCCTCCTTCTGCTCACCATCGCTGTGAGCCCTCACGTCTTCCCGTCTCTCCCCTAGCTCGGATGCATGCCGTCTCGTGAAACCCCCGCGCTACTGTCCGCCATGACCGGAGCTCCGCCTCCACAAGCTCCTAGTGGCGCCCACACCCCCTGCGCGCCCTGGCCGAGCCAGAGCCGCCGCGCCCAGCGCCCGTCTGCACCGCTTGCTGCTGCTCTGGTCGGCGCCGCCTAGCGCCACTGTTGCGCGCCGCTGCTACTTCGATGTAGCTACAACTGCAGCTGCTGCGAGCTGCTGCTCGCCCTGGCCGCCGGCGTCCCTGTACGCCGTGCGTGCTGAGGCCGCTACTAACTGGGTCGGCCCCCTGTTAATTAGTGGGAGCAAATCTCCCTTTATTACTAAACCCCACTGACCATTGGACCCCCCCTTGTTAATTAGTTAAGTTAATTAATCTAATTGCCTAGATATTTTAGCTAATAGACACTGACCGGTGGACCCCATCTAGTTAATTAAGCTACTAAAACTCTGTTTATAACATGTTCCTATGACACATGTGTCCCACTGGTCCCTTTTGACCAGTCAAACTGCTGACTGGGATAACCCACACAATGACATGCGGGTCCCCTGAGACCTTTGACTAGTCAACGGTCTCAGTTGACTGCTGACTTGGCAGTCAACTGGACCCCACCTGTCAGCCCCTGTGCAAATAGCTGGGTACACTTCTGTGTACCCATAGCAATTTAGCCATTTAATTTTGAAATAATAATAATCCTAGAATATTCATAAAACTTTGAAAATTAATAGAAAATAAACCGTAACTCGGATGAAAATACTTTCTACATGAAAGTTGCTCAGAAGGACGAGACGAACTCGGATACGCAGCCCGTTCGTCCGCCACACATTCCTAACATATCAAACTCGTAACTTTTCTCCCTCCGGCTCCTTTGCCTGAAAACACGGAACCCCGGGGATACCTCTCCGGATGTTTCCCCCTTCACCGGTATCACCTCATACCGCGTTAGGACACCTCTAACGCCGTTACTTGTCATGTCATGCATCATTATGCATCTGCTTGCTTAAATATTTATTGTTTCTCCCCCCTCTTCTCTCGATAGACACCGAGACCATCATTATGCATCTGCTTGCTTAAATATTTATTGTTTCTCCCCCTCTTCTCTCGATAGACACCGAGACCGACGCTGCTGTTGCCCCGTTCGACTACGGAGTTGACGACCCCTCTCTCTTGCTAGAGCAACCAGGCAAGCCCCCCCCCCTTGATCACCAGATATCGCCTACTCTCCTCTATACTGCTTGCATTAGAGTAGTGTAGCATGTTACTGCTTTCGTTATTCCTATCCTGATGCATATCCTGTCTTTGATACTGCTGTTGATACCTTTACCTGCAATCCTACTTGCTTAGTATAGGATGCTAGTGTTCCATCAGTGGCCCTACACTCTTGTCTGTCTGCCATGCTATACTACTGGGCTGTGATCACCTCGGGAGGTGATCATGGATATTTACTATACTTTAAACATGATACATGTGGTGACCAAAGTCGGGTTGGCTCGAGGAGTACCCGCGAGTGATTCACGGATTGGGGGCTAAAAGGACCTTTGTCCCGACGGCCCTCTGTGTGGATCTTTGTGGCGGAGCGGCAGGGCAGTTCGGGGCTACCTGGGTGAGAGGTGAGCCTGGCCCTGTTGGCGTTCGCGAATACTTAACACGCTTAACGAGATCTGGGTATTTGATCTGAGTCTGGCCATTTGGTCTATACGCACTAACCAACTACGCGGGAAAGATATGGGCACTCGGCGTCGTGGTATCAGCCGAAGCACTTCTTGACGTCAGCGACTGAGTGGCGCGCGCCGCATTGGATCGTAAGCTCGCACTTGTATTAAGGGGGCTAGATCTGCTTCCGGCCGCGTACGCAACGTGCAGGTGTGCTCAGGGCGATGGTCCCAGACCCCTGCGCGCATAGGTTTAGACCGGCGTGCTGACCGCTCTGTTGTGCCTAGGTGGGGCTGCGACGTGTTGATCTTCCGAGGCCGGGCATGACCCAGGAAAGTGTGTCCGGCCAAATGGGATCAAGCGTGTTGGGTTATGTGGTGCACCCCTGCTGGGAAGTTTATCTATTCGAATAGCCGTGTCCCTCGGTAAAAGGACGACCCGGAGTTGTAACTTGACCTTATGACAACTAGAACCGGATACTTAATAAAACACACCCTTCCAAGTGCCAGATACAACCCGGTGTTCGCTCTCTAACAGGGCATCGAGGAGGGGATCGCCGGGTAGGATTATGCGATGCGATGCTACTTGGAGGACTTCAGTCTACTCTCTTCTACCTGCTGCAAGACGGAGGCGACCAGAAGCGTAGTCTTCGATAAGACTAGTTATCCCCCTCTTATTCTGGCATTATGCAGTTCAGTCCACTGATATGGCCCTTTCCACATATATCCATGCATATGTAGTGTAGCTCCTTGCTTGTGAGTACTTTGGATGAGTACTCACGGTTGCTTTTCTCCCCCTTTTCCCCTTTCCCTTCTACCAGGTTGCCGCAACCAGATGCTGGAGCCCAGGATCCAGACGCCACCGTCGACGATGACTCCTACTACTCTGGAGGTGCCTACTACTACGTGCAGGCCGCTGACGATGACCAGGAGTAGTCGAGGAGGATCCCAGGCAGGAGGCCTGCGCCTCTTTCGATCTGTATCCCAGTTTGTGCTAGCCTTCTTAAGGCAAACTTATTTAACTTATGTCTGTACTCAGATATTGTTGCTTCCGCTGACTCGTCTATGATCGAGCACTTGTATTCGAGCCCTCGAGGCCCCTGGCTTGTATTATGATGCTTGTATGACTTATTTTATTTGTAGAGTTGTGTTGTGATATCTTCCCGTGAGTCCCTGATCTTGATCGTACACATTTGCGTGCATGATTAGTGTACGATTGAATCGGGGGCGTCACACTCTTTGGCCACAACAGGACCCACCCAGCATTGCAACAATCACCAAGCCGCCGCGGTGTCTCGTCGTCATCCCCCAGTAGTACTGGAGGAGGCAAATTCTCGTGGCCCGGTTTGATACTGGCCACGGAAACCTTGAAGGCGTTCGGGGCGATCGGTCGGCTGTGGAACAATGGTTCCTTCGGCTCCATTATCGTCGCCTTCCCCACGTCCACCTTCTGGTCGCCGATGGTGTACAATATGGTGCACGGGGTTTCGTCGGCCTGCAAAGAAAAGTCTACGACGTGAGACATCCGAAAGGCAATGAAAACGGGAGATTATACATTTATATTGAAGGGGGCCGCTGTGACAGATACCGTGAGGGCGTCGAGCTCAGCCAAAGACGAAGCACTGCCTAGCACGTCCGGTGCGGGAGCCGGTGCGGGAGCAGGTGCGGCTGCAGGTGCTGGTGCAACGCTAGTCGAGCTGCTCCCCGCCAAGAAGTCAGCAAGGGGAAAGTCCGCTGCATTTTTTTCTGGATTTTGCCTGGTCCAATTGAAAACGGCCGGAACCAAGGTAGTAGAAATATCTACAGCCACATGTTTTGCGGCAGCTACCGCTGTTGCGACTGTCTGAATTGATTTCTTCTCAACCGCAATCTCAACCCTCTTGTCGATGTTTTCTTCATTTAACCTCCGTCTTTCCTTTCTTTCCTCTGTAGTCTCACGGTAGTACTTCTTCCACGTGGCGCCGTCTCCGACACCGTGCACGCGTCCATACGACGGTCGAGTATCCACGGGTTGTCGTTTCAATATGTTCAGCGCCCGGTTGAATGGAGTGTCCCACTTGGGAGTCGCCAATGCCTCAGACGGCGAGTCGCTTTCGGCCGCAATCCTGTGCTGCTCTCTCTACAAAAGGCACAACAATCGTTTACAAATATGACTAACGTGTGTAGTCGAATTGATCAAAAACTAAAATTACCAGCAGTCTTATGAACTCCGTAATGACCGGTGTTGTCTCGTAAACCTTTTTCACTAGGTCCCAACGGTGCCGGGCCTTGAGGAGTCACGCTCCTGCTGGACGGTGAACTCCGCCAAGGGGTCTGCAATGCCCAAACTCGCGGCTTCCGCGTCCTCCTTGGCCCATTTGGACATCTTCCCGCCGTAACCACGGCTTCCGAGGTGGTGGCTCCCAAAGTTCCTCTCTTGAAGCCCCTTCATGTACTTAGACTTTTTTTGGCATCTTCGGCCTCGCAAGCCTCCTTGAATATTTGAAACTGCTCTTCCGTGATTGTCGGATTATCCTTTACAATTTCGGAGTAGGGTTCCTTCTTGTCGATGATCCTTGCTTTCCCTCGATTTTTTCAGGCGGCCAACGCATCGCTAAACTTGGTCATGGCGTGTTTGTTTATCTTCTTCATTGTCGGGTCCTCATCTGGATCTTTATAATCATTCTCATTCCGGCCCGGGAAAAAGAATATCTGATGAAACTTCTTTAGGAGGGAGCTCCTCATATTTTCTATCTTCTGTAGTTACTCATCGTTGATGGTGGTGGTTGTCCGTACGATGCAGCCTATTGGTTTGCCGTAGCATCGACGCGCTTCCTCGGGCGTCGTTGGCTCAAAATTGCCGCCGTCCACATTTGTGACCACCACTCTAGTAGTCCTGAGTTTGTTAGGAACCCGTTGCCTCTTTTCTTTTGGTTCTACACCGGCTCCGCTCCCCGAGGCAGCGCCGGTCTCAGTCTCAGCGCCAGTCTCGATGCAGGTCTGAGTCTGAGCGCCGGTCTCAGTCTCAGCACCGGTCTGCGTGTCGGTCTCAGTCCCCGATACCACCGGTGGGCGCAGCAATAACATTGGTTGATCGTCGGTACGGCTAAAAAATTCGTCTGCCGCCAGGTAGGCGTCGTCGCAATCACCAGAACCCTGTCCTCCATCGTTGCTAGCCATGTTTCCTATGATTAAATCTAGTCAATTAATTCTAGACCTAATAAAATGAATAATGACATAAAAAGGCCTATTGTTTTGCAGGAATGTTGACTCCTTCCTGGTGGGGCAAATCACGGGCACTCGATATGTCCTAGTTTGTAGCACAAGTCATGCCGAAATTCACGGAAAATTTCGGCATGACCTTTGCTAAAAAGTGGACAAATCGAGAACCTGAAATTTGCCGGAAAAGAAATGAATCAACATTCCGGCAAAACATAGGCCACTAAGCATCATTCCCTGGAAACAGTGTCCAAATATACACGAGCAACCACATGTCCAAATTTCGCAAGCTAATTCAAAAACAAAGTGTAGAAGAAAATTCATTTAACTACTAATAGAACAAAATTCAGTTAACTTTAGTGCTCTATAATGATGAAAGGAAAAAAATTCAGTTAACTACTAATTTCATTCATTTAGGTTATTCATTTAACATCACCTAATTAACCTAGTGTACCACTACTACTAGCAGCACTACTAACCTAATTAACCTAGCAAAACTCTAGTGCCCTAACTGAAAAACATCTAATTAACATCTACTAGTACCACTATTGCCTTAACCTAATTAACATCTACTAGTATCACTATATACTATACAAGCAGCATCTACACTAATTAAACCCTACTGCCCTAACTAACTTTTGCTCTACTAATTTTTTCTCTAAAATGCAGAGAGAGATGAGTGGGGGGAGGGGTGGGGGGCTTACAGAGAGGGGAGAGAGGGCGGGCTCGGGCACGGGCAACGGCGGTCCTGGGCGGGCTCGGGCGGCGGTGAGGTGGAGGGCGCCGACGGTGACGTCGAGGGTGGCCTCGGGCGGCGGCGGTGAGGCTGAGGGCGGCCTCGGGCGACGGCGGTGAGGATGATGGCGGCCTCGGGGGGAGACGGTGAGGTTGCGGGCACGCCGGCAGGAGACGGCGGCGAAGTGGGCGACGACGAATTGGGGAGACGGCGGCGAGGGCGAGGGATTTGGGGAAGAAGTGGTGGCCGGGGGACGGGAGGGGGGGAACCGCTGTTTAAGTGAAATGTAACGGTAGCGAGTTTACGAAAACGCGCTATAGCTATGTTAGCTATAGCGCGTTTACTGAAACCTCCTACTGCTATTCCTTTCTCCTTTTTTTCTTTTTCTTTTATTTTTCTTTACATTTTTTTTCCTTTCTCCTTTTTCTATTTCTTTCATTTTTATTTACTTTTCTACTTGTTTTTCACTTTATTTTATTTTTGTTAGCAGCAGCGCCTTACACGTAAGTGTGCTACAGCTAAGGAGCCTAGCAATAGCGATACTGCTAGGTTGGGCTAGCCATGTGCGCCCAGTTCAAACATAGCAGCAGCGCTTTTCGCCAGTACGCGCTACTGCAAAAGTCGTAGCAGTAGCGCGGCTTATTTACGCGCGCTGCTACTAATTAGCAGTAGCGTTTGATTTTGTACAGCGCTATTGATAACACTCTGTGTATAAGGTTTTCCCTAGTAGTGGCCATTTGTTACCACTATCACATTTTTTGCTGGAATCAGAGAGATAGGGGCTACGATTAGTGCACGGCAGAGCTGCAACCAGTGTCCTGACATGCTTTAAACCGAGCCAAATTTTGCTGGCGGAAGTACTTCACACACGACACAACAGTGAACGACACATGCACGATGACAAATCCAGCCGTTTGCTGCTGTTTTATACTTGCCGATGGACGGTGTGATACCCATGTCGTGCAATGATCGGCTGGTAAATGTCGTCCCTGTAGCGGTGCTCTTTTGCTGGAACCAGAGATACTGGATTTTCGTGAGCTACTCCGTCGTCTCCATTGATGCTGCAACCGATGGCGGCACAGGCGGGGGCTCAATGATGCCATCGATCACGTGTATTGCTGGAACCAGCTAGACACAGTGTCGCGACAATGGCGGCGAGGAGGAGCGGTGCCACAGCCGGCAGCGGTAGGGCTACCTATGACTGCAATTGGGAGGAGGGTGAAAGGAAGCTGCTACCAATTGACATTTTAATATGGGCAAGGATGGGATAGTTGCAACTGACGACGGTGACGAGCACCGATGATGAAGCAACAGGGCAAGGGCGGTTGTCGAGCTGGATGTTGTTTGTGAGGTAATGGGCGTTGCAGATGGCGGGCGGAGTTGCATGGTGACAAGGGGGGGAGGGGTCAGGGTACACACACTTGAAGGAGGCTACACATTCCGTATCCATTACCAGGGTGGGGCCCCATTTTGTACTGTAACATTCCAAGGCAAGACTGCCCTCTGGCAAGTGGCGACGGTGTCACTTTTATGTAGAAGCACGGTTGAGGCGTGGACGAGTAAGGGCATGAACTATGGGGCCATCACCCCGGCGTGGTTTCAGCCTTCACCTTAGAAAAAAATAACGAGGCCACTGTATGAATATCTCACACGCACTTCTATAGTGGTCCGCCTATCTCTCTCTCCATCACTATTTTTTACTTCATGGCTCGCTCTTCCTCTTGTTTAGCGAGGAAGCAGGCTCATTTGCAAAAGCCTGTTTGGCTCTGCAAGCGATGGTCCTTTTTCTTTTCTCCTCCAAGGCAGCGGCTCATCCGACGTGGATCCGTGGGGCAACGGTCCACCCTGGAGCGATGGACATGCCCTAATAAGGCAATTCCAACATGGATCATCAAACATATCGTACAAAATATTCGTGGTGAATGGGGCGTCAGTCATTTTCTTAACCACAAAATATCCTGCTCGTTTCAAATGATTCAAACATAAACACAAATGAAATTCGTGCTAAATAGATTAAATTTGTTAATTTTTAATATATTTACAACCAAATAAACAAAATTTAACAAGTTCAAACTAAATTTTTAAAAATAACTAAACTACGTGAGGTATTGGACGGTGACATGACGGGCATGGCCTCTGAGGGCACTCACACCTCCGCCGTTGTCCTTCTAGTGGTGGAACACCTGTCAGGCGTCACGGCATCCCTGCCTAGCCACTGCAGCACGCTCGCGAAGCAGCTGCTCAGTTGACTTCGCCTAGCACAGACGCTCGCGTGCCGCTGCCCGGCAGCAACGGTCGACTGTGGACTCCAACTTGCACCGCCCGTTGTTGCCTTGGAACCGGTCGAAGCACTCGGACTTGGGCAACACCAGTTGGTGGAGTTGGTTGCTGAGCTAGTGGTGGCAGTGGTGCCGGTCTGATCGGCATGAATGCAACGCGAATGCTTCTTGAGAGGAGGATGAAAATTGGGTTCTAGATTGGTCTGCGTTGTCGAAGTCCGATGGGTCAGAGTTTGGACACTCGCAAACCTCTCTTGATTTGGCGCCGGTTTAAGGAATTTCGGACAAATTTAGTGACCGATGAGGGATGGCAAAAAAATGCCCTCGCGGTTGAGTCTAAACGTATAATTTGGTGATCTGCGTTGTAGTTGCCTTAAGGGCATGTACATTAGTTTAGACACTTGCAGTCTGTAATGATCATCCACGTCATTTATAGATAGCAGTAAAAACATCATCTACAATAGTCTATTTTTTTGCTATCTGTAGCACATGGATCGTGGGCAGGCCGCTGCATGCGAACCCCTCCATCCTTGTGTACTTGATGGCCAGAACGTGGGTAGACTGCTCCATGCAAACGGTGCATTACCGACGCCTGAGCGTACAACGGGGACAAGGCTATCGGTAAGTAGCGAGATTCTTGGATATCGACCGTTTGCAAAATTAACGACGACACCCTCCTCTTTCCTAGCTCTCTCTCCTCCACGTAATAAAAAATCTGAGGTGACATACGTTATAGACGGCTGATTAAATGCCGTTGTACATGGCCTAACCCGCAAGGAAGCGCTGTGATTTTGAACTAGCGGATCATTCAAAACGCCCTCGCAAAGAAAGATCGTTCAAAACTGCCATGGGAGTTGTTAGCAGCAGAGGCTGCGGTTGTACGACGCGAGCTTACGAAATAAAGCCGGCCTCTCTGTCTTCTTGACCCTTCTTTTCCTATGAGCCCCGTTCTCTGCTGACCTCAGCGTCCGCGCCCGCCCGCGGGCGGCAAAATTTCATGTTTTGACCCTTTTGAGCAAGTTTATCTGGATCTGACCCCTATTTAAAAAAATTTCGGGATCTGACCATTTTTCCTACCGCCATCGTCTCTGGCGGTAGGCTAAGGCAGGCTACCGCCAGATTCAGTGGCGGTAGCAAATGGTCAACACTTAAACGGCGTTAGCTAATTTACAGAGGCCTACCGCCATAACGGACGGCGGTAGCCCTATCTACCTTACCGCCACACTTGGTGGCGGTAGCCTCCAAGCCACTATTTCAGCCAATCTTTTATTTTATTTCTGATCGTGCATGCATGCAAGCAGTAGTCATAACCTCTCTGCCACTCTTTAAGCACTCTAGTGATTTGCAGCGCCCACTGGACCGTGGCATACTTAGCATAAGTATATCTCACCTTGGCATAGTAGCACATATAGATCTGCTTACATTGCATGATATCTCCTCTAGCGTAGCACGTGTGAGAACTGGAGGCATATACGCATGACTCATTCTTACAACTTCTACATGGTTTATGCAGGTCTTTGATAATTTTGCTGGAAATAAGCAAGTGTGTCGTATATTCGTTTGGAAAAACTAAAATATAATTTATTATTGATAATAGAAATCACCAGAATTTTGTTTCTAAGTGAAAAATATTTATTTATGTTTACTTATTTATTTCTTAGTGAAAAATATATTTTCGAGCGAAAATAACCGGGAGACTTGCGCGTAAACATGGAAGCGGGAATCGGCTGTGTGGCAGACGCGCGCGGCGACTCTGGCAGCACAATCCAAGGAAACATTGATGAGCCCGTGCTGGCCGCGGCCATGGCGGCGCTGACGAGCCCGTGATGGCCAGGGTTCAACCCTAGGTAGATCAGGGCCTCCCTTGTTGCCGCGACGACTCGGGCGTTTGGTTTTCTCCTACTGTGCTGCGGCGAAAAGGGCGGCGACGGCCGCCGCATCGTCCCTTGCGTCCTGTGCGTGCCTCCGATCCTTCCTCTGCGCCGACAGCACAGCCCGCTCCTCGGGCGTCAACTTTTTCTTCTTGGGCGATCGCGGTCTTCCGGGGCGCGCGGGGCTTTCCTTTCGCGGAGGTGACAGAGGTGATGAGGTCGGACGAGGCGAGGGAGGCGAGGCCGGCAGCGGCATCGAGGGTTGGCGCGTCATCGTCCAGGACCAGGAGCGCGAGCGCGCGGGAGGGTTTTGGGAAGTGGAAGGAAATGATGGTCGTTGTGCCACCGATTGGCGGGCCAGTAGGAGGAGTAGGCGCGCGTCGCGCGCGTCCGTTTTCTGTCCGCGCCGACGCAAATGAGACTCAAATTTGGTCGGGAATAGATCGACAAGCAGACGAAAAACAGACGTGCATCGGTTTGGGTCAGCGCATAGTATCGATTTTTCTGTCCGCGGTGACCTAAACAGACACGCGCCGACGAAATGGGTCGGCGCGTTGGAGTTGTTTTTAGCAATTGTGATTGTATCATGCATGTTTATCGAGAATCATTGGCGTGTGCTGCAATTGAAAAGACCGTGAATCCCATTTCTCATCTGCACTAATATTAAAC
Organism: Aegilops umbellulata; assembly: GCA_032464435.1. NCBI lineage: Eukaryota > Viridiplantae > Streptophyta > Magnoliopsida > Poales > Poaceae > Aegilops > Aegilops umbellulata. The sequence continues at coordinate 400,437,119 of CP136056.1, read as the reverse complement.
TATGTAGTATGCACATGCATTTGTATTGAATATACCACGGATGCATGCATGTACTACGAATAAACAAAGAGCAGCATGCATGTTGTACACAACGAGAGTGATTAAATGATGGCATGAAGGTTACCGCCACCAAGTCTGGCGGGAGGGTAGCTAAGGCTACCGCCGTCAGCTATGGCGGTAGGCCTCTATACTTAGCAGGCGCCGTTTTGACGTTGACCAATTGCTACCGCCATTGACTATGGCGGTAGCTTGTCTTATCCTACCGCCACATACTCTGGCGATAGCAAAAGGGTCAGATCTTAAAATTTTTATAAAATAAGAACAGATTTTGAATAACTATTAAAAAAGGATCAAAACACGAAAATTAGCCCCCGCGGGCTCGCCACGCTTTTCCCTTCCTCCCTCCCCCCTCGCCCGCGTACCCCCAACTACTTCTCTTTGCGTTGCTACCACCGTGGTAGTGGAGGCCTTCCCCGGCCCTGTTCTTCTGAGGCGCACGTGTTACGGCTACGGAACGCGGTTTGCAAGAATGCCTCCTCCGAATTGCTCAGAGTATGGGGTTAAGACTTGAGAGCAAAGGGCAATGCGTGCGTGTCAGTTGAAACGTTTGAGAAAAGCAAGTTAGCTGGCGCTCTTAGAGCAACTCCAACGGACCAACGGTTCGACCCAAACGGACAATGATTTTGTCCTTTTTTATTTGTTTGGATCGGTCAGGCGGACACGAACGTCCCTTTTCGCGTTTGGGTCGGCGCGTGCGCCTAACACTGAGCCGACCCATTTTTTAGGCACGAGAAAAAATAACATGCGTTAATTAAACATTAAAGCCGGCCACGAAAGGCCGGCGAGAGTCCACGCGTCCATATTTGCATGAAATAAACTAAAGATAAATTAAACTACGAGGCGGCGCGCTGCCCTAGGCGTCGTCGTCGTCGTCCTCGGGGTCCGTGAGGTCGCTGAGCGTCGACGCAGGGCCGGCCCAGGAGAACGCCGAGTTCCAGAGGGCGTTCATGTCGGGCGTGGGCTGTGCCGCCGCCGGCGCGGGCTGTGCGGCCGCCTGTGCCGCCGCGGCCTGGCGCGCCTCCTCCTCGGCCTCGCGCTGCTCGTCCTCGGCGTCGCGCTGCTCGTCCTCGGCGTCGCGCTCAAGCATCTCGAGGTAATCGCCGTCGCGGCGCTCCTCGGCCAGCCGGATGTGGCGCCACTGCTCGAGGTACGCCGCCTCCTGCGCCGGCGTCGCCCCCACCTGGACCAGCGGCGCGTTGACCCACTCGCGCACTACTCTCTTCCATGAGTAGCGCTCGATGGGGACGGCTCCGGCTCCGACTCCGGCTCGGCTTTCACAGAGGACGACGGGGTCACCGGCGGCAGGACGCAGTCGCCCGCCGTGGATAGGGCCATGGCCTGCGCCATGTCCGCCTCTTACGCCGCCTCCTCTTCCTCGACCGCCGCCGCCCTGCGCCGCTCGTCCTCCTCTCTCTCCCGGTAGACCGCCGCAAGGGCAGCCTGGTAGGCGGCCTCCGCCGTCTGGTCCTCCTCACGGACGACGAGCGGGGGCGGGGGCATGGTGCAGTCGACTTCGCGGACGCCGCGTCGCCTCGCCTCCTCATGCTCGAAGGCGAACCAGCGCGCCCATTTGGGCGAGTCGGAGGCGTAGGCGGCGTCGTGACGCTGCTCCGACGTCAGGAGCGCCCGCCGGCACCGCACCTCCTCCGCGTGCGCCCTGGCCGACCGCGGGGCCGCCTTTACCGGGATCCTCTTCGGATCCAGATGCCAGTCGTGCGAACAGGGTGGCGTCGGGGTACGGGAGAGGCACGCGGTGCTGCCAGTGCCACTCCGCCTGGTGCACCGGCACGTTGACGCGATGCCTCGGCCGGCGAGCTGGGGCGGACGTAGGCGGGAGAAACTCGGGGGAAAGGGGATGGCGGGCGACTTGCCCTTGGCCTTGCTGCTGCCGCCGGCGCCGGAGAAGAGCCCCATTTGGCACGGCTGGGGTGGCTAGGGTTGGCTAGGGTTTGCCGGCGACGGGGGAGCGAGTGTGACTAGATGGGGACGGGGGCTAGTTGGAAGAGGACGGCCCCGCCGCACAGTCGGCTCAAAAAAAAGGACGACCGCCGTCGCTGACGTGTGGGCCCGAGGTCATAAATTAAGCTAACTAGGGAAGGTGGCGGGCGGTTGGACAACTGCCAGATCAGGCCGCCGCGGACACCGAAAAGACGCGTGTGGCGTCCGTTTTGCGTCCGCGCCGACGCATTTGGGGCGCAAATTTGGGCCGCAAATGCGTCGGCGCGGACGCGAAGCGGACTCGATTTGTGTTTGGGTCACCGCGTTGGGCCTCCTTTTTTGTCTTCAAACGGACGGCGGCGGACGAAATGGGTCACCCCATTAAAGTTGCTCTTAGCATTTTAGGTGCATCCTTCCCAATTATGATCTGCATAGATAGACAAGAGAACTGTACATTTGTTCAGCCTGTAGAACTGTACATTTGTCCATGCTCCTTCTGCTTGCCTTTTCTCATCTGTCCATATTAGGTACTTAAAAAGAGCAAGAGATGGCAAAAATGCAAGCTTCGGCTACGTTTTATGCCAGAATGTCCTTGCAGGTAAGGGGTAACCAGGAGCATCATGGTTTTGTGTCGCTGTTCTAGTGCCGGTAATTGCCAATGAGAGACCGTACCAGTTTGTAAGATGAGATTTATGGTTGTCATGGCTTACCCTTTATTCATCTCTGCGATTCCTTCAACTTAAGATGACTAGTAGAACGCCCGTGCATTGCCACGGGTTTTTTGAAAAAAAAAGATATTAGTCATGGTGCTAAAATAACCGAGAACAATGCATGTCTCAGCTACCACACATCTCAGATCCTCGATTCTCAGGTAACACGCTTCTTCAATCAATTACAACTATCTTTTTACAAATTAAGAAAGTTCGACTCAGATACTAAAACTACATAAAAACATATAATCATGTCTTCTTCTGAATAAAAATATTGTAGTACACAACAGATTCAGTTATTGTGACCACTATAAATATCTACTCCCTCCGTTCCGAATTACTTGTCTTAGATTTGTCTAGATACGGATGTATCTAGCACTAAAATGAGTCTAGATACATCCGTATCTAGACAAATCCAAGACAAGTAATTCGGAACGGAGGGAGTACCTTTTAGTGCAAATATTTATATCCCCGGTTATTGTGACGGCTATATCTATATTTATCTTCTAGAACAGATACTTATATCCAGAAGACATACATTTTCAAGCGTTTCTTGCTGCCAAAACCTACGTTTAGCTAAAATAAGTAGAAGCAGCATAAAATTTGAGATGAGCATAGCACAAAAAGGCTAGCTTGCCTCCATGTCGGAGAAAAAACAACTTGATTGCTCCTACTTTCGTACGCAACATCTATGCTAGTACATAACTAAGAGGACTACGAAAAATGACGGGTGATCACTCGACGGCCGCCGATGCACATTTTTTACATCGCTTCACTTCTTCGAAGAATGAATTGCTGCCGTGTTCACCATGCAAAGAACGTTTTTGATGCAAACAACATACGGCAGCAAATACAACATAGATGTGCGTTCTCGTTTCATACTAACCTGGGTGGATGCGATAAAAATGCCATGGACAAAGCGGTCGCTAGGATGGAGATATGAACACCAAATGAACCATAGATAATTTCCAATATTAATATGTGACAGCATCTCTACTAAATAAGGAATAATTATCTCTATCAATAAGCAGAAGCAAACAACTGAAAGAAGATAACTATCTCATTTTAATCCTTACATTCACACGCCAATTTGGCCTCACCTCCGCGCCCCAGCCTCACTTTTGAAAGCCTGCAAGAGCGCAAGAGATGGGAGTAAGCACAATATTCTGCAATCAAATGAAAGAGAGCCAGGGAGCAGTTAGCATTTTTGCCATGCTCCCCTGTTCAGACCATATCGGTGCCGCCACATCTCATTCAGAAAAAAAAAGCAGTAGCAACAGCACCCAATCCCCATCAAGATATCTCAAGCAAGGTGCCCCTTCTTTTCTCTACACATCACCACTCCTCACCATCCAGCACTGGCGGAGCGTCATAGAGACCAAACAGATCATGACCCCGCCTTCCAAAACTGCAAACAAAAAGTTACTACTATGCATACTAAGTGTTTGATCCAACCCATTAGTGAATAATACTCCTCCCAACCCCATTATTATTAGATGAATACCCTCGAAGGATACACACATGCATATTCGTCTGTGAAGCTAGCTAGCTACTCCATGCAACTTGATTGAATGTTGTACGAGCAGCTTCCTGCTGCATGTGCACATAATGCTTGCTTACTGCTACATTCGATGGATTCACCCGGCTGGTGGCTGCCTGCTGCATATGTTGGCATTAGGACGATTCGCCCCCTGCTTGCTGTTGTGCCTACACGGACCATCTCGTGCTATGCGCGCAATCGCCAAGACGATGAGCTGACGACCGTTGATGAGCCAAGCTGCCAAAGGATGGAAGGAGCAAGATATGTTCGATTACAGTGTAATCTTACTTCTAGGCTATTTTGAATTAAAAATTTGCTTTGAGTTGAAAATTTGCCCCCCCCCCCCCCCCGTGATTGCTTGCCACGCTCCGCCACTGCCATCCAGCGCTGCTCCTCCTCTTCTACATCCATCTCCCACAAGTGGCTTGCGTCACCCCTCCCCCAGCTCCCTCCTATCCAGGGGCGTAGCCAGGCCCCAGGCTACTAGGGCCATGGCCTGGGGCGTGGCTCTACAACCCTTTGTATACTGTAGTTATTTTTAGCATTGTAGCAGTCATATGTACTGTAGCTACAAGGGCTGGCCTGGGGCGTAGCCCAGCTCTGGCTACGCCACTGCTCCTATCAACGCATGGCCGTGCTCCACTGATACGTCTCCCTTGTATCTATAATTTTTGATTGTTTTATGCCAATATTATTCAACTTTCATATACTTTTGGAAACTTTTTATATTATTTTTAGGACTAACATATTGATCCAGTGCCCAGTGCCAGTTCCTGTTTGTTGCATGTTTTATGTTTCGCAGAAACCCAATATCAAACGGAGTCCAAACGGGATAAAAATGGACGGAGAATTATTTTAGAATATTTATGATTTTCGGGAAGTAAAATCAACGAGAGACGGTGCCCGAGGGGGCCACGAGGCAGGGGGGCGTGCCCTCCTGGACCCTCGTGGGCACCCCGTAAGGCGGTTGACGCTCTTCTTTTGCCGCAAGAAAGCTAATTTTATGAGAAAAATCTGGGCGAAAGATTCAACCCAATCGGAGTTACGGATCTCCGGATATAAAAGAAACAGTGAAAGGGCTGCAGGGAGAACGCAGAAACAGAGAGAGATAGAGAGACAGATCCAATCTCAGAGGGGCTCTCGCCCCTCCCACGCCATGGAGACCATGGACCAGAGGGGATACCCTTCTCCCATCTAGGGAGAAGGTCAAGGAAGAAGAAGAAGGAGGGGGGCTCTCTCCCCCTCGCTTTCGGTGGCGCCGGAACGCCGCCGGGGGCCATCATCATCACCGTGATCTACACCAACACCTCCGCCATCTTCACCAACATCTCCATCACCTTCCCCCCTCTATCTACAGCGGTCCACTCTTCCGCAACCCGCTGTACCCTCTACTTGAACATGGTGCTTTATGCTTCGTATTATTATCCAATGATGTGTTGCCATCCTATGATGTCCGAGTAGATTTTCGTTGTCCTATCGGTGGTTGACGAATTGCTATGATTGATTTAATTTGCTTGTGGTTATGTTGCTGTTCTTTGGTGCCCATCATATGAGCGCGCACGTGAATCACACCATAGGGTTAGTTGTATTTTGATAGGACTATGTATTGGAGGGCAAGAGTGACAGAAGCTTCAACCTAGCATAGAAATTGTGCATACGGGATTAAAGGGGGACCAATATATCTTAATGCTATGGTTGGGTTTTACCTTAATGAACGTTAGTAGTTGCGGATGCTTGCTAATAGTTCCAATCATAAGTGCATAGAATTCCAAGTAAGGGATGACATGCTAGCAGTGGCCTCTCCCACATAAAACTTGATATCGGTCTAGTGAAGTAGTCAACTGCTTAGGGACAATTTCGCAACTCCTACCACCACTTTTCCACACTCACTATATTTACTTTATTGTCTCTTTACCTAAAAAGCCCCTAGTTTTTATTTACGTGCTCTTTATTATCTTGCAAACCTATCCAAAAACACCTACAAAGTACTTTTAGTTTCATACTTGTTCTAGGTAAAGCGAATGCTAAGCGTGCGTAGAGTTGTATCGATGGTCGATAGAACTTGAGGGAATATTTGTTCTATCTTTAGCTCCTCGTTGGGTTCGACACTCTTACTTATCGAAAGAGGCTACAATTGATCCCCTATACTTGTGGGTTATCAAGACCTTTTTCTGGCGCCGTTGCCGAGGAGCAATAGCGTGGGTTGAATATTCTCGTGTGTGCTTGTTTGCTTTATCACTAAGTAATTTTTATTTGCTATTCTTAGTTGTTCTTTATCTTTAGTTATGGATATGGAACACGAAATACCAAAAAAAATAGGTATACTTGCTACTCATGGAAATGAGGAACGTCCTAAAACCCTCGATGCTCGTTATGTACTACTTTGATAATCCAGAGAAAACCCCATTCAATTTGGTAATGGGAGTAACGTTGGATCGACGTGAATACTTTAGGGATTATCGCTTGACTCAAAAAGGGAAACTATTATGGGATCAAATTTATATGTTGAAGTGGTATAATTGGCAAGTATGCTTGAGTTATGATTATACTTGTTGCTCTAGGATGAAGGCTCCACACCTTCCCTTTTCATGCAAATTTAATGATAATAAAACCTTATCTTCTAATGCTAATGGTATATATGATTACTATGATGTGGAACAAATAGAAGAATTTGTTGCTTTTATGGGTGCTTATGAAATTGAATCTATGTTTAAAGAGTTTGAAGATTTTGATGATGCTGTTTATAGACCTAAAAATTTAGCTATCCTTAAATATTGTTATGATAATTATGAATACAATTACAAAATTAATGCACTTATTAAGAATGTCTCCGCTGTCCAAGAAGAGACTAATATTTTGCAGGAATCTATGGAAGAAGAAGTTGATGAAACTGTGAGCTCATTGGATGAAAAAGATGATGAGGAGAGCAAAGAACAAAAGGAGGAAGAGTGGATTAGCTACCCGTGCCCACCTTCTAATGAGAGTAACTCTTCAACTCATACATTTTTTAATTCCCCTTCGTGCTTACCGAAGGATGATTGCTATGATGACTGTTATGATCCCTTTGATTCTTTTGAAATATCCCTTTTTGATGATGCTTGCTATGCTTGTGGCCAAGATGCCAATATGAATTATGCTTATGGAGATGAACTTGCTATAGTTCCTTATGTTAAACATGAAATTGTTGCTATTGCACCCACGCATGATAGTCCTATTATCTTTTTGAATTCTCCCAACTACACTATATTGGAGAAGTTTGTGCTTATTAAGGATTATATTGATGGGTTGCGTTTTACTACCACACATGATGATTTTGATGAATATAATATGCATGTTCTTGCTTCTCCTACTTGCAATTATTATGAGAGAGGAACTATATCTCCACCTCTCTATGTTTCCAACACGAAAAAATTGCAAGAAACTGTTTATACTATGCATTGGTCTTTACTATGTGTGCATGAATTGTTCTTTTATGACATGCAGATGCATAGGAAGAGAGTTAGACTTCGTCATTGCTTGATATATGTTGCTTTGTGCTCACTACTAAATGCCAAATCATTGTTAATTAAAGTTGGCTTTGATATACCTTGGGATCCGGGTGGATCCATTACTTGAGCACTATATGCCTAGCTTAATGGCTTTAAAGAAAGCGCTGCCAGGGAGACAACCCGGAAGTTTTAGAGTCATTTATTTCTGTTGTGTGCTTTTATAAAGTTTAGAAATAAAAATAATGTGCCAAGGTTTGCCTTTAGGATGTTTACAATGCTTGTTGGTTTGTACGGTGCAGGACAGGAACTTTGGCTGTAGTGCGCGATTTTTCATTTTTTACTGGAACGTCATATGGTTCTGATTATTTTTGAACTATCTTTATTTACAAATTGTTTATTTTTTCTAATTTTGGCAGAATTTTTGAAGTAACAGAAGAATGGTTAATGTTCAGATTATTACATACTGTTCTGTTTTAGACAGATTCTGTTTTTGATGCATAGTTTGCTTGTTTTGATGAAACTATCAATTTATATCAGTGGATTAAGCCATGAAAAAGTTATACTACAGTAGCTACAGTGCAAAAACAAAATATTAATTGGTTTGCAACAGTACTTAGAGTAGTGATTTGCTTTATTATACTAACGGATCTTACCGAGTTTTCTGTTGAAGTTTTGTGTGGATGAAGTGTTCGATGATCGAGAAGGTCTTGATGTGAGAAGAAGGAAGAGAGGCAAGAGCTCAAGCTTGGGGATGCCCAAGGCACCCCAAGTAAATATTCAAGGAGACTCAAGTGTCTAAGCTTGGGGATGCCCCGGAAGGCATCCCCTCTTTCTTCAACAAGTATTGGTATGTTTTCGGATTCGTTTCGTTTATGCGATATGTGCAATCTTGGAGCGTCTTTTGAATTTAGTTTTCATTTTTTTTATGCACCATGCTGGTATGAGATAGTCCTTGGTTGATTTATAGAATGCTCTTTGCACTTCACTTATATTCTTTGAGTATGGCTTTATAGAATGCTTCATGTGCTTCACTTATATCATTTGAAGTTTGGATTGCCTGTTTCTCTTCACATAGAAAACCGCCATTTGTAGAATGTTTTTTTGCTTCACTTATATTTGTTAGAGCGTGGGCATATCTTTTGCAGAAAGAAATAAACTCTCTTGCTTCACTTATATCTATTTAGAGAGATGACAGGAACTGTTCATTCACATGTTTAGTCATAAAATCCTATATAAAACTTGTGGATCACTGAATATTATATGATTGATTCCTTGCAATAGTTTGTAATATAAAGATGGTGATATTAGAGTCATGCTAGTGGGTAGTTGTGGATTAGTAGAAATACTTGTGTTGAGGTTTGTGATTCCCGTAGCATGCACGTATGTTGAACCCTTATGTGATGAAGTCGGAGCATGATTTATTTATTGATTGTCTTCCTTATGAGTGGCGGTTGGGGACGAGCGATGGTCTTTTCCTACCAATCTATCCTCCTAGGAGCATGCGCGTAGTACTTTGTTTCGATGACTAATATATTTTTACAATAAGTATGTGAGTTCTTTATGACTAATGTTGAGTCCATGGATTATACGCACTCTCACCCTTCCATCATTGCTAGCCTCTTCCTTACCGTGCATTGCCCTTTCTCACCTCGAGAGTTGGTGCAAACTTCGCCGGTGCATCCAAACCCCGTGATACGATATGCTCTATCACACATAAGCCTCATTATATCTTCCTCAAAGCAGCCATCATACCTACCTATCATGGCATTTCCATAGCCATTCCGAGATATATTGACATGCAACTTCCATCATCATCATATATATGACTCGAGCATTAATTGTCATATTGCTTTGCATGATCGTAAGATAGCTAGCATGATATTTTCATGCCTTGTCCTTTTTTGATATCTTTGATATGCTAGATCATTGCACATCCCGGTACAACACTGGAGGCATTCATATAGAGTCATATCTTTGTTCTAGATATCGAGTTGTAATATTGAGTTGTAAGTAAATAAAGGATGATGGAGACTATGATTCCTCCACAAGTCGGGATGAGACTCCGGACTTTACAAAAAATTAAAAGAGGCCAAAGAAGCCCAAATAAAAAAGAGGCCAAAGAAGCCCACCAAAAAATAAAAATTAAAAATTAAAAGGAAAATAAAAAAATGAGAGAAAAAGAGAAAAGGGGCAATGTTACTATCATTTTACCACACTTGTGCTTCAGAGTAGCACCATGTTCTTCATAGAGAGAGTATCATATGCTTTCACTTTCATATACTAGTGGGAATTTTCATTATAGGACTTGGCTTGTATATTCCGATAATGGGCTTCCTCAAACGCCTGAGGTCTTCATGAGCAAGCAAGTTGGATGCACACCCACTTAGTTTCCAGTTTGAGCTTTCATACACTTATAGCTCTTAGTACATCCGTTGCATGCCTACTCACTCACATTGATATCTATTAATGGGCATCTCCATAGCCCGTTGATACGCCTAGTTGATGTGAGACTTTCTTCTCTTTTGTCTTCTCCACATAACCCCCACCATCATATTCTATTCCACCTATAGTGCATCGGGGTGAGCATGATTAAATACTTTGTGTGATGAAGATAGAGCATAGCCAGACTATATGATTTTGTAGGGATAACTTTCTTCGGCCATGTTGTTTTGAAACGACATGATTGCTTTATTAGTACGCTCGAAGTATTATTGTTTTTATGTCAAATGATAGACTATTGCTTTGAATCACTCGTGTCTTAATATTCACGCCATGATTAGACATATGATCAAGATTATGCTAGGTAGCATTCCACATCAAAAATTATCTATTTTATCATTTACCTACTTAAGGGCGAGCAGGAATTAAGCTTGGGGATGCTGATACGCCTCCGTCGTATCTATAATTTTTTATTGTTCCATGCCAAAATTATTCAACTTTCATATAGTTTTGGAAACTTTTTATATTATTTTTGGGACTAACATATTGATCCAGTGCCCAGTGCCAGTTCTTGTTTGTTGCATGTTTTATATTTCACACAAACCCAATATCAAACGGAGTCCAAACGGGATAAAAACGGATGGAGAATTATTTTGGAATACTTGTGATTTTTGGGAAATAAAATCAACGCGAGACGGTGCCCGAGGGGGGCACGAGGCAGGGGCGCGCCCTGGATCCTCGGCGGTTGACGCTCTTCTTTTGCCGCAAGAAAGATAATTTAGGAGAAAAATCTGGGCAAAAGATTCAACCCAATCGGAGTTACGGATCTCCGGATATAAAAGAAACGGTGAAAGGGCTGCACGGAGAGCGCAGAAACAGACAGAGACAAAGAGACAGATCCAATCTCGGAGGGGCTCTCGCCCCTCCCACGGCATGGAGACCATGGACCAGAGGGGAAACCCTTCTCCCATCTAGGGAGAAGGTCAAGGAAGAAGAAGAAGGGGGCTCTCTCCCCGTCGCTTCCGGTGGCGCCGGAACGCTGCCGGGGGCCATCATCATCACCGCGATCTACACCAACACCTCCGCCATCTTCACCAACATCTCCATCACCTTCCCCCTCTATCTATAGCGGTCCACTCTCCTACAACCCGCTGTACCCTCTACTTGAACATGGTGCTTTATGCTTCATATTATTATCCAATGATATGTTGCCATCCTATGATGTCTGAGTAGATTTTCGTTGTCCTATCCGTGGTTGATGAATTGCTATGACTGATTTAATTTGCTTGTGGTTATGTTGTTGTCCTTTGGTGCCCATCATATGAGCGCGCGCGTGGATCACACCATAGGGTTAGTTGTATGTTGATAGGACTATGTATTGGAGGGCAAGAGTGACAGAAGCTTCAACCTAGCATAGAAAATGATGCATACGGGATTGAAGGGGGACCAATATATCTTAATGCTCTGGTTGGGTTTTACCTTAATGAACGTTAGTAGTTGCGGATGCTTGCTAATAGTTCCAATCATAAGTGCATAGAATTCCAAGTAAGGGATGACATGCTAGCAGTGGCCTCTCCCACATAAAACTTGCTATCGGTCTAGTGAAGTAGTCAATTGCTTAGATACAATTTCGCAACTCCTACCACCAGTTTTCCGCACTCGCTATATTTACTTTATTGTGTCTTTACCTAAACAGCCCCTAGTTTTTTATTTACGTGTTCTTTATCATCTTGCAAACCTATCCAAAAACACCTATAAAGTACTTCTAGTTTCATACTTGTTCTAGGTAAAGCAAACGCTAAGCATGCGTAGAGTTGTATCGGTGGTCGATAGAACTTGATTGAATATTTGTTCTACCTTTAGCTCCTCATTGGGTTCGACACTCTTATTTATCAAAAGAGGCTACAATTGATCCCCTATACTTGTGGGTTATTATCCACCCGCACCCTCGTCACAACTCCCGTGCTCTGCTCCCTTCCTCTTCCCTAACCATGGCAAGGGTGAAGTTGCCGCCCCGTGCTCCCTAGACCTTCATCCGCCCATGATCCATCCCCCTACCATCCAGAACGGGCAGAAAAAAAGAACGGGGCCATCCCATACTCCCTTCCCCTCCTCCACAACCAAGCAACTGCCACATGCTCGTCCACCAAGCCTCAACTGTGGTGCCCAGATCGAGCATGAATGCGCCGCCTGCCGGATCTGGCACGGGTGCGCGCGGTGGCTCCTGACTTCCCTGATTTATGGGAGACGCCGTGTTGGGCATGCGATGCCCTGTCGATCGATGGGGTGAGGGAGGCTAACGACACGAAACGACAATGTACTCCCCTTTAATAGTAGAGATATATGGAATTTTTTATTATAAATTCTTGATCAACCAATATTTAGCATCTGGGGAGCTGGGCCAATAAATAAAGCCTACATGCTCACACTGCATGTGCAGTACATGAGCGGCAGCCGGCAGGCATAGCAAACAACGAGATTCTAAACTTCGCAGAAAACACAAGATCACCTTCCAATCTGAATATAAAAGGGTCTCATTCAGATCCAGAACTATCATAAAAGACATGTCTTTTAGGAGGCATGTATAGGAGTTTTTCTGATGATGGTGAAACAAATCCCTACATTACATATAGTTTTTAGTATCGCAAGGAGCGTACAGTTGACAATATACAAAATGGTACACCAATAACAAAAAGACTGCCCTTTTTTACTAACCTGAATTTGTTCTTCAATTTGGCTCCTGACTTCAAGTAGAGGTCAATATAGCAGCAACAGGAGCTGCATAATAGAACATACAATTTATACTAAGCAGGCAAAAAGAAGGAATGATTGAACAGATAAGCAATCTAAGCAGACAATTAAGATGTTACTACAGAGCCTAGCTAGCTGCTCAAGTTTATCAATAAGCTCACGGCATGGTCCTTCCCTATCATATGCATTTTCATAGAGCAATCCAGAATATGCACATAGAAACATTACCATGCAATGATTTACATCCAGGTTGAATAGATTATAGCCAAAAATTAGTATGAATGTCACCTGCCCTTCGTACCGATCGCAGTAAATAAAAACCTATAATTTGATACATTTTTTTCTTCTGTTACGGTCTAATGACATGGTTGGTACAATTTAACATACCTTCCCTAGTCCAAAGGGGACACAAGCTTCTATTGATAGTCCAAAGAGGCTAAGTACACATGCTTAAACAATACACCATGTATGTTTGGTCACATGTGAGCTCTTCTTGATCATGAAAGGTACCAGGTACCACAAAAATAGTTCAGCACCATCCAAATTAAATAAGGACCGAATAAATTGGCAATGAATCCTAATGCAATGATTGGAATAGGACCCCCGATAAATTCCGAATATTCGGATTTTAAGCATTTCATCCCGAACGTTTTTTCATGGCAACTTTAGTTGACGCGAGGTGGCAACTTTAGTTGTTAGGACATGTCAACTTTGTCCAAGTTCATTTTTTTGTCAGAAAATTGCCACGTTTGCCAACCTCGCGTGAACTAAATTTGCCATAAAAACCGTTCGGATTGCCATGCTTAAAATCCGAACGTTCGGGATTTATCATTTCCGTTGGAATAAGAATAAGACAAAAAAAGAGAAGCAACATAATAAACAGAGAAAGATTAAACGGACAGGTGATATAATGTCTGCCTCTTCTCAGAAAATCTAATGGCAACTCTATCAATTTCAAGTACTCTTATTATAGATAACATCATCATAAAACTTATGTATACCTATTGATTCAAGGCTACGGATTTCTTTCTTGAAAAGGAAGACAATTTATATATGAAAGGTAGCGGCTTTCATCGAAAAAGATTCTTGCTCCTGACACATAATTTCTTTACTGGTTTCTCAGCTACGAAGAAGAAAACGATTTCTTAGTCACACACAGAACTAATGGGCACCAAGAGCATTTCCACATTTCAATTGACTTGATGCTTCAAAAAAGTGTCTCCTCTGCCCGAACAACTGAACAAATGTTGAAAACTCAGAGGCCATGGCATGCTAGAAAGGGAGGGAGGGAATGGAGGAAATATTACATGAACAGCAGCTCGGGTCTCCCAAGTCAGCTCACCCCCTCAAGCAGGCCCAGATCTCTTTCCTTGCGCCCGTTCAAACAATCGATCCGTCCATTGCGTGCAGGGGATTCCACAAATGCGTCCTCTCATAGCCATGGCGGTGAGCCTGCAGAGCAAACACATGCAATGACTGAAATGACTGGGATGCTTTGCTCGGTTCTTCGAGGCCAATGCATACTCGAACAGATTAATACCTGTGTTCATCCTCCAAACAGGGCACGGCCAGCACGGTCTCCTCCAATCAGTGCAACGCGACCATGCCCTGCTCTGTTCGGTGGCGTCTGCGTCGTCCGTGGGGATCCGCAGCGGCGGCGTCGTCCGTGGGGATCCGTGGCCAATTCTTTTAGTGATCAAACATGACTCTTGCATAAGTGATATCAATATCTGATTAAGATGATTTTTTAAGGCACCAAAACAAGAACTGGATGAAGACAACAATAATATATATTAGTATCCGAGTAAGATGATCTAGCTAAATACCTGTGGGTTGCCAAAGAATAACTCCTCTTGACATGCACGTCAATTGCCTCCCTTTAATAGCCCTCCCTTTAATAGCCCCAAATGCATAAGTTTACAACTACAAGTCGTGCGTGGGAACAAGATCGCAAACATATGTTCATTTCATTGATCAAAATAGATTTATATACCCTTTGTGTTAGTCAAGATCAAAAAATAGCTAGGCATTGGTAATCATGATTGTACCTTATAATCAAGTTATTTGTTGCGTTGATGTCTGGGTTGAAGTATATCCGAGACTGCTCAGTTGTACACAAGATAGCATCTGAAATTCAGTGCATACAATCAGAGGCATGTTACCTCCAGAAATCCCTATCAAAAGACACTGGTTTCCTTCCCTGCATTACATATGCCAAAAGATACTAAGCATAACATCAACCTATTTAGTTGTCTAGATAACCAGATTAAATCATAAGCATTACATGGTTCTTATTTCAGTGAAAAGGAATACCGTTGAATAATGATTACCAATGCATGTCAGCATGCATAATTCATAAACCACACGTTTAATCATTTAGGGGGCAGATACATTTGTTTTCAGAGCCTGCAACTATGAAATGCTAGACAAGTTTATTGTCCTACTAAAAATATGAGGAAATTATCAATGTCAAAGTTGTTGTGTCTAGTGCCAAAATTAACTACTACATCAGGTTAGGTCTGCTAGAAATAACAGTGGTACGTAAGAAACGTGACAAAAATTAAGCATCGACTCATATGTATACATGCAAGTCTAGCCAAAAGCTTTGGCACGCAAGAACAACAATAACAATGAACCTGCTCGAGTCTGGGCATATACTTGACTTCCTGTGCAAATCTATTCGCTATATTATTTACCCATAAATCACTCTTCATCATCTTCTTATTTCTCTAACAGCTATATCTGCATGACCAATCCAAGTTCACCACCTCTCTTAATGACATATCCAACTCACAATCCCCCCCTTCCACCTCCACCAACACACTTAGAATTTCAAACACTTACCGGTGCACCTGTCTTCCACAACTCATTAATATTTACACGGTGTAATACAACTTCTCGGACTTCATCCCGGCTCATTAACTCCACCACTCTAGCGCACACACAAAATATTGATTATGCTCTATAGAACAAAGAACAAAAATGACTTCACATGCTAAATATTTATTCTGACAATGACATACTGTTTCGAGAAGCTGATCAATACTCGTAAGATCTGTAGTAGGTACAGATGTTGCATAAGTTGATGTACTTTCTGAAGCCGGGATGACCATGCTAGAAAAGCAATTTGTTTGCAAATCTAATTGGATGAATAAACTGGAAGTACAAATGTACTTAAAATAAAGAAGTTTTGATCAAGTTCATTAATAAATAACATGCACCAAACCACTTGTTAGAATAAGGATGCTAGAGAGATTACTTGAAATCCATACAACCGAGCAATTAGAATTATGTGGTGCAGAAGAATGACTTTGGGCTGTTAAAAATAAAGAACAATGATTGTGTCTATCAATACACGATTTTCCTCTGCTCAAGCAAGCAAGCAGGAATCAAACAACACAATATACAGCAATTTGATTGCACACACGTTCAAACTGGACGGATATGTGCACATTAGCAAAGACCACCAAGTTGTGTCCAGACCATTTGCAATCAAAAGATGAGATGTGCAGGGAAGGGGGTGGAGCTCACCACACTAGGCCAGGGGGTAGGAGGAGGGAGTAGGCAACCGCAGCAGCCATGAGGGAGGGCTCGTCCTCGTCCACCTGAAGTAGTAGGAGCAGCAGCTGGTCCAGATCCGAGCAACCTGCACAGAAAACAAAGGAAAGGAAAGGAAAGGAATCACAAGGAGGGGCATGAAGAAACCGACAAGACAAGGGAAGGACGTGCGCACCATTGCTGGAGGTCGCCAGAGATGGCCTGCCGCCGGCGCGCGTCCTTTCCTTGGAGGTTGAGGCGTCGGACCTCCACGGGTAGCTAGGGTTTCGGGCGTCTCAATCCATGGCTGCAGCCGGGTCGGACCTCCATGGACGATCTGGAGGGACGACGGCCCGCCGGTGCGGCTACGGATCTGGGCGCTTCCTCCCCTTGCCGCCGGATCCCTTCCATTCCCTTCCCTCCCTTGGGAGAGGGAGAGAAGGTGAGGGGGAGGAGGAGGCCGGGCAGGGCTCCTCCCGCCTGCCCGCGACGGGAGGTGGCGGGGGCGGCAGCGAGGGGCGGAGGCGTTTGAGGGAGGGGATCGGCGGCGACTGCGAGGGCAAAGGATCTGGTGTGGCGTCGCTCGAGGGCAAAGGCTTCGCTCGCTCGTTCGCAACGCACGGGCAACATCTAGCTAATTTTTGTAGGTTTATTTTCGTAGATTTTTTTGAAGCGAGTTTTATTCGATGAACCGGAGGGTCTACCACTGGACATGGCGGGAGCGTAGCGTTTTTTCGATCGTGGTTCATGGGCGGAGGGGGGAATCACGATGGGACGCGGGAGTGGGATCGAGGACAAAAAAACCACTTCTGGTGGGACGAAAATTGACCGGCGGAGACTACCAACTGCTCTATTAGAAGTAGAGATTAGATATTCAAGGAATCGCAGAGTCTTATTATGCCATATAAGTTGATGTTAACCTCTTAGTTCTGTTTGAAGTTCTTAACTTGCAATCTTGCACTAGTACATTGTTTCTGGCGATATGAAAATATTTTTGTTTATCTGATTTTAATTGTGAGCTTATCCTTGTTGCGACAGGACACATTGTCATCCAGGTCACATAGGTCCTTGAACTATTTCAGTGGTGTCACGTTGGTTATCAAACTATAAAAAAATGTCATTCAGGTCCTTGAAGTATAGCAACTGTGTCATGCTAGGCAAAATACAGGTCCTCGGACTACTTTAGTGTTGAACTGATTTTTGGACCTGAATGACACACTTATTGCACTTTGAGGATCCAAATGATGATTTTCATAGTTCAAGGATCCAGATGACACTCTTGAAATATCTTAAGGACCCACACTGCAATTTACTCCTCAGAAACGGTGCAATCAAGACGTTCCGATAGAAACTCCATCCTTATTGCAATTGTTCTACAGTAGAAAGAATTTAATTCTATGTATGCTATGGAAAACCAAATTATATCTTCGTTGCAATCAAAATGTCGCATAAATGGATGTGACTTGTTCCATATCTTGCTTATGTTTCTTATACGACCAAAATGTCTAATCCTTACATATGCCAAACCATGAAATCGATAGAGACAGTTTATTCTTGAAGCTCGAAGTGCTAAATCCTTCCAGAGATGCTAATATTTAGGGGAATGCTACTTGGTGCGCGTCAGCAGGGGGTGGTTCTAGGAAACGCCCTTTTTACCGTTGCAAAAATCTTGGCGCAAGCCGTTGCCACATAGATTTTCTGGAGTAGTTCGCTGTAACCCTGTCCCTGGCGAATGCTGCATTGTTACACCCTCCGGAAATGTAGTTTATGGAGCATGACAATTTCTTTTGTTTGCATGATGGCCAAGAAATACTTTTGTGTGGACCACGACAGTTTAGTTTAAGAAATCATGGAAAATGTAGTTTATGGGGCATTGCAAT
This sequence comes from Aegilops umbellulata, assembly GCA_032464435.1. Classification (NCBI taxonomy): domain Eukaryota; kingdom Viridiplantae; phylum Streptophyta; class Magnoliopsida; order Poales; family Poaceae; genus Aegilops; species Aegilops umbellulata. Next base: position 400,418,776 of record CP136056.1, on the reverse strand, counting down.
TTTATTATATGGACCATGGCAATTTTGTGCCTTTTTTGCAACATGACAATTTTCTTGTCGAATGGGAGCATGGAAAATTTAGTGTACGTATCATGAGAATTATAGTGTATGGATCATGAATTATTTTAGTGTACAAATCGTGACATGTAGAACATTTTCCAACAAAGTTGTCATGGCCCATGGCAAAATCATTTTCACTCCTCATGTTTTCTTGTCTAATACCGTGGCACTTTTATTGGACCATGGCAAATTAAGTTGTTCGAGCATGGCAAATATGTAGTTTATGGATCATGGCAATTTTGTTTTCTTTGCAACATGGAAAAATTACTTTCTTTTCATGGAGCTTGGCACATGTAATTTAATGATCATGGCAATTTTACTATATGTGCCATGTCAAATTTCTCCCTTTTATACAACATGGCAAATTTCTTTTGTACAGGGTGCATCATGGAAATTATAGTTTATGGATCTTGGCATTTTTTAGACTATGGTTCATGACATTAGAACATTTCCAACAAGTTGCCATGGCCCATGAAAAATATAGTTTATGCCTCATGGAAATTATAGTGTATGGATGCTGGCATATTTCCTCAAACGAAACATGGTAATTTTATTTAAAATACCATGGCAATTTTTGATATGAAGCTGCCATGTAGGGCTGGAACTCGAGTCGAGCCGAGCCAGCTCGACTCGACTCGCTAGAGCTCGTTTTGTTAACGAGCTAGCTCGACTCGACTCGTTACTATAACGAGCTCAAACCCAAGATTGGCTCGACTCATATAACTCGCGAGCTGACTCGTTTAGCTTGTTAAGCTCGTTAAAGATATGAACACTAAACCTCAAATATGATAAAAATGATTAGGTATACATTCTAAACATATACATCACCAAACAATTGTAATTTCCTTGTATCACATGAGTCTCGTAGGCCGCTGGGCTTCAATGGTTGGGCCTTGCGTTGTGTGCCTAAGACGCTGGGTGCTGAGTGACTGATTTTTTTGGATTGGGAGTGGCCGATTTTTTGTACCGAGCCTAACGAGTTACACGGGTACTCGTGAGATTAGCTCGTTTAACTCGGTCTATAAACGATATTAAACCAAAGTTCAGCTCGACTCGTTATTCTTCGAGTTCGAGTCAATTCGAGCCGAGTTACAAACTACTCGTTTAGCTCGCGAGCTTCGAGCTTTTTTTCCAGCCCTACTGCCATGGCATTTTTTTTTCTTGTTCATATTTTATTTTCAACTTTTTGTGTTTTTTCCACACACGACGTTTTAGTCGTAATTTGCATCATGGAGCATGGCAACTGTAGCTTACGGATCATGGCGATTTTCTTATATAAAGCATGACAGTTATGACTAAAATGCCATGGCAAATTTTAATTTGTGATTTGTGTTTTTTACATATGCGGCAAAGTTGTCATGAAGAACATGGCAAGTTTAATTTAAATATGATGAAATAATTTCAATATGAAATATATCTTGGAAACTTTTGTTCATAATTAGCGAAAGGGTTTCCCACCTAGAATTGGCGACAAGGTCTCTCGATGGTTCGTGCCGGAACCCGATCGAACGAAATCATTTGATCAGTTTCCCATGTCCCGCCGGACGATTCGTTCGGCCCGGTGTCGTTCCAGACCGAACGTCAGGCAGTTATCGCGGTCCATTCTTTTTTCTTTTTTAGGCTTTGTGGGCTTATTGGGTCCATTCTTTTTCTTATTTTAGGCTTGGTGGGCTTTTTATTAGCGAAAGGGTCTCCCAGCTAGAATTAGCGACAAGGTCTCTCAATGGTTCGCGCTAGGACGTTTTTGATCGGTTTCCCACGTCTTGCCGAACGATTCGTTCGGGCTGGTGTCATTCCAGACCGAACGTCAGGTGGTTATCAGGGATCAATATTTTTCTATGGTCAAAAACTATTTCTTGCAATTATAAATTTCTCCAGAGTTTGATAAATAGTCGCATGGCAAATGGTCACAATTTTGCCTTTTTTCATTTTTAAGGGAGTTTCTAGATAGTCGCATGTCAAATTTAAAAGAACTTCGCATGAAGTATACCTTTTTGGTTTCTTGCATTTTTTAAGTTATCAAAATTTAGTTTCTTATGCACATCAATTCTTGTAAAATTTCTATATGGCATTTCTAAGCTACAAACATCTTGTCTATTTTTTGTAATCACTATGGCAAATTATATAGAAAATTGTGTACCTAATTCACATGTCATCTTTTCTGTAATTTTGTGTTTCCAAAATCATGGAAAATTAAAGGTACTATTTGTTGTGTTTTGACAGTCATGTGGCAAATTCATGTTATATGTAAAGGCAAATTTTGTGTGCTATTTTTCCATTCTTATTAATGCATTTTTGTTTTTTCACTATTAGTGTTATACATTATTGCAATTCTTGGCCCTTTTTAAAATATATCTTCACCCAATTTTTCTGAAAGGCATTGTACTTGTGTTAGCATCGGAACCTGGGATGCAGAGATTTGGCTCCTAGGCTCTAAGCCCGGGCATGAATAGTAAAATCATTAAAAATAGAAAAAAATCCAAAAAATCAAAAAAAATCCAAAAAATAGTAAAATCATTAACAGCAAGTACATAGAAAGGAAAAAAAATGCCATCATAATAAATCATGCGTGACAGATTTGTGAAAGATGCCACTATAAAAAATGCCATGATAGAAAATACCATCTTCTTATAATAAAAATGCCATCTTCTTGCAATAAAAAGGGCATCCCCCATCCTCTTTATGAAAAAACCACCCTCTTATAATAAAAAAATACTATCCTATTTATAAGAAATGTCATCTCTTAAAATTATAATAAAAATGCCACCATATTGTCAAGAAAAACCAACATGCTATCACAAATAAAAAAATTGCACCATATTGTTAATGAAAAAATGCCATACGCTAAGTAATAAAGACTGCCATGCCACTAAAAAAATGACATCCCTCAAAATTAAAAATATCATCCTCTAAAAAATGCCATGCTGCAAAAAACAAAACTGCCATGGAATTTTCAGGATTAAAAAATATATGTCATTTTCCAAAAGATTCATAGAAGGCCCTCTCAGCCTAGTGGCATTGGGCGCCGCTCCCCCCACACGAGGGTGTGGGTTCTCGACCCATATCTCACCTCATGATTTTTGGAAGCAGCTGAACAACGAACAATTTCAGCGATACTACATGGCGTCGGTTCTGCTCGGAGATTCCTATGACTGTAGGGAGTATTGAATTCATGCTCCAGCCAACCCATTCAAAAATCCAAACTATAGGAAAGGGCTAGACATTATACTCCAACACCCCCTCCCCTCACGTCTATGCTCCTTCAAAGTTTATGACGTGAGCAGCGGAAGCAAGGCACGCCACAATTATTTATTACGTTTACTGGGTTTTGAGCTCTGAACCCTCTTGGTTGCAAGCTTATGCATCTACCAAGATCACCCACGGGGACGGGCAATATATTTCAACACCCCCCCCCCTCATGTCTATGCTTATTTAGTCTGTGGGATTTATTTAGGTCGCAGAATCATTTTTTTAATACTGTATTGGCAGGGTCTTGAACACAAGATCTCTTGGCTCGGATACCATATTGGTTTCATATTGCAGTCAACTCATCCAAAAATCCGAACAATGAAAAAGGGTTGAACATTATACTTCAACAGGTAGGACATTCGCTGTGAAATCCCCCTGGCTCAGGGTCGCCGGTTTGTAATCCCCCTGGCTGACGGTGGCCAGTTAGCATTTTCATTCATCTTTTTCTTCAGGAATTTAAATAGGTAATTTAGCCTACCCTCACGTAATTGATCATGGACTGACCATTCCCCAAGAATTGGGTTTCCAACGATTGCAGGTTACAACACGAACACATATGCACTGAGATAAGCTAAACAAAACCATGGCCACCAATCCATCTTCACAAAGCACTCTTCCAAAGCACCTTAAGGAGAGTATAACCGCACCTAAAGCGAGCCCTTACAGTGATTTGGGTTTTCAGCCGTCCGTTTCTTGATCTGGTCGTTTATGTCCGTCGGATGTAGCGTTCTGGGCCAACTTCTGCAGGTCCTGGCCCAAATGTCCTAAGGGGCTGCTACTCTGAAAGAAAAAACCAAGGCCTACTTTTAATCAATAAAACTGAGGCTAAATCGAGCTTTCTCATGTCATTAGGCTTTGTCGCCGTCCGTTTTGCTGATTTAATCATTCTTGGCCGTCAAATCTATGTGATGTAGCGTCTTGGCCCAACTTCTGTAGCACCCTGGCCCAACTGTCATTAGGGGAATATCATATTTGCCGCTCACTGCGGCGAGTTGTCGGGCGGACATACAGGGAGATCGAACGAGGGTTCGCGCGTGGACCGGCCCGTAAAACGTTTCGACGATTTCGGTTTAAGAACCTTCTCACTTATTCCCAGCCAGTTTTTTCCGGCTTTGGGAACCTTCTAGGAGCTTCCTAACACTTTTTTCCGTTTCTTTTTTGTTTTTCTTTTCCTTTTTCCTGTTTATTTTTTCTTCTCTATCTTTTCCTTTTCATTGCTTTTCTATTTTTTCAAGTTTTCTTTTTCATCTTTTCTCTTTCTGTTTCTTTTCTTTATTTTTCCTCGTCTTCACTTTTTCATTTTTCATAATTTTAAAAATGTTCAAACTATTCAAATTTTGATTGCATGTAAAAAATATTCATTCTTTAAAAAAATGTCCAAAGTTTAAAAAATTGTTTGCTTGTTGAAAATATGTTCAAATTTTCCAAAATATGTTCCAGTTTTCAAAATATTGTTCATGTATTGAAAAAATGTTCGAATTTTCCAAACTTGTTTGAGATTTTCAAAAAGGTTCTAAATTTTAAAATTTGTTCTTCAATTTTAAAAAATGTTCCTGCTATCTAAATTTCTTTCTTTCAAAAATTTCTTCTACTTCTCAAATTTTGTTCACAAATTAAAAATATTCATAGTTCTCAAATTTTGTTCACAAAATTCAAAAAATGTTCATGTTTTCAAATTTTGTTCAGGAGTTTGAAAATGTTCCTCTGTCAAAATTCATTCGCAAATTTAAGAAAATTGTTCGTGTTTTTCAATTTTGTCCGGTAGTTTCAAAAATTGTTTCTATTTCAAATTTAGTTTGCAATTTTCAAGAATGTGTCTCTTTCATTTTTTTGGGAGTTTAAAAAAATGTTCGATTTTCTAAAAAAATACTAACGAATTAGAAAAATGTTCATCTTCTTTTCTCGTTTTTCTGCTTACTTTCTCCTGTTCCTTTTTCATTTTTAGAATATTTCACAGTTCTAAAAAATGTTCTTGATTTCATAAAATTGTTCTTGATTTCATAAAAACTGTTCATATTTCTAAAAAACATTCGATTTTTTTTAGAAAAATTCATTTATAAATTTTGTTCTGAGTTTGAATTTTTTTTCTTGTTTTAAAAATTGTTGACGGATTCCAAAACTATTCGTGTTTCCAAATTATTGTTATGAGTTCCAAAAATTGTCCCCTTTAACAATTTGTTTTTCCACATATTCAATAATGGTTGTGATTTTCAAAAAAGTGTCCAGTTTACCAAAAATTTGTTCAGATATTTCAAGAAATGTTCGACCTTCTTTTCTTCTTCTCAAAGTTAAAAAGTGTTCGCTTTAAAAAACATATTTCCAAAATAATGTTCGCGTTCAGAATTTGACAAAATGCTCGGATCTATATTACCTTTAGCTTCGCGCGCCATAGTAAACCAAGAAGCTCATCTATCCCGTTGGCTAGGCTCGCGCATAAGCAATAGGAGGTCCCTTGTTCGATACCTCCCTCGAGCACACTTTTGTGGATTTTTCGCTGTGCTACGCTAATGGCCCGGCCCAGCTTGTGTCGTGCTTGTGCATCCGCTCGGCAATTCGCCGCAACGAGCGGCGCATAGGGAGCATATATGGTTTGCTACCAATATTTTGCTTGCCAAATGTTGGCATTACCGAATATTGGCAATACCAAGACTTGCCAACTATTGATAACTTTATGTGAGATAGGCAAAACAACTCGTAGCCAATCAAGTACTTGCCCATATTTGGCACAATGCCAAACGTTGGCATGCCAATTTTTGCCAGCAAACCAATTATGCTCAGGAACTCCCGTCCTTAGGGGTTGTTACTCTCGAAGAAAACACCAAGGCCTCTGGTTAATTGGGCAGCTTGAGGCAGCCCATTTAACCATTCCAGTCTGTCTCGGGCTCGCTCCAGCTGTCCCTTGTACTCCCTCCGTTCTCCAATATAAGTCTTTTTAGAGATTTCAACAAGTGACTACATATGAAGCATATATGGTTTGCTACCAATATTTTGCTTGCCAAATGTTGGCATTACCGAATATTGGCAATACCAAGACTTGCCAACTATTGATAACTTTATGTGAGATAGGCAAAACAACTCGTAGCCAATCAAGTACTTGCCCATATTTGGCACAATGCCAAACGTTGGCATGCCAATTTTTGCCAGCAAACCAATTATGCTCAGGAACTCCCGTCCTTAGGGGTTGTTACTCTCGAAGAAAACACCAAGGCCTCTGGTTAATTGGGCAGCTTGAGGCAGCCCATTTAACCATTCCAGTCTGTCTCGGGCTCGCTGCAGCTGTCCCTTGTACTCCCTCCGTTCTCCAATATAAGTCTTTTTAGAGATTTCAACAAGTGACTACATATGAAGCAAAATGAGTAAATCTACACTCTAAAATATGTATACATACATCCGCATGTTGTAGTCCATTTAAAATGTCTAAAAAGACTTATATTTAGGAACGTAGGGAGTACTACGTAAAAAATGTCTCAAAAAGAAAAAAGCGGTCGACAGGATGCGGGGGGATTACAGAGGAGGCGCTCGAGGGAGACCAAGCGCGCGAGGAGGTCGAGCGCTAGCGAAGCCAGCCGACGCGAGCGAGGAGGCGCGCGAGTGGATCCAACGCCACGCGGTTCAGCCGATGCGCGCGAGGGGGCAAATTTGACTATTTTGACCTGTGGACGAAATCAATTCACCAAATGAACTGCCCGTGAAACAATTTCACACCCCTAACCTTTTTGTGTGGCGCCCGCCACGACGGCGCCACACCCTACGGTGCAGCGCCTAGCTCGGGGGCGTTGCACTTCAGTCCACCGTGGCAGCCCCTGGGCCCGCACCCAGCAGTGCAGCGCCTCCGAGCTAGGCGCCACACATGTAATGTGCAGCGCCCGGCTCGTGGGCGTTGCACATTGACTTAGCAGCAGCCGCCGCGCGCTAGGCCTCCCCCACCCACCCATTCTTCACCAGTTACAGAAACAAGTTGCGGCGGCTGGCTCCTCTTCCCCTCTCAATCCCCTCTTCAAAAATCTTCAGATCTGACGATTTGGCCCGTGGATTCCTTCACCAATCCATCCTAGAAGGTACTTTTCTCCGATCCCCTTCTTTCTATCCATAGAATGTATGCTATTTCGGAGATTTGAGGAACCCTTGTTTGAATCTTGTGTGTATTAGATTTGGGTAATTTTTGTTTGAATCTTGCATGTATTAGATTTGGGGAACCCCTGTTAGACTAGAATGTGGTTTGGATACATAGGTTGACATGTTATTTATATAGTTTGGATACATAGGTTGATATTTTATTTATATGGAAAAGATATTTGTATTGAATCTTGCATGAGGTAGGCTTAGTTTAGTTTATTGAAATTTCATTTGTATTGGCAAGAATGGTTTGGATACATATGCTTTGTATTTTGCATCTAGTAGCCGTACTTTACTTTTTTTGTATTCAAAAGATAATCGTGTTGACAAGAAATATTTCTTTCAAATTGTTAGGATGGTTTGGCTTATCAATGATCACTGGGACCAACAACACCGGTCATACGCTATGTCGGTGGAGCAGCGGGTAATAATGAAAGTTGCCGGTGTTATGAATTTCATGTTTTTTTCAAACACATACCCCCATATGTAATGATTTGTTTGTTTGTTTGTAGGAGCTTGCACCTCTGAAGCTTCGGGCTCACGGGGTCAACCTTGGGTGGATGCGCTATGACGAGCGGTACACACCGTATGTTACGGAGACAGGACTTCTCCCTTTCATTCAGTTGGTCAGCCGGTCGAAGCCACCCAACAATGCTCCAGCACTCACCACGCTTATTGATCATTGGAGGCCGGAGACACACACTTTCCATCTTCGGACCGGGGAGATGACCGTGATGCTCCAGGATATAGCTATGGTCACCGGTCTTCCTATTGATGGGAATCCTCTATGTATGAGCACCGATTCTGATGGGTGGCGCGAGCATATGTTTGCCCTTATTGGTAATGTTCCTTCGGAGCCTCGCGAACCAGAAGAAGAAGGCAAGAAGAAGGTTAGAGTCGCAGCCGGTGCTACTTTCACGTGGATTGTATCGAACTTCAGTATTTGCCCTGAGGATGCTGATGAGGACACGGTGAAGACATATGCTCGTGTCTACATGTGGTACATGATATCCAGGACTATGTTTGCTGATGGCACAGGCAAGAATGCTCCATGGATGTGGCTCAAGGCGTTGACCGTCTTCGATAGCAAATGGAGTTGGGGTTCGGCGACACTGGCTTACTTGTATAGACAGGTATGAAGTTGTTTCTGTTTCACTTCATTGGTACATTATGAATCCAATCTTGCTGTTAATTCAACCAAGTTCTTTTGTATGTGCAGTTGGACGAAGCCTCTTGTAGGCTATCTGGAGGTATTGGTGGTTGTTTGCTCGCACTTTCCATATGGAGCTGGGAGCGTTTGCCGGTTGGACGACCGAAGATCGTGAAGTCCGAGGATTGGGACGACAAAGGCGACCCACTACGGCTCCCCACTTGGGCTTACAAGTGGGATGTGTTAAATGAGATGACGGATGATCCCTCGGTCATGTACAAGCTGTACAGGAGCGAGATGGACGCGATCACGCCTGAGCAGGTGAATCGACATTCCATAAGTGATTTTGATGCTTCTATCGTAACTCGATATCAATTTTGCATTCTATCCCATTTTGTAGGTTGAATGGGAACCGTATGGAAAAGGAGATAGCTTTGGGAACCCTCTAGAGTTCAAGCTGAATCTGATGTGCCTTAGAGATAGGGATCTCTGGCATATGCGGTGTCCACTCATATGCAACTGGGCGTTTGAGATTCACCAGCCACATCGGGTGTTCCGCCAGTTTGGTTTGTTCCAGCCACACCCGCCAGAGTGGGAGGACACGGACATAGTGCTACACGCGTAAGATATAATCAACCTTGAGCACTTAGCGGCTTCTCGGCGGTTTCGATGATGCTAATATTCTGTTTCTAACTTGCAGGTTGGATAAGAAAAAGCAGTGGAAGATCAAGGATTGGTCCAAGCATCACAGCAAGTATATCATACAGTTCAAGCTTGCTGTGGAGCAAGCTCGGGCTGGAAAACGAGCCCAGCTTCGTCAGCACTGCCCGATCGCGTTCAACAACTATCTCACATGGTTTCTTGCAAGCACCCATGTGGAGGTATGCAAGCCGGCGTATGCCGAGGAGATTTTGGAAGAACCCACCGTTTTTGATGAGGTTGCCCAGCACCAGTACAACTCATTGATCAGGAAAGGCAACTCAGTGATCCCTTCAGCTCCAATGATGAACTTTGTGGTATTTGTCCTTTTTGCTTTTCCATTCGCACTATTCACATCTTCACTTGCCTAACACGTTAACACCGTTTCTGTTCATAGCGTGCCCAGATCAAGAAAGCAGCTGATGAGACCGACACTATTCTGGAAACAACCCCGTCTGGCAAAAGCGATGGGGAAGGTGAAGGAAATATGCCCTAGAGGCAATAATAAAGTTATTATTTATTTCCTTACATATCATGATAAATGTTTATTATTCATGCTAGAATTGTATTAACCGGAAACATAATACATGTGTGGATACATAGACAAACAGAGTGTCACTAGTATGCCTCTACTTGACTAGCTTGTTAATCAAAGATGGTTAAGTTTCCTAACCATAGACAAAGGAGTTGTCATTTGATTAACAAGGTCACATCATTAGTTGAATGATCTGATTGACATGACCCATTCCATTAGCTTAGCATCCGATCGTTTAGTATGTTGCTATTGCTTTCTCCATGACTTATACATGTTCCTATGACTATGAGATTATGCAACTCCCGTTTACCGTAGGAACACTTTGTGTGCTACCAAACATCACAACGTAACTGGGTGATTATAAAGGTGCTCTACAGGTGTCTCCGAAAGTATTTGTTGGGTTGGCGTATTTCGAGATTAGGATTTGTCACTCCGAATGTCGGAGAGGTATCTCAGGGCCTTCTCGGTAATGCACATCACATAAGCCTTGCAAGCAATGCAACTAATGAGTTAGTTGCGGGATGATGTATTACGGAACGAGTAAAGAGACTTGCCGGTAACGAGATTGAACTAGGTATTGGATACCGACGATCGAATCTCGGGCAAGTAACATACCAATGGACAAAGGGAACGACGTATGTTGTTATGCGGTCTGACCGATAAAGATCTTCATAGAATATGTAGGAACCAATATGGGCATCCAGGTCCCGCTATTGGTTATTGACCGGAGACGTGTCTCGGTCATGTCTACATAGTTCTCGAACCGTAGGGTCCGCACGCTTAAGGTTACGATGACAGTTATTATGAGTTTATGCATTTTGATGTACCGAAGGAGTTCGGAGTCCCGGATGTGATCACGGACATGACGAGGAGTCTCGGAATGATCGAGACGTAAAGATTGATATATTGGACGGCTGTGTTCGGACATCGGAATGGTTCCGAGTGGTTTCGGATATTACCGGAGTGCCGGAGGGGTTACCGGAACCCTCCGGGGAAGTAATGGGCCTATTGGGCCACGAGGGGAGAGAGAGGGCTGCGCCAAGAGGTGGCGCCCCCCCATGAGGAGTCCGAATTGGACAAGGAGGGGGGGCGTGGCCCCCCTTTCCCTCTCCCTCTCCCTCTCCCTCTCCCTCTCCTTCCTTCCCCCCTTCCCCCTCCTAGTTGGACTAGGAAAGGGGAGTCCTACTCCCACTAGGAGGAGGACTCCCCCTCCCTTGGCGCGCCTCTAGGGCCGGCCGGCCCTCCCCCCTTTGCTCCTTTATATACGGGGGCAGGGGGCACCCCAAGACACACAAGTTGATCCTTGAGATCGTTCCTTAGCCGTGTGCGGTGCCCCCCTCCACCATATTCCACCTCAGTCATATCGTTGCAGTGCTTAAGCGAAGCCCTGCGTCGGTAGTACATCAAGATCGTCACCACGCCGTCGTGCTGACGAAACTCTTCCCCGAGAGCTTTGCTGGATCGGAGCCCGGAGAACGTCATCGTGCTGTACGTGTGTCAAGAACTCGGAGGCGCCGGAGTAACGGCGCTGGGATCGGTCGGATCATGAGGAGGACGTACGACTACTTCCTCTATGTTGTGTCAACGCTTCCGCTTCGGTCTACGAGGGTACGTAGACAATACTCTCCCCTCTCGTTGCTTTGCATCACCATGATCTTGCGTGTGCGTAGGAATTTTTTTGAAATTACTATGTTCCCCAACAGTGGTATCAGAGCATAGGTTTTTATGGTTTGATGTTTTGCACGAGTAGAACACAAGTGAGTTGTGGACGATACAAGTCATACTGCCTACAAGCATGTCATACTTTGGTTCGGCGGTATTATTGGATGAAGCGGCCCGGACCGACATTATGCGTACGCTTACGCGAGACTGGTTCTACCGCCGTGCTTTGCACACAGGTGGTTGGCGGGTGTCAGTTTCTCCAACTTTAGTTGAACCGAGTATGGCTACGCCCGGTCCTTGAGAAGGTTAAAACGGAGTCTATTTTACGAAGTATCGTTGTGGTTTTGATGCGTAGGTGAGATTGGTTCTTGCTTCGGCCCGTAGCAGCCACGTAAAATTTGCAACAAACAAAGTAGAGGACGTCTAACTTGTTTTTGCAGGGCATGTTGTGATGTGATATGGTCAAGACATGATGCTATATTTTATTGTATGAGATGATCATGTTTTGTAACCGAGTTATCGGCAACCGGCAGGAGCCGTATGGTTGTCGCTTTATTGTATGCAATGCAATCGCCCTGTAATGCTTTACTTTATCACTAAGCGGTAGCGATAGTCGTAGAAGCATAAGATTGGCGAGACGACAACGATGCTACGATGGAGATCAAGGTGTCGCGCCGGTGACGATGGTGATCATGATGGTGCTGCAGAGATGGAGATCACGAAGCACAAGATGATGATGACCATATCATATCACTTATATTGATTTGCATGTGATGTTTATCTTTTATGCATCTTATCTTTCTTTGATTGACGGTAGCATTATAAGATGATCTCTCACTAAATTATAAAGAAGTGTTCTCCCCGAGTATGCACCGTTGCCAAAGTTCATCGTGCCCAGACACCACGTGATGATCGGGTGTGATAAGCTCTACGTCCATCTACAACGGGTGCAAGCCAGTTTTGCACACGCGGAATACTCGGGTTATACTTAACGAGCCTAGCATATGCAGATATGGCCTCGGAACATGGAGACCGAAAGGTCGAGCATGAATCATATAGTAGATATGATCAACATGATGATGTTCACCATTGAGAACTAATCCATTTCACGTGATGATCGGTTATGGTTTAGTTTGATTTGGATCACGTGATCACTTAGAAGATTAGAGGGATGTCTATCTAAGTGGGAGTTCTTAAGTAATATGATTAATTGAACTTAAATTTATCATGAACTTAGTCCCTGATAGTATCTTGCTTGTTTATGTTAATTGTAGATAGATGGCTTGCGCTGTTGTTCCGTTGAATTTTAATGCGTTCCTTGAGAAAGCAAAGTTGAAAGATGATGGTAGCAATTACACGGACTGGGTCCGTAACTTGAGGATTATCCTCATTGCTGCACAGAAGAGTTACGTCCTGGATGCACCGCTAGGTGCCAGGCCTGCTGCTGGAGCAACACCAGATGTTATGAACATCTGGCAGAGCAAAGCTGATGACTACTCGATAGTTCAGTGTGCCATGCTTTACGGCTTAGAACCGGGACTTCAACGACGGTTTGAGAACCATGGAGCATATGAGATGTTCCAGGAGTTGAAGTTGATATTCCAACAGAATGCCCGGATTGAGAGATATGAGGTCTCCAATAAGTTCTATAGCTGCAAGATGGAAGAGAATGGGTCTGTCAGTGAGCACATACTCAAAATGTCTGGGTATTACAATCACTTGAGTCAACTGGGAGTTAATCTTCCGGATGATTGTGTCATTGACAGAATTCTTCAATCACTGCCAACAAGCTACAAAGGCTTTGTGATGAACTATAATATGCAAGGGATAGATAAGACTATGCCCGAGCTCTTCGCAATGCTAAAGGCTGCGGAGGTAGAAATCAAGAAGGAGCATCAAGTGTTGATGGTCAATAAGACCACTAGTTTCAAGAAGAAGGGCAAAGAGAAGAAGAAGGGGAACTTCAAGAAGAACAGCAAACAAGTTGCTGCTCAAGAGAAGAAACCCAAGTCTGGACCTAAGCCTGAAACTGAGTGCTTCTACTGCAAGCAGACTGGTCACTGGAAGCGAAACTGCCCCAAGTATCTGGCGGACAAGAAGGATGGCAAGGTGAACAAAGGTATATGTGATATACATGTTATTGATGTGTACCTTACTAGAGCTCGTAGTAGCACCTGAGTATTTGATAATGGTTCTGTTGCTAATATTTGCAACTCGAAACAGGGACTACGGATTAAGTGAACACTGGCAAAGGACGAGGTGACGATGCGCGTGGGAAACGGTTCCAAAGCCGATGTGATCGCGGTCGACACGCTACCTCTACATCTACCTTCGGGATTAGTATTAGACCTAAATAATTGTTATTTGGTGCCAGCGTTGAGCATGAACATTATATCTGGATCTTGTTTGATGCGAGACGGTTATTCATTTAAATCAGAGAATAATGGTTGTTCTATTTATATGAGTAATATCTTTTATGGTCATGCACCCGTGAAGAGTGGTCTATTTTTTGATGAATCTCGATAATAGTGATACACATATTCATAATGTTGAAGCCAAAAGATGCAGAGTTGATAATGATAGTGCAACTTATTTGTGGCACTGCTGTTTAGGTCATATCGGTATAAAGCGCATGAAGAAACTCCATACTGATGGACTTTTGGAGTCACTTGATTATGAATCACTTGGCACTTGCGAACCGTGCCTCATGGGCAAGATGACTAAAACACCGTTCTCCGGTACTATGGAGAGAGCAACAGATTTGTTGGAAATCATACATACAGATGTATGTGGTCCGATGAATGTTGTGGCTCATGGCGGATATCGTTATTTTCTCACCTTCACAGATGATTTAAGCAGATATGGGTATATCTACTTAATGAAACACAAGTCTGAAACATTTGAAAAGTTCAAAGAATTTCAGAGTGAAGTTGAAAATCATCGTAACAAGAAAATAAAGTTTCTACGATCTGATCGTGGAGGAGAATATTTGAGTTACGAGTTTGGTCTACATTTGAAACAATGCGGAATAGTTTCGCAACTCACGCCACCCGGAACACCATAGCGCAATGGTGTGTCCAAACGTCGTAATCGCACTTTACTAGATATGGTGCGATCTATGATGTCTCTTACAGATTTACCGCTATCGTTTTGGGGTTATGCTCTAGAGACGGCCGCATTCACATTGAATAGGACACCGTCAAAATCCGTTGAGACGACACCTTATGAACTGTGGTTTAGCAAGAAAACAAAGTTGTCGTTTCTTAAAGTTTGGGGCTGCGATGCTTATGTGAAAAAGCTTCAACCTGATAAGCTAGAACCCAAATCGGAGAAATGTGTCTTCATAGGATACCCAAAGGAAACAGTTGGGTACACCTTCTATCACGGATCCGAAGGCAAGACATTTGTTGCTATAAATGGATCCTTTCTAGAGAAGGAGTTTCTCTCGAAAGAAGTGAGTGGGAGGAAAGTAGAACTTGATGAGGTAACTGTACCTGCTCCCTTATTGGAAAGTAGTTCATCACAGGAACTGGTTTCTGTGACGTCTACACCAATCAGAGAAGAAGTTAATGATGATGATCATGAAACTTCAGATCAAGTTACTACAGAACCTCGTAGATCAACCAGAGTGAGATCCGCACCAGAGTGGTACGGCAATCCTATTCTGGAAATCATGCTACTAGATCATGACGAACCTATGAACTATGAAGAAGCGATGGTGAGCCCAGATTCCGCAAAATGGCTGGAAGCCATGAAATCTGAGATGGGATCCATGTATGAAAACAAAGTGTGGACTTTGGTTGACTTGCCCGAGGGTCGGCAAGCAATAGAGAACAAGTGGATCTATAAGAAGAAGACTGACGCCGACGGTAATGTTACTGTCTACAAAGCTCGACTTGTCGCAAAGGGGTTTCGACAAGTTCAAGGGATTGACTACGATGAGACCTTCTCACCCGTAGCAATGCTTAAGTCTGTCCGAATCATGTTAGCAATTGCCGCATTTTATGATTATGAAATTTGGCAAATGGATGTAAAGACTGCATTCCTGAATGGGTTTCTGGAAGAAGAGTTGTATATGATGCAACCAGAAGGTTTTATCAATCCAAAGGGAGCTAACAAAGTATGCAAGCTCCAGCGATCCATTTATGGACTGGTGCAAGCATCTCGGAGTTGGAATAAACGCTTTGATAGTGTGATCAAAGCATTTGGGTTTGTACAGACTTTTGGAGAAGCCTGTATTTACAAGAAAGTGAGTGGGAGCTCTGTAGCATTTCTGATATTATATGTAGATGACATATTACTGATTGGAAATGATATAGAATTTCTAGATAGCATAAAAGGATACTTGAATAAGAGTTTTTCAATGAAAGACCTCGGTGAAGCTGCTTACATATTGGGCATTAAGATCTATAGAGATAGATCAAGATGCTTAATTGGACTTTCACAAAGCACATACCTTGACAAGATTTTGAAGAAGTTCAAAATGGATCAAGCGAAGAAAGGGTTCTTGCCTGTATTGCAAGGTGTGAAGTTGAGTAAGACTCAATGCCCGACCAATGCAGAAGATAGAGAGAAGATGAAAGATGTTCCCTATGCTTCAGCCATAGGCTCTATCATGTATGCAATGCTGTGTACCAGACCTGATGTGTGCCTTGCTATAAGTTTAGCAGGGAGGTACCAAAGTAATCCAGGAGTGGATCACTGGACAGCGGTCAAGAATATCCTGAAGTACCTGAAAAGGACTAAGGAAATGTTTCTCGTGTATGGAGGTGACAAAGAACTCATCGTAAAGGGTTACGTTGATGCAAGCTTTGACACTGATCCGGACGATTCGAAATCGCAAACCGGATACGTATTTACATTAAACGGTGGAGCTGTCAGTTGGTGCAGTTCTAAACAAAGCGTCGTGGCGGGATCTACATGTGAAGCGGAGTACATAGCTGCTTCGGAAGCAGCAAATGAAGGAGTCTGGATGAAGGAGTTCATATCCGATCTAGGTGTCATACCTAGTGCATCGGGTCCAATGAAAATCTTTTGTGACAATACTGGAGCAATTGCCTTGGCGAAGGAATCCAGATTTCACAAGAGAACAAAGCACATCAAGAGACGCTTCAATTCCATCCAGGACTTGGTCCAGGTGGGAGACATAGAGATTTGCAAGATACATACGGATCTGAATGTAGCAGACCCATTGACTAAGCCTCTTCCACGGGCAAAACATGATCAGCACCAAGACTCCATGGGTGTTAGAATCATTACTGTGTAATCTAGATTATTGACTCTAGTGCAAGTGGGAGACTGAAGGAAATATGCCCTAGAGGCAATAATAAAGTTATTATTTATTTCCTTACATATCATGATAAATGTTTATTATTCATGCTAGAATTGTATTAACCGGAAACATAATACATGTGTGGATACATAGACAAACAGAGTGTCACTAGTATGCCTCTACTTGACTAGCTTGTTAATCAAAGATGGTTAAGTTTCCTAACCATAGACAAAGGAGTTGTCATTTGATTAACAAGGTCACATCATTAGTTGAATGATCTGATTGACATGACCCATTCCATTAGCTTAGCATCCGATCGTTTAGTATGTTGCTATTGCTTTCTCCATGACTTATACATGTTCCTATGACTATGAGATTATGCAACTCCCGTTTACCGTAGGAACACTTTGTGTGCTACCAAACGTCACAACGTAACTAGGTGATTATAAAGGTGCTCTACAGGTGTCTCCGAAAGTATTTGTTGGGTTGGCGTATTTCGAGATTAGGATTTGTCACTCCGAATGTCGGAGAGGTATCTCAGGGCCTTCTCGGTAATGCACATCACATAAGCCTTGCAAGCAATGCAACTAATGAGTTAGTTGCGGGATGATGTATTACGGAACGAGTAAAGAGACTTGCCGGTAACGAGATTGAACTAGGTATTGGATACCGACGATCGAATCTCGGGCAAGTAACATACCAATGGACAAAGGGAACGACGTATGTTGTTATGCGGTCTGACCGATAAAGATCTTCGTAGAATATGTAGGAACCAATATGGGCATCCAGGTCCCGCTATTGGTTATTGACCGGAGACGTGTCTCGGTCATGTCTACATTGTTCTCGAACCGTAGGGTCCGCACGCTTAAGGTTACGATGACAGTTATTATGAGTTTATGCATTTTGATGTACCGAAGGAGTTTGGAGTCCCGGATGTGATCACGGACATGACGAGGAGTCTCGGAATGATCGAGACGTAAAGATTGATATATTGGACGGCTGTGTTCGGACATCGGAATGGTTCCGAGTGGTTTCGGATATTACCGGAGTGCCGGAGGGGTTACCGGAACCCTCCGGGGAAGTAATGGGCCTATTGGGCCACGAGGGGAGAGAGAGGGCTGCGCCAAGAGGTGGCGCCCCCCCCCCATGAGGAGTCCGAATTGGACAAGGAGGGGGGGCGTGGCCCCCCTTTCCCTCTCCCTCTCCCTCTCCCTCTCCTTCCTTCCCCCCTTCCCCCTCCTAGTTGGACTAGGAAAGGGGAGTCCTACTCCCACTAGGAGGAGGACTCCCCCTCCCTTGGCGCGCCTCTAGGGCCGGCCGGCCCTCCCCCCTTTGCTCCTTTATATACGGGGGCAGGGGGGCACCCCAAGACACACAAGTTGATCCTTGAGATCGTTCCTTAGCCGTGTGCGGTGCCCCCCTCCACCATATTCCACCTCAGTCATATCGTTGCAGTGCTTAAGCGAAGCCCTGCGTCGGTAGTACATCAAGATCGTCACCACGCCGTCGTGCTGACGAAACTCTTCCCCGAGAGCTTTGCTGGATCGGAGCCCGGAGAACGTCATCGTGCTGTACGTGTGTCAAGAACTCGGAGGCGCCGGAGTAACGGCGCTGGGATCGGTCGGATCGTGAGGAGGACGTACGACTACTTCCTCTACGTTGTGTCAATGCTTCCGCTTCGGTCTACGAGGGTACGTAGACAATACTCTCCCCTCTCGTTGCTTTGCATCACCATGATCTTGCGTGTGCGTAGGAATTTTTTTGAAATTACTACGTTCCCCAACAGAAGGTGCACTTCGAGCTTTCATTAAGGTTCACGTCTCCTTCAAACTAGCACTTAACATGTGTTGCTACGTTCGATGTCTCATCCACTTGTTCATGTTGCAGCGCCAGGGCCAAAAGTTAAGGCGGCTATCAAACCTTTTCGGTTGTCGTGACCCCGAGTATGTATCACCAGAACGTTCTAGGTCGGCGACACCATCAGATCCAACTTCTGGCAACGCTGATCCTTTGGAGGATGAGGATGTGGGTGTGGTCACCCAAGAGGTATGGCATGAGGATATATCCAATTGTTGATGCATTGCTAACTATATCCTTACACACGGTCTTTCCATATCTTTTGTGCATGCATAGGTTCCCGATGATATGGTCTTGGGGACCTACAAGGTTCGGTCTGCATATGAGTTAAAGCCTAGGAAGGTAATCAACAAATACACACCTGAGGACTTCACTCAAAGAGGCAAAAGGACGGTCGGCACCTCGCGGATGCAAGCTTTGGATGACTATTTGGAGGACGAAATGGACGACGTGGAGGTACCGGAGCCGGAGCCGGAGCCGGAGCGGGTTCCTCGTCCTAGGAAGGTGAAGAAGATAACTATCAAGAGGGGGGAGGAGCCAGCAAGCGCGGAAAGCACTAGTCATCCTTAGTAATGTTCAACACAGAGTGGTGGTAGCTCTTAGTAATGTGGAATTTGTTATGTCGTTGAAGTTAGAGTGATGGACTTGAACTTATTGTGATACATTATAGTTAGTGAGGAACATACGGAAACGGTCCATGTAGGTATCCAAACATTCCTCTATAACGAACTTTCCCTTGTCCAACACCGCGGCCAAGTCCACCACCAAGGCCAAGACCATCACCAAGGCCTAGACCATCACCACGGCCATTACCACCTCCACGAGCTCTACCACCACCACGGCCTAGACCACCACCACGAGCTCTACCACCACCATGACCTCTTGTAAGTCCTAGTTGCCGACCTCTTTGTTGCCTAGATCCTCTTTGGCTAACGCTTGGTTGGCTACCACTTGGTTACCTTGGCACTTGTTGGCTACCACTAGGTTGGCCACCACTTGGTTGGCTTGGCAGTTGTTGGCTACCACTAGGTTGACTACCACTTGGTTGCCTTGGCACTTGTTGGCTACCACTTGGTTGCCTTGGCACTTGATGGCTACCGCGTGGTTGCCTTCGCACTTGTTGGCTACCTCTTGGTTGGCTTGGCACTTGTTGGCTACCACTTGGTTGGCTCCCTTGTGTACCTCCTTGTTGGCTTGTGCTTGCATCTTTTGTCTTGGACCTTTTCCTTGGTTTCGTACATTTTCTTTTGTTGTGGCCTTGACCTTTGCACTCCCCACAACGGGAGCTCTCACGAGGCTCTTGGAATTGGTCATTACCCGCTTCGCGGCGGCCACCATGGCCCCATCCGTCCATGTCGCCTCTAAGACGCTTTGTCTTACGTCTACCCCGTTTAACAACCTTCAACTCCGGATCCGGCCATAGTTGAACTCCATGATACTCCGGCCACTGTGATTGGTCAAAGTACGGGTGAAAGCGGGGAGCCCATGTTTTCTTGACCGTCATAATTGAGAACTCCGACTCCCTCACGGTGCGTGGGTGATTGATGTCCACATTCCTAACGCGACCGGCGGTATACAAGTGTGAGCACGGGAGATGAAGCAACAATGGCCTCCCGCAAGTGCAATCACACTGTGTTAACGACACCTTGAAAGCCTTCCCTCCATGTTGCCGGCCATCATTTGTGGTTCCTCCTGGCTCTTTCACTTCGTACTTCCACTCTTCGCTGTCATACAATATAGCTTCTTCTGAGTCCGCCTTCCGCGATTGAAATACCAACCATTCATCAACTTTGGGTGGGAACTTGTACTTCTACTTCCGTGGGTTCTCACCCGCTATCTGCGCATCGGTTTCCATCGAGTACTTTACAAAGTACGCATTCATCTTGTCTAATGCGTATTGAACTATTGCCGTCACGGGTAATCCACGTGCACCTTTGAACACCCTATTGAAGCATTCGGCCATATTGCTTGTCATTTGACCGTATATCCGGCCATCTTCATCAAAAGCACGTGCCCACTTGTCCCGGTATTGAAGGTGCCTATTGAGAAAGTCTTGACCCCCGGCATCAAGCTTTTTGTGTGCGAGCAATTTGTTGTACAAAGTGGCGAAGCGCCTTTCGGAGAAAGCGAGACAACAATCTTGAAGATCATCGGCCAACTCCTTAAGGCCACATGCCCTATAGAAGTTTGAACAAAAGTGCCTCATGCACCATCAATGATGCAACGGAGCATGCCCGGGAATGTCAATCTCCACCGCGTTAAGAATTCCTTGATTCCGATCCGATATGACACAAATTTCCCTTTGAGCGGGTAACACCTTCGTCCTCAAAAGATACAGAAACCACTCTCAGTTGTCATTGTTTTCTAGCTCAACCAAAGCAAATGCCAATGGCAACACCCGGTTATTGGCATCACTTGCTATCGCAACCAACAAGGTGCCCTTGTATTGTCCGGTCAAGAACGTGCCATCAATTGCGATGACCGGTCTACAATGTTCGAAAGCTCTCACACATTGCTCGAACGCCCGAAAAGCACGGCCAAATACTCTGACTCTTCTTCCTTCATGAACCGTTGTTTGGTGCCCATGAGGCTCGACCACATGAACCATGCCCGGGTTTGTCGCGGCCATGGCTAGCAACAACCTAGGGATTCGGTTGTATGCTTCCTCCCATGTACCATACAACATCTTAAATGCGGCTTGCTTCGCCTTCCATGCCTTGCCGTACTTCACCTTGTAATGAAAGATGGCTTTCACAAGGTTAATGACATGTTGGACGCTCATTGTTGGAAGTGTGGATATTGAGTTGGAGAGCCTATAAGCGATGAACTCGGACGTGAGTTGTTTGTGGTTTCGAGACACGATCTTGCCATCCACCCTCTTGCCTTGGCACATGTGAGTTGGCACACAACTCACTACATGCCAACTTGGACCTCCTCTCCATGGTCTTGCACGCACAATCCACGGACATATTTCATCTTCACATGCACATGCAACCGTGTAGCGCACATTGACGTCCGAGTGCACCACCTTATTTGGACGATAATGCGTAACCGAGTAGTTGTCGAGCCACATTTTCAATTCCAACAAGGTGGCGAACTTAGAACCTTTAGCAATCCGGTTCCTGTCGTCTCCCAAATCACGGTGAGAGCTTGGCCTAACCCCAAGAGGTGCACATTGGCCACCATCTACCACGGCTTCATCCGTGAGACTAACATCCTTGAACAATGTAGTCCGATGATCCCGACGAAATACCTTCTCAAAATTTTTGGCCTCCTTCACCGTGAACCCCTCCGCATCAACTTGTTCATGGGGACCATCGTCATCCGAGTCCGATGCATATGCACGGGAAAAAGGGATGGATTGGTCCATTGTCTCTTGCAAATGATATTTGTCGAGATCACCCACATTGTTGTCATGGAGATCAACTTCATTGTCATCGTCCGCATACTCATCATTGTCCTCTTGCAAAACTTCATCTTGGGTGTTTGTAAACGGGCTCAATGTTGGCCTCACTTCTTGGGTCAAAAGAGGTTCAACAATTTCATCTCACTTCAAGGGTGGGGGGCTACTAGCAACCAAAGGGGAGGGGTTCCGGTTCAAGTCCAAATGCAAGCTTGAATCAACCTTCTTCGTTGCAAATAACTCAAGAGCCTTGTCTAGTGATTCGGCCACCGTCTCCTTGTATGCAACCCAACGTTGCTCCGAGTTGACACGCATTGTCTTCCAACGGACGTGCATTCCTAAACCAACATTATGCCTTCCCTCCAACTCAATGATATCATTAGGGTCCATCCAATTCAAATCTTTCCTAACTTGTTGCAAAAGCTCCGCATAGCTAGGACTACTATCAAACACCATGTCAAGCTCATCCGGGTCCAGTTCTATATTGCCTCTCAAAAAGGCGTCTTTGTCCCCATGATGAACAAACACACATGTTCTTCCCATCCCTATAAGCATTCCAAGAAACACAATGTAACATTGCTTCCATGAGTACTAATCCAAGGATTAACACGGAATAGAAACCCTAATATATATATCAAACAACAACCCTAACCCTAACCATAACCATAACCATAACCCTAGCCCTAAACCTAACCCTAACACCAACATAAGAACACCCATAAGAGTAACCCTAACATACTAACAAAGCCTAATCATAAAAATTGGCAAACAAACATCTCACATCTCCATGCAAATCTCTAGATCCAAACAAAACTAGGGTTTTCCCAAACTAGCAAGAAATGAGCAATGGGAGAACTTTACTTGGATCAAAACAAGGGGATCGGAGAAGATTACCTTGAGGGAGGGTTTGACTTCGAAATCCACGGACAAATTCTTTGAATATGCAAGATTTGGGAGAGGATTTGAGAGGGGGAGAGAGTGGGAGAGGGGGCAAAGCTCGGGTTGGGTGTGTGGTGTGGGGGGTGTGGGAGGGGGGCAACCAAGTGGCTGGATAAGTCACAGTGCAGCGCCCCCGCGCTGGGCGTTGCACTTTAATTGTGTGGCGCCTACCTCGAAGGCGCTGCACATTACATGTGTGGCGCCTAGCTCGGAGGCGCTGCACTTCTGGGTACGGGCCCAGGGGCTGCCACGGTGGACTGATATGCAACACCTCCTAGTTAGGCGCTGCACCGTAGGGTCTGGCGCCGTCGTGGCGGGCGCCACACAAAAAGATCAAGGGTGTGAAATTATTTCACGGGCAGTTCATTTTGTGAATTAATTTCTCCACAGGTCAAAATAGTCAAATTTGTCGCGCGAGGGGAACCGATCCGGCCGATGAGGGGGTCCAGCGGACTCGGGGGATGTGGATGAACAAGGGGCCGACCGATTCAGCCGGCGCGGTCGATCCGCCTGCGAAGTGGAAAGGGGGGACGTGGGTGATGATGGCCGGCCGGTGCCTCATCTGCTAGAAATTGCTCGCAGTCATACTTAAGTATCTATGCATGCATTCATGGCGATTGATGTGCCAATCTTTCTGGTGCCGAGTGGTACGTCTATATATTCTTCCTCCCACACTCTTCGCTCATCCTCTCTAGCTCCCGGTGCCGATTGGGCATCCTACTCTGGTTGTGGTAGGGTTCCTTCTATTTCTTTTCGTTTCATGTATGATTCATTTTTGCACGAAGCATTTAGATATCCTCTCATACCAAAAATTGTGTGTACAGGTGATGTTCATACTAGCTGTGCTCAGTTGATTTCATTTTGGAGCTTGGCACTGGAATTGTTTTTGCTTAGCAGTTGCGCGCGCCGCCACGACGTTGGTCGCCAGCATCAAGCTGCCACGTAATTTCCCGCCTCCAGGCCGCCATTGCTCCGGACTAGTTCTGCTGCTCAAGTGCGAGACATTCCTCAACGCCTCTGCTCCAATCACTTATCAAATTTGAAGTTTCCCCGAGACAAATTGAAACATGCAACGAAGATCTATGCTCTCAGGCATCCCTGAGTATAGCATAAACACAATTTTTATATGTGTATCATTCACACCATTGTATTACTATTAATTATTGTTGTTGTCAATAGGGGGCAATAATATGGAGGACTAAAGATGCAGGAGGCATCCCTGGAGAGTGGTGGTGCATGAGGAAGCATTGATACAGTGAGAGATAAGACCTCAACTAGGACCATGTAAGAGCAACTCCAACGGGGCGACCCAAACGGACGCGCGCTTTGTCCGCTTTTCGTTCGTTTGGGTCGGCCAGACGGACGTGCGCGTCCGCATTCTGAAATGGGTCGGCTTGACCGTCCAACGGGAAGGCTGACCCAAATGTGCCGGTGCGAAAAAAAAATAGCTCGCACGAAATAAACATAATTAAACATAAGTGGCCGGTCAAATACCGGCCAAAGTCCAGTTAAACTTAATTAAGCATTAACTAAAACATTAAGAAAAGTCTGCGCCCGCCTGCTGCCGCCCCACACGCCGCCTTAGACGTCGTCGGCCTTACCCTTACCCTTGGCGTCGACGCCGCCGTCGCCATCCCCGGTGAGGCCGATGAAGACGGGAGCAGGGCCAGCCCACCCAAACGCCGCCTGGTATGCTGCCATGGCAGCCTCCTCCGGCGTTTGCTGGGGCGGAGGCATTGCGGCTAGCCGCGCACTCCTCGAGCCGGAGCACCTCCGCGTCGCGTTGGAGCATGGCCTCGTAGCGCATCTGCTCCTCGCCGTCGGCCTGCTCCTGGCGGAGGCAGTGCGCCTTCCAGCTCTCTAAGTGGGCGGCCTCTTGCGTCGGCATCGCGGCAAAGTGGATGGGAGGCGCACTCACCCACTCGCGGTACTGGCCCGTCCACGAGTAGGCCTCCTCCGGCCAAGTGAGTGGAGGCGGGGAGCGCTTCCGCGTCGGCTCCGGCTCCGGCTTGGGCTGGATGGGTGGCGACGGTGGCGGTGGCGGCACGAACTGCGGGGTGTGGACGGAGTCCCCCGCCGCCGACAGGGCAATGGCTTGCTCCAGCCCATTCCAGTGCGCGTACTCATCGAGGCGGTTAGCCTCCAGCGCGTGCTGCAGAGCCTCCTCGAGGGCGGCTTGGTACTCCGTCTCCGCCTCCATGTCCTCCGACTGTACCTGCGGGGGCGGCGGTGGGAACGGCGGCGGGACGGCGGCGACACCCAAACGCCGTCGCTCCTCGTGTTCGAGGGCGAACCAAGCCTCCCAGTTGGGAGAGTCGGGGCGTACTCGGGCAGCCGACGCTACTCCGGCGTGAGCTGCGCGTGGCGCCGACACACCTCCTCGACGTGCGCCCGCTGGCTCCGCGGAACCGCCGGCACCGGGATCCGTTGCAGATCCAGGTGCCAATGGTGCGGCAGCATGACGTCGGGGTACGGCAGCGGCTGCCTGTACTCCCAGTGCCACCGCGCTTGGTGCACCGGGATGTGCAGGCGCCGGCGACTAGGGCGGAAACGCGCCGGCGTCGGAGGAGGAGGGGGAGGGGGAGTACGGGAGGACGTGGCGCAGGGGGTGCCCTTGCCCTTTCCTTTGCCATTGCTGCTGCCGAAGAGGCCCATGGCACACTAGGGTTTGCTGTCGCCGGCGAGGAAGCAAAGGGAGTGGTGGGGGGCCAGATGTGGACGGGAGAAGTGGATAAGGCCGGCCCCCACCGCGCGCGTGCTTAAAAAAAGGACGCTTCCAATGTCTGACTAGTGGGCCCGCTATCGGTGGTCGTCATAAATAAGACGACGGGTGGCGGTTGGGTGGCCTATAGGTGGGGACGCGGCGAACTCCGAGGAGACGCGCAGCGCGTCGGCTTCGCGTCCGCGCCAACGCATTCCAGGCGCAATTTTAGGCCGGAAATGGGTCGGCGCGGACGTCAGGCGGACGTGATTTGCGTTTGGGTCGGTGCGTTGGGCCTCCACTTTCATCCGCACCGACCCAAACGGACGCAGGCGGACGAAATGGGTCGCCCCATTGGAGTTGCTCTACGGCAGCAGAGATCAACACCAAATCCAATAATAAAATAGTATATGCTTATTTCTAATCAGGTTTTGGTTCTAAACTTCAGATTGGTTTTGGAAAAGGGTTCCTGCTGGTCCAAGATCAATGTTACGAAGTGGTACAAAATCAAAATGAAAGATCATTACTTCCATTAAGAATAGGCAAGTTGAAGAAGGGACAAACTATTTACTTCAGATAATCCCCTTTTCAGCCTCCAAATCAATGAGTTTGTGTTCTTAAAATGATTGTGTCTCCTTGCATACTAGGTTCCGTTACCAAATGCAGTGACAAAATTGTCCGCAGTGGAGTTGAGGAAGAGGCGGGAGGAATGCAAGTAGTGATGGGTTAAGACAGTAGCAACTGATGTTTCACCAGCTCAAGGCCATCTCCCGTCGACGTCCTCCATAACTAGGATCCACTCATTGCCACCCACGCATCAACCTCTGTTGCGAACAATGATATGCATAATCACCTTTTTTGGGTCTGTTTAGTTTTCTGCATGGCAATAATTTTATTACTAAAACATGGAGTATTTTGTTGCATTTTATGTATTTGTTTTTGGTAGGAAAGCTCTGGTAGATGTGGTCCATTCTGTACTTAATATCATATAAATGATTCTATAATTTTATCCTAATGATTAACCAACTGTTGAGGAGTTCACCATGGTTTGTTAGATTTCTGAAAAACATATCGGATGACTAGCTTTGAGAATATGAAACACAAATAATTGGCACCTCTGTATCATTAAGCTAGCTCCAAGTTTAGTGTTATGTCATCTCATGCCATGGCATCCTTTGATAAGTTAGGTGATGTTATTGTCCAAAATGGTGCGACTTGTATCATCGTTCAGTCTGTTATTTAGTTCGCCGAAGTGCAGGGAGTTCTGCCAACAACATCATATAGGATAGGTACAATACAATTGCAACTTGAAATCAGTAAGACTACCATTGTCTTAGGATGATGCATGACCATGATCATTTTTTTGTACTTCAAATTACTACTTCCATTCTCTTCTTATTATTTACTTTTTTGTGTAATTTAATTGTTCTAGGGCTGGGTTAGATTAAATATCTTGGTGCTGATGAGGTCATCGTAGAGAAGAATGTCAATAGGTTTGCTAACTTGCATTTCCCACGTTGCTGTCTAAAACACTTCTACTTTTTTGCAGGGTCTTTAACACTTATGTTACTTGCCTAACCCATCCAAGCCCTATATATGTATTTGTATACTAAAGCAATTTGTTGGAAACAAGTATTTTTCTCATTTGAGAAAGTAAACATTTAGCAACTTTAATACTTTGTGCCTCCTTATATTTGCATAAGTTCCTGTCATCCTGTTGGGAAAACAGATGGTTCTAGCAACGCGCGCCATTACATCTCTGCATCGATTCTTTTCACTTAAATCTTTCTAAACACCACTCCTTGCATATTGACATGTCCATTGGTATAAAAATTAGTGACATCAACTAATCAATAATAACATCAGACATTTCAGATAACGAGAGAAGTGAATGGGTGTAGGGAGAGGGAAAGCAAGATCATTGACCAGATCAAGTGTCAGTGATCTACAAGTAAATACAAGTCATCTCAAACATCATGATATCAATACAACAAGTGCAGTCCTGGACCTAACAAATGGACTCGGATCTTGGTACACATGATACTAAGAGGATGGCCAACTTGACCTGATAAATTATAGAAGATGGCAGTTACGTAAAATGATAAATATTTGGTCTGCCTACACGAATATTTGGTTTGCCTACATGATGGTTAAGAAGTTTTTCACTGTAAATAGGAATTCAGTTCTTCCATGTCGATATATTTGTAGAAATTACTATCATTCTACTTGAAAAATAGACAGACACAACAACGCGTGCCAATCATAATCTAGTATACACATATTACAAGAGGAAATGCTGCAAGTATCTCAACCCCTCGTCGATGCTCATGCACCTGCAATCCAACAACACCCCGAGCCTCACCTTCTCCACCAACCTCTCTTCTCTGCTCACCTTGACCACAACCTCATCCTCTATCTTTATCCCACCGCATCCCGGCGCGGGCATCCCCTCCGTGGCCCACGCTGCCACTGACGAATGCTCCGGCCCTTGACGCCGGCACCTTGGTGTCCATTGTGACGATCGCCCCAGCCCGGCCACCGCGTTCCAGTCACTCACGTCCACCCGATTGGAACACACCACCGAGGGCCTTCTAAATGCCGGCATTGGACGCAACAACGGCGAACGAGAGCGTGTTCTATCCACCAGACACGAAAAGGACTATGCCAGATGCGACGTCGACGAGGGCCAGGCGAGGCGCCGGGAGCGAGCGGCTGCAGGAGGCTGCGTTGCGGGGAGGAGCGTCGGTCGTCGGCATTGACGTTGTTCTTGGCCAATGTTTGGTAGCCGAGGATTAGAGGGATCTGGATTGCTTGTGTAATATTAGACAACATGATTGTCCAGGATTAAAGGAATTTGGACCATGACAATATTGGTAGCCGTGTGAAGCCTGCGAGAAACACAGATGAGTTCACTGCATTTCTTAAGATCTACCGGAGAACCGAAATTGTGTTTTCCACAACCAACTCTAGCATGACATTATTAAGCATCGGTGGCAACTCTATGGGGGAGATAGGTCCCCATTTGTATTCATTTCTATTCATGTGTGATTTGACAATTTGGTGATGTAACAATTATTTGAATTGAAACATTTGTTGTAATGAAAACTATTGTTGCGTTGTGATTTGCTTTTCGGACCATTTATATGTTCATATATTCGTATGTTGAATTTATATTATGATACCGTTATGTTCATATGATATGATTGAAATCTTTAACTTGTTTGATGCTATGCAAAATTTACGGTGCCGCGAGTGCTTCGGTGGAATAGATGCCGTAAACGCGTCCCAGAAAACATTTGCGAGACGAGTTTATGATATCTGTTCCGCCGAAGCGCTTGCGGCACCGTAAAAGAATTTTTGCGAGCGCCCTTAAACGAGTTTAGCGGGCCGGCCTGAAAGTTCAATCGACCGAACAATGTTTGAATTCTAGCATACGTATATCTTTATATTATTATTTTTTTTATTTTTTTTAGAAAAGGAGGATGACCCCCGACCTCTGCATCTGGGAGATGCATGCGGCCACTTTATTTATTATTCTCGAGGACCTTATAAAGTATTACAACAATATGCTTGAATCCGCCATCTCGGCAACATATGCCGCTACTCCTATCCAAATGATGAAGACATGCTAGCTAGGCCACTACCCAGACCACTTATCTAAGCCTAACATCAAAATGATGAAGGGGTGCTAGCTGGGCCACTACCCAGACCACTCACCTACGCCTAACATCAAAAGCCGGAAGCCCCAGCCAAGCCACATACCGGGTCTGGGGTACAAACCGGTCCGACGCACTCGTG
The DNA here is from genome assembly GCA_032464435.1 of Aegilops umbellulata. Lineage (NCBI taxonomy): Eukaryota > Viridiplantae > Streptophyta > Magnoliopsida > Poales > Poaceae > Aegilops > Aegilops umbellulata. The sequence goes on along the minus strand of CP136056.1, from coordinate 400,389,335 downwards.
CGTCGTTGCCGCCATCTTTCACAGGTCCGTCTTCAGAGCAAATATTGAGGCTTCTACCTTGTCTGGCCACTCAGCCATCGACATCACCACGATACCAGATAGCTTCGTTCTCCTGCGCGAGTCCATCGTCACACATCGAACGCCGAATCTCCACTGCGCCATGCCGCCGAGATACGCCGCCATCAATGAGTAGGATGAAGCACCGCTCCGCCGAGTCCGGCAAGGCTGCTGAAGACCAAGCACCGTGGAAGGACTCCGAGGCTGAGCACATAGGCACCGCCACCAGACAAACTCCGACCACGCCACCAACCGCCGCCAAGCAACCAAAGCATCACATCCACCCCAAGCTCACCACGAACGACACCTCAAGAGGGTGACGACGCCCGGAGCGCCGCTGTCGCTCGATCCGGCAAGGATTTGGGCTTTCGCCTGGTATACGAGCTGGGTGAAAGGAAGAGGGGAAGAGGCAACCTGGACGGCGCCTTCAAGAAGGTTATGGCGCCCTCGGGCGTCGCCGCCGTCGTGGCCAGTGTTGGCCTTGGATTTCACCGGAGCCACCTCCCACCTCCAGCCGCCAAATAGGTACAACTCCGGCGACAAAAGCCGCCCAAAGCAGGAGCATCGGAGGCAGCCCTAGTTGAAGTAGACAGAGGCCTTCAGATATGGATCGGGCGCCGCCGGCCACGCCGGAGCCCGGACCAAGGCCGCCGCCCCGGCGTCCCATCCGCCGCCCGTAGCCGACGCAGCCAGAGCCATGGTGACGGAGATCCAGGAGGCAGGAGGGGGGGGGACCTCGACCCCGCCCAAACTCGTCGGGCAGAAACTACCAGGCCGCAGCCTCGGGGCCTGCCGACGACGCTCCCGCGGCCGCCACCCGCCGGAGGCGCAACCTCAGATCCGTCACATGCCGCCTGCACCGCGCCACAGGGAGCCGAGCCTCCCCCACCGTGATTCCCAACCCAGCGTCCGATCTACGCCGCCGGAAACCGAACGCGCCAGCGCCGCGCCTTGCGCGCCCTCGCCACGCCGTCCCGAACACGGCAACCCTCGCTGGTGCGCGCACCCACACGAGCACCGCGCCGAGTCCCCGCCCGAATGAACGGCCCGCGCCGCCCCTGCTCGAACTGGAGGAGGGAAGGGCCCCGCCGCCGCCGAGCCGCGCGGGCTTCGCCCGGCGACGTCCGCCGGCGGCGGCGAGGGGAGGAGGGGCCGGAGGGGCCTGCGCTGGCGGCGGCTAGGGTTCGCTCCCGGGCCGCCCGCGGGAGCGACAGTCTCTTTGATGTATATCTGACTAGGGATCTTATAAGGAATGTCGAATCATATATTCATATCACAGAAATTATTAAGATAAATGGTTAGCAGGCAAGCCATTAATCTATATACAGAATACACCATCATTTTAGGGATCTGTTTTCATTGCACGCTACATCTTCGCCCTCTACCTCAATTTGATTGCTGATTGCTGGGTATATAAGGACCCCCCCATCCCCACCCCCAAACGAATAGACTCGTACTAAACACGGCCACATAGTATTTTCTCCATGGACAAGTATAGGAACCGTTCGCATTACTCAATCGTACTAGCGATGCTTCTTCTCATATGGTTTGCTATCCATGCGCAATGTAAGTTTCATATATAAACAACCACTCTGACTAATTGTTGTATATGCAAATGCTATGTACATCTTATTTTTTTTACTTGTGTCTACTTTTATTTCTTCAGAAGTTCTTACGATTTTTATTCGTGATTCTGCATTTATTTTTTTGATGTATCAGTTATTTGTAAATAGTACTAGATAACCAGAGACTAATATGAATATTAATTGTTTTATTATCCTCTATAGGCAGAATCTTGGAAGACGTCGAAAACGTTAAGATCAAGTTAAATGGTCTGTGCGCCCGCGATCCAAACTGCAAAAACTCTTCGTTGTGTTTCTGTTGTTTTGCAAACCATCTTTGTTATCCTTCTTTGGATGATTGCATGGTCGGCTGCCGAAATGCTTCTCCGTTAGACTCGGCTGCCGAAATGCTTCTCCGTTAGACCCGGCGGCAGCGATGATACGTTCTCCATCACCCTCCTATCTAATCTAGTCATATGGCTTTTTAAGGATGGTGCCATATGTGCTCATGAATAATTTAGTGTAATAAACAGTGTTGGTATATTTGCTTTTCAAGAGTTGATAAGTTATATAATTATGACTGTTCATTATAAATTAATTACTTATGTGCACAAAAAATATTAATTACTTACTGTCTTATTGGTTTTTTGATTTGACCGTCTCGACTTGTTTCGATATGTTGTCCTTTTGGGAAACTCTACCTGTTTCAAGTGGCAAAACAGGGGGGTGGGGGTTGGATTTGTCGGATCGATTGTTTGCTCGACCCTCCCTCCTTAGCGTCCAAAAAAGAATGTGATTGATCCTACCCTATCATAATCGATCATGGACTGAGCAGTCCCCCAAAGAATTGCGTTTCCAACGATTGCAGGTTACAACATGAACACATATGCACCCAGATAAGCTAAAACAAAACCATGGCCACCAGCCTTTCTTCACGAAGTACTCTTCCAGAGCACAGATACACGTATTACAAGAGGAAATGCTGCAGGTATCTCAGCCCCTCGTCGACGCTCACGTACCTGCAATCCAACAACACCCCGAGCCTCACCTTCTCCACCAGCCTCTCCTCTCCGCTCACCTCGACCACGACCTCCGCCTCCAGCTTCCCGCCGCCGCATCCCGGCGCGGGCAGCCCCTCCGTGGCCCATGCCTCCCCCCTCACGTCACTGCTGAGTGCTCCGGCCCTCGACGCCGGCACCTTGGCGTCCATCATCACGATCGCCGCAGGCGCGACCCCGAGCCCCGTCCGAACAGCCGTCCACCTGACGCTCCAGTGCTCGCCCGGCCCGGCCACAGCGTTCCGGTCACTCACGTCCACCGCGAACTGGAACACGCCGCCGGGGGCCTTCTTGACGCCGGCGTCGGATGCAGCAACGGCGAACGAGAGCGTGTTCTTTCCGCCTGCCGCGAAGAGGTCGATGGCGAATGTGACGTCGGCGAGGGCCAGGCGAGGCGCTGGGAGCGAGCGGCCGCGGAAGGCGGCGGAGTGAAACATCGCGAAGAGGCCGCGGTGTGGGGACGAGCGCCGGTCGCCGGCATTGGCGCTGCTGTCGGACAAGGGGAGGAGGCCGATGGCGGAGGGGTAGTGGCAGCGGCAGAGCCGCGCCCAGAGGTGATCGTCGGAGAAGGCGGCGTGCCAGGAGGTGGAGACGCAGGAAGCCGCGGCGAGGGACGCGGCGTCGAGGAAGTTGGCCACGAGGGAGAGCGCCTCCCACGGAGGAGGCTGACACGGCGCCGGCCGTGGAGGCATTGTCGTCGCTCCGTCGTCGCGCATGTGTTCGACGCTGTCGTTATGGGTGTAGAGATTCAAGGTCGGAGATCGATGCGTGCACGACAGTCCGCGCTCGAGCGCTTATATCTATCGGGGCGCGCGTACGATTCGATTCAGGAGAGGGGGAGGGTTCCAGAGTTTGCTATTGGGGGGAGACGCTGCCACGCTGGGTGGTCTGTGGGCGCGAGCGGGGCACACGTGGTCGGAGAGGACTGCTGTGGCGAGGCGTGAGCACGGCGCGTGGCCAGCGAGGGACAGAGCGTGCCGAGACGGCCGCGTGCGCGCGCCGCGGCACGGGTTGCCCTCGAGCAGCGCGCGTGTCCGAGAGGGACACACGGTGGTCATCTGTACCTACGTTGCGGCGAACACCAGATGGCGCGCGTCGCCGCAGGATGCAACGTGCGAGCAGGACCCGGCTTGACACGTGGCGATGGACCGGTCTCAGTTTTTTTTTTCCGAAAGTACGCCAATAACGGACCATGTATTTATAGAAAGGCAGAAAATTTAATTACAAAATCCCTGACCAAGATGCGAACATCTTGACTGACACCAGCTAAACAAGGCTAAGTCACTCTCTCCTGAAAGGATCTAATCCTCCTACACCGAAGCCAGCAAGCCTCTAGTCCCAGGCCTCCAGAAACACCTGCTCAACAAGTTGTGGTGGTGATCTCTACTCATGAACTCTGTTGAACACTCTAACATTCCTATGCTTCCAGAACGACCAAGCGGTACCAATCACAAATGAGTCGAATCCACGCTTGATACGTCCGGTGAAACATTTTCTCTTGTCAAGCCACCAATTTGTGAACATGTCAGTTTGAGTAGGTGCCTGGATGTTGATCCGCAGGGCCTTGAAGTATCGACCCCACACTTCTCTAGCATACGGACATTGTGTGAGGATGTGGTCCACGTTATCCTCATCCTGTAGGCAGGTGAAACAAGGCGATGGCTCATCTTGAAGTCTGTGTCTGGCCCTCCGACCCAAGGTCCACAGTCGATATTAAACGCTGAGCCACGCAAAGATTTTACACCGCAAAGGCACCCAACTCCTCCAAATGCAACCCGTCGTCCAACATCTGGTCCAGCCCAGGCACAACCTTGAGTAGACGGACTTCGTTGCGTAGGTCCCTTTTTCATCCGCATGCCAATGAAATAGGTCAGATTGTTCTTCATTCCTATACACTGTGTTGATCGCGTGACATAGATTGGCCACTTGGATGTGTGCCATAAATGAAATGTCTTCGCAAATGTCCTGAGCCCAGGCGTTATTGATGAGGGCCTGTTGCACTGTCCTGGTGTTACGGACACGAGTGGTGACAAGCTCAATGATAGCCGGAGTGATCTCTCTGATCGTGAATCCATGTATCCACCTATCCTTCCAAAAGAGGATCATCTCGCCGTTGCCCACTTCAATCTTCACCATGCTGCTAAACACTATATTTGCCTCCCTATCTTCGATCATCGGGATTCCTTGCCATGGCCTATTGGGATCAACCCTTCTCAGCCATTCCCACTTGACCCATAGGGCCAACGCTTGTAACTGTAAATTCTTCACTCCCAGTCCACCAAAACAAGTTGGGCAAGCTATAGTGTCCCATGCGACGAGGCATTGACCACCATTGATTCTCTCTTTCCTAGCCCAAAAGAATGAGCGGATCCACTTCTCTATCTCATCAAAAACCCAATTAGGTGCGTTAAGGACCATGAGCTGATGAATTGGCCTAGCCACGATCATTGTTTTGGCCAAGATCAATCTCCCCGGCCTTTGAACGAGTCCTCGTTGCCAAGACGGGAGCGATTTCCCGGTCTGATCCAACAATGGCTGCCAATCAACACGACGTAGCTTCTTGATTGCAAGGGGAATGCCAAGATAACGACAAGGGAATGCTCCCATCCGATAGTGCAATGTGTCCAAGACCCTCTGCATGTCTACATTCGTACCCTTGATAAGTATCGCTTCTGATTTTGCATAATTTATTCTCAGACCAGAAGCTACTCCAAATAGATGGAGCACCTCTCTAATACAGTGCAAATCTTGCTTCGAAGGGTGGATGAACATTGCAACATCGTCAGCGTAGATTGATAATCGTTGCATGGAAGAGATACCACGGAAAGAACTCAGAACCCCAGCCTCCGTAGCTCCGCCGATGAGCGTCGTGAGCGCTCCATTGCGATGAAGAACAACAATGGGAAGGCTGGGCCCCCTGCCTTAGTCCTTTGGCATGAAAGATTGGCCGTATGGGTACACCGTTGACAATGACTTTGGTACTCGCCATGCCCATAATTGAAGCAATCCATTTCAAACATCGATGCCCAAATCCCTTTGCTCTCAATACTTCAAATAAGAACTGCCATGAAAGCGAGTCGAAGGCTCGGGAGATGTCGAGCCTCAGGAAGAGGCCCGACTGCTTAGTGCCATGAATCTCGCGGGCCACTTGACGGACCAGGAGGTAGTTATCATGGATGTTCCTCCCTTTGATGAAAGCGGACTGGTTGATAGAAACAATCTCTGGCATCCTCCTACGCGCACGGTTTGCCAGCATCTTAGAGAACAACTTGGAGAAGCTATGGGGTAAGTTGATGGGCATGTAGTCCCCCACCTCAACCGTGTCGGCCTTCTTGGGAATCAGCATGATGTGAGCTTTGTTCAACTTGGCAAACCCTCTGTCATCACCAACGAAAAGTTTGAGCAGAGCCGCCATGATGTCATGCTTGATAATAGGCCATGCTTTATGGCAAAACACTCCGATAAAACCATCTGGTCCGGGCGCATGATCGGGTGGAATCTCCTTAATCACATTCCAACCCTCCTCCTCAGAGAACATCTCCTCCATATCCGACAACTCAAGTTGTTCCACGCCGAGCGACTGAAAAATCCATTGAGAATTCTCTTGCGTGCGTCGTACCTAGCAGGTCATTGAAAGTCTGATAGAATACATCCTCTTTACGCTGTTGGTCGGTGATGATCTCCGAGTCATGGAAGATGCGAGGAAAGAAGTTTTTTATCTTCTCCCATTTGCCACAGATTGGAACAATTTTGTATTCACATCTCCTTCTCTTAACCATCTGATGCGAGATTTTTGATGATCAATCGTTCTCTCCAAGGATGCCAATACGAGCAAGGATAACTTCAGAGTTCTCCTAAGCCAAAGTTCCAACTCTGAGAGCCATCTTACTTCTTGCACTTGATCAAACCTAAATATAACCTAGTGAGCCACTGCATGAGCACCTTGATATTGCCCGTTCTCCTTTGTCCCCAAGCTTGCATGAAGGTCCACGTGTTCCTAAGTAAGGCGTCTAGTCTCTTGAAAGGATCCACAATAGAGCCATCACACACCCAAGACTCTCGCAGCGTGTCATCAAAGCCTACCAACTTCGTCCAGTAAGTCTTGAATCGAAAACGTTTCTTCAGGTAGAAGTGTGTGTTCATCGGGAGGTGCAATGGGTGCATGGTCCGAGATGTTCGTAGACAGAGCATGGACATGTGGTCAGGGTATGAGAGCTCCCAATCCACCGACACCAAGACCCTATCAATTTTGGTAAGGGTGGGGGCATCTCTTTCATTGGACCATGTATACAAATGCCCAAGCATATAAGGTTCCTTCAGTTCGTGCTCATCCACGAAGCTCCTGAATTTGGTCATCACAGGCCGGTTGATGTTGTTGTTATTTTTTCTCTCGCCCTAAGGATCATGTTAAAGTCGTTAGGAAGAATCCATGGCCTTGGGCACGTCGCCCTTCTCGCGCTGAGCTCCATCAAGAATTGCGCCTTTGGCTCGTCTCCTTGTGGTTCATACACTATCGTCATCCACCAACTAGCCCCCTCCTTAGTATAGACGTACCCTGTCAGTGAGTTAGTATCAAGATGGAAATGGTCCACCGTGATGATAGTCGTGTCCCAAGCAAGGAGGATCCCTCCTTGCGTCTCCATTGCTGGCAAGTAAGCAAAGCCGTCAAAGTACGGTCCTAAATATTGCAACACCATAAAATGGTCGATTACATCTAGTTTTGTCTCTTGAAGACACACCAAGTTCACTTTAACCGAAGCTATGAAATCTCTGACCGCCTTCCGTTTTGTGGGGTTGTTAAGACCTTGCACATTCCAACAGATGATATCCGGGTTGTAATTCATGACAAAAGATTGGACCTCCAACACCAGCTCGAGTGGCTCATCGCAACGTGACCACCGTGTCCGTGCCATGCGCCAGGTCCTCTGTCGACGGTTCCAGCTTGAATGGCCATGTTGACACTACTATTATGTTACTCCTTCTTCTTTTTACTCCGCATATTATATTTGTTTCAGTTCAAACTTAAGTTTAACCAAATTTATATTAAAGTATCAACATCTACAATACCATATATATATATATATATATATATATATATATATATATATATATATATATATATACTATCACTATAAAACTATAGTATATAATGAATCTAACAATATTGATTTGACATTGCAAATGTTGGTACTTTTTTCTATAAATTTAGTCAAAGCAGAGATACTTTGACTTCGAACAAAATTTATACATAGATTTAAAAGGACCGGAGGGAGTACTTTACACTATGAAGAGACTTAGCTAGTAATAAATGAAGCCATGCATGACCTAGGCTAAGCCACAGTATCTTCATAGTGCAAAGTAACATAGTCGTAGTGTCATAGATGGCTTCATTTGTTAGCTTGCAGACTCATCTTTTCACGGAAAGCGCTATGTTACAGTAACATATAATGTTACTCTAATTTTCTAAAAACCTCTCTTCTCATTAACTACATGACACATGATCAAATATGTCTTGAAATGTGCTATGTTACTAGTTAAGTTACTCTCAGTATGATCAGTCTAAAGATAGATGGATATAGCAACCGTAGAGTCTGACTGTACCATCTCACACTCTAATCTCCCACGAAATGTTGCTTCCTGCTGCGTCTTTGGTTTTGAGGGCAAATGTGTCGTGTTGTCAGCATGTGGTCGTAGGGGAGTAAACAGGTTGGGGCGTTCTGTCGTCCTTTCGCATCTCACTCTTCCTTTTCATCAAGAATTTTTTTAAAGAAGTCTATTTTTCACCCTCAAATGTGCGTCAATGAACAAATACCCCTCTAAAATCGATTTTGGTACAATTTTAATCCTGAAATATCTGAAAATAGGTAAATCCACCTGGAGCAGTTTTTCTATTATTGTGGTGGTTTTTGGGGAAATGATGTTGTCTTCCACCTCTCTCCACTAAAGATAAGTCCCACGCAGAGCCAAACACAAACACATGGTGAGCATGGTGCGGCAGTAATTGGAGTGGGTGGAATCGATGAGGAATAAAGAGAGGGGTGGGGGGAGCCATAGCGTATGTGGAATGGGCATGATTAGGACCAGAGTGGGGACATGGATGAGCTTTATGGTTGGAGGGGTGGGCGGCCACAGGAGGACGTAGGCGCTGGATGGAGCCGCCAAGCGCCAACCCGACGACAGCAGGCACCGTGTCCGCTCTGATCCCCTCTTCCTCTTGGGTGGCCATCGATGGATCAATCACATCCCTGGCTCATCAGCAAGAGGCAGGGAAAAATCGATTAGCAATATAAGAAAACTATAAAAACGCTCTAGTTAAAGAAGAGCGAGACAGGAGCACAGGGGTTTTCGCATCTATTGCTGCCGTGCGCGTCCCCAACTACTAGGCTAGGGGGTCTCATTGCAACGAGAGATGAGCTAAACTCGGCTCACGCGACAAGTTGGGGAGGAAGACAGCGACACCATGCAAGGCCGCCATGACTACCGGAGCACCATGTCATGAAGGAAGGAGCTCGGGTCGATGGGCTTCTCAGTTGGCGCCAGGAGCGTTAGGAACACCAAAGGGATCTCAGCGAAGGTGTTAGAGGCACTAGAGCTCATCGGAACTAGGGAATCGGGCATGAAGACAATGGACCAAAGATAGGAATACGACATTGAGGCTGTAATTTGGGGGCAACTTGCTCCAATCGCTTTGGTAGAGTAAATGAGGGTGGCGTGAAGAAACTTCTTGACGTGGCAGCGCGACTCAAGGTGCCCAGTGGCTGTGTGGACGCCGACGATGGTCATGGTGACCCCACCACGGACATGTGTGGGGCGCACAATTCATCTCGCGAGAGACAGAGAGGAGGGGCAGGGGAAGGTAAGAGAGGGGGATAGGGCACCCAAGGGCCGAGGGCGAGCTATATGGCCACGAGGTAGCGTTGTAGCACGTCGATGGCGAGCATATGCGTCCATGGCGGTCGGATGAACTACACACATGAGAGAGGGAGAGAGAGGAGGAAGATGGCGTCATGTAAAAAAACCCACCTAAATCATAGCAAAAATGCTCAAGGGGAAAATTTACTCGGTTTTACATATTTTAGGGTTAAAATTGTACCAAAATTGACTTCACGGGGTTATTTCTCCATCGAGGCACATTTCTAGGGTGTGTGTGTGGAAAATGGACTTCTTTCAGGAAAAAGTCAATCTCGCTCCTTCCTCATTACGTGTTGGGTTGGGCGAGTTTTGGAGCGAGGGATAGGAGTTCTGGAGCTTGTGAGCGGGGCGACACAACACTTTCTTGTTTTCAATGCATCGTGGCCTTGGTTAGTTTAGAGAATCGACGATGGGCTGCTGATCCGTATTCTCTGCCTCCTCCTTGAGTATCTGCATCATCTTCGTTTGTTGTGGTGTGTACTCAGTGCAGGGAGGTTGTTTTGGGGATGGATTCACGAGCGGCGCCTCTGCTTGCTCTCTGCATAATTTTTGTTTGACCTGGTCCATAGTTTGCATGTTTTTCCTCTGTTTACAGATCCCATTTGTTCTTTCTATGATTGTTAATTTTTTGCTACTCCGTGGCTGGTTGAGAGGAGTTATGGGAGTTTTCTTGTAGGGTTTGGTCGGCTTGTTCGATATGCGTCTGTTGCTTACTAGGTTTTTGTGGATTTGGCATTCGATTGGGATGACTATTAATTAATTTTGTTGTGTGTTTGAGCGGGCTCGCCTTTTGGAGATGATGGCGTGGATGTTGTTGTTATGTGGGAGTAGGTGGTCGGTTTGGACTTTCAAGTTATACCCTGCATTGTTGTTTCTCAACTTAATTGCATTGCATATTCATATTCAGACATGTTACTGTTTGAGTGATTATTTGATTAACAAATGTTGATTTTGTTGAGGTGATGTTCATGGCCAACAAAATATGAGCTTGGCCATTGGGTGTTGTTCGTGTGGGAGAGAAAGCTTTAATCTTGTGTTCTACTCATACATAATTAGCTAATTTGTGAGTGCTATACTAAGAAATCCTTAAGGTTTAGTACAGAAGAGGTTATTTCTTTTAGTGTGCTCGATTGTGATAAAAGAAGATGTGATCAAAGTATTGTGATGTTTTGTTTGTTACATCTAGTGATTGAGAAAATTAAATTGAATTAAGGAAGCTCACAACTGATTGAGAAAATCAAACTAAACTAAAAGAAAGTTAAAAGTGGATTGATAACTTTTTATGTATTTATTTGCATATTCTTATACTCTAGTTATTGCTAAATTTGATTTTTGAACCTTATCATGTATTCTTTTGTTGAATTTAGAGGTAGGGAAATTAAAAGGTTTCTATAAGGGATGTTCGGATCCCACCTTTTAGTAAACAAAACTTCTCGTTTTCAATGCCTTTTTGAGATTTGTGTAGTTATCCCCTTTTACCTCTATTTTCTAATTTCTACACCTATCCACAATAGGGTTTAGATTTTCTTTAGAAAGGTAATTATGCTTAGAAAGTTAGAATCGATATGTAGTCAGGAGTTTAGAAAATTGACATATGTATCAAAGAAAAGTATGCCAAGGAATTGTTTAAAAAGTATGAATGGCATATTTATATCAAAGATTACATGTCCCAAGATGGCCTTGTTAGAGCAACACCAAGAATGTCAATCTATCAACGATGCCCTCGTAGACTAGCAAGAAAAATTTGAAGCTCTCAAGAACGCCGCGGAAGAGAAAATTTTGGATTTTGAGAAGAGACAAAAAGATATTGATGGGATTCTTTATTTCATCATCAGGATGTTGTCGCAAGCATCCCTTGTCAGCCTCTAAAAAACAACCTCATCATACTGGTGCATTGTTCAATAGTCATGAAACTACATCATGTGTCTTATTTGCTTGTGGGATTCTCTGTCCCATGGTTGATAAGTAATATCTCATATATTTCGTGCGTCAATTTCTAGGTTTTCTTTTAATAAAAGTTGTGATAGCTATTTTGCATTAAAATTCAATTTTTGCACAAATTCATATTAAAAAATTAAAAAATATATTAATTTTATTCAAATTTGTATGCAAATTGTAATAAAAAAATATACGACATCTACAAACTATGCCGGTAATGTATGTCATCACCAGTGGACCCACATGTAAGAAACCACATCACCCACATTAGGGCCCACTTGTATAAGCAGCCACACCAACATCTCTCTGTCTCTTGGCCCATATGTCAATAACGTTGACCGGTTAAACCTAACGAACATAGTTGTTAGTGAAGGCCCACCGTCACCAAAAAAAAACTAATGGACTCGCATGTAAGCAGCCAAGTCAGCATCTACTGGGCCCATATGTTAGAATCGTCCACCGGTCAGACCTGGCGCACCGACTTTTAGTGATATATTATCGTCACCAAAAATGGTAGTGACAAATCAGCCCATCAAAGATGACAATACTAGCTGTCACCCATAATGCACCTTCATGACAAACTCATAACCTTCACCTAAACTACAATCTTAGGTGACAGAAAAAGAGGCATTGTTAGGAATTTGTTTTTGTGACGACGCTTCTCTGACGGTCCGGGTGACAGTCGTAAACCATCACTAGCACATTTCTGGTGACCAACATCAGTTTTACGTCACACAAGTGGCACATCCCAAACAAACATCATTTTGTAGAGAAATCATTCATGCAATAGAAATTAAAAGACCAAACCTTGACAAGGTTTATCTGGATTATGAGAAGGCACGATGAATCAAACATCAACAATAGTCAATTGAATCCTCTAGGACTCAGAAAAACCCTACTCAAGCATTAGGGATGAGACCACATGCATTTCATCAAATAGACCACACGAAAGGACCAACGAAATATTTGCGAGATGGAGGGAGTGAAGAAAAGGGCCACGGAAGGAAAAAAATGATATGCTGAAGGGGGCGGGGTAAAGGGAATGACACCATGTTGGCAAGTGAAACGATAAAACCCACCACACGAAGTGGCACATGTGTACATGAACCCGGTAGTAGGGATTAAAAGGAACGTAAAACAAACGTCAGTGCCCATCCATCCGTTCATGTAAAGGAAACCAAGTTCAAATTCGGCACAAAGAATACCAAACATCACAGAAGGATACTGTCCAACAGAGAAAAGGCACTAGCCGACATAGATATAAATAGCTCGAAGGACCATTGACGAGTGTTGTTTTTACGCTCATCACACCATAGTTTAAACCTTTTTATTTCATAAAAACCAAGATACCCGCTTTGGTATTGCTACCAATTACTAATGAATGCAAAGTATTTCAAAATCCTCTCTTTATTTTGTTTCCATATGAAAATGGGCTAAACATGGACCAAATCAAGCATATATATGGAAAGGAGCAAATTGGAGATAAGATAGATCAAGTGGGAGGCGCACCAGAGCGCAAGACGCCGTCTGGTACGAGCGCAAGAGCTTGTACCTTGCACATCCGGCTCTGAGGGTCCAACCTGACAAGTATTATAAAGGGGACTTTTTGATATTCGCAACAGAGCAACCGCTAGAACCTAATCTCCGCACCAGAAGCCATTCTTCAACCCTAGCCTGCACCATTTCCCATCTCATCTTCAGAGCCACCACTATCACCATCACCATCATCGCAGCAAACCACCTCCAAGTTAGTCATACTTGTAATCTTGTATCGCATCCGACAACCATTGTAAGACATATTATCAAGAAAGCATTCATCTTGATGTGTTCTTCAATGATTTCTTCTCGCAATCCGATCACCGTGTGTGAGTAATTTGATAAGGTCATGGGTTGAGGCATAGCCTTGCAACCTGATGTATTTGTTTGAGGGATCGATGGAATGAATTTGAACTAACGTCATGTATGTGTGAAATAAAATTACATCGTAGTTGTCCCTTGTCTCTCTTGCATTCTTTGTCCCTGCAGGTACCCATGATCATGGAGTTCGAGCCGCGAGGAGGCTAAAGGCAAGGCAAACGTGAAGCGCTATTCTGAACACCAGTGACAAAATGGTTTAGTATGGTAGCGTGGATCGGATCTCTGGGGATACCTGAGGTGTAGTCATTAAACGCCCATGCTTTTGTCTGCTTTATCCTAATAATCAAGGTAACCCCGTGCCACAGAAAGGTCTACAGTTGGAAAACTGACTCTTGTTGCAGGGCGCATTCCGGTCAAGATATAATTTGGACACATCCTCACTTAGATACGTTGCAAGCACATCTTAACGACTGTCTTCCAGAGCACAAATTAAGATCATATTGATCCCGCTCACAAAAATATGGTTATAAGAATCAAGTCATGATACCCATGACTATTTTTATTACAAGTGTTCTTCGTTCCAACTTGATTACGATCTGGTAAAAAAACTGGAATTTAATTCTCCCACAAAAGCTTGGTAGAAACCCTTGTCACAAGTGCGCGTCCTCTCGTGGGTTCGATAACTCAGGGTCACTCCTTGGGGAAAGAGGTTGGGAACCTTTCTGCTATCCGTTATCTATTCACCAAAGGTATTCATCAACCACCCCCGCCTGCCACAGGACCTCTTCATATACCAGAAGTGAACGTAGGTCTTCGCTCCTCAAGCAATCCTAGCGTGCTACAAACACGTCAGATAACCAACCAAAATTGAAACCCAGACACAAACAGACACGCATGACAGAAAGGATAACATTGGGTACTAATGGCTCGATATTTTGTCACTTTTATAAGAGGGCTTTGATATGTTTTTCAAAGGGTTTAGATATTTCTCACGTCTTTCTAACACTCATCCTTCGAGAAAGAAGAAAACTTGTTGTTACTATTGATGTGCAGGAATGAACATATGGAGGAAAACAATCAACATCCTATCAAATGAAGTTATTTGGAGCTACTTCCTTTTTGGGCGAAAATTCAACAAAGCAACCAAAGCGTAATATGACGCATGGTCCGAGTGCTCCTGCTCATACCTATGGTCATACCACGGGGTGCCAGCACCACTTCATCAACACTAGCAATGGAGCACTCGTACCAATGGTTGCACCACGTAGCGCCACCACCAATTCACAACCATACCAATGGTCCATTGAGTTTGTCTTGTAGTAACCTATGAGCACTTATTTTTTTTGTACTGACCGATCTCAATAAATGTAGCTATTTATTGAACACATTTACTCATCCAGAAACATCCAGGCTGGATACATGTATCATATTAATGCACACTATTAATAAAGATCGAGGCATTTGTAACATACATCTCATTAATTATACATTTAGTATATATTTATGAGATATTTAGAGTGTATGTTAGTCCATTTATTATGATGTGTATCGAATACCAACCCAATTTAGCCAGTATTTACTTCTATGTTTATTTTTCACATGTCCAAGCTCCACCTCTGAATTTTAACATTTGCAAGCATATACTTACGGTACAATATCACAAAGGACTTATCATCGTATAGTGAGACAAAAAAAGCTTTTGTCAAAGCTTTATTTTTCTTGTTTTCAATCCCCATTCACATTCAAAGGAATCAAAACCAGAAAAAGGACCAAACAAAAACAAAATAGATGAAGCATGTAATTTGAGGAGAAATATTTATTAATACTCATACATTGATGGATCTTCCACCCCACAACCGACCACAATCCCTAGGAATTACTCAACATAAACTTAACCTATCACATATCATAAAAGCGGAATCCAGTCAACATAGAGGCCTAGGAACTAAATCAACATTTCTCCTTTGATTACCAGATACAAAACATCCATCTATCGGCCTTGAGATGGGACATGGTAACCTGCGAAAATATTACAAAACAAAAGCATGTCATGCATTGTTCATGACAAGTATTAGGGTTACATAAAACATGGCTCAAAATATAACACTTACTGCCACAGTCGGAGCCAGGTTTGAGTGGATTCTTGCAGTAATCAGCGACATACACAACCTTATCCATGCATACCACCTTCTCAATCTCCTTGGTGACCTTGGAGCACATGCACGGTGCATTGACCTTCTGAACCACACTACAACATGCACTCGACGGAGTTATCTTTGGGCTCGCGGGAAACATCACATATGGTTTGCACTCTCGGATTAGCCCTTTTAGGTCGACGGTACAATCTTCAGCCGTCACAACAAGAACAAAGGCAAGAACCAAGAGCAAACTAAAGTGTTTTGCCATAACTACTACTACTAGTAATCGGTTGGCTACCTCTCTCTTAGATGTTAAATCTAGGGTTGTGTTGTTTTGGTGTGGTTGTCCTCTGTTGGATGCTTGGGCTTATATAGGCGCATGGATGGGAATGAATTCACCCGAGGGAAAATAATTACTTCAATCAAGGCGTAGGTGGTGCTGATTGACAAGTGTCACGACGTATGTTTCTCATGTAGACAGATGTACACACATGCGTTTGTTGCACTAACAAGTGTCAACACTTGGTTCCTGTGTAGACATGTGTCTACACTTCTGTTTCTTTGTTGCATTGCATATATGTGCCAAAATATAATGTTTTCTAAGAAATTCCAACCGTCCATTTTGTTTGTCTTATAGTCAACTGTGAGCACTTATGTTTGTTGTACTGACCCATCTCAACAAATGCAGCTATTTAATGAATACATCCATGCACAGCCAGGTCGGATACATGTATGATGTATCATATTAATGTAAACTATGAATACAGACCGAGGCATTTGCATCATATATTTCACTGATTATATGTTTAGTATATATTTCTGAGATAATTATGAGACAATTTATTATGATGTGTATTGAAGCATCAATCCATTTCAACAAATATTTACCTAAATGATAAGTGACACACGCCAGGTGCGTGGCACTCAAGCACTGACATTATTCGATGGCAATTCCAGTCACGCAAAGATGACAAATTTCAGTGACACACGATAAGTTTCCGTCAAAAAATAAACTAAAGCACAAAGTTGCCATGCTTGCCAACTAAAATTGCCATCCTCGCGTAACTAAATTTACCATAAAAAATGTTCGAAGTTGGCATGTGCTTGTATCTTACGTGTGGCACTTGCCAGAGTCCAATATTTACTTCTACAGTGGAGTACATACTTGTATTTCTGACTCCTCAGGGTAGTGAGATTAGCGTTTCTCGTCGTGTGTGTGCAATGGCATTATTTGGTGTCACGTTCTTCTGGTCTATTCAAGGATTCAAGGGCGACGAATGTGCCTTCGGGGCGCTGGTCTTTAGGGGTACATGCATGCAGACCTCCCGGCTATCATCGAGAAGGTAAGGCCGGCTTCGGTATGGGACCAGCGACAGCGGCGCATCGGTGGCTCATTGTAGCATCCCAAAATTCCAAATTTTGGAATGTTATATTAATTAAGTAATAACGATTGCTTGTGTGATATGTTGTGTGAAATTGAGTGAAATTTAAAACTTTTGAAAGTTAAATGAGAGGGAATAAAAGAACTTCCCCAAACTTCCATTCTTGCATTTGGTTTCCATGGAATTTCATTTGAAATAATTCAACTCAGAAACTTTATGCCACTCAAGGATTTTCAATGAGAGAAGATAACATGACTTCTTCCAAATTGATGAAATAGAGTGCGGAGTGATGAGTACCGCTTTCAAAGTTTATTGGAAGTTTTTCTCTCTTATGTTGGAATTTCAAATCATCTCAAATTCTCTGAATATAAAATACTTGAGTGAAGGAAACATGACCCTTCAAAATTCATAGAAGATTTGAAAACAATTTGGAAGAACAAAACAAAAATAAAATATTTGTAAAAGATTTCAAAAATCAAATTCGAATCCAATTTGAGGATATTAAAAACAATGTTTTGTTAAAGTAATTTATTTGCCCAGCAGCGGCCCGCACCGCACCGAACCGCCTCCGCCTCGCTCGCCCGCTCCTTTCCTCGTGCGCACGCCGCCCCACCAGTAACCGACAGGTGGACCCCACATGTCAGCTTCTTCCTCCCCACGCCGTCGGGAGTCCGCCTCCCGCACGCCACCGCCGAGTCCTACCCGGACTCCACCCACTCGCCTTGCCCCTACTGTATGAAAGCCCGCATATAAATAGCCCTTGACCCCGGCCTCTTTTTCCCTCAAACCGCAACCGCCCTCGCCTCCCCATGCCCCGCACAAACCTCGTCGGAGTTCGAGCTTCGCCGGAGATTTGCCGCCTCATTCCGCACTCCACCTCCATGCTCGACTGACGCCGACCCCGCCATTGGCTTCGCCACCTCGCGCCCACGCCAGAGGTCCACCAGAGCAGGCGCCACGACCACGCCCGAGCCGCCATGACCTCCTTCTCCGGCGACGTCGATGCCCACCACCGCGGTAAGCCGTCGCTCCCTCTCGTCCGTCCGATCTAGAATAAACCGCTGAGATTAGATCTCGATTGTTTTTTTCTTTCGAACCGTTATGCGCTATTTAGTGGCTGTTCGCTAGTTTAGCCTAGCAGTGGACGACTTTTCAGCCAGCAGCAGTTTGACACGTGGCCAGGGACCTAGTTGTAGTTTAGTTTTTTTTCCAGATTAGCCCCTGATTTTTAAAACCTTCACAACTTTTTAACCGTTTGTCCAAATTTAGTGAAACCAACGCCAAATTCTTCATCATGATCTCACTTATCCAGTGAACATATAAAATGAACTTTTTGAAATTTTAAAATTTGAATTAGATCAGATTGAAATTTAAACTTGTTTTGGCTATAACTTGAGTTTTATAACTTTGATTTAATTGATTCTTTTTGCAAATCGAAGCTCTTGGCATGTACTTTATGTTAAGATCAAAATGACATAATTTTGCTACTGTTAAAAATATGTTCTTGTCCAGAAGCTTTATTTGATGGTTTTGAAGTTTTTCGAAGTATTTTCTTCGTTATTTTGGATCTTTGAGTGATTGCTTATGTGTGCAAATAATTGCTTGCTTATGATAGATTGATCGAAGTGTGATGAGTAGAACTACCAGAATTATGAGTGCGAAGAATCTTCATCAACAGTACAAGGCAAGTTACACTTTGATCATACTCTTTCATACCTAGTTTTTTATGCATTAGTTTCACCCTCAAAGATTGCATGAGTAGGATTGGGAACATGTGGTTATTGCTTTGTAGTTCATGTGGTAGGAACCTATTACCTTTGATCACCCCGGGAAAATACATTATGCTCATAAATTGCTTAGCCATGCTCGTAGACGGGGATTGGTATGTGAGATTCATGCAAGTTGTGAGAGATAATAATTAAGGGTAACTTAAGGTGGCAACATTAACATCACATCTGGGTGGATTGTTTGGGGCACCTGGAGAAACCAGTGCTTGCCCAAGGGAATCCCGGAGTACCCTGTGATTACCCTAGGTCCACCACCCAGACTCAAAGGGATCATACGATATTTCATGCCTAGAAACTTCTGTGTGCAGCCACAAGCCATTATGGGCTCTAGCATAGTTGAGTAAGTTGTGTGACGTCTTTCAGTGGTAGACTAGCTGATGTAGGGGAAAGTAGCTGTATCGGTCTACCCAAAGTAAAGAGTAAATACTTCAGAAAGGCTATGTATCGATCTTACGATCATGGAGGTGGTGGACTCTTGTGGGGAAAAGTGCGCAAACTCTGTAGAGTGTACAAACTAATCATGATTAGCCGTGCCCCCAGTTATGGACAACTTTGAGTATCTGGAAGTGATTATTGGTTGATCTCATCACGTTACTTAATTAATGTATTGGGTTATTAATAATTTGGAAATTTTGGCATTGAGTTGGAGGAACCTTCTCAATAATAGCATAAACTTGGTAGTAAAATAAAAATGTATTCCTTTGTTGTAGGGAAAAGTTAGCTTTATGCAAAAATTAAACCTAGAGCCTCCACGAGCCAAATATGCGTATAGAGATAGACATTTTCATCATTATTCGATGGTGTGAGATTGCCAATACATTCAACGTACTAACCTACACGGCTGCAACGTCTCATGTTGCAGGAATCTTACGACGAGTAAGTGATACGTTAGGGTTACAATGTCTACACTCAACTTTGCCGTTGGTGTTGTTGGGACTCCACAATTTTGATGTTACTTCCGCTATATGGATTGAGGTAATAGTATGTACGTTACTTTTTACATGTGATTGCATTCTATTATAAATCCTCGAGTATGGTGTGTGCCAGCATACCGATCCAGAGATGACACTTAAGCACAGAGACTTGATCCATTTGGTTCGGGTCGCTACAAGATGGTATCAGAGCACATGTTGACTGTAGGACGTGATCCCTAGAAACTGGCAAGCCCTTAGGAAATGACTTCTCTAAAAACTTTATCTTCAAAAGTGAACCCTTAACTCTCATATTTTCTAAGCCTTTCCAAATATTTCCTCTCATCTCAAATAGTTAGACTATACCCATTTCCCCTTTTGACCACACGAAGATGCGACTGACGAGACCACTCCAAGAAGGACAAGATATCGGACAACTGAGACCATTTCAGAATAAATAGGATTTTACCGTGCATCAGAACAATTGGAACTAGAATGGATGAAGACTCCAAAGACTCAAAGAATTTGAAGGCTCTGAAGAATTCCTAGAGTAAAGTGACTTGGAAGGCTATGATAGTATCCACTTAAGTTATTCTCGTACTCTTCTGAAATTCCTCACTAAAGAAACCCCTGGCTTCCATATTTTAGATGAAGAGCTTCACCCTGAACCATAGACAACACTATGAAGACTTTCCATATGGTCCAACCCTTATGGAACTTGTGAGACTATTGAAGCGGCCAATAGCTGAGATCAAGGTGTGTCAGAGGAAGACCAGAACATGGAGCATCAAAACTCAAATTTTTGGTCGTCAAGAAAACCTCAAGACAGGAGATATCAACTATGGAATGATAGCTCATGGCAGAGACATGGGCATAAACACGGCTATCCATGATGCTATTGCTCGCTTGTGCTATCGTCACTGTGCTGATTTAAGCATGCATCTCTTCAGAAGGATTGGATGGCAGTGTTGGGGAACGTAGTAATTTCAAAAAATTCCTACGCACACGCAAGATCATGGTGATGCATAGTAACGAGAGGGGAGAGTGTTGTCCACGTACCCTCGTAGACCAAAAGCGGAAGCCTTATATTAACACGGTTGATGTAGTCGTACGTCTTCACGGCCTGACCGATCAAGCACCGAAACTACGACACCTCCGAGTTCTTGCACACGTTCAGCTCGATGACGATCCCCGGACTCCGATCCAGCAAAGTGTCGGGGAAGAGTTCCGTCAGCACGACGGCGTGGTGACGATCTTGATGTTCTACCGACGCAGGGCTTCGCCTAAGCACCGCTACGATATTATCGAGGTGGATTATAGTGGAGGGGGGCACCGCACACGGCTAAGAGATCAAGAGATCAATTGTTGTGTCCATGGGGTGCCCCTCTGCCCCCGTATATAAAGGAGCAAGGGGGAGGTGGCCGGCCTAGGAGGAGGACGCGCCAAGGGGGGAGTCGTACTCCCATCGGGAGTAGGATTCCTCCTTTCCTTGTTGGAGTAGGAGAGAAAGAAAGAGGGGGAGAGGAAGAAGGAAAAAGGGGCTGCACCCCCTTGTCCAATTCGGACCAGAAGGGGGGCGCGCGCCTCCTTCCTTTTGGCCTCTCTCCTCTATTCCCGTATAGCCCAATAAGGCCCATATACTCCCCGGCGAATTCCCGAAACTCTCCGGTACTCCGATAAATACCCGAATCACTCGGAACCTTTCCGATGTCCGAATATAGTCGTCCAATATATCGATCTTTACGTGTCGACCATTTCGAGACTCCTCGTCATGTCCCCGATCTCATTAGGGACTCCGAACTCCTTCGGTACATCAAAACTCATAAACTCATAATATAACTGTCATCGAAACCTTAAGAGTGCGGACCCTACGGGTTCAAGAACAATGTAGACATAACCGAGACACATCTCCGGTCAATAACCAATAGCGGAACCTGGATGCTCATATTGGCTCCCACATATTCTACGAAGATCTTTATCGGTCAAACCGCATAACAACATACGTTGTTCCCTTTGTCATCGGTATGTTTCTTGCCAGAGATTCGATCGTCGGTATCTCAATACCTAGTTCAATCTCGTTACCGGCAAGTCTCTTTACTCGTACCGTAATACATCATCCCACAACTAACTCATTAGTTGCAATGTTTGCAAGGCTTAAGTGATGTGCATTTCCGAGAGGGCCCAGAGATACCTCTCCAACAATCAGAGTGACAAATCCTAATCTCGAAATACGCCAACCCAACATGTACCTTCGGAGACACCTGTAGAGATCCTTTATAATCACCCAGTTACGTTGTGACGTTTGGTAGCACACAAAGTGTTCCTCCGGCAAACGGGAGTTGCATAATCTCATAGTCATAGGAACATGTATAAGTCATGAAGAAAGCAATAGCAACATACTAAACGATCGTGTGCTAAGCTAACGGAATGGGTCAAGTCAATCACATCATTCTCCTAATGATGTGACCCCGTTAATCAAATGACAACTCATGTCAATGGCTAGGAAACGTAACCATCTTTGATCAACGAGCTAGTCAAGTAGAGGCATACTAGTGACACTCTGTTTGTCTATATATTCACACATGTATTATGTTTCCGGTTAATACAATTCTTGCATGAATAATAAACATTTATCATGAAATAAGGAAATAAATAATAACTTTATTATTGCCTCTAGGGCATATTTCCTTCAGTCTCCCACTTGCACTAGAGTCAGTAATCTAGTTCACATCGCCATGTGATTTAACACCAATAGTTCACATCGTCATGTGACCAACATCCAAAGGGTTTACTAGAGTCAATAATCTAGTTCACATTGCTATGTGATTAATACCCGAAGAGTACTACGGTGTGATCATGTTTTGCTTGTGAGAGAAGTTTAGTCAATGGGTCTGCCACATTCAGATCCGTAAGTATTTTGCAAATTTCTATGTCAACAATGCTCTGCAAGGAGCTACTCTAGCTAATTGCTCCCACTTTTTAATATGTATCTGGATCGAGACTTAGAGTCATCCAGATCGGTGTCAAAGCTTGCATCGATGTAACTCTTTACGATGAACCTTTTTTCACCTCCATAATCGAGAAACATATCCTTATTCCACTAAGGATAATATTGACCATTGTCCAATGATCTTACTCCTAGATCACTATTGTACTCCCTTGCCAAAATCAGTGTAGGGTATACAATAGATCTGGTACACAGCATGGCATAATTTACAGAACCTATGGCCAAGGCATAGGGAATGACTTTCATTCTCTTTCTATCTTCTGCCGTGGTCGGGTTTTGAGTCTTACTCAATTTCACACCTTGTAACACATGCAAGAACTCTTTCTTTGACTGTTCCATTTTGAACTACAAAATCTTGTCAAGGTATGTACTCATTGAAAAAACTTATCAAGCGTCTTGATCTATCTCTATAGATCTTGATGCTCAATATGTAAGCAGCTTCACCGAGGTCTTTCTTTGAAAAACTCCTTTCAAACACTCCTTTATGCTTTGCAGAATAATTCTACATTATTTATGATCAACAATATGTCATTCACATATACTTATCAGAAATGTTGCAGTGCTCCCACTCACTTTCTTGTAAATACAGGCTTCACCGCAAGTCTGTATAAAACTATATGCTTTGATCAACTTATCAAAGCGTATATTCCAACTCCGAGATGCTTGCACCAGTCCATAGATGGATCGCCGGAGCTTGCATATTTTATTAGCACCTTTAGGATTGACAAAACCTTCTAGTTGCATCATACACAACTCTTCTTTAATAAATCCATTAAGGAATGCAGTTTTGTTTATCCATTTGCCAGATTTCATAAAATGCGGCAATTGCTAACATGATTCGGACAGACTTAAGCATAGATACGAGTGAGAAACTCTCATCGTAGTCAACACCTTGAACTTTGTCAAAAACCTTTTTCGACAAGTCTAGCTTTGTAGATAGTAACACTACTATCAATGTCCGTCTTCATCTTGAAGATCCATTTATTTTCTATGGCTTGCCGATCATTGGGAAAGTCAACCAAAGTCCATACTTTGTTCTCATACATGGATCCTATCTCAGATTTCATGGCCTTAAACCATTTTGTGGAATCTGGGCTCATCATCGCTTCCTCATAGTTCGTAGGTTTGTCATGGTCAAGTAACATGACCTCCAGAACAGGATTACCATACCACTTTGGTGCGGATCTTACTCTGGTTGACCTATGAGGTTCGGTAGTAACTTGATCTGAAGTTACATGATCATCATCATCAGCTTCCTCTCTAATTGGTGTAGGAGTCACAGGAACAGATTTCTGTGATGAACTACTTTCCAATAAGGGAGCAGGTACAATTACCTCATCAAGTTCTACTTTCCTCCCACTCAGTTCTTTCGAGAGAAACTCCTTCTCTAGAAAGGATCCATTATAAGCAACGAATGTCTTGCCTTAGGATCTGTGATAGAAGGTGTACCCAACTGTCTCCTTTGGGTATCCTATGAAGACACATTTCTCCGATTTGGGTTTGAGCTTATCATGATGAAACCTTTTCTTATAAGAATCGCAACCCCAAACTTTAAGAAACGACAACTTTGGTTTCTTGCCAAACCACAGTTCATATTGTGTCGTCTCAACAGACTTAGATGGTGCCCCTTTTTAACGTGAATGCAATTGTCTCTAATGCATGACCCCAAAACGATAGTGGTAAATTGGTAAGAAACATCATAGATTGCACTATATCCAATAAAGTACGGTTATGATATTCGGACACACCATTATGCTGTGGTGTTCCAGGTGGCGTGAGTAGTGAAACTATTTCACATTGTTTTAACTGAAGACCAAACTCGTAACTCAAATACTCTTCTCCACGATCAGATCGTAGAAAATTTATTTTCTTGTTACGATGATTTTCCACTTCACTATGAAATTATATGAACTTTTCAAATGTTTCAGACTTCTATTTCATTAAGTAGATATACCCATATCTTCTCAAATCATCTGTGAAGGTCAGAAAATAACAATACTTGCCGCGAGCCTTAACACTCATCGGACTGCATACATCAGTATGTATTATTTCCAATAAGTCAGTTGCTCGCTCCATTGTTCCGGAGAACGGAGTCTTAGTCATCTTGCCCATGAGGCATGGTTCGCAAGCATCAAGTGATTCATAATCAAGTGATTCCAAAATCCCATCAGCATGGAGTTTCTTCATGCGCTTTACACCAATATGACCTAAACGGCAGTGCCACGAATGAGTTGCACTATCATTATTAACTTTGCATCTTTTGGCTTCAATATTATGAATATGTGTATCACTACAATCGAGATCCAACAAACCATTTTCGTTGGTGTGTATGACCATAGAAGGTTTTATTCATGTAAACAGAACAACAATTGTTCTCTAACTTAAATGAACAACCGTATTGCAATAAACATGATCGAATCATATTCATGCTCAACGCAAACACCAAATAACACTTATTTAGTTTCAACACTAATCCCGAAAGTATAGGGAGAGTGCGATGATGATCATATCAATCTTGGAACTACTTCCAACACACATCGTCACCTCGACTTTTACTAGTTTGTGTTTATTATGCAACTCCCGTTTCGAGTTACTACTCTTAGCAACTGAACCAGTATCAAATGCCGAGGGGTTGCTATAAACACTAGTAAAGTACACATCAATAACATGTATATCCAATATACCTTTGTTCACTTTGCCATCCTTCTTATCCGCCACATACTTGGGGCAGTTCCGCTTCCAGTGACCAGTCCCTTTGCAGTAGAAGCACTTAGTCTCAGGCTTAGGACCAGACTTGGGCTTCTTCACTTGAGCAAAAACTTGCTTGCCGTTCTTCTTGAAGTTCCCCTTCTTCCCTTTGCCCTTTTCTTGAAACTAGTGATCTCGTCAACCATCAACACTTGATGTTTTTCTTAATTTCTACCTTCGTCGATTTCAGCATCATGAAGAGCTTGGGAATTGTTTCCGTTATCCCTTGCATATTATAGTTCATCACAAAGTTCTACTAACTTGGTGATGGTGACTAGAGAATTCTATCAATCACTATCTTATCTGGAAGATTAACTCCCACTTGATTCAAGTGATTGTAGTACCCAGACAATCTGAGCACATGCTCACTGCTTGAGCTATTCTCCTCCATCTTTTAGCTATAGAACTTGTGGGAGACTTCATAGCTCTCAACTTGGGTATTTGCTTGAAATATTAACTTCAACTCCTGGAACATCTCATATGGTCCATGACGTTCAAAATGTCTTTGAAGTCCCGATTCTAAGCCATTAAGCATGGTGCACTAAATATCAAGTAGTCATCACATTGAGCTAGCCAAACGTTCATAACGTCTACATCTGCTCCTGCAATAGGTCTGTCACCTAGCGGTGCATCAAGGACATAATTCTTCTGTGCAGCAATGAGGATAAACCTCAGATTACAGATCCAATCCGCATCATTGCTACTAACATCTTTCAACTTAGTTTTCTCTAGGAACACACATAAAACATAGGGAAGCAACAACGCGAGCTATTGATCTACAACATAGATATGCTAAT
This sequence comes from Aegilops umbellulata, assembly GCA_032464435.1. Lineage (NCBI taxonomy): Eukaryota > Viridiplantae > Streptophyta > Magnoliopsida > Poales > Poaceae > Aegilops > Aegilops umbellulata. The sequence continues at coordinate 400,363,181 of CP136056.1, read as the reverse complement.
ACTACCAGGACTAAGTTCATGATAAATTTAAGTTCATTTAATCATATTACTTGAGAACTCCCACTTAGATAGACATCCCTCTAATCATCTAAGTGATCACGTGATCCAAATCAACTAACCCATGTCCGATCATCACGTGAGATGGAGTAGTTTCAATGGTGAACATCACTATGTTGATCATATCTACTATATGATTCACGCTCGACCTTTCGGTCTCCGTGTTCCGGGGCCATATCTGTTATATGCTAGGCTCGTCAAGTTTAACCTGAGTATTCCGCGTGTGCAACTGTTTTGCACCCGTTGTATTTGAACGTAGAGCCTATCACACCCGATCATCACGTGGTGTCTCAGCACGAAGAACTTTCGCAACGGTGCATACTCCGGGAGAACACTTGTACCTTGATAATTAGTGAAGGATCATCTTACAAAGCTATCGTCGAACTAAGCAAAATAAGAAGTATAAAAGATAAACATCATATGCAATCAAAATATGTGACATGATATGGCCATCATCATCTTGTGCCTTTGATCTCCATCTCCAAAGCATCGTCATGATTTCCGTCGTCACCGACATGACACCATGATATCCATCATCTTGATCTATATCAATGTGTCGTCACATGGTCGTCTCGCCAACTATTGCTCTTGCAACTATTGCTACCGCATAGCGATAAAGTAAAGCAATTATTTGGCGCTTGCATCTCATGCAATAAAGAGACAACCATAAGGCTTCTGCCAGTTGCTGATAACTTCAACAAAACATGATCATCTTATACAACAACTTATATCTCATCACATCTTGACCATATCACATCACAACATGCCCTACAAAAACAAGTTAGACGTCCTCTACTTTGTTGTTGCAAATTTTACGTGGCTGCTACGGGCTTAGCAAGAACCGTTCTTACCTACGCATCAAAACCACAACGATAGTTTGTCAAGTTGGTGCTGTTTTAACCTTCGCAAGGACCGGGCGTAGCCACACTCGGTTCAACTAAAGTTGGAGAAACTGACACCCGCCAGCCACCTGTGTGCAAAGCACGTCGGTAGAACCAGTCTCGCGTAAGCGTACACATAATGTCGGTCCGGGCCGCTTCATCCAACAATACCGCCGAACCAAAGTATGACATGCTGGTAAGCAGTATGACTTATATCGCCCACAACTCACTTGTGTTCTACTCGTGCAACTAACATCAACGTATAAAACCAGGCTCGGATGCCATTGTTGGGGAACGTAGTAATTTCAAAAAATTCCTACGCACACGCAAGATCATGGTGATGCATAGCAACGAGAGGGGAGAGTGTTGTCCACGTACCCTCGTAGATCGAAAGAGGAAGCGTTATAACAACGTGGTTGATGTAGTCGTACGTCTTCACGGCCCGACCGATCAAGCACCGAAACTACGGCACCTCCGAGTTCTTGCACACGTTCAGCTCGATGACGATCCCCGGACTCCGATCTAGCAAAGTGTCGGGAAAGAGTTCCATCAGCACGACGGCGTGGTGACGATCTTGATGTTCTACCGACGCAGGGCTTCGCCTAAGCACCGCTACAATATTATCGAGGTGGATTATGGTGGAGGGGGCACCGCACACGGCTAAGAGATCAAGAGATCAATTGTTGTGTCGATGGGGTGCCCCTCTACCCCCGTATATAAAGGAGCAAGGGGGAGGTGGCCGGCCTAGGAGGAGGGCGCGCCAAGGGGGAGTCCTACTCCCACCGGGAGTAGGATTCCTCCTTTCCTTGTTGGAGTAGGAGAGAAGGAAAGAGGGGGAGAGGAAGAAGGAAAAAGGGGCTGCACCCCTTGTCCAATTCGGACCAGAAGGGGGGCGCGCGCCTCCTTCCTTTTGGCCTCTCTCCTCTATTCCCGTATGGCCCAATAAGGCCCATATACTCCCCGGCGAATTCCCGTAATTCTCTGGTACTCCGATAAATACCCGAATCACTCGGAACCTTTCCGATGTCCGAATATAGTCGTCCAATATATCGATCTTTACGTCTCGACCATTTCGAGACTCCTCGTCATGTCCCCGATCTCATCTGGGACTCCTAACTCCTTCGGTACATCAAAACTCATAAACTCATAATATAACTGTCATCGAAACCTTAAGCGTGCGGACCCTACCGGTTCGAGAACAATGTAGACATAACCGAGACACGTCTCCGGTCAATAACCAATAGCGGAACCTGGATGCTCATATTGGCTCCCACATATTCTACGAAGATCTTTATCGGTCAAACCGCATAACAACATACGTTGTTCCCTTTGTCATCGGTATGTTACTTGCCAGAGATTCGATCGTCGGTATCTCAATACCTAGTTCAATCTCGTTACCGGCAAGTCTCTTTACTCGTACCGTAATACATCATCCCGTGACTAACTCATCAGTTGCAATGCTTGCAAGGCTTAAGTGATGTGCATTTCCGAGAGGGCCTAGAGATACCTCTCCGACAATCGGAGTGACAAATCCTAATCTGGAAATATGCCAACCCAACATGTACCTTCGGAGACACCTGTAGAGCTCCTTTATAATCACCCAGTTACGTTGTGACGTTTGGTAGCACACAAAGTGTTCCTCCGGCAAACGGGAGTTGCATAATCTCATAGTCATAGGAACATGTATAAGTCATGAAGAAAGCAATAGCAACATACTAAACGATCATGTGCTAAGCTAACGGAATGGGTCAAGTCAATCACATCATTCTCCTAATGATGTGACCCCGTTAATCAAATGACAACTCATGTCAATGGCTAGGAAACGTAACCATCTTTGATCAACGAGCTAGTCAAGTAGAGGCATACTAGTGACACTCTGTTTGTCTATATATTCACACATGTATTATGTTTCCGGTTAATACAATTCTTGCATGAATAATAAACATTTATCATGAAATAAGGAAATAAATAATAACTTTATTATTGCCTCTAGGGCATATTTCCTTCAGGCAGAAGGCTAATGGAGCACCTATCGCCTTGACGAACGAGCAAAAGATGAAGTTTTCACGTCAGCCGGTGTATCACTAGGATCTGGAGTATTACATCAAGAATTTTCGAATGGACCTTCTGGAAGCCTTATTCGACAAGGAAGTATTTCATAAAGAGCTCAGAACCCTAAAGCTGAAAGTAGCCAAGCTGGAGGAGCAAAACCTCAAGATACCAAATATTCGTCAGGAACTGAAGGATAGTAGGTCCATGGTTCATGCCAAGGATGTTGAAATCCAGAAGCTTCAAACGCACTAAGGACGTCACAAGAGACTTCACATCAATAGAGATGATCTGGCAGAAGAACTTGAGAAGATCAAGCATGATCTGAAGAAGCCAGCGGAGAAATGAACCAGGACATGAAGAAGCTAGTCTAGTTATAGCCCACCATGAGCGAATAAAGATAATTTTTTGTGATTAGAGTATCTGACCATACCAACGTATGTGGGTGCTAGTACTACAGGATTGATTAAACTAAATGAATGTGTGGAGTTACTCCATATTTTAGCTGTTGTGTCTTTTGTTGGTATGGGTACCTTTTCCCCTCTCTCTCCAATCTTATCTTGGCCTTAACCAAAATCCTTGGACCCAATAGATGACGAATGGAGATGAACTCACATTTTCTGGATCAATGAATTAATTGGAGACGGACAAATGGATTCAGAACATGGAAGATCACATGAGGAATAACACTATAGACGGAAAGGATATGGCCCAACATGTTGTTCAGTACTTTGAAAAAATTACCGCTACTTGGTTGAGTATGCATCAAGCTATCAATGGATGGCAAGGAGAAATCACTTGGGAAGAATTTAAGTTGACTCTCCTAAGGTCTCGTCTAGTGCCCCAAAAACTGAAGCCTTGTGGAAATGAAATGAAGAAACCTTGCATGCAAGCTTTGTGGAGAAATAGGACACAACCATAAAGAACACAAGGATGGATGCCCTCACTGCGAAGAAAGTCACCCAACTGAAGAATGCCCAACTAGGCAGATTACTTGTTTCTTGTGTGAATCGACTACCCACTACCCTGCTTAGTGTCACATCTACCCCAAGGTACATCAAGTCATTCAGCGAAAGAAGGAAGCCCTCAGGGAAACTTTAGAAAAACCCACGATGAAAGTAGATTTTGAGGACATGCCCGAAGAAGACCCAATTAAACCCTGCACCAATTCATGCTATTCATGTGGAGAAGAAGGACACATCTCCCAGAATTGTCCGAAGGAGGATCTAGTAGAATTCCCGACAGAGGAAGTAGATTATGACCCACAGGAGATAGAAGCCCTAATTCGTATGGAAAAGTCTAGGAAGAGAAATAGAATGTATACCCAGAACAACCCAATTTCTACAAAGAAGGACCTGAGTCATATCACATGTTTCAGGTGCAAAGATCTAGGGCACTACTTCATCGGTTGCCCAAAAAGGAAGCAGAGGACCCAAGGAGGCTATGTAATCACAAGGAAACCTCGAGACTTGTTAGAAGAAATATGTTTCCACTGTAAAGAAGCAGGGCACTTTGCCAGAGATTGTCCCAATGAGAAGGAGACTTGTGCTAAATAGTTGAGTTTGTAAAAAAATGCACTAGGTAGTGGGAACACTCTTATATTGAGGTGTTAAGTTCAGGCATGTAATGGAAATGCAGGAGATTGTAATAGTTTGAGAATCAATAAAGTTAGCATCATCATTGGTATTGATTTGGATTTTATGAGTTGTTACAATATAGGCAATGAGTGAAAAATCATGATACGTGGAATAAGATTTTGAAGAAACTAGTGTCTATTAATTTTATGGGTGGTAGAACCCAACACCGTTACCAAATACAAGAGCTAGTGGTTAGCTATGTCAGACATTGGAATGGACCACTCAATGATGTGTCTGAGTAACTACATCTTAGTTTTGTACCAATAGAAGGAAGGGGTACAATACAATTGGATGGATTTAAGAATGCTAGGAAGCTTGATGTTAGAATAATGACCAGTGGCAACCCGATGATGAGTTCAAGGTTTACAAGTGATGAGATGGGCCATAACCCACAAGCTCCATGACCTGACAAGAAGCAAGCACATTCTTGCTAAAGGAAAAAACCCTGGAAGAAGTTACGACTTTATCAACAGACGATCTTATAGGAGTTACGCAAAACCTGGGAGATGAAAGAAACGATAGATGTTTGTTTGGCTTGCAGAATCAATGGAGTTATCCGAACTTAGTTCGTCGACAAGAGAAATTCTGCAATGCTAGTGAGGATGACCGAGTGTTAGAATCCGAGATTCACTAAACCATATACAAGGTAATGATTTGGGTGCGGAATGGGTTGATCACCATGCCAACTTACTCTTATTATTCGCCTATGCTATATGGGATGGTAAATCTGAGTGACTTACCCATAGTAGAGAGATGACGATATCAAAACCTTTATCGAACCTTAGAATCATATGACTATTTTCTCTTGTACAAGGCAGCTGTTGCCAATCGTAGGTCATACGGTGAGAATGAAGCCCAGACCGATTTCCTGTAGGAGAAACCATAAATTGATGACCACCATGAGATATCGATAGTTGTTTAGTATTGTTGCTAAACCTAGCAGCTAAGAAGACCCAATCTCAGAAGATACCTACCAAGATGAGAGGACACAATAATTGAGGAAAAGGTTATGCCACTACTAGAAGAGCACCAGAGGAAGAATTATCCTGAATATTTGAGAAAACCGACCCTGTCAACAATATGGATGGAGTATGAGTTTTGATGGAACCATAACCATGGTTCTAAGGGTGGTAGCACCCCAAACCTTCGTGACAATCGATGGATTTTGATGAGACCATCGAACCTTACCTATTTCTTGCTAGCCTCTCCGAATCTCGAGGGCGAGATTCATTTTAAGGGTGGTAGGTTTGTAACATCCCAAAATTCTAGATTTTTGAATCTTATATTAATTAAGTAATAATGATTGCTTGTGTGATTTGTTGTGTGAAATTTGAAACTTTTTTAAAGTTAAATGAGAGGGCATAAAAGGACTTTCCCAAACTTTCAATCTTGCATTTGGTTTCCATGGGATCCCATTTGAAATAATTCAACTCAGAAACTTTATGTCACTCAAGGATTTCCAATGAGAGAAGATAACATAACTTCTTCCAAATTGATGAAATATAGTAGGGAGTGATGAGTACCGCTTTAAAAATTTATTGGAAGTTCTCTCTTCTGTTGGAATTTCAAATCATCTCAAATTCTTTGAATATAAAATACTCGAGTGAAGGAAACATGACCCTTCAAAATTCAGAGAAGATTTGAAAACAATTTGGAAGAAGAAAACAAAAATAAATTTGTAAAAGATTTCAAAAATCAAATTCAAATCCAGTTTGAGGATATTAAAAACAATGTTTTGTTAAAGTAATTTATTTGCCTGTGAAAAATAGTTCATATTTTTGTTTGTTTTATTCTAAGAATTTTGATATATTTCTTGTCTAGGAAAAAATTATCTTTATTTCTCTTTTCTAACTTTTACTCTCTAAATTATTACAAAAAAGGAGAGAGAGAGAGAGCCCACCAACCGCGCCAGGCCAGGCCACCCGGCCCAACCCAGCAGCGGCCTGCACTGTGCCGAACCACCTCCACCTCGCTCGCCTGCTCCTTTCCTCGCGCGCACGCCGCCCCGCCAGCAATCGACAGGTGTACCCCACCTATCAGCTTCTTCCTCCCCATGCCATCGGGAGTCCGTCTCCCGCACGCCATCGTCGGTCACCGCCGAGTCCTACCTGGACTCTACCCGCTCGCCTTACCCCTCCTACACGAAAGCCCGCATATAAGTAGCCCTCAATCTCGGCCTCCTTTTCCCTCAAACTGCAGCCGCCCTTGCCTCCCCACGGCCCGCACAAACCTCGCCGGAGTTTGAGCTCCGCCGGAGATTTGCCGCCTCGTTCCGCGCTCCACCTCCGCCCTCGACCGACGCCGACCCCGCCATCGGCTTCGCCACCTTGCACTGCTTCTCCCCAACCTCGTGCCCACGCCGGAGGACCACCGGAGCAGGCGCCACGACCATGCCCGAGCCGCCACAACCTCCTTCTCTGCCGACGTCGATGCCCACCACCGCAGTAAGCCGTCGCTCCCTCTCGTCCGTCCGATCTAGAATAGACCGCCGAGATTAGATCTCGATTGTTTTTTCTTTCGAACCGTTATGCACTATTTAGTGGTTGTTCGCTAGTTTAGCCTCGCAGCGAATGATTTTCAGCCAGCAGCAGTTTGACACGTGGCCAGGGACCTAGCTGTAGTTTAGTTTTTTTAGATTAGCCCCTGATTTTTAAAATCTTCACAACTTTTTAACCGTTTGTCCAAATTTAGTGAAACCAACGCCAAATTCTTCATCATGATCTCAATTATCCAAAGAACATATAAAATGAACTTTTTGAAATTTTAAAATTTGAATTAGACCAGATTCAAATTTAAACTTGTTTTGGCTATAACTTGAGTTTATAACTTCGATTTAATTGATTCTTTTTGCAAATCGAAGCTCTTGACATGTACTTTCTGTGAAGATCAAAATGAAATTATTTTGCTACTTTTAAAAATATGTTTATGTCCAGAAGCTTTATTTGATGGTTTTGATGTTTTCCGAAGTATTTTTTTCGTTCTTTTGGATCTTTGAGTGATTGCTTATGTGTGAAAATAATTGCTTGCTTACGATAGATTGATCGGAGTGTGACGAGTAGAACTACCAGAATTATGAGTGCGAAGAATCTTCATCAACAGTACAAGGCAAGTTACACTTTGATCATACTCTTTCATACCCAGTTTTATTATGCATTAGTTTCACCCTCAAAGACTGCATGAGTAGGATTGGGAACATGTGGCTATTGCTTTGTAGTTCATGTGGTAGGAACCTATTACCTTTGATCGCCCCGGGTATATATGTTATGCTCATAAATTGCTTAGCCATGCTCGTAGACGGGGATTGGTATGTGACATTCATGCAAGTTGTGAGAGATAATAATTAAGGGTAACTTAAGGTGGCAACATTAACATCACATCTGGGTGGATTGTTCGGGGCACCTGGAGAAACCAGTGCTTTCCCAAGGGAATCTCGAAGTACCCGTGTGATTACCCTAGGTCCGCCACCCATGCTCAAAGGGATTATACGATATTTCATGCCTAGAAACTTCCGTGTGCAGCCACAAGCCATTATGGGCTCTGGCATAGTTGAGTAAGTTGTGTGACCTCTTTCAGTGGTAGACTAGCTAATATAGGGGAAAGTAGGTGTACCGGTCTACCCAGAGTAAAGAGTAAATACTTCAGAAAGGCTATGTCTCAATCTTCCGATCATGGAGGTGGTTGGTCTTGTGGGGAAAAGCGCGCAAACCTCTGCAGAGTGTACAAACTAATCATGATTAGCCGTGTCCCCCGTTATGGACAACTTTGAGTATCTAGAAGTTATTATTAGTTGATCTCATCACGTTACTTAATTAATGTATTGGGTTATTAATAATTTGGGAATTTCGGATTGAGTTGGAGGAACCTTCTCAATAATGGCATAAACTTGGTAGTAAAATAAAAATGTATTCCTTTGTTGTAGGAAAAAAAATTAGCTTGATGCAAAATTAAACCTAGAGCCTCCACCAGCCAAATATGCATATATAGACATTTTCACCATTATTCTATGGTGTGAAATTGCCAGTACATTCAACGTACTGACCTACACGGCTGCAATGTCTCATGTTGCAGGAATCTTACGATGAGTAAGTGATACATTAGGGTTACGATGTCTACACTCAACTATGCCGTTGGTGTTGTTGGGACTCCACAATTTTGATGTTACTTCCGCTATATGGATTGAGGTAATAGTATGTACGTTACTTTTTACATGTGATTGCATTCTATTATAAATCCTCGAGTATGGTGTGTGTCAGCATACCGATCCAGAGATGACACTTAAGCACAGAGACTTGATCCATTTGGTTCGGGTCGCTACAAGATGGTATCAGAGCACATGTTGACTGTAGGACGTGATCCCTAGAAACTGGCAAGCCCTTAGGAAATGACTTCTCTAAAAACTTTATCTTCAAAAGAGAACCCTTAACTCTCATCTTTTCTAAGCCTTTCCAAATATTTCCTCTCATCTCAAATAGTTAGATTATACCCCTTTCCCCTTTTGACCACACGAAGATTCGACTGATGAGACCACTCCAAGAAGGACAAGATATCGGACAACTGAGACCATTTCAGAATAAAGAGGATTTTACCATGCATCAGAATAATTAAAACTACTGTCAGATCATGGGTTCCGGCAAAACCCTCAAGGTTCGAGCACTGGGGTGCGCATGAAGGTTTCCCACTACCGATCCACGTCCTAGCTTTGCTAAGATCTCACGGACTAACTTGACGAACTCACAACACAAGGGACACAAGATTTATACAGGTTCGGGCCACCGTTGTGGTGTAATACCCTAGTCCAGTGTGGTGGTGGTGGATTGCCTCTTGGGCTGAGGATGAACATTACAAAGGGGAAGAAAAACCTCCTGAGGTTGAGGTGTTCTTGTGTTTGGCGAACTTGTGCGGGTGAGGATTCAATGCCTCCTACTGTGGTGGCTAGTACTATTTATAGTGACCCTGGTCCTCTCCCCAAATATTGAGCGGGAAGGGAGCCAACAATAGCCAATTTGAAAGGGGACAACTAGTACAGCTTATCCTGACAAAAGCAGTCTTCGCCTGCAAAAGGCTCTGGTGGTGACGCCACCTTGGGCTCCATGGTGACCTCCGTCTTGCCGTCCTGCTGGTCTTGGTCTCATTGCACTGATATGGAAACCTTTGCTTGACGCCTTGGTACTCCACTCATGCGCTTGCCTCCTTAGCACCAAAGAGGAAACAAGGACACTGCGCGCGCTGGCACCCACCTGGTCTCGATCGTCATGGCTCACGTTACGAGAACCTCGTGAGGTTTGCCTCGCCTTGATCTCTCCGCCCCTTGCGAGCCAGCCTGGTGAGGCCACTCCTGAGGAGGTCTTGCGTCGTCCGCCTCGCGAGGCTTGGCCCCTCGCGAGGGTCTTGAATGCCTTCTTGATGAAGATGGGCCGTACGGGCTGCTAGTAGAGCCACGCCGTGTGCCGCAGGCAGGCAAGTCTGGGGACCCCAGTTCCCAGAACACCGATAGTAGCCCTCGGGCCCAAGGCGCGCTCGGGCTTGGCTTCAAGGCGAAGACAAAGGTCAAGTGCGGAGCGCTGCGGGCCCCAATAGCCTGCGGCCTTGGTCGACACATGGCGGTTGATTGGACGTGGGCGTCTCCGCTTTCCCACGCTGCCTCGGCAACTGCCTGACTTGACAAGTCCATGCGACATGCAAGGAAAACCATCATTACCTATGATAGTGGGGGGCGCTGGTTGGCCTTCTCCTGCTATAAATGAGGGGGGGGGGCAGAGCCCCCCGTCGCCCATCTCTTCCCATTACGCTTGCTTCTTCCTCCTCTGCTCCACCGCCGACACCGATGGTGCCCATCCGAAGGTTTTCTGCTGCGGAGAAGGGAAAGACTCCCCTCGACGGGCCGGTACCGCTCCCGCCGAAGAAGAGGCCGGTTCACCACCACGACGCAGCGACGATGCAGGTGGTGACGAGGCCTTGGTGCGAGCGGCCTCCTCCTGGGTATCCGTTACCCCTGTACGCCCAAGCCGGGGCTCATGAGGAAGGAGCGACGAGCGTCGGCGCGCCCGCCACGGCCATGGTCGCCGTGCCGCGGTAACACGCGTCGCCGCCCTGGAGTCCACGCCACAGACTCCTCGCGCGAGCTTGTGCTATGGGCGGTGATGCCCCCGAGCACATGGATCCGCTTCCTGCGGTTCTTCTCCGACGTGATGCTGCCGAGGGGACCCCTCGAGCTCAGGTTGCAGCATGCTGACTACAATGCTCCGGTGACCGGAGCAGAGGTTGAAGCGGTCTCCTCCGGCAAGATCTTCATGACCCGCGACTGGGGTGAGGTCGCGCGGGTTTGCCGCGCTGAGGGCGCCCTCGTGAGCCACTTCGATTATGACGGCGCCTCCACGCTGTCCTTCAAGGTCTTCGATGCGGAGGGCCGCCGCCTAGAGTGCTGCCCTGGTGGGGAGCACCAGGACGATGTGCGCCCCGCCTGTGGCCCCTCCAGCAGCAGCAACTCTTGGGAGTCCAGCGGTTCTCCTGAGCTCTACGAGACTCCGGAGACAAGTGACGACAGCTACGTGCCCCCAAGTTCTCGCCGTGCCCGGAGCAAGGCTGCGACGTCTAGCCGCCGCTGTTGCTGATCTGGATGGGGTTGGCGCCGGCCTCCCGTGGCCCACTGTTGATGATGACGCTGGCCGCGGGGGCGTGTAGATAGGATTCCCCTAAGTTCTCATCTTTTGTTCCCTGCGAGGAATCAAGAAGTACCCCGTGGGGGCATGTAAAGGGTCTGAAATGTCTTTTGTTGATATTATCCTTATTATGGAAATTTCTGAACGCATGTCCTGTTTAGGCTCGGTCTCCCCTTTCCAACCTCGCGATGGATTGTTGCTCTACGCTGACAGGTCCCCGTCCCCACGCAAGATGCAGCCGTCGCTGGTATGCCAGGTCGCGTGCCGTGGTCAAGGCCAGGAGGTGAGCGGCCTGAGATCTAGTAAGAGCTTCTGAGGCGCGATGCTCAAGAGGTCCCCTTTGGCGCTCAAGCAGCCGTGGTATGGTAAGAAAGGGAGGCGGCGTTGCCGCAACAGGACTGCGGCGAGCATGACCCCCAGGCTCCAACGACTAGCCGGTCTGAGCGCGGGACTTATCTTGATGATTCGGGGTTGATTCCTCGTGATGCGCCAGGTTCGTGCGTAGGCGTCCGAAGCGTAGCTAGGTCTGGCCCGTACGAGCCTCCCCCTCTCCCACGCTCTCCTTCGTGCTCTACGTCCTTAGTCCCGGCCCTCGAGCGAGCTCAACCACCGCTAGTATGCCAGGTCGTGTGCCGTGGTCAAGGCTAGGGGGTGAGGGTTGGAGAGCCAGTAGGAGCTCTTGAGTCGCGATGCTCAGGAGCCTCCCTTTTAACGCGCAAGCGGATTGCATGGGAGAAGAGGGAGCTTGCGGTGCCGCCTGCTGTCATTCTCAGGAGATTCCTGCAAGCTAGCACAAGGAGAAACACAGTTTGCCATCATGGTTGCCGGTCGGCCGTTGGTTGCTCCATGAGGAAATGAAGGTACTGAGGGCCTGGTGAGGTGACGTGCGCGGGGGGTGCCGCGAGCCAGAGCTCGACCACTCAGGTCTGTTGTCATTGCAGGGACAGACCCGTGCACAAGCACCGTGCCATCGTGGGTAGCCTCCGTGGGAGGTGAGAGTCAAACAGGTGATAGTCATAGATAGATTAAGCATGGAAGCGACAGGCTTAAGTAAATGCAGGGAAGATACATGCCACTGGGTCAGGCCCGTGCGGCTTGGGAATGATGCAGCCCAAGGGGCGCTCCTAGCAAGGTAAGCTAAAGACATAAAAGTGATACATGCCACGGGGATGGACCCACGCGGCCTGCGAATGATGCAGCCCTGAGGGCGTTCCCAGCTAAATAAACTTGGAAAATGTCACTTGATTTTGTTGATGAAGGAGAGTTGGGGCAGCTGAAGGTACGCGGCAAAGGGGTTGCTCCTCACGAGCCACTGGGGCCCTGAGCCTCGGGAGGCTCTGGGGGTCCTGGTGGTTCCTTGAGGACTGTCTCCATCTCCGTCGGGACGGCGTGATTCCTGGCCTCCTGAGTCGCTAGGGCGCGCTGCAGGTTGCGCTGATAGGCAGACGCCACGCTCGGCAGGCCAAAAGGCATGCAAACGTAGCTGTGAGGTGGGCCCTCGCAGCGTCCCACGCGCGAAGGCCAGAAAAGCTCCTGAGACGCGGCTTTGTTTATCCCTGGGACGTCGATGCAGACACACAGCCCGGCATCCTCTCCTGGATGGGTAGCTGCACCTGGTGCGCGGCGGCCGCCGCGCATGGCTCTTGCGTCTTGCAATTCCTGAGTGGTCTTGGTGATGAACTCCTGAGCGGTGGGCGCTCCTCGCCCTGTGTCCTCCTGAGGGAAACATGCCATGAAGCATGCTTCCAAGTGGTGCCCAAGCGCCTCCCTCGGGATGTTGGCAAAGTCTGAGGCCCTCCAGAAGAGAGCCCCCGAGCTCTGCCCGAGAGGGGCGCTGGGCGCGCTTTCCTATGCGATGGAGGGAGGCGCCACAGGTGCGGGCGCTGATCCTGACAAGGCGCCGCTTGCCTGAGGCCCTGTACGGTGCAACTGCTTCTTCTTCATGGGGTGGTCTCAGGAGGGCGCTCGCCCTTGCTATCGGGGTCGTCGATTGCTGTAGCTTGGAAGGCACACTCGAGGGAGCACACCGCATCTCTTTCTTCGCACGAGACTGTGATGATTCCGCCGCTTCCTGGCATCTTGAGGACATTGTAGCCGTGATGGGTCACCGCCATGAACTTGGCCAGGGCTGGGTACCCGAGGATCGCATTATATGGCAGGCAGATGTAGGCGACGTCGAAGTCGATGAGCTCGGTGCGGTAGTTATTGCGTTCTCCGAAGGTGACAGGGAGGCGGACCTGCCCTATCAGTGTGGTGGAACCATCGGTCACTCTTGATAAAGGCTTGGTAGGCTGAAGTTGGTCGTAGGGCACTTGGAGGTTGTCGAACGTGTCGACGGACAGGACGTTGAGCCCTGCGCCGCCGTTGATGAGGGTCTTGGTAACTTGCACGTTGCTGATGACTGGTGAACAAAGCATTGGGAGGGCACCAGCGGTAGCTGCGCACTTGAGCTGATCTGCCAAACTGAACGTGATGGGGCACTTGGACCATCTGAGCGGGTGCGTGGCCTCGAGCTTGGGGAGGACTGCATTCACCTCGCGAGCAAAATGCTTGAAGATCCACTATGAGGCTGGGGATTGAGCTTCGCCCAAGATGCAGGTGATAGCACGCGGCTCCTGAAAGCCCCCAGCTCCCTCGTCTTGATGGTGGTCGTCGTTCCTTCTTGGTGGTGGCGGTAGTGGAGGAAGACCGGCGTTGCCCTGAGGACGATCCTCACGCGGCTGATCCCTCCAGGCGCCCTCGCGAGGCTGATCCTGCCAGCGGTCCTCACGAGGCCGGTCGCGCCACTCCTGACGTGGGCCACGGTCATCCTAGCGTCCGCCACCACATCCTCCTCCTCGGCCGTAGCCCCGGTCGTTGCGCTCGGGGCGTCGACCAAAGCGTCCCTCTGAAATGACTCTGAGATCCTGAAAGTCGCTTGTGTTGTGGATATGTAGGTTATGGAAGGTGCAGAATGGTCGACTGCTCTTGGATGAATTGGGCTGGTCCCTGCCGCGCTTCGTGTCCGGCTCCGTCGCGAGCATGGCTGCTCCCTTGTGCTTCACGTCCTTGGCCTTGGCTTTCTTCTCCTCCGGGTACGCAGCCGGGAGCTCGAGGAGGGAGAGGCACCCCTCCTCAGCTCTTGCGCACTTGGTCGCCAGGTTGAACAGCTCCAGAGATGTGCATAGCTCCTCGTGGATGGCGAGCTCCTCCTTCATCTTGACGTCGCGGACGCCATCAGAGAACGCGGAGATGATGGCCTCGTCCGTCACCTTGGGAATCTTGAGGCGAACGTTGTTGAAGCGCTGGATGTACTTTTGGAGGGTCTCTCCTAGTTGTTGTTTGACGTGGCGCAGGTCACCCTCAGCGGGCGGGCGGTCGCGAGTGCCCTGGAAGTTGGCAACAAAACGGTCGCGCATCTCGTCCTAGGAGGAGATCGAGTCTGGAGGCATGTTCAGGAGCTAGGAGCGGGTGCCATCCTTGAGAGCCATGGGGAACCAGTTCGCCATGACTTTCTCATTGCCGTTGGCCGCCTCGATGCTCAGCTCGTAGAGCTACAGGCACTCCGCGGGGTCGGGGGTGTCGTCATAGCGAGGAGGTAGATCCGGCTTGAACTTGCCAGGCCAGGCGACGCTATGCAGCTCGGGGGTGAAGGCGCGGCAGCCTGCCATGGTCATAGGGACTCGTCGCTGGTGGAGAACTTGTTATTGATGGGGTCCGCGCACCGCCACTGCAGGCAGGACACGGTCTTGCCGTGGTGGCGCAGGGAGCGCGGGGGCGTTTTCTCGTGGTCGAGGGACTACTTAGCAGCTTATTTCTTCTTGCACGGGCGCCGGACGCTATAGGTCGCGCCGTGGGGCCGCTCGCCTTGGCGCCAAGACTCCATCTTGGGGCAGAGGTGGCGGAGGCGCTCCATGGGCCACACCGCCGATGGCTGGCGGAGGGTGAGGCAGCGAGAGAGACGGCATAGGGGAGCCCCCTGCGGTGCTGACAAGCTCACCGATGCGGTCGAGCCAGTCCTTGTAGAGGTCGTCGACGGGGCGGTAGCGCAGGAGCTAACGTGCCATGCACAGAGTGGCCTGCGCGTCCACGGGAGCGCGACGAGCGTGGGATGACGAACCGGCCGGGGTCAGCGATGGAGTGGCGGTGCGGCTCTCCCGCCGCACCGAGGGGTGCAGCGAGGATGCTTGCTACTCATTCCCCGCCGGGCCGGTGGCCGCGTTGGCGGCAGGTGACGGAGAACGACGGGGTGGCCCGCCAACGGGAGCCATCTGAGCAACGCGGGCAGCGAGGGCAGCCCGACGCTCAGTGCGAGCGCGGCGTGCGTCTGCCATGGAGACGATGAAGCAACGGGACACGGAGCGACAGAAGGGAAGCTTCGGCGCACCCCTACCTGGCACGCCAAATGTCGGATCACGGGTTCCGGCATAACCCTCAAGGTTCGAACACTGGGGTGCGCACGAAGGTTTCCCACTACCGATCCACGCCCTAGCTTTGCTAAGATCTCACGGACTAACTCGACGGACTCACAACACAAGGGATACAAGATTTATACTGGTTCGGGCCACCGTTGTGGTGTAATACCCTTCTCCAGTGTGGTGGTGGTGGATTGCCTCTTGGGCTGAGGATGAACAGTACAAAGGGGAAGAATAGCCTCCTGAGGTTGAGGTGTTCTTGTGTTTGGCGAACTTGTGCGAGTGAGGATTCCATGCCTCCTACTGTGGTGGCTAGTCCTATTTATAGTGGCCCTGGTCCTCTCCCCAAATATTGAGCGGGAAGGGAGCGAACAACGACCAATTTGAAAGGGTACAACTAGTACAGCTTATCCTGACAAAAGCAGTCTTCGCCTGCAAAAGGCTCTGGTGGTGACGCCGCCTTGGGCTCCATGGTGACCTCCGTCTTGCCGTCCTGCTGGTCTTGGTCTCGTTGCACTGATATGGAAATATTTTCTTGACGCCTCGGTACTCCACGCCTGCGCTTGCCTCCTTAGCACCAAAGAGAAAACAAGGACACTACGCGCGCTGGCGCCTGCCTGGTCTCGATCGCCATGGCTCACGTCACGAGAACCTTGCGAGGTTTGCCTTGCCTTCATCTCTCTGCCCCTCGCGAGATAGCCTGGTGAGGCCGCTCCTGAGGAGGTCTTGCGTCGTCCTCCTCGTGAGGCTTGGCCCCTCGCGAGGGTCTTGAATGCCTTGTTGATGAAGATGGGCCGTACGGGCCTGCTAGCAGAGCCACGCCGTGGGCCGCAGACAGGCAAGTCGGGGGACCCCCGTTCCCAGAACGCCGACAACTACAACAGTTGAAGACTCCAATGACTCGAAGAATTTGAAGGCACTGAAGAATTCCTAGAGTAAAGTGACTTGGAAGGCTATGATAGGATCCACTTAAGTTATTCTCGTACTCTTATGAAATTCCTTACTAAGGAAACCCCTGGCTTCCATATTTTAGATGAAGAGCTTCACCCTGAACCAAAGACAACACTATGAAGACTTTCCATGTGGTCCAACTCTTATGGAACTTGTGATACAATTGAAGCGGCCGATAGCTGAGATCAAGGTGTGTTAGAGGAAGACCAGAACATGGAGCATCAAAACTCAAATTTTTGGTCGTCAAGAAAACCTCAAGACAAGAGATATCAACACGGCTATCCATGAGACTATTGCTCGCTTGTGCTATCGTCACAGTGCTGAGTTAAGCATGCATTTCTTTGGAAGGATTGGATGGCAGAAGGCTAATGGAGCACCTATCGCCTTGACGAACGAGCAAAAGATGAAGTTTTCACGTCAGCCGGTGTATCACCAGGATCTGGAGTATTACATCAAGAATTTTCGGATGGACCTTCTGGAAGCCTTATTCGACAAGGAAGTATTTCGTAAAGAGCTCAGAACACAAAAGCTACTTGTAGCCAAGCTGGAGGAGCAAAACCCCAAGATACCGTAGATTCGCCAGGAATTGAAGGACAATAGGACCATGGTTCATGCCAAGGATGTTGAAATCCAGAAGCTTCGAACGCACTAAGGACGTCACAAGAGACTTTGCATCAATAGAGATGATCTGGTAGAAGAACTTGAGAAGATCAAGCACAATCGGAAGAAGCCAGCAAAGACATGAACCAGGACATGAAGAAGCTAGTCTAGCTATAGCCCATGATGAGCGAATAAAGATAAACATTTTGTGATTAGAGTATCTGACCATACCAGCATATGTGGGTGGTAGTACAATAGGATTGATTGAACTGAATGAATGTGTGGAGTTACTCTATATTTTAGCTGTTGTGTCTTTTGTTGGTATGGGTACCTTTTCCCCTCTCTCTCCAATCTTATCTTGACCTTACCCAAAATCCTTGGACCTAATAGATGACGAATGGAGATGAACTCACATTTTCTGGATCGATGACTCAATTGGAGACGGACAAATGGATTCAGAACATGGAAGATCACGTGAGGAATAACACTATAGCCAGAAAGGATATGGCCCAACATGTTCTTCAGTACTTTGAAAAAAGTGCCGCTACTTGGTTGAGTATGTATCAAGCTATCAATGGATGGAAATGAGAAATCACTTGGGAAGAATTTAAGTTGACTCTCCTCAGGTCTCGTATTGTGACCCAAAAACTGAAGCCTTGTGGAAATGAAATGAAGAAACCTTGCATGCAAGCTTTGTGGAGAAATAGGACACAACCATAAAGAACACAAGGATGGATGCCCTCACTACGAAGAAAGTCACCCAACTGAAGAATGCCCAACTAGGCAGATTACTTGTTTCTTGTGTGAAGGGACTACCCACTACCCTGCTCAGTGTCACATCTACCCCAAGGTACATCAAGTCATTCAGCGGAAGAAAGAATCCATCAGGGAAACTTTAGAAAAACCCATGATGAAGGAAGATTTTGAGGACACACCCGAAGAAGACCTAATTGAACCCTGCACTAGGTCATGCTATTCATGTGGAGAAGAAGGACACATCTCCCAGAATTGTCCGAAGGAGGATCTAGTAGAATTCCTGATGGCCCACAAGTATAGGGGGATCAACTGTAGCTCTTTTCAATAAATAAGAGTATCGAACCCAACGAAGAGCAGAAGGAAATGACATGTAGTTTTCAGTAAGGTAGTGTCTGCAAGTGCTGAAATTGTAAGTAGCAGAGTAGTTTGATAGCAAGATAATTTGTAACGAGCAAGTAAAGATAATAGTAACAAAAGTGCAGCAAGATAGCGCAATCCTTTTGAGGTAAAGGACAGGCCAGCACGGTCTCTTATGATAAGCAAAGCGTTATTGAGGGTACGTGGGGATTTCATCTAGCCACTTTCATCATGTTGGTTCGATTTGTGTTCGCTACTTTGATAATTTGATATGTGGGTGGACTAGTGCTTAGGTGCTGTTCTTACTTGAACAAAGCTCCTACTTATGATTAACCCACCCGCAAGCATCCGCAACTACGAGAAAAGTATTAAGGATAAATTCTAACCATATCATTAAACTTTGGGGTCCAATCGGTCCCTTACGGAATAGCGCATAAACTGGGGTTTAAGTTTCTGTCACTCTCGCAACCCACCATCTAATTGCTACTCCACAATGCATTCCCTTAGGCCCAAATATGGTGAAGTGTCATGTAGTCGACGTTCACATGACACCACTAAGGGAATCACAACATACATACTATCAAAATATCTAACACGTATCAAGTTCACATGATTACTTGCAACATGATTTCTCCCGTGACCTCAAGAACAAAAGTGACTACTCACAAATAGTAAACATGCTCATGATCAGAGAAGTATTAAATAGCATATTGGATATAAACATATAATCTTCCACCAAATAAACCATATAGTAATCAACTACAAGATGTAATCAACACTACTTGTCACCCACAAGCACCAATCTATAGTTCCGGCAACAAGATTGAACACAAGAGATGAAATAGGGTTTGAGATGAGAAGGTGCTGTTGAAGATATTGATGGAGATTGCTCTCCCCAAGATGGGAGAGTTGTTGGTGAAGATGATGATGATGATTTCCCCCTCCGGGAGGGAAGTTCCCCCGGTGGAATCGCTCCGCCGGAGGGCAAAATTGCTCGTGCGCAAGTTCCGCCTCGAGGCGGCGGCGCTTCGTCCCGAAAGTCCTCCTCGTATTTTTTCTAGGTCAAAATGACTTATATACCAGAAGATGGGCACCGGAGGTTGGCCGAGGGCCAGGCCCCTGGCACGCCCAGGTGGGTTGTGGCCACCTGGTGGCCCCCCTCTGGTGTTTATTTCTTCCAGTAATTCTTATTTATTCCATAAAAAAATCCCCGTGAAGTTTCAGCTTGTTTGCAGTTGTGCAGAATAGGTAGCCGGACGTAGCTTTTTCAGGTCCAGATTTCCAGCTGCCGGAATTCTCCCTCTTGGTGTGTACCTTGCAAATTATGAGAGAAAAGGCATTAGAATTACTCCAAAAAACATGATTATGGATAAAACATTATAAATAATAGTAAGAAAACATGATGCAAAATGGACGTATCAACTCCCCCAAGCTTAGACCTCGCTTGTCCTCAAGCGAAAACCGAAATCGAAAAAATGTCCACATGCTTTGAGAGATAGGTGTCGATAAAAACAAAATACGGACATAGAAGCATCATGTTGATTATTATACCAGCAACAAAAATAAACATAGGACTTTTATCATAGAACTTTTATCATATACTTCTCATGAATAAGTAATAGTTCATCACACAATCGAAGTATAAAGCAAAAACTCTATTAGAAACCAACAAACTATGTTCTCAGTCAACTTTGCAACTGCAATTCATCATCTCTTTAGGAAGGGTCACGTATCGGAGCCTTTAGGCAAGTCTACATACTCAACCATCATATAGTCTTCTTTGATTGCTAACACTCACCTCGTACCCATGAGCAAAACGTTACAACCGGACACATAGAAGGATAGGGGCTTATAGTTTCTCCTCCCAACAAACTCACCTCAAGGGTGATGTCAACAATAATAACTCATGCTATCTATATTCAACTGGACATATGTGCCTAGATCTTTCCTCACCACATGATGCTTGCCAATGGAGAAAAATAAAAGGAATAGAAGGAAAACTTTGACTCTTTGCATGAAAGTAAATACATAAAAGTAAAAGATAGGCCCTTCGCAGAGGGAAGTAGAGGTTGCCATGCGCTTATTTGTTTGTATGCTCAATCCCTTAGTGCAAAAGAACGTCACGTTGATTACCCCTTAAGATGACAACCTTTATTATGCAGTCTGTCTCTTTTATTCTTTGTCATCCAAGTTCGTACAATGCTCAATTTTCCATTACACTAAATGATCTCACACTTTTAGAAGCAATTTTTATTGCCTTTTTGGACCGATGATGAAAGTGCAACTATCCCTGGGTGGTTTTGGTAATTCCTAACAACATATAGCTCATTGAGCTAACATTATTCCAAGACGAGTATTTCAGGAAAAGCTCAATGGATGGCATGGCATGGATGAGGAAAGTGGATCAATCAAAATTATAAGGACAAAGGATTGGCTCAAGCTTCAAGATCAAGACTCTACATTTTATATTTCAGTGATCCAAGATCACATTGAGTCCATAGGAAAAGCCAATACTATTAAGGACGGATGAGGTGTTGCTTAATGAGCCTCTTGCTTCATGTGCTTAGTGATATGCTCCAAAATCCTCAACTACCTTTCCATATCCACATATGACCTAAACCAAAAGTCAAACTCGGCCCCACCGATTCTTTCTATCCGGAGCCACCGAGTTTCACATGTCATAGCCACTGCCACAAACCCTAGCAAATCGGTCTCACCGATAGGGATCTCAGTCTCACCGAGATGGCATTGCAATTTCTCTGTTTCCCTTCGTAACATTTCGGTCCAACCGAAGTGAGCGATCGGTCCCACCGAGATTGCAATGTAAACTCACTGTTTCCCTTTCGTAACATTTCGGTCCCACCGAAAAGAGTGAATCGGTCCCACCGAGTTTACCTGACCAACTCTCTGGTTAGCTTATTACCAAAATCGGTCCCACCGAGTTTGTGTAATCGGTCACACCGAGATTACGTTATGCCCTAACCCTAACCATATCGGTCCTACCGAGTTGCATCTCAGTCCCACCGAAAATCCTAACGGTCACTAGGTTTGCTGAATCGGTCCGACCGAGTTTAACGATTCGGTCCCATCGAGTTTGGCAGATTGTGTGTAACGGTTAGATTTTGTGTGGAGGCTATATATACCCCTCCACCCACTCTTCATTCGTGGAGAGAGCCATCAGAACAGATCTTCACTTCCAATACACATTTTCTAAGAGAGAACCACCTACACTTGTGTTGAGCTCAAGATATTCCATTCCTACCATATGAATCTTGATCTCTAGCCCTCCCCAAGTTGCTTTCCACTCAAATCTTCTTTCCACCAAATCCAAATCCTGTGAGAGAGAGTTGAGTGTTGGGGAGACTATCATTTGAAGCACAAGAGCAAGGAGTTCATCATCAACACACCATTTGTTACTTCTTGGAGAGTGGTGTCTCCTAGATTGGCTAGGTGTCACTTCGGAGCCTCCGACAAGACTGTGGAGTTGAACCAAGGAGTTTTTAAGGGCAAGGAGATCGCCTACTTCGTGAAGATCTACCGCTAGTGAGGCAAGTCCTTCGTGGGCGACGGCCGTGATGGAATAGGCAAGGTTGCTTCTTCGTGGACCCTTCGTGGGTGGAGCCCTCTGTGGACTCGCGCAACCGTTACCCTCCGTGGGTTGAAGTCTCCATCAACGTGGATGTACGATAGCACAACCTATCGGAACCACGCCAAAACATCCGTGTCTCCAATTGCGTTCGAATCCTCCAAACCCTTCCCTTTACATTCTTGCAAGTTGCATGCTTTACTTTCCGCTGCTCATATACTCTTTGCATGCTTGCTTGAATTGTGTGAAGATTGCTTGACTTGTGCTAAGATAGCTAAAATCTCCCAAGAACTAAAATTGGGAAAAGGATAGGTTTTTATTTGGTCAAGTAGTCTAATCACACCCCCTCTAGACATACTTCCGATCCTACAAGTGGTATCAGAGCTTTGGTCTCCATTTGCTTTGATTTCCATAGCTTTTGGTGGTCATAGCCTTGGTTTCACAACCTAGGAGAGTATGGCGTCTAGCGAGGGAAATTATCACCGTAGAGGTCCTTACTTTGATGGTACTAATTTTGCTAGTTGGAAGCATAAAATGAAAATGCATATTCTTGGACATAACCCCGCCGTTTGGGTTATTGTGTGTGTTGGTTTGCAAGGAGACTTCTTTTATGGGAAAGAACCAAACCATGAAGCTACCGCGGAAGAGTTGAAGATGCTGCAATACAACGCTCAAGCTTGTGATATTCTCTTCAACGGATTGTGCCCCGAAGAATTCAACAAAATCAGCCGTCTTGAGAATGCAAAGGAAATTTGGGATACTTTGATTGATATGCACGAAGGTACCGACTCCGTCAAGGAATCCAAATTGGATGTGCTTCAAAGTCAACTTGACAAGTTCAAAATGAAGGATGGTGAAGGTGTCGCTGAAATGTACTCTAGGCTTGCTCTTATCACAAATGAGATTGCCGGCTTAGGGAGTGAAGAGATGACCGATAGATTCATCATCAAGAAGATCCTAAGAGCCTTGGATGGAAAATATGATACCGTGTGCACATTGATCCAAATGATGCCCAATTACAAAGATCTCAAGCCAACCGAAGTCATTGGAAGAATTGTTGCTCATGAGATGTTACTCAAGGATAAAGAGGAACTTCACAACAAATCAAGTGGTGCTTACAAAGCCTCATGTGAAGCCCCCACATCATCAAGTGAGAAGCAAACTTTCAATGAAGAATTGAGCTTAATGGTGAAGAACTTCAACAAGTTCTACAAGAATAGAAGCAAAGATAGAAGCTCCAAGTCAAGGTCCTACAATGACAAAAGATCTTCTAGTCGAGAGCAAAACTGCTACAATTGTGGAAGACCCGGACACTATTCCAATGAGTGTACGACTCCCTACAAGAGAAGAGAAGACTCTCCCAAAAGAAGAAGCAAAAGAGAGGAATCACCATCTAGATAAAGAAGGAGTAGAGATGATCGTTATGAACGAAGACACTCACGGAGAAGCAAGGATTCGGAAAGAAGAGAAAAGTCATCAAGGAGCTACACAAAATGAAGACATCAAGCTCATGTTGGTGAATGGGTATCCGGCTTCGACTCCGACAACCACTCCGAGAGAAGTTATCACTCCGATTCCGAATATACTCAAGATGAAGGTGTTACCGGTCTAGCACTTGTGTCAACCAACTCCTACGACATATTTGACTCACTAAATGAAGGAGTTGGAACATGCTTCATGGCTAAAGGCCCAAAGGTATCACACCCCGAGTATGTTGATTTCAATAGTGATGAAGATGACTTGTTAGGTGATGATGATTTACTTGTTGACAACTCTAGTGATGAATACTATGATGAAACGTCAATTAATCATGCTAATCAAGATAAAACGAATGACAATGATAAGGAGAAGATTGAGGCTCTAACTAAAGAACTAAACACTCTTAAGTTAGCTCATGAAACTATCTTAGAAGATCATCGAGAACTTTTAAGAACACATGAGAAATTACGCTTTGAAAAGCTCAACCTTGAGCAAGAGCATGAGTTCTTAAAAGCAATCAATGATGATCTTCGTAAGAAAAGTTCTTCTTACATTGCCAAGCGTTTACTCTTATCCTCTTACATGCCTCAAGTCAAGTCTAGTAACAAGAACAAGAAAGATTCTTCCTCTAGTAGTAACAATGATCATGTTAAATCCAATATTGTTTCTTCTAGTAGTTCTCTTGATTCCACTAATGATTCTCTTAGCCAAGTTACACTTGAGCAAGAAAATAGCCTATTGAAGGGAATTATAGAGAAAGGAGTTTACAAGAGCCTTGCCGGGAGTAAGCAATTCGAGGAAATTGTACGCAAGCAAGGAAGGCACCGGAAGAATCAAGGTGTTGGTTTTGAACGAAAGTTCAATGCCAATGGAGTTGAGTGGGAAGAAGATCAATACCCCAAGACAAAGTTCGTTCCTCAACAAGAGAAGTATCATCCTACTTCTTTCAAAGGGACACAAGCTCAAGATGATCTTCCACCACAAGACTACAAGCAAAAAGGCAAGGACAAGCTTCAAGAGGAAATTGATGCATTTGAAGAAGCTCCTAAGACCTTAGTCAAGTGGATTCCCAAGACTACTTCAAGTTCCACTTCATCAAGTACGACTACAACTCCAAGGATTCCCATCAAGATGGTGTGGATCCAAAAGAAGAAGAACTAGAGAGTTCTTGAGGGTGAATCCGCCAACATACTTCACTCTTATCATTTTGGCAAGAACAAGTGCAATCAACTTCCACATCTTGCACTAGTTCAAGGAGTCACAAACCCTCTTGTTGGTAAGTCAAGGGACAAGGTAACCTAAAAGCTTTCATAGACATCATCTTGTGTGTGCATCACTCTATGTCTAGGGATATCCTTGTTTATTCCTTGTGGGACTAACCCATGTAGGTATTGAAAGTTCAATTCACTCCAATGGATAGCTCCAATTGATCTACGTCAACATTGAGCATCCACATCTTCGACATCTACATGAAGTCATCGTCGACAAAACCCAAGGTTAGTTCATCCCTCTTAGGGAGGATATCACATCTAGGGGGAGCTTCACTCTAATAATTGAGCTAAAGCAACTTTAATGATGTGAACACAACAATGCTTTATGTAAAAGTGGTAACCCCACTTGTGCTTAAACGATGAGTATGACCTATGATCAAATGTTCTCATTTGACTCCTAAGTCAATATACTCATATACAGATGACCTAGTCATCGCCAATTGCTTGATAGATGTAGAATTGGTTGTGCATGCTTTGCCACATATTTCAGTTGCTATTTTATTGTGTGAGCATGTTGAGAGCATATTTTACTCATTCGAGGACATCCACTTGTTGTTTTGATTGATTGGTTTTCTTTTTCCTTGCCAAGTGGATGGACAAGAATGCCTAAGAACCTTCTCTAGCTATCTATGCTTTTGTCGTCTCAAACTCTATTCATGCTACATCACAAAATTTGATCAAGTCAGATTCAAACCACTCTGTGTGAGGAGCACTCGGAGTCCTCGATTTGACATAGACTTAAACTTCCAAAACTTCTTTGTGCTTTTCGGTCTGACCGATCCCTACATTTCGGTCATACCGAGATCACTTAGTCGATCTAGGTTTTCATCTCGGTGCAACCGATTTGAACATTTCGGTCACACCGAGTTGCCATAACTGTCAACAATTATGCATCTCGGTGCCACCGAGTTGTTCCACTCGGTCACACTGACAGGGTCGGGCTATATATACTCACGGGCAAAATTTTGGAAATTTCTCTGAAACCTCTTCGTCCGCGCATAGCTCGCTCTGCTTCCTGGGTCTCCGGATCGTCCTCCTCGTTGCCAGCCGCCTCGTGTCGCTGGTCTCCGCCGCTGTCAACGGAATTCGTCTCCGCCGTTGCCGCCATAGCGAGTCCGCCGCCAAACTAGGGTATGGACTAGATCATATTGCTATTCCCCGTCCAATTCCTAGCACATTGTGTTCTTTATGATTCTTGCTACGATTAAAACACTCCTATCCAGTCAAAACAATCCTTAGAATAGTTGAGATTCGAAAATTTAGGTTTAGGTTTCCGCCGAAACCATCTCGGACCCACCGGGTTGCGGAACTTGGTTCCACCGTTTCGGCCACGGCCATTGCACATGTGGTTCTCGGTCTAACCGAGAATTACAAATCGGTGAGACCGAGTTCAGGACTTTGTGAAACTCTAGCAGTCTTGGTGCCACCGAACTGTGACTCGGTCTGACCGAGTTCACCAGTTTTTGGTTCCAAAAGCTGCTTCGGTATCACCGAGTTTGCAAATCGGTCGATCCGAAATGCTTTCTGTGGAAAACTGAAACTAAGTTTTTGACTCATTCTTTTGCAAAAATCTCTGCATTTTGTGATGCTCATCCACTCTATCTCATCTATAAACTATTCATAGGGCCAGCAGTCTGAATTTGCAACATGCCTGATCAGAGTGATAGCCAGAACAGACCTGAGGAGCAGGCTCATTTGAGTGAGGGCACTAGTCCCTCTAGCAGTTCTGATGAGGGTAGCAGAAGCACCCCAAGCAATCTGCCTAAAGCTGCCACTAGAGCAAACAAGAAGAGAACTTCTGAATTAGAGGATGAGGACTATGTGGCAGAAGAGGAAGCCACATCCAAGAAGAAGGTGCTCAAGAAAGAGTATGGCTCAGCTGCAGCTATCAAGCCTGGAATGCAGAAAAAGGCACCTGCAAGAAGAGTTCCCACCTCTAAGCCTAGGAAGGCTGTAACTGAAGAAACCATGAAGCTCACCATGGAATCAGAAGAGGAAGCAAGTGGCCAGGATAAGAAGAAGAAGAAGAGAGTCAGAACTACCACTGCCAGAGTTCTTGGCAAACCCTCCATGAGGAGAGACTCAGATGAACAAGAGGAAGAAGAGGTTGCTGCTCCAGCACCAAAGGCACAAAAACTCATGGGTGATGCCATAAGGTGAGGGGCTACTGCATCCAAGCCCAAGGAAGCACCCAAAGCTGCATCTAAGCCCAAGAGTGCACCAAAGAGAAATACCAAGAACATATCTGCTGCTGAAAAGAACAAGGCCCCAGTGTCTGACATTGCTGAAGAAGAAGAAGGTCAAGTGCTCAGGAAGCTCAAGCCCAAGATCCCAGACCACAATGATGCTCATCCTGTGGCTAAGGACATGAAAATTAGAAGAGATTCAGGGCTGAAGAAGTGGAGAGAAGCAGATCCATATGCTTCAAGGAGAAGAACTGCTGTGGATTACAGGTTTCATACCAAGGAATAGCAAGACTTCTATGAGACAGTGCTGTTGGATAAGAAGCCCATAGTATGTGACATGAGATGGGTTGATTGGGAGTACATCAAGGAGAACGAAGAACACTATCCTGGAGTGTATGACAGCTTCAAGGGTTGTGGAGTTGCAGACTTTGTTGGGCAAAAGCTCACAAAGTGGAATGCGGATCTCATCATGCAATTCTACTCCACATCACACTTCTATCCAGATGGCAGGATAGTGTGGATGTCAGAAGGAACCAGATATCAGTCTACAGTTGCTGAATAGGCACAACTGATCAATGCCCCAGAAGAGCAGGAAGATGACCTGGACATCTATGCAAAGAAGAAGATGGATCACAATTCCATGTCCAACATGTACAAGGAGATCCCAAACAAAGCACTTGACACTTTCAAGTTTGGCTCAGTACATTACCTTCTGTCAGGGCTGCCCACTATTAACTGGATTCTGAGGCATACTCTATTGCCCAAGTCAGGTGATCACAAGATGATCCGAGGCCATGCAATAAACATGCTCCACATATTTGATGTGCCACAAAAATTCAAGGTGATGAGCCTCATGGTAGAGACCATTAAGAGGACAGCAGCTGATCAGAAGAGGAGATGTGGATATGCCCCACAAATTCAAGAGCTGATAAACTCAAAGATGGGCACAGGCACATACCTGCTGGACAAGGAACACCTGCCCATCCATCCAGACTTTGAAGACAATCAGGTTGTCATGAATGAGAATGAACCATCATCTGCACATGCTCAAGCAAAGAAGGAGAAGGCAAAGATGGAGAAAGCTGCCAAGATGCCAACTCAAGAGGAGGCATCTGAGTACTTCTTGAAGAACAAGTAGGAACAACTCAGTTACCTGATAGCATCCACTCTGAGAATTGAGAAAGGACTGGCCACCCTGACTCGAAACGAAGAGAGCCTGGAAAGAATCATGGAACAGAAGTTCTATGACCTAGATGTGAAGGTGACAGAGATTCAGTCTGCCGTGGAATAACTACAAGATGATATGCAGGAGAGGAAGGGGAAGAACACAACTGATGCATTTGCCAGAGTGCCCAGAGCTCAGAGATCATCTGCAGTGCCAGTTCCTGACACCAGAGCCACCACTTCTGCACCAGCTACAGCTTCAGTTCCACCAGCTCCAGCTCCTACCCCAGCAGCTCCAACCACTTCTACTGAAGCCTTTGTCCTTGGCGTTATCCGGACTCCACCAACTGAAGACCAAGCCTGAGATTCGTTTAGTACTATGCATTTTCTCTGAACTTTTTGGTAACTTGTTGCCAAAGGGGGAGAAAAATGTATAGATCATAGGCTTTGAGAGAGAGAGAGAGAGTTTGCATTTGTTCTCTCTTGTCTTCTTGGTTGAACTTTATTTGCTTTTGAGTGCTTGAGATACTATGCCGTAATTTGTGAGACATTGATGATCATGTGTTTGATCATAAGCTACACTTAATGCTTGTTGGATGTTATTATCAGTTTATCCTTATTTTGATCATTCACTTTGCTTGGTGATGAGTGCATGTATTTAATTATTATAATTTTGAGCGCTCCACCAAGATGTATGTGACATGGAAGAGTAACCCATGATTCTAACTCTTTGTGCATTTGCAGTCCAAAGCAAATCTTAAAATATGCACAAATTTTGGGGGAGCTCTTACTTATCACATACTTCTCAAAGCGACGATATATTTCATTCTTATTATCTTTTGTCAAAGCTTTGATCTATATGTTGTCATCAATTAAAAAAAGGGGGAGATTGAAAGTGCAACTATCCCCGAGTGGTTTTTGGTAATTCCTAACAACATATAGCTCATTGAGCTAACATTATTCCAAGACGAGTATTTCAGGAAAAGTTCAATAGATGGCATGGCATGGATGAGGAAAGTGGATCCCTCAAAATTATAAGGAAAAAGGATTGGCTCAAACTTCAAGATCAAGACTCTACATTTTATATTTTAGTGATCCAAGATCACATTGAGTCCATAGGAAAAGCCAATACTATTAAGGAGGGATGAGGTGTTGCTTAATGAGCCTCTTGCTTCATGTGCTTAGTGATATGCTCCAAAATCCTCAACTACCTTTCCATATCCACATATGACCTAAACCAAAAGTCAAACTCGGCCCCACCGATTCTTCCTATCCGGAGCCACCGAGTTTCACATGTCATAGCCACTGCCACAAACCCTAGCAAATCGGTCTCACCGATAGGGACCTCGGTCTCACCGAGATGGGATTGCAATTTCTCTGTTTCCCTTCATAACGTTTCGGTCCAACCGAAGTGAGCGACCGGTCCCATCGAGATTGCAATGTAAACTCATTGTTTCCCTTTCGTAACATTTCGGTCCCACCGAAAAGTGCGAATCGGTCCCACAGAGTTTACCAGACCAACTCTCTGGTTAGCTTATTACCAAAATTGGTACCACTGAGTTTGTGTAATCGGTCACACCGAGATTACGTTATGACCTAACCCTAACCATATCGGTCCTACCGAGTTGCATCTCAGTCCCACCGAAAATCCTAACGATCAGTAGGTTTGCTGAATCGGTCCGACCGAGTTTAACGATTCGGTCCCACCGAGTTTGGCAGATTGTGTGTAACGGTTAGATTTTGTGTGGAGGCTATATATACCCCTCCACCCACTCTTCATTCGTGGAGAGAGCCATCAGAACAGATCTTTACTTCCAATACACATTTTCTGAGAGAGAACCACCTACACTTGTGTTGAGCTCAAGATATTCCATTCCTACCATATGAATCTTGATCTCTAGCCCTCCCCAAGTTGCTTTCCACTCAAATCTTCTTTCCACCAAATCCAAATCCCGTGAGAGAGAGTTGAGTGTTGGGGAGACTATCATTTGAAGCACAAGAGCAAGGAGTTCATCATCAACACACCATTTATTACTTCTTGGAGAGTGGTGTCTCCTAGATTGGCTAGGTGTCACTTGGGAGCCTCCGACAAGATTGTGGAGTTGAACCAAGGAGTTTGTAAGGGCAAGGAGATCGCCTACTTCATGAAGATCTACCGCTAGTGAGGCAAGTCCTTCGTGGGCGAAGGCCGTGATGGAATATACAAGGTTGCTTCTTCGTGGACCCTTCGTGGGTGGAGCCCTCCGTGGACTCGCGCAACCGTTACCCTCCGTGGGTTGAAGTCTCCATCAACGTGGATGTACGATAGCACCACCTATCGGAACCACGCCAAAACATCCGTGTCTCCAATTGCGTTTGAATCCTCCAAACCCTTCCCTTTACATTCTTGCAAGTTGCATGCTTTACTTTCCCCTGCTCATATACTCTTTGCATGCTTTCTTGAATTGTGTGAAGATTGCTTGACTTGTGCTAAGATAGCTAAAATCTGCCAAGAACTAAAATTGGGAAAAGGATAGGTTTTTATTTGGTCAAGTAGTCTAATCACGCCCCCTCTAGACATACTTCCGATCCTACAGATGACAACTTACTTGAGGGATCTTGCTCAATCCCTAGATAGGTATGGTGGACACTTGAAAGTAAGATTTGGGTTTAAGGGTTTTTGGATGCACAAGTAGTAGCTCTACTTAGTGCAGAACTTTTGGCTAGCAAAGATAGGGGGCAAGCACCACATGTTGAAGGATCTATGACAATATGACTTCTATGTGAATATAAACAAACATAAACCATTAAGTTGTCTTCCTTTTCCAACATCAACAATTTTGGCATATAATATTCTGATGAGGGCTCACAATCACAAAAGATTTCTAGGATAGTATATTTATATGTGAATATTCTCTTCCCTTATTAATTCTTTCATGAGTTGCATCATTGACTAATACTATGTTTGTCAACCTCTAACAAAATTTTCTACTTATACTTTTCCTTATGTGGTGCCATCACCTACCATAGGATTAGTATATAATCTTATTGATTTATTTCTTTCCTTTCTTTTTCTATTTCCTTTCTCTTTCTCTTTCTTTATTTCTTTTCTTTTATTTGCGACAAGAAAGTAAATAATGCAAAAACTCAAACTAAACTTTATTATATAACTTGCACATGATTACAAGGATAGATCACTAAGCAAACTATCAAAGAAGAGAGGATCAAACTAAACTTTTATTCATCAAATGCAAAAGATCGAACTAAAATAAGTAAAAGTAATAAGATAGTGTGATGATACGATACCCGGGCACCTCCGCGAAGCTTGGTGGAAGCCAAGGGGAGTCCCCATACTTGATTCTCAATTCTCCTTTGGTGGTGAAGAAGATGATGGTGATGAAGGAGAGATCTTGTCCTCGGATTTCCATGGTAGTGGTCCACCATCATAAGAGGAGGAGTGAGTCTCACGGGTCCTGCAACTAGCAGCCAAACTCATACCTTTAAACCTCGCCTCATATTCAAAGACTTGGTTTTGGAGGTCATAGATCTGGCTTTGGAGGAAGTTGATTTGCTCGTTGAGCGTGAAGACGATGTCCTTCATGGGCTTGCCATCCACCTTGAGATCAAAGGAAAGGTCCGCGATCATAAGGTGATTAGCATTGAGCCCATGCTCTACCATCCCCTTGCACTGGAAGACTTCCTGCTCCATGGCTTCAAGCCTGGCCTCCACGGTTCTCGTGCCATTGGGACCTTGCTCATCGGGGATGTACAACACCCCCTCATGCATCTAGATGGTTTGAGGGTGCTGCACCACCTCCCGCAGATAAGGGTTGATGACGTTCTTGAAGAACTTGTCCTTGGAGGAGCTTGAAGAGGCCACGGTAGATGGGATCTGATAGAAAACAACAAGGAAAAAGAGAACAGAGGATTGCTCCGCGACACGGTGGTCAACAGGTTTGGGAAGTATATATAGATTTTTTTATCTTGGAGGACAAGTATAGGGTAGAAAAACGGAGTACGGAAGGTGTCCTAGGTGGGCGCAACCCACCTGGGCGCGCCAGGCAAGCCTGGTGTGCCCTAGTGTATTGTGCCCACCAGGGTACGCTTCCTGAAAGTTTATTTATTCCTAAAATTCTTAAATATTCCCAAAATGAGAAAAAAATATTTTTGCGGATTTTTCGGAGTTAGTTTACTTACCATATCATGTACCTCCTTATTGTCACGATTCTAGAGTGTTCCAGAAGGACTTTTTTATGTGCTGTTCCGGTGTCAATGTTTGGATAATATTACTTTCAACATTAATAGGCGTACCTGAGATGTAATGCTTTCTTCGTTGCCCATTGACAACCTTCGGGTTAGTACCTTCGGAATTATTTATTTTGATGGCTCCAGACCGGTAAACCTCCTCAATGACATATGCACCTTCCCATCTTGATAGGAGTTTTCCTGCAAAGAATCTAAAATGAGAGTTGTACAAAAGAACATATTCTCCAACTTTAAACTCACGCTTTTGAATTCTTTTGTCATGCCACCTTTTAACTTTTTCTTTAAATAATTTTGCATTTTCATAAGCTTGGGTTCTCCATTCATCTAGAGAGCTAATATCAAATAAGCTCTTTTCACTAGCAAGTTTGAAATCATAATTGAGCTCTTTAACTGCCCAATATGCTTTATGTTCTAACTCAAGAGTAGACATGCCCATAGGATTTTTATATGCTGTTCTATAAGCCCAAAGTGCATCATCTAATTTCTTAGACCAATTATTCCTGGACCTATTGACAGTCTTTTGCAAAACTAATTTTATTTCTCTATTGCTAAGTTCAACTTGACCACTAGACTGGGGATGATAGGGTGATGCAATTCTATGGTTAACATCATACTTGGCAAGCATCTTACGGAAAGCACCATGAATAAAGTGTGAACCAACATCAGTCATTAAATATCTAGGGACTCCAAACCTTGGGAAAATAACGTCCTTAAGCATTTTAATAGAGGTGTTGTGATGAGCACTACTAGTTGGAATAACTTCTACCCATTTAGTAACATAATCAACAGCAACCAAAATATGTGTATACCCATTAGAGGAAGCAAAAGGTCCCATGTAATAAAATCCCCAAACATCAAATGGTTCATCAACAAGAGAATAATTCATAGGCATTTCTTGACGCTTTCTGATATTGCCTATTCTTTGACATTCATCACAAGATGAGACAAACTTACGGGCATCCTTGAAGAGAGTAGGCCTATAAAATCCAGACTGCAATACCTTGTGAACAGTTCTATCTCCAGCATGATGCCATCCATAAGCCTTGGAGTGACATTTCCGTAGGATTTTTCCCTGTTCTTGCTCAGGTACACAACGTCTAATAATACCATCTACTCCTTCTTTATAAAGATGTGGGCCATTCCAAAAGTAATGTCATAGAAGAATTTTTTCTTTTGTTGGTATGTAAAGTTAGGTGGTAAATATTTAGAAACAATGTAATTAGCATAATCAGCATACCAAGGAGTACTATGAGAAACATTTATTGCAGCTAATTGCTCATCAGGAAAACTATCATCAATAGGTAGTGGGTCATCAAGCACATTTTCAAGCCTACACAAGTTATTAGCTACTGGGTTATCAACTCCTTTTCTATCAATGATATGTAAATAAAATTCTTGCAACAAGAGAACCCATCGAATAAGTCTAGGTTTAGCATCTTTCTTTTCCATAAGATATTTAATAGTAGCATGGTCTGTGTCGGTGGAAACAACACCTATGGAATCACTGGGATCCCTTCTACAAATGGTGGGCACGGGGTTGTGCAAAGAGCGGGTCTGGTAGTCAGCACAAGGATCATTTACCCAGGTTTGGGCCGCGAGGATGCGTAATACCCTAGTCCCGCTTTGGTGTATATTTGAGCATTCTTGAGCTCTCGAACTAACTGTGGTGCGTGCGTAGTCCAAAAGATCCAAATCCCCCTCCAGTACACCTCGGTCCTCCTTTTATAGTCAAAAAGAGGTCACCACACTGGCACACAGGAGGTGGAAAGGTATACAGTGTACAAGCTTATCGCCTGTCATTACGGGACAAGGCGCATTAAATGCGCTCCTTAGGTGTCCCGTTGCTTTATTGGGGACGGCAGCGAGGCCCGTCCCGTCCGTCGCCGCTCCGCCTCGCTCCGACACGCGTCCATGCCAACGAGGCATGCAGGGCCACGTAGGCTGGCTGGCTGCTGAGATGGTGTGGTGGTAGGGTCTTCATGAAGATCTTGAAAGTGCAACTATCCCTGGGTGGTTTTGGTAATTCCTAACAGCATATAGCTCATTGAGCTAACATTATTCCAAGATTAATATTTCAGGAAAAGCTCAATGAATGGCATGGCATGGATGAGGAAAGTGGTCCCTCAAAATATTAAGGACAAACGATTGGCTCAAGCTCAAAAGCTCAAGACTCTACATTTTACATTTTAGTGATCCAAGATCACATTGAGTCTATAGGAAAAGCCAATACTATCAAGAAGGGATGAGGTGTTGCTTAATGAGCCTCTTGCTTCATGTGCTTAGTGATATGCTCCAAAACCCTCAACTACCTTCCCACATCCACATATGACCTAAACCAAAATTCAAACTCGGCCCCACCGATTCTATCTATCCGGCACCACCGAGTTTCAATTATCATAGCCACTGCCACAAACCCTAGGCAAATCGGTCTCACTGATAGGGATCTCGGTCTCACCGAGATGGGATTGTAATCTCTCTGTTTCCCTTCTTAATGTTTCGGTCTAACCGAAGTGAGCGATCGGTCCCACCGAGATTGCAATGTAAACTCTCTGTTTCCCTTTTGTAACATTTCGGTCTCACCGAGATGAGCGAATCGGTCCCACCGAGTTTACCTGACCAACTCTCTGGTTAGCTTATTACCAAAATCGGTCCCACCGAGTTTGTGTAATCGGTCACACCGAGATTACGTTATGCCCTAACCCTAACCATATCGGTCCTACCGAGTTGCATCTCAGTCCCACCGAAAATCCTAACAGTCACTAGGTTTGCTGAATCGGTCCGACTGAGTTTAACCATTCGGTCCCACCGAGTTTGGCTAATAGTGTGTAACGGTTAGATTTTGTGTGGAGGCTATATATACCCCTCCACCCACTCTTCATTCATGGAGAGAGCCATCAGAACACTGTTGGGAAACGTAGTAATTTCAAAAAAAATCCCTACGCACACGCAAGATCATGGTGATGCATAGCAATGAGAGGGGAGAGTGTTGTCTACGTACCCTCGTAGACCGAAACGGAAGCGTTGACACAACGTAGAGGAAGTAGTCGTACGTTCTCCTCGCGATCAACCGATCACAGCACCGTTACTCCGGCACCTCCGAGTTCTTGGCACACGTTCAGCTCGATGACGATCCCCGGGCTCCGATCCAGCAAAGCGTCGGGGAAGAGTTCCGTCAGCACGACGGCATGGTGACGATCTTGATGTGTTACCGGCGCAGGGCTTCGCGTAAGCACTGCAACGATATGATTGAGGTGGAATTTGGTGGAAGGGGGCACCGCACACGGTTAAGGAACGATCCGTAGATCAACTTGTGTGTCTATGGGGTGCCCCCTGCCCCTGTATATAAAGGAGCCAAGGGGGAGGGGCTGGCCGGCCAAGCCTGGCGCGCCAGGAGAGTCCTACTCCCTCTGGGAGTAGGATTCCCCCCCCCAATCCTAGCTGGACTAGGATTCTCCAAGGGGGAGAGAGAGAGAGGGGGACGGCCACCTCTCCTAGTCCTAATAGGACTAGGGGAAGGGGGGGAGGCGCGCAGCCCATGAGGGCAGCCCTCTCTCCTCTCCACCAAGGCCCATGTTGGCCCATCATGCTCCCGGGGGGTTCCGGTAACCCTCCCGGTATTCCGGTAAAATCCTGATTTCACCTGGAACTCATCCGATGTCCAAACATAGGCTTCCAATATATCATTCTTTACGTCTCGACCATTTCGAGACTCCTCGTCACGTCCGTGATCACATCCGGGACTCCGAACTCCTTCGGTACATCAAAATGCATAAACTCATAATAACTGTCATCGTAACGTTAAGCGTGCGGACCCTACGGTTCGAGAACAATGTAGACATGACCGAGACACGTCTCCGGTCAATAACCAATAGCGGGACCTGGATGCCCATATTGGCTCCTACATATTCTACGAAGATCTTTATCGGTCAGACCGCATAACAACATACGTCGTTCCCTTTGTCATCGGTATGTTACTTGCCCGAGATTCGATCGTCGGTATCCAATACCTAGTTCAATCTCGTTACCGGCAAGTCTCTTTACTCGTTCCGTAATACATCATCTCACAACTAACACATTAGTTGTAATGCTTGCAAGGCTTATGTGATGTGCATTACCGAGAGGGCCTAGAGATACCTCTCCGACAATCGGAGTGACAAATCCTAATCTCGAAATACGCCAACCCAACATGTACCTTCGGAGACACCTGTAGAGCACCTTTATAATCACCCAGTTACGTTGTGACGTTTGGTAGCACACAAAGTGTTCCTACGGTAAACGGGAGTTGCATAATCTCATAGTTAAAGGAACATGTATAAGTCATGGATAAAAGCAATAGCAACATACTAAACGATCGGGTGCTATGCTAATGGAATGGGTCATGTCAATCAGATCATTCAACTAATGATGTGATCTCGTTAATCAAATAACAACTCTTTGTTCATGGTTAGGAAACATAACCATCTTTGATTAATGAGCTAGTCAAGTAGAGGCATACTAGTGACACTCTGTTTGTCTATGTATTCACACATGTATTATGTTTCCTGTTAATACAATTCTAGCATGAATAATAAACATTTATCATGAATTAAGGAAATAAATAATAACTTTATTATTGCCTCTAGGGCATATTTCCTTCAGTCTCCCACTTGCACTAGAGTCAATAATCTAGTTCACATCGCCATGTGATTTATCAGCAATAGTTCACATCACCATGTGATTAACACCCATAGTTCACATCGATATGTGACCCACACCCAAAGGGTTTACCAGATTCAGTAATCTAGTTCACATCGCTATGTGATTAACACCCAAAGAGTACTACGGTGTGATCATGTTTTGCTTGTGAGAGAAGTTTAGTCAACGGGTCTGCCACATTCAGATCCGTTATGTATTTTGCAATTTTCTATGTCTACAATGCTTTGCACGGAGCTACTTTAGCTAATTGCTCCCACTTTCAATATGTATCTAGATTGAGACTT
Source organism: Aegilops umbellulata (assembly GCA_032464435.1). NCBI lineage: Eukaryota > Viridiplantae > Streptophyta > Magnoliopsida > Poales > Poaceae > Aegilops > Aegilops umbellulata. The sequence continues at coordinate 400,325,930 of CP136056.1, read as the reverse complement.
AGAGTCATCTAGATTAGTGTCAAAATTTGCATCGACGTAACCCTTTACGACGAACCTTTTGTCACTTCCATAATCGAGAAACATATCCTTATTCCACTAAGGATAATTTTGACCGTTGTCCAGTGATCTACTCCTAGGTCACCATTGTTCTCCCTTGCTTAACTCAGTGTAGGGTATACAATAGATCTGGTAAACAGCATGGCATACTTTATAGAACCTATGGCCGAGGCATAGGGAATGACTTTCATTCTCTTTCTATCTTCTGCCGTGGTTAGGCTTTGAGTCTTACTCAATTTCACACCTTGTACCACAGGCAAGAACCCTTTCTTTGCCTGATCCATTTTGAACTTCTTCAAAACTTTGTCAAGGTATGTGCTTTGTGAAAGTCCTATTAAGCGTCTTGATCTATCTCTATAGATCTTAATGCCCAATATGTAAGCAGCATCACCGAGGTCTTTCATTGAAAAACTCTTATTCAAGTATCCCTTTATGCTATCCAGAAATTCTATATTATTTCCGATCAGTAATATGTCATCCACATACAATATCAGAAATGCTACAGAGCTCCCACTCACTTTCTTGTAAATACAGGCTTCTCCAAAAGTCTGTATAAAACCAAATGCTTTGATCACACTATCAAAGCGTTTATTCCAACTCCGAGAGGCTTGCACCAGTCCATAAATGGATCGCTGGAGCTTGCACACTTTGTTAGCTTCCTTTGGATCGACAAAACCTTCTGGTTGCATCATATACAACTCTTCTTCCAGAAATCCATTCAGGAATGCAGTTTTGACATCCATTTGCCAAATTTCATAATCATAAAATGCGGCAACTGCTAACATGATTCGGACAGACTTAAGCATCGCTACGGGTGAGAAAGTCTCATCGTAGTCAATCCCTTGAACTTGTCGAAAACCTTTTGCAACAAGTCGAGCTTTATAGACAGTAACATTACCATCAGCGTCAGTCTTCTTCTTAAAAATCCATTTATTCTCAATTTCTTGCCGATCATCGGGCAAGTCAACCAAAGTCCACACTTTGTTCTCATACATGGATCCCATCTCAGATTTCATGGCCTCAAGCCACTTTGCGGAATCTGGGCTTACCATCGCTTCTTCATAGTTCGTAGGTTCATCATGGTCTAGTAACATGACTTCCAAAATAGGATTACCGTACCACTCTGGTGCGGATCTTACTCTGGTTGATCTACGAAGTTCAGTAGAATCTTGATCTGAAGTTTCATGATCATTATCATTAGCTTCCTCCCTATTTGGTGTAGGTGTCACAGAAACTGATTTCTGTGACGTACTACTTCTCAATAAGGGAGTAGATACAGTTATCTCATCAAGTTCTACTTTCCTCCCATTCACTTCTCTCGAGAGAAACTCCTTCTCTAGAAAGTTTCCGAATTTAGCAACAAAAATCTTGCCTTCGGATCTGTGATAGAAGGTGTACCCAACAGTCTCCTTTGGGTATCCTATGAAAACACATTTTTCCGATTTGGGTTCGAGCTTATCAGGTTGAAGCTTTTTCACATAAGCATCGCAGCCCCAAACTTTAAGAAACGACAACTTTGGTTTCTTGCCAAACCACAGTTCATAAGGCGTCGTCTCAACGGATTTTGATGGTGCCCTATTTAACGTGAATGCGGCCGTCTCTAAAGCATAACCCCAAAACGATAGCGGTAAATCGGTTAGAGACATCATAGATCGCACCATATCCAGTAAAGTACGATTACGACGTTCGGACACACCATTACGTTGTGGTGTTCCGGGTGGCGTGAGTTGCGAAACTATTCCGCATTGTTTCAAATGTAGACCAAACTCGTAACTCAAATATTCTCCTCCACGATCAGATCGTAGAAACTTTATTTTCTTGTTACGATGATTTTCCACTTCACTCTGAAATTCTTTGAACTTTTCAAATGTTTCAGACTTGTGTTTCATTAAGTAGATATACCCATATCTGCTCAAATCATCTGTGAAGGTTAGAAAATAATGATACTTGTCGCGAGCCTTAATATTCATCGGACCATATACATCAGTATGTATGATTTCCAACAAATCTGTTGCTTGCTCCATTGTTCCGGAGAACGGCGTTTTAGTCATCTTGCCCAAGAGGCATGGTTCGCAAGCATCAAGTGATTCATAATCAAGTGATTCCAAAATCCCATCAGCATGGAGTTTCTTCATGTGCTTTACACCAATATGACCTAAACGGCAGTGCCACAAATAGGTTGCACTATCATTATTAACTTCGCATCTTTTGGTTTCAATATTATGAATATGTATATCACTACGATCGAGATCCAATGAACTATCTTCATTGGTGTGTATGACCATAGAAGGTTTTATTCATGTAAACAGAACCACAATTGTTCTCTAACTTAAATGAATAACTGTATTGCAATTAACATGATCAAATCATATTCATGCTCAACGCAAACACCAGATAACACTTATTTAGTTTCAACACTAATCCCGAAAGTATAGGGAGTGTGTGATGATGATCATATCAATCTTGGAACCACTTCCAACACACATCGTCACCTTGCCCTTTAACTAGTCTTTGTTTATTCTGCAACTCCCGTTTCGAGTTACTAATCTTAGCAACTTGAACTAGTACCAAATACTGAGGGGTTGCTATGAACACTAGTAAAGTACACATTAATAACATGTATATCAAATATACTTATGTTCACTTTGCCATCCTTCTTATCCGCCAATCACTTGGGGTAGTTCCGCTTCCAGTGACCAGTCCCTTTGCAGTAGAAGCACTTAGTCTCAGGCTTAGGACCAGACTTGGGCTTTTTCACTTGAGCAGCAACTTGTTTGCCGTTCTTCTTGAAGTTCCCCTTCTTTCCTTTTGCCCTTTTCTTGAAACTAGTGATCTTGTCAACCATCAACACTTGATGTTTTTCTTTGATTTCTACCTTCGTCGATTTTTAGCATCGCGAAGAGCTTGGGAATATTTTCCGTTATCCCTTGCATATTATAGTTCATCTCGAAGTTCTACTAACTTGGTGATGGTGACTAGAGAATTCTGTCAATCACTATCTTATCTGGAAGATTAACTCCCACTTGATTCAAGCGATTGTAGTACCCAGACAATCTGAGCACATGCTCACTAGTTGAGCGATTCTCCTCCATCTTTTAGCTATAGAACTTGTTGGAGACTTCATATCTCTCAACTCGGGTATTTGCTTGAAATATTAACTTCAACTCCTGGAACATCTCATATGCTCCTTGACGTTCAAAACGTCTTTGAAGTCCCGATTCTAAGCAGTTAAGCATGGTGCACTAAACTATTAAGTGGTCATCATATTGAGCTAGCAAAACGTTCATAATGTCTGCATCTGCTCCTGCAATAGGTCCGTCACCTAGCGGTGCATCAAGGACATAATTCTTCTGTGCAGCAATGAGGATAAACCTCAGATTACGGATCCAATCCGCATCATTGCTACTAACATTTTTCAACACAATTTTCTCTAGGAACATATCAAAATAAACACAGGGAAGCAACAATGCGAGCCATTGATCTACAACATAGATATGCTAATACTACCAGGACTAAGTTCATGATAAATTAAAGTTCAATTAATCATATTACTTAAGAACTCCCACTTAGATAGACATCCCTCTAATCTTCTAAGTGATCACGTGATCCAAATCAACTAAACCATAACCGATCATCACGTGAAATGGCTTAGTCTTCAATGGTGAACATCATTATGTTGATCATATCTACTATATGATTCACGCTCGACCTTTCGGTCTCCGTGTTCCGAGGTCATATCTTATATGCATAGCTCGTCAAGTATAACCTGAGTATTCCGCGTGTGCAACTGTTTTGCACCCGTTGTATTTGAACGTAGAACCTATCACACCCGATCATCACGTGGTGTCTCAGCACGAAGAACTTTTGCAACGGTGCATACTCAGGGAGAACACTTCTTGATAATTAGTGAGAGATCATCTTATAATGCTACCGTCAATCAAAGCAAGATAAGATGCATAAAAGATAAACATCACATGCAATCAATATAAGTGATATGATATGGCCATCATCATCTCGTGCTTGTGATCTCCATCTTCGAAGCACCGTCATGATCACCATCGTCACCGGCGCGACACCTTGATCTTCATCGTAGCATCGTTGTCGTCTCGCCAATCTTATGCTTCCACGACTATCACTACCGCTTAGTAATAAAGTAAAGCATTACATCGCGATTGCATTGCATACAATAAAGCGACAACCATATGGCTCCTGCCAGTTGCCGATAACTCGGTTACAAAACATGATCATCTCATACAATAAAATTTAGCATCATGTCTTGACCATATCACATCACAACATGCCCTGCAAAAACAAGTTAGACGTCCTCTACTTTGTTGTTGCAAGTTTTACGTGGCTGCTACGGGCTTAAGCAATAACTCATCTTACCTACGCATCAAAACCACAACGATAGTTTGTCAAATAGACTCCGTTTTAACCTTCTCAAGGACCGGGCGTAGCCACACTCGGTTCAACTAAAGTTGGAGAGACAGTCTTCCGCAAGCCATCTATGTGCAAAGCACGTCGAGGGAACCGGTCTCGCGTAAGCGTACGCGTAAGGTTGGTCCGGATCGTCTCGTCCAACAATACCGCTGAACCAAAGTATGACATGCTGGTAGGCAGTATGACTTGTATCGTCCACAACTCACTTGTGTTCTACTCGTGCAAATAACATCAAACCATAAAAACCTAGGCTCGGATGCCACTGTTGGGAAACGTAGTAATTTCAAAAAAAATTCCTACGCACACGCAAGATCATGGTGATGCATAGCAACGAGAGGGGAGAGTGTTGTCTACGTACCCTCGTAGACCGAAACGGAAGCGTTGACACAACGTAGAGGAAGTAGTCGTACGTTCTCCTCGCGATCAACCGATCACAGCACCGTTACTCCGGCACCTCCGAGTTCTTGGCACACGTTCAGCTCGATGACGATCCCCGGGCTCCGATCCAGCAAAGCGTCGGGGAAGAGTTCCGTCAGCACGACGGCGTGGTGACGATCTTGATGTGTTACCGGCGCAGGGCTTCGCCTAAGCACTGCAACGATATGATCGAGGTGGAATTTGGTGGAAGGGGGCACCGCACACGGTTAAGGAACGATCCGTAGATCAACTTGTGTGTCTATGGGGTGCCCCCTGCCCCTGTATATAAAGGAGCCAAGGGGGAGGGGCTGGCCGGCCAAGCCTGGCGCGCCAGGAGAGTCCTACTCCCTCTGGGAGTAGGATTCCCCCCCAATCCTAGGTGGACTAGGATTCTCCAAGGGGGAGAGAGAGAGAGGGGGCCGGCCACCTCTCCTAGTCCTAATAGGACTAGGGGAAGGGGGGGAGGCGCGCAGCCCATGAGGGCAGCCCTCTCTCCTCTCCACCAAGGCCCATGTTGGCCCATCATGCTCCCGGGGGGTTCCGGTAACCCTCCCGGTATTCCGGTAAAATCCTGATTTCACCTGGAACTCATCCGATGTCCAAACATAGGCTTCCAATATATCATTCTTTACGTATCGACCATTTCGAGACTCCTCGTCACGTCCGTGATCACATCCGGGACTCCGAACTCCTTCGGTACATCAAAATGCATAAACTCATAATAACTGTCATCGTAACGTTAAGCGTGCGGACCCTACGGTTCGAGAACAATGTAGACATGACCGAGACACGTCTCCGGTCAATAACCAATAGCGGGACCTGGATGCCCATATTGGCTCCTACATATTCTACGAAGATCTTTATCGGTCAGACCGCATAACAACATACGTCGTTCCCTTTGTCATCGGTATGTTACTTGCCCGAGATTCGATCGTCGGTATCCAATACCTAGTTCAATCTCGTTACCGGCAAGTCTCTTTACTCGTTCCGTAATACATCATCTCACAACTAACACATTAGTTGTAATGCTTGCAAGGCTTATGTGATGTGCATTACCGAGAGGGCCCAAAGATACCTCTCCGACAATCGGAGTGACAAATCCTAATCTCGAAATACGCCAACCCAACATGTACCTTCGGAGACACCTGTAGAGCACCTTTATAATCACCCAGTTACGTTGTGACGTTTGGTAGCACACAAAGTGTTCCTACGGTAAACGGGAGTTGCATAATCTCATAGTTAAAGGAACATGTATAAGTCATGGATAAAAGCAATAACAACATACTAAACGATCGGGTGCTATGCTAATGGAATGGGTCATGTCAATCAGATCATTCAACTAATGATGTGATCTCGTTAATCAAATAACAACTCTTTGTTCATGGTTAGGAAACATAACCATCTTTGATTAATGAGCTAGTCAAGTAGAGGCATACTAGTGACACTCTGTTTGTCTATGTATTCACACATGTATTATGTTTCCTGTTAATACAATTCTAGCATGAATAATAAACATTTATCATGAATTAAGGAAATAAATAACAACTTTATTATTGCCTCTAGGGCATATTTCCTTCAAACACACCTACACTTCCAATACACATTTTCTGAGAGAGAACCACCTACACTTGTGTTGAGGTCAAGATATTCCATTCCAACCATATGAATCTTGATCTCTAGCCTTCCCCAAGTTGCTTTCCACTCAAATCTTCTTTCCAACAAATCCAAATCCTGTGAGAGAGAGTTGAGTGTTGGGGAGACTATCATTTGAAGCACAAGAGCAAGGAATTCATCATCAACACACCATTTGTTACTTCTTGGAGAGTGGTGTCTCCTAGATTGGCTAGGTGTCACTTGGGAGCCTCCGACAAGATTGTGGAGTTGAACCAAGGAGTTTGTAAGGGCAAGGAGATCGCCTACTTCGTGAGGATCTACCGCTAGTGAGGCAAGTCCTTTGTGGGCGACGGCCGTGATGGAATAGACAAGGTTGCTTCTTCGTGGACCCTTCGTGGGTGGAGCCCTCCGTGGACTCGCGCAACCGTTACCCTCCATGGGTTGAAGTCTCCATCAACGTGGATGTACGATAGCACCACCTATCGGAACCACGACAAAAACATCCGTGTCTCCCATTGCGTTTGAATCCTCCAAACCCTTCCCTTTACATTCTTGCAAGTTGCATGCTTTACTTTCCGGTGCTCATATACTCTTTTGCATGCTTGCTTGAATTGTGTGGTGATTGCTTGACTTGTGCTAAGATAGCTAAAATCTGCCAAGAACTAAAATTGGGAAAAGGCTAGATTTTTATTTGGTTAAGTAGTCTAATCACCCCCCCTCTAGACATACTTTCGATCCTACAAATGGTATCAGAGCTTTGGTCTCCATTTGCTTTGATTTCCATAGCTTTTGGTGGTCATAGCCTTGGTTTCACAACCTAGGAGAGCATGGCGTCTAGCGAGGGAAATTATCACCGTAGAGGTCCTTACTTTGATGGTACTAATTTTGCTAGTTGGAAGCATAAGATGAAAATGCATATTCTTGGACATAACCCCGCCGTTTGGGCTATTGTGTGTATTGGCTTGCAAGGTGAATTCTTTGATGGGAAAGAACCGAACCGTGAAGCTACCGCGGAAGAGTTGAAGATGCTGCAATACAACGCTCAAGCTTGTGATATCCTCTTCAACGGATTGTGCCCCGAAGAATTCAACAAAATCAACCGTCTTGAGAATGCAAAGGAAATTTGGGATACTTTGATTGATATGCATGATGGTACCGACTCCGTCAAGGAATCCAAATTGGATGTGCTTCAAAGTCAACTTGACAAGTTCAAAATGAAGGATGGTGAAGGTGTCGCTGAAATGTACTCTAGGCTTGCTCTTATCACAAATGAGATTGCCGGCTTAGGGAGTGAAGAGATGATCGATAGATTCATCATCAAGAAGATCCTAAGAGCCTTGGATGGAAAATATGATATCGTGTGCACATTAATCCAAATGAATCCCAATTACAAAGATGTCAAGCCAACGGAAGTCATCGAAAGAATTGTTGCTCATGAGATGTCACTCAAGGATAAAGAGGAACTTCACAACAAATCAAGTGGTGCTTACAAAGCCTCATGTGAAGCCCCCACATCATCGAGTGAGAAACAAACCTTCAATGAAGAATTGAGCTTAATGGTGAATAACTTCAACAAGTTCTACAAGAGTAGAAGCAAAGAGAGAAGCTCCAAGTCAAGGTCCTACAATGACAAAAGATCTTCTAGTCGAGAGCGAAACTGCTACAATTGTGGAAGGTCCGGACACTATTCCAATGAGTGTACGGCCCCCTACAAGAGAAGAGAAGATTCTCCCAAGAGAAGAAGTAGAAGAGAAGAATCACCATCTAGAGAAAGAAAGAGTAGAGATGATTGTTATGAAGGAAGACCCTCACGGAGAAGCAAGGATTCGGAAAGAAAGGACAAGTCATCAAGGAGCTACACAAAACGAAGACATCAAGCTCATGTTGGTGAATGGGTATCCGGCTCCGACTCCGACAACCACTCCGAGAGAAGCTATCACTCCGACTCCGAATATACTCAAGATGAAGGTGTTGCCGGTCTAGCACTTGTGACAACCAAGTCCTATGACATATTTGACTCACCAAATGAAGGAGTTGGAACATGCTTCATGGATAAAGGCCCAAAGGTATCACACCCCGAGTATGTTGATTTCAATAGTGATGAGGATGACTTGTTAGGTGATGATGATTTACTTGTTGACAACTCTAGTGATGAATACTATGATGAAACGTCAATTAATCATGCTAATTAAGATAAAACGAATGACAATGATAAGGAGAAGATTGTGTCTCTAACTAAAGAACTAAACACTCTTAAGTTAGCTCATGAAACTATCTTAGGAGATCATTGAGAACTTTTAAGGACTCATGAGAAATTACGCTTTGAAAAGCTCAACCTTGAGCAAGAGCATGAGTTCTTAAAAGCAATCAATGATGATATTCGTAAGAAAAGTTCTTCTTACATTGCCAAGCGTTTACTCTTATCCACTTACATGCCTCAAGTCAAGTCTAGTAACAAGAACAAGAAAGATTCGTCCTCTAGTAGTAACAATAATCATGCTAAATCCAATATTGTTGCTTCTAGTAGTTCTCTTGATTCCACTAATGATTCTCTTAGCCAAGTTACACTTGAGCATGAAAATAGCTTATTGAAGGGAATTATAGAGAAAGGTGTTTACAAGAGCCTTGCCGAAAGTAAGCAATTCGAGGAAATTGTACGCAAGCAAGGAAGGCACCGGAAGAATCAAGGTGTTGGTTTTGAACGAAAGTTCAATGCTAATGGAGTTGAGTGGGAAGAAGATCAATACTCCAAGACGAAGTTTGTTCCTCAACAAGAGAAGTATGATCCTACTTCTTTCGAAGGGACACAAGCTCAAGATGATCTTCCACCGCAAGACCACAAGCAAAAAGGCAAGGACAAGCTTCAAGAGGAAATTGATGCATTTGAAGAAGCTCTTAAGGCCTTGGTCAAGTGGGTTCCCAAGACTACATCAAGTTCCACTTCATCAAGTACAACTACAACTCCGAGGATTCCCATCAAGATGGTGTGGATCCCGAAGAAGAAGAACTAGAGAGTTCTTGAGGGTGACTCCGCCAACATACTTCACTCTTATCATCTTGGCAAGAACAAGTGCAATCAACTTCCACACCTTGCACTAGTTAAAGGAGTCACAAACCCTCTTGTTGGTAAGACAAGGGACAAGGTAACCTAAAAGCTTTCATAGACATCATCTTGTGTGTGCATCACTCTATGTCTATGGATATCCTTGTTTGTTCCTTCTGGGACTAACCCGTGTATGTATTGAAAGTGCAACTCACTCCAATGGATAGCTCCAAATGATCTACATCAACATTGAGCATCCACATCTTCAACATCTACATGAAGTCATCATCGACAAAACCCAAGGTTACTTCATCCTCTTAGGGGGGATCTCACATCTAGGGGGAGCTTTACTCTAAGAATTGAGCTAAAGCAACTCTAATGGTGTGAACACAACAATGCTTTTATGTAAAAGTGGTAACCCCACTTGTGCTTAAACGATGAGTATGACCTATGCTCAAATGTTCTCATTTGACTCCTAAGTCAATATACTCATATATAGATGACCTAGTCATCGCCAATTGTTTGATAGATGCTAGAATTGGTTGTGCATGCTTTGCCACATATTTCAATTGCCATTTTATTGTGTGAGCATGTTGATTGCATATTTTACTCATTCGAGGACATCCACTTGTTGTTTTGATTGATTGGTTTCTTTTTCTTTGGCCAAGTGGATGGACAAGAATGCCTAAGAACCCTCTCTAGCTATCTATTCTTTTCTCGTCTCAAACTCTATTCATGCTACATCACAAAAATTGATCAAGTCAGATTCGAACCACTCTGTGTGAGGAGCACTCGGAGTCCCCGATTCGTCATAGACTTAAACTTCCAAAACTTCTTTGTGCTTTTCGGTCTGACCGATTCCTCCATTTCGGTCATACCGAGATCACTAAGTCGATCTAGGTTTTCATCCCGGTGCAACCGATTTGAACTTTTCGGTCACACCGAGTTGCTGTAACTGTCAACAGTTATGCATCTCGGTGCCACCGAGTTGTTCCACTCGGTCACACCGACAATGTCGGGCTATATATACTCACGGGCAAAATTTTGGAAATTTCTCCGAAACCCCTTCGCCCGCGCATAGCTCGCTCTGCCTTCTAGGTCTCCGGATCGTCGACTTCGTCGCCAGCCGCCTCCTGTCGCTGGTCTCCGCCGCCGTCAACGGAATTTTTCACCACCGTTGCCGCCGTAGCGAGTTCATTGCCGAACTAGGGTATGGACTCGATCACAGTGCTATCCCCGTCTGATTCCTAGCACATTTTGTTCATTATGATTCTTACCACGATTGAAACGCTTCTATCCATTCAAAACACTCCGTAGATTAGAGTTGAATCGAAAATTTAGGGTTAGGTTTCCGCCGAAACCATCTCGGACCCACCGGGTTGCAGAACTCGATTCCACCGATTCGGCCAAGGCCATTGCACATGTGGTTCTCGGTATGACCGAGAATTGCAAATCGGTGTGACCGAGTTCAGGACTTTGTGAAACCCTAGCAGTCTCGGTGCCACCGAACTGTGACTCGGTCTGACCGAGTTCACTAGTTTTGGTTCCAACAACTGCTTCGGTATCACCGAGTTTGTAAATCGGTTGATTCGAAATGCTTTCTGTGGAAAACTAAAACTAAGTTTTTGTATTATTCTTTTTCAAAAATCTCTGAATTTTGTGATGCTCATCCACTCTATCTCATCTACAATCTATTCACAGGGTCAGCAGTTAGTGTTTGCAGCATGTCAGACCAGAGTGACAGCCAGAACAAGTCAGAGGAGCAGGTGCACATGAGTGAGGGCACTAGTCCCTCTAGCAGCTCAGATGAGGGTAGCAGAAGCACCCCAAGCAATTTGCCGAAGGCTGCCACTAGAGCAAGCAAGAAGAGAACTTCAGAATATGAGGATGAAGATTATGTGGCAGAGGAAGAGGAAGCCACATCAAAGAAGAAAGTGCTAAAAAAGGAATATGGCTCAGCTGCAGCCACAAAGCCAGGTATGCAGAAGAAGGCACCTACAAGGAGAGTTCCCACTTCCAAACCTAGGAAGGTTGCCACTGGAGAAACCATGAAGTTTACCATTGAGTCAGAAGAGGAAGCTGTTGGCCAAGACAAAAAGAAAAAGAGAGTCAAAACCACTACTGCCAGAGTTCTTGGCAAACCCTCTATAAGGAGAGATTCAGAAGAGGAAGAAGAAGAAGAAGAGGTTGCTGCAGCAGCACCTAAGGCCCAGAAGCTTATGGGTGATGCTATCAGGACAGGGGCTGCTTCATCAAAGCCCAAAGAAGCACCCAAAGCTGCCTCCAAGCCCAAGAGTGTACCTAAGAGGAATACCAGGAGTATACCAGCTGCTGAGAAGAACAAGGCCCCAGTGCCTGAAGTTGCTGTTGATGAAGATGATGAAGGACAAGTCCTGAGGAAGCTCAAACCCAAGATTCCAGACCACAATGATGCTCATCTTGTGGCTGAGAACATGAAGATCAGGAGAGATTCAGGACTGAGGAAATGGAGAGAGACAGACCCATATGCTACAAGAAGAAGAACTGCTGTTGATTACAGGTTCCACACAAAGGAACAACAAGATTTCTTTGAGACAGTGCTGCTGGACAAGAAACCTATAGTGTGTGACATGAGGTGGGTCGACTGGACCTACATGAAGAAGAATGAAGAACACTATCCTGGAGTGTACGACTGCTTCAGTGCTTGTGGAGTTGCAGACTTTGTTGGGCAGAAGCTCACAAACTGGAATGATGAGCTCATTATGCAATTCTACTCCACAGCACACTTCTATCCAGATGGCATGATAGTATGGATGTCTGAAGGAATGAGATACCAATCAACTATTGAGGAATGGGTCAATCTGATCAATGCCCCAGAAGAGCAAGAAGATGACTTGGATGTCTATGCCAAGAAGAAGATGGATCACAACTCTATGTCACAGATGTACAAGGAGATCCCAGACAAAGCTCTTGAGACTTTCAAGTTTGGGTCAATCCATTTTCTTCTGTCAGGAATGCCAACGATCAACTGGATCCTAAGGCACACTTTTTTGCCCAAGTCAGATGACCACAACATGATCAGAGGGCATGCAATTAATTTGCTACACATATTTGATGTGCCACAGAAGTTCAAGGTCATGAGCCTTATAGTTGAGACTATCAAGAGGACAGCAGCAGACCAGAAAAGAAGTTGTGGATATGCCCCACAGATCCAGGAGTTGATAAACTCAAAGATGGGCACAGGCACATACTTGTTGGACAAGGAACACTTGGCCATCTATCCAGATTTTGAGGACAATCAAGTTGTTATGGTTGAAGATGAACCATCATCAGTACAAGCTCAAGAGAAGAAGGAGAAAGCAAAGAAAGAGAAGGCTGCCAAGATGCCAACTCAAGAGGAGGCATCTGAGTACTTTCTGAAAAGCAAGCAGGACCAGCTTGGTTATTTGATAGCATCAACTCTGAGGATTGAGAAGGGGTTGGCCACCCTAACTCAAAACCAGGAGAGTCTGGAAAGAATCATGGAACAAAAATTCTATGATTTAGATGTCAAAGTAACTGAGATTATGTCAGTTGTGGAGCAGCGACAGGATGACATGCAGGAGAGGAAGGGAAGAACAACCACTGATGCATTTGCCAGAGTGCCTAGAGCTCAGAGATCAACTGCAGTGCCAGTAACAGACACCAGAGCCACTTCATCTGCACCAGCTACAGCTTCAGTGCCACCAGCTCTAGCACCTACTCCAACAGCTCCATCTACATCGACTGAAGCCTTTGTTCTTGGAGTTCTCCGGACACCACCACCTGAAGACCAAGCCTGAGAGAAAAATGTATAGATCATAGGCTTCGAGAGAGAGAGAGAGAGTTTGCTTTTGTTCTCTCTTGTCTTCTTGGTTGAACTTTGGTTGCTTTTGATTGCTTGAGACACTATGCTATTATCTGTGAGACATTGATGATCATGTGGTTGATCATAAGCTACACTTATTATCTTACTTATCCTTATATGATCATTCACTTTGCTTGGTGATGAGTGCATGTATTTGATTCTTATCATTTTGAGCGCTCCACCAAGATGTATGTGACATGGAAGAGTAACCCATGATCCTAACTCTTTGTGCATTTGCAGTCCAAAGCAAATCTTAAGATATGCACAAATTTAGGGGGACCTCTTGCTTTTCACATACTTCTCAAAGCGACAATATCTTTCACTCTTATTATCATTTGTCGAAGCTTTGATCTATATGTTTTCATCAATTACCAAAAAGGGGGAGATTGAAAGTGCAACTATCCGTGGGTGGTTTTGGTAATTCCTAACAACATATAGCTCATTGAGCTAACATTATTCCAAGATTAATATTTCAGGAAAAGCTCAATGAATGGCATGGCATGGATGAGGAAAGTGGACCCCTCAAAATATTAAGGACAAAGGATTGGCACAAGGTCAAAAGCTCAAGACTCTACATTTTACATTTTAGTGATCCAGGATCACATTGAGTCTATAGGAAAAGCCAATACTATCAAGAATGGATGAGGTGTTGCTTGATGAGCCTCTTGCTTCATGTGCTTAGTGATATGCTCCAAAACCCTCAAGTACCTTCCCACATCCACATATGACCTAAACCAAAAGTCAAACACGGCCCCACCGATTCTATCTATCCGGCGCCACCGAGTTTCAAATGTCATAGCCACTGCCACAAACCCTAGGCAAATCGGTCTCACCGATAGGGATCTCGGTCTCACGAGATGGGATTGTAATCTCTCTGTTTCCCTTCGTAACGTTTCGGTCTAACCGAAGTGAGAGATCGGTCCCACTGAGATTGCAATGTAAACTCTCTGTTTCCCTTTTGTAACATTTCAGTCTCACCGGGATGAGCGAATCGGTCCCACCGAGTTTACCTGACCAACTCTCTGGTTAGCTTATTACCAAAATCGGTCCCACCGAGTTTGTGTAATCGGTCACACCTAGATTACGTTATGCCCTAACCTTAACTATATCGGTCCTACCGAGTTGCATCTCAGTCCCACCGAAAATCCTAACAGTCACTAGGTTTGCTGAATCAGTTCGACCGAGTTTAACCATTCAGTCCCACCGAGTTTGTCTAATCATGTGTAACGGTTAGATTTTGTGTGGAGGCTATATATACCCCTCCACCCACTCTTCATTCATGGAGAGAGCCATCAGAACATACCTACACTTCCAATACACATTTTCTGAGAGAGAACCACCTACACTTGTGTTGAGGTCAAGATATTCCATTCCAACCATATGAATCTTGATCTCTAGCCTTCCCCAAGTTGCTTTCCACTCAAATCTTCTTTCCGCCAAATCCAAATCCTGTGAGAGAGAGTTGAATGTTGGGGAGACTATCATTTGAAGCACAAGATCAAGGAGTTCGTCATCAACACACCATTTGTTACTTCTTGGAGAGTGGTGTCTCCTAGATTGGCTAGGTGTCACTTGGGAGCCTCCGACAAGATTGTGGAGTTGAACCAAGGAGTTTGTAAGGGCAAGGAAATCGCCTACATCGTGAAGATCTACCGCTAGTGAGGCAAGTCCTTCGTGGGCGACGGCCGTGATGGAATAGACACGGTTGCTTCTTCGTGGACCCTTCGTGGGTGGAGCCCTCCGTGGACTCGCGCTACCGTTACCCTCCGTGTGTTGAAGTCTCCATCGACGTGGATGTACGATAGCACCACCTATCGGAACCACGACAAAAAGATCCGGGTCTCCAATTGCGTTTGAATCCTCCAAACCCTTCCCTTTACATTCTTGCAAGTTGCATGCTTTACTTTCCGCTGCTCATATACTCTTTTGCATGCTTGCTTGAATTGTGTGGTGATTGCTTGACTTGTGCTAAGATAGCTAAAATCTGCCAAGAACTAAAATTGGGAAAAGGCTAGATTTTTATTTGGTCAAGTAGTCTAATCACCCCCCTCTAGACATACTTTCGATCCTACAGATCTGCATGCCACCACGCAGGTGCTTGCTGAGTTGGCCTGGAGGCCGCACATTGCCACGTAGGTGCCTGCCCAGCTGGTTGGGCTGGCAGCAGTATGGGAACGGCGGTGGAGTCTTGGCAGACGTGGGCCTGGTTGTGGCCCCGCAGGTGTCCTCGGCAAGGGCCTTGTCGAGGCCTCGGCAAGGGTCTTGCCGTGGCATCGCGGTTGTCCCCAGCAAGTATCTTGCCGGAGGTCTCGTGGATTTCCTCGGCAAGGATCTCGCGAGGATCGTCGTCTTCTGGTCCTCATCTGATCTCTTGTACTTATGATCTTCACAAAGATCTGCATGCCACCATGAAGGTGCCTCCCGAGCCCTAGTTCCAAAGTGGTTGATGGTGTTGGAACCCTTGGGCTCAAGGGTGGCGCGCTCTGCTAGCGTTGGGCAAGTTGCCCCGGCAAGGCTCTTGCCGGGGCTGTGGTGGCCGCCCCGGCAAGGGTCTTGCCGGGGGAGTCCACCTCTCCCTCTTGCTCTTTGTGTCTGTGGTCTAGGCGTTGTTTTGCATTTCTTGTGCTTTTGCTCCCTCCCTTTGCCCTGCTAAGTGTGGCCGCAGGTGCGGCTCTGACTGCCCGTTTACAAGTAGCGGGGTAAAAAGGAGAGCCCCTACTTTGGTACACGGACAGGAGCCCCTGGGCTTGGGCCACACATAAGCGCAATGCATTGTTGGGCTAGGCCCAGAACGGTGCGCGGGCAAGCGGGGCGGATTTTTACCGTAGTAACTCCTTCGCTCGCTGCACTTCCCCACGACCCGCGTTGAATGCGCGGCGTGGACGGCCGTGCGTGACGTGGGGGTCGTGCGTGGGGCGGCTGCTGCCCTCATGCATCACATCGCGGTAAATGGTAATGAAGCGGCCCGCGCCTTCCCCGTAAAAAAGGAGAAACCGCAGGCGCGACGCCCATTTACCCTCTGTGCCTTCTCCAATCTTGGAACCGCTGCCCATCCCTTCTCTCTTCTCAAGTTCTTGCTTTCGCTCACCGCCACCGTGCCTTTGCTGTCCCTCATCCCTCATCTCCCTCGGCCGCCATGGCACCCAAAACCAGCAAAGGCAAGGGAATGACCAAGGACGCTGGGGGGAAGGATTCGCCGGAGAGCGAGTTGGCGGCGCGGCAGACGCAACTCGCCAACTTTCCTTCGACGGTCGATGCGGTCCACCTCCGGGACTAATTCAAGCCCCTATGGGGGTGCAAGACGAAGGGGCACCCTGCCACACGCATCATCCCTGCCGGTTTCGCCGAGGCCTGCCAGAATCCGTACCCCTTCTTCGTTGATTACTTTTCCTGCGGGCTCTGCCCCCTTTCTCCGATTTCTTCAATGACGTCATGCACACCTATGGCTTCCACCTTCTGGATTTCACTCCGAATGCCGTGGCGTGCATGGACCTTTTTGCCCATCTCTGCGAGGGCTTTGCCAGAGTGTATCCCAGCATGGTGCTTTTCCGCCACTACTTCTACCCTCGTATCCAAAAGGGAGGCGCCATTTCCGGTTGTGTCGCATGGATCCCAAGGAGCCAAGAGAAGGGGACATATCCGGAGGGTGCTCAGAGGAGAGGTGGGACATATGTAGAGGAGGACCCGCATGAATTTTGCCGGGTCCGCCAGGCGCCGCCGGTTCGTAGAGATGATTGGGGAGAAGTCGACGCCAAGGATGAGAAGCTCACGATCGTCACCACCAGGATCCATCGCCTCACCGTGGCCAGGCTCACCCATGAGATGATTGGGGCGGATTTCATCCATCGCCGAATCGGTCCACCGCATAACAAGGGGATGCCGGCTTGGCTTTTCAGGAACGCGGCCGACATCATGAGGCTTCGCCCTGGCTTCAACCATAACTTCACGGTGATGGGGCACGCCCACTTTTGCCAGAGGCTTTTTCAGCTTGACGTGTACCGCGACGGCAGGGCCGAGAGGTCCGGCAAGGCCGTGAAGGCCGGCAAGGTCGTCAAGGGGACCTTGTTTGGTTGCCGGCGGGGGTGGTCCCGCTGAGCAACAATTCTCGCCAAACCGACATCATCGCCATGATGCCGGACTTCAACGGGCACGACCTTGACCCAAATTGGTCCGAGCCGAGGGAGGATCATGTGTAGGAGTTCTTTGACAAGCTGTCGAAGAAGTACGTCCATGCCGAGCCATTGATCATCCAGGACACCACCCAGGCGGAGCTGGACTACATCGCCGCCAGGGCGGGGGAGGCGGAGCTCGCCAAGGAGGCTGGCAGCGCCGGCCACGTGGAGAATGAGGCCGAGGCTGCCGCGGAGGAGAAGGAGCTTGTCATATGGGAGGAGTCTGCTGGGGAGGCCAGCAGCACCGACACCGGGGGCCCTCTCATCGAAGATGTGGTCGACGAGTTGACCAAGGAAGAGGCCGAGGCTGACGACCCTCCGGCCTTGGAGAAAAGGCGTGTCCTGCGGCAGGCCACCTCTAGCGAGCCGGTCCGGCCGGGCAGGACTGAGCAGCGGCAAGAGATCCAGGGGGAGTCCATGCGCCTGACGAGGGCCGCGACAGTAAATAAGGTGGTGAAGGCCGCAGTGGCGAAGAGGAAAGCGACCACCTCTTCTTCGTCCAAGCGTCTTCGGACTCCACCCGCTTCCCCTCCTCCCGTGGATGTCGACACAGAGGTCATCTTCGACTTTGGGTCTCTCAGCCCGAGGAGGAAGAGGAAGGCAACAGAAGAGGAGGTGGAGGATGAGTAAGTATCTTGTCTTTTGTCATCTCCGTCCCCTCAGACCGTGCCACTTTTCTTGACTTGTCTTCATCTTTGCAGGGATGTGGAGACGCTAGCCCAGAGGGTGGCGAAGAGAGCCAAGGCCTCGACGGGCGGCCAGCCCCCGGCGGGCACCTCGAGTACGCCGCTGGTGGTGGAGAGCAGCCCGAACAATAGCCCCCGGCGCAGCCCCCAGCGTGCGTTCATCACTTGCTCCCTATCAACGTGTGTTGGGGTACGATCACTTGGCGCTGACCTTGCCGTGTTTGCAGGAGGAGGACGGCAGCAGGAGGAGCCACTGAGGGCCACCCCGAACACGCTGCCCCATCAACCACGCCGCCTCGAGGGGCGTCCTTGGCAAGGGCTCCAAGCACCGAGCCCATGCGCACGGAGGGGGAGGAGGAGGAGGCAAACCCGGGCGCCGGCGGCTCCGTCCCGGCACCAAATGTTGGTGGAGAGGGGGCCACTTCTTCCCCGCCTGGCACGGGTGAGTTATTTGCCTTCTGTCCTTGTTCGTTTTTATTTTCTGAACTTTGATTCGGCAATGCCTCATCCTCCTTCTTGGCAACTAGGCGCTCCCTCAGCGGACCAGGAGAACATCGATACTCTCTTCGAGGAGGTCGCCAGGATACTGAGGATGCCGCCAAGGAGCCGACCGGGGAGACCGGCAAGGCCGCTACTGAGGAGGTCGGCAAGGGGCCTGCCTGGGAGGCCGGCAAGGCCTCTGCCGAGGAGGGGGCGGTTGACGACCAACCTTCCTCCTCTGCTGCCTCTGGCTCGTGCAAGCACCTGAAGGTGAGCGACGACTTGTTCGTCCACCCCCCAGGGATGGCGAGCACCAGGGCGCCCACCGAGGGGGAGGTGTTTGATGATGAGGTGCTCGCTGCCGCCTGGCTCGAGGTTGTTGATGATCCGACTGCCGGTTGCGGCGGTTCCCAGGAAGAGCGGCTCCTCCAGGTCATGAGCGCCAACTTCCAGAAGCTCCAGGCGCTTCACCGTGCCCGCTTGGACAAGGCCAAGCCCAAGATGGCGGCGGTGGACAAGGCGGAGGTGGACCTCGAGGAGCGCGTCGCCGAGACGCAGGCTTGGTTCCGCCAGGCCCAGAAGGCCGCCCAGGATGTGTTGGCTAAGCGCAAGCTGGAGCTTGTCATGAAGCAGGCCGACATCGAGAAGGCCTAGGAGCTGGCGAAGGAGCTGGCCGCCAAAGACGAGGCCGCTCGGCACCAGAACCAGGCCGAGCTAAACTCCCAGGAGGAGGACCTTTCGCTGTGAGGAGAAGCTCGCCGCAACACTCCGCGACAAGGATGAGGAGGTGGAGAAGCTTGTCGTGTAGCGGACCCAGGAACTGGAGTAGAGGCACGAGGAGGCACTCAATGCTCAGGCCCAGGTCCAGGCCAGCAAGGTGAAAGAGCTGGAGGTGGAGCGGGACCGGCTGAAGGAACATGACCTGAAGCTGGTGAAGGAGAAGGACACACTCAACGGTGCTCTGGTCGAGGCGCAGGCCGCGGTCCTCGGCAAGGCTGAGCAGCTCTCCAAGGCCAACGACTCCGTCAAAGACCTGAAGCTAAAGCTGGAGGGTCTTGAGGGGACGCTGTCGGATTTCGGGTTCCGGCAGACCCTAAGGTTCGAACACTGGGGTGCACGCGGAGATTATGCCCTCTACCTCTCCGTCTCGCAAAGATCTAACTACTGAAAGAACAACACAAGAGACACAAGGTTTATACTAGTTCGGGCCACCATTGTGGTGTAATACCCTACTCTAGTTTGTGTTGGGTGGATTGCCTCTTGGGCTGATGATGATGAACAATACAAGGAAGAACAGCCTCGTGAGGGTCTGCTCTTAGCTAGGAGGATGAACTGCTAGGGGGAGTTTAGTCGCCCTTCTCTCTCTCTCACTCGCTTGCTCTCTACTTGCTCAGATTCTAGACGCTCTATGCCGAATGCCTCTACCCTGGGGGTGGCTAGTCCTATTTATAGGCAAAGGCCCTGGGCCTCTTCCCAAATATTGAGTGGGAAGGGCGCCAACAATTGGCCAATTCGAAGGGGAACATCTGGTACACTTATCCTGACTAAAGTTGGTCCTCGCCTGCCAAAGGCCCTGTGGTGACGCCGTTCTGGGCTCCACGATGACCTCCTTCCCACCGTTGGACTGGTCTTGGTCTCGTTGCACCGAAATGGGTGCCTTTGCTTGATCCTCTCGCCTGCGCTTGCCCCCTTTGCACCAAAGAGGAAAGGGAGACACTGCGCGGACTGGCGCCCGCCTGGCATCCTTGGTCGTCATGGCTTGCGTCATGGGCACCTCACGAGGTACCCCGCCTTGATCTCTCCGCCTCCTCGTGAGCCAGCCTGAAGAGGCCATGCCTGAGGAAGCGCCGTGTCGCCCGCCCCGCGAGGCTTGGCTCCTCGCGAGGGTCTTGGGTCTTGTGTCGATGAAGATGGGCCGTGCTGGGCCCCCTTTTGAGCCACGCTGCAGGCCGCAGGCAGGCAAGTCTGGGGACCCCCGTTCCCAGAACGCCGACAGTAGCCCCCGGGCCCAAGGCGCGCCCGGACTTGGCTGTCTTGAGAGGCGAAAGGGCAAGGGAGAAGCGCCGCGGGCCCTAACAGCCCGCGGCCTTGGGCGTCGCGTGGCGGTTGATTGGACGTGGGTGGCACTGTTCCCCCACGCTCCCTTATTTTGCGCCCTGCTAGGTGGACTCGCAGTTGTACACAGCCGCTCCCCTTCCTGTTGCTCGAGCGTCCCCTATCCTTCCTCCCTTTGAGCTCCGACTCTTGCC
Source organism: Aegilops umbellulata (assembly GCA_032464435.1). Lineage (NCBI taxonomy): Eukaryota > Viridiplantae > Streptophyta > Magnoliopsida > Poales > Poaceae > Aegilops > Aegilops umbellulata. The sequence goes on along the minus strand of CP136056.1, from coordinate 400,304,907 downwards.
TCCAATGCCATCTCACATCTTCCCCCTCCCTTCCATCGCCATGGCTCCGACGAAGAAAGAGAAAGGGAAGAAGCCCATGCCTCCATCTCGCCCGCAGCCGCCGGTGGCCCCCACCGTCGGTCGATCGGTCATACTCAATCTAGAGTGCGTGAGCAAGGTCAGCTCGGCTCTGGCTACCATCTTCAACGAGTGCGGGAGGACGACGGCCTGGCCTATGTCTCGCTTCCCCACTGACAGGATAATCACCGAGGTCCATTATTTTGCTGATGCCTTGTGGGCGGGTCTGGTTCCCCCCTTTTCCGATTTCTTCAAGGCCATCCTCTCCCATTACCAGATCCACATGATGCACCTGGGCCCTGATTCCATCACCCTCCTTTCGGTCTTCGCCTTCGTTTGCGAGGCAATGATGGGCATCTCTCCTTCCATTGCCTTGCTGCGCCACTTCTTCTCTTTGCGCCTTGCCGACCCCACTCAATGCTCGGCGTGTGTGACTTTCGCCGCCGCGCCTGAGACTGCGGCCTCAGGGATTGACTTCAAGCTTCCTTCGCCTTCAGCTGGGTTCCGCGAGCGGTGGTTGTACGTTGATGTCGGGGTGCCCAGCCCCCTGCCGGCGAAGCCAACTTCGCCGGCTGTACCCAATTCGGGCTGGGGCCAGGAGACGCTCGAGAGCCCCCAGCTCGCTTTCGTCTGGCACCGCTTCGCGTTCTTGAAATCGATCGGGGTGACAGCGCCCAAGGTGGTGAAGGAGTTCCTGCTGCGCCGCGTTGCCCCTCTTCAGCGCCATTCCCACCGGATGTGGGCCTTCAGCAGGCGTGGCGACCGCATGAGGCTCCAGGAAGAAGACCTAACGCCCGCGGTGCTGAGGACGGTGCTCTTGGTCCTGACTGGTGACCCCAACCTGGGTAGCATCCAGCAGGGAGGGGCCCTGCTGTACCTCTGCCAGAACAAGGAAGATTTTGTGAAGCAGATGCCTGTCTTTGACGAATGGGGGCTGCGCCCTGCTGGGCTCCAGGGGCCCTGCGAGAACCCTGTGGTAGTGACCGCCCTTCCGGTTGGTCAAGGCGAATCCTCCTCGAGTGGTGGAGCAGGGAGGCATGAGGTGACGGAGGCTGAGAGGGCTCCCGATGAGGTGATTGCGCCGGGTGATGCCCTCGGGGGGGGGGGGCAGCTCATGAGGCCCGTGCTGCTGAGGCTGAGGGTGGCAAGCAGCTGCTCCCAGCGCCTGGGGCTGAGGCCCCTGAGGCCCCAGCCGCGTCTTCTGGCAAGGCGATTGACAGCACGCGTTAGGCAGGCGCCCCTGACGCGGGCCGCTCGGATGCTCCTTCTTCATCGCAGGATGATCCTTGCGCCCTTCTCTTGGGCCGCTTCCGTGTGGACTTTGAGGCCCTCCGGAGGAAGAGGGAGGCCCTGGGTGATGACTTCTCCTGCCGCTTGCTGAAACAAAGGAAATACTTCGCCACTGACGAGTAAGTCTTCTCCTTTTTTGGCCTCTGACCCTCTCGTTGCTTTTACTGACCCTTGATCCGCAGGCCCCTTCCGGCCGAACTGGCGGAAACAGCTGAGGTGCCGCCTCCTTTGGATTCGCCTCCTCCACCGTCTTCAAGTGCTCCGAGCAGCACAACCTTGGTGGTGAGGGCGATCGAAGGGGTGAATCATCCTGAGGCACATCATGACCCCGCGCTTCCCGTGATCTTCCTTCGCGGGCCCTCTCGTGGCATAACCAGCCTGCCGTGGGCTTCTCGTCTGGTTGGGGACTGCGACGGGTTGAGGCGCCTCCTGCGCCGTTCATCCGGAGATGGGCTGGCTCCAGGCCGGGCGCCTGGCGTGGTGTGCCCGACCGTCGTGAGGGTGCCAGCCCCCAGCCCCCTGCCCGAAGGGAGAGCGCTGATCTGTGGCCCCCAGCGCCTGCTCGGGTCAGACGGTGGCGTGCAAGATGTGCTCGAACGCGCCCGGGAGCGCCGCGCTCGCCGCCTAGGATTCCTTCAAAGGGCGGCTGGCGCGGTGGACCTGCTCAGGGAGGATCTTGCTGAAGAAGACGCGCACCTCGAGGCTGAGGGCATGCGCTTGGCTGCGAAGAGGCACGAGCTGGAGGGCGCCATCGCCCTCGCGCGCCATCAGCGTGGCCTTGATGACGAAGAGGCGAAGGCGTCGCTAGAGGCCTCTCGGGAGGCTCGATCCCAGGCCGCTGAGGAGGCCCGAAAGGCCGACCGACGGTGAGAAGCGGCGGAGGAGCATGCTCTGGAGCTCCTGGCTAGGTGCCACTCATTGAGGAGCAAGTGGAACTACGCGAGGCTGCCCTTGCATCGATGAAGGTGGCTTCTGGCGACCCAGCTGAGCTTCGGAAGCGTGAGGAAGCGTTGGTGCTGGAAGCCGCCGAACGCACCCGCGAGTACGAGCGGCTGGAGACGAGGGAGCGCCTGGTGACGTAGGAGGAAGATGATGTCGCCGCACGGGAAGCACGTGTCCTGGAGGAGGTTAGTCGTCGGGTGGCGACGGCGCGCCAAGGCCTCGAGCGCGAGTTCGAGGGGAAGTTGGAGTTGATCCGGGTCGAGGCTGAGGGAAGAACCGCAGCCCTGAGGGCCCAACGGGATGAGGCGACGCGGCGGGCCGACGCTTCCCGGGCCGCCCTTGAGGCAGCGCAAAAGGAGCCGGCTGCCCTCCAGGCCGAGGTGCTCCGTCTTCGTCAGCGGGTGGAACAGGCTGAGGCCGTCGAGCGCCAGAATGCTGACGAGATACACCAGCAGTAGGTCCTGGAGCACGTGCACGACCCCATGCTTGCTACGCTCAGGGAGAGGGCTAATGCAGCCTTGGGCAACATCTGCGAGGCGGCTGTTGGCGAGCCGCACATGATCAACTATGCCGGCAACCTGCAGTTCTTCACCGCCGTGGTGACGCAGCTGGAGGCGCGGTCGGTCAGGGCCGACAGGTTGGTGGAGGAGAGGAGCCGCGCCCTGCTCGGGCGTGCCTTTTCTCGTGTCTTCAGTCATCTCCGGAACATGGATCCCCACTTCGAGTTTGACGCCGCCATCGCCCCAGTCCCCCATGGCGTCCGAGGCGACCTGGCGCACTGGGTGGAAGACAACGTGGACGCTCTTGTCAGAGCCTTCGCTTCGGATGACGACGACGTGATCGTGGCTGCCGACGAGGGCGGTGTGGTGGACGGCCCTGACGCCGCTGGTGGCGACGCAGACAGCGCAGGCGAGTTCAGCGATGCCAGCGACGGGTCGGGAGGCGCTCCCGAGGATGCATTGGGGGATTTGTCCGACTGAATATGTGTCGCTCTTGTCTTTTTACCCTGCATGGATAGAACTCAGGTGTTTGGCCTGATGGTTGTGAGAGCATTTTGGGAGGGGAAGCCCCTCATGTAAAACCTGTGTTCATCATATTGGTAGTAGTTATATTGCGCGTGTGCCTGCGCCTGGTGGTTGGCTAGTTTACCTTTGTTCTGCGCAGGCCCTGAGGCGGCCTGTGGGAGGACGTGACGTCTTGTGTGTTCTCTAGTTGGGTCCTCAGAATGTGAGATCATTGCTGGCGGGAGACTTCACAGGCGTTGGCCTTCTTCACAGGCTCTGGGCCTTTTCCTAAGCGCAATAGCTTCATAGGCGTTCGCCTTCTTCACTGGCTCTGGGCCTTCTCCAAAACGCAATGGCTTCATGGGCATTCGCCTTCTTCACAGGCCCCGGGCCTTCTTATGAACGCGATAGCTTCACAGGCATTCGCCTTCTTCACAGGCTCCGGGCCTTCTTATGAACGCGATAGCTTCACAGGCATTCGCCTTCTTCACAGGCTCCGGGCCTTTCCCAAAACGCGATGGCTTCATAGGCATTCGCCTTCTTCACAGGCTCCGGGCCTTTCCCAAAACGCAATGGCTTCACACGCATTCGCCTTCTTCACAGGCTCCAGGCCTTTCCCAAAACGCAATGGCTTCACAGGCATTTGCCTTCTTCACAGGCTCCGAGCCTTTCCCAAAACGCAATGGCTTCACAGGCATTCGCCCTCTTCACAGGCTCCGGACCTTTCCCAAAATGCAATGGCTTCATAGGCATTCGCCTTCTTCACAGGCTCCGGGCCTTCTTATGAACGCGATAGCCTCCGCAGGCATCAAAAGGTCATCCCGTGAGGGAGCAACAACGGCAGTCTGGGCTGCGCTCGAGCTAGGCCTGGCCCGACTCGCGAGGGGCTCGCGAGGGGAGGCATCTGTGGTGAAGCGGTAACCAGAATGCGATAAATGGCTCGAACGAGACCAAGCACCCCTTCCCCGAACACACGCAAATCTCAAATCCGAATTCAACTTAAATCCAGCGGGGGAAAAGTTACAACCAAAGGGAAAGGCAACAAAAGCAGACAAAAGGCCGCGTCCAGCACCTAATCTAGTCTTGGACGTCTTCTCACCAGCGCGGAGCTAAGTGCTGTCCACTGGGCGTGGGAGGGAGCCCCAGGGCCTGAGGCCGGCACCCCTGAGACTCCGGGGCGTGTACAGCCCCACTCATTATTACGTGAGAGTGTCACGGGGAGGCGAGCTTCACAGGCACTGGGCCTTCTTCACATGTACCAGCCTTGCTTCATATCGCCAGACGAGGGCCCCGCCTTGCACCACACTCTAGTGCCACCAACGACGACCGGAAACCAGGACGCCGCCGGTGGGGTAGAGTGGTCGCCAGCGGTTCCCCCAACGACCACGGGTCCTCCGCCAGGGGAAAGCCCTTAGGCGCCTCCCCAGCGGAGGGCCTACCTCCTGAGAACGCCTTGCTCCGAACGCCACGGTGATGATGTCAGATCTCTGCCTCTCTCCTGCAGCCCCCTACGCCCACCTCCTGAGGGGTAGGAGACTGTGGGAGCGGGGCAGCTGCTCGCTGTGACGACCTATAGCTCCTGCGATTCATGATTAGCGTACGCCTGCTCCTGAGGAATTAGCAGTACCCGATAGTTGTCGCCTCCGGCGTGGCCGGCGGAACCGTCCCGGGGCTCCTGGAAGAGCTCAGCTTCTGGTGTCTCGTCCCCCCTGCCCGGGCTGAGGAGCGAGCCTTGTTCGCCCTCGTGAGCGTGCCCTTGGTCCATTATGTGGGGCACGTATTCCTCTGGTGCTGTCATCTCGAAGGCTGTGGCGTACCGCTCCGTGTGCCATGCAGTTCTGCTTGACGCGCCCACCGCGGGGTGGTAGCGCGGATGCCCGCTGGGGCCGTGGGTCGCGCCGAGTCCCTCTCCTTCATGTGCCGGGGGCGGGGGTAGCGCCACCGCCGGTCCGGCGCTGACACCTGCACTGGCGTTGGGGTAGCCTTGGGGCCCGCGGGCGCGCGCCCCCCCCCCCCCGCGTTCCGCCCTGGGCTTGAGGCGGAAGCTGGGTGCAGAAGGGTGAGCCCCCGAAGCGGCGAAGCCCAGGAGCTCGGCAACCCGCTCTAGCAGCACGTCGCGGCCACCTTCCAGCAGCCTACACTGCAGCAGCTCTCGGGCCACCGTGAGCGCGGCCCTCGAGTTCGCCTGCTCCCGGCGGGTGTACGGTGTCGTGGCCGCGACGTGATTGGAGGCCCTTGCTGCCGACCGCGCTTGTCGCGGTGTGGGGGTTGTTGAAGCCTGTCCGCGCCACCCGCGGCCCGCAGCACCCTGCGGACCACGAGCTGCGTGGGGCGCGGGGTCGCCCGAGGCGAGCGGCTCCGCGCGGATGGGCCACGCCGCCCATGGATCTTGGTTGCCCGCCTGGTCGCCAGACACGATGATGACGATGCGACGAGACGCGGAGCGGTAGAAAGGTGGATTCCGGCACACCCCTACCTGGCGCGCCAAATATCGGATTTCGGGTTTCGGCAGACCCTAAGGTTCGAACTCTGGGGTGCGCGCGGAGATTATGCCCTCTACCTCTCCGTCTCGCAAAGATCTAACTACTGAAAGAACAACACAAGAGACACAAGGTTTATACTAGTTCGGGCCACCATTGTGGTGTAATACCCTACTCTAGTTTGTGGTGGGTGGATTGCCTCTTGGGCTGATGATGATGAACAATACAAGGAAGAACAGCCTCGCGAGGGTCTGCTCTTAGCTAAGACGATGAACTGCTAGGGGGAGTTCAGTCGCCCTTCTCTCTCTCTCTCACTCGCTTGCTCTCTACTTGCTCAGATTCTAGACGCTCTGTGCCGAATGCCTCTACCCTGGGGGTGGCTAGTCCTATTTATAGGCAAAGGCCCTGGGCCTCTTCCCAAATATTGAGTGGGAAGGGCGCCAACAATTGGCCAATTCGAAGGGGAACATCTGGTACACTTATCCTGACTAAAGTTGGTCCTCGCCTGCCAAAGGCCCTGTGGTGACGCTGTTCTGGGCTCCACGATGACCTCCTTCCCACCGTTGGACTGGTCTTGGTCTCGTTGCACCGAAATGGGTGCCTTTGCTTGATCCTCTCGCCTGCGCTTGCCCCCTTTGCACCAAAGAGGAAAGGGAGACACTGCACGGACTGGCGCCCGCCTGGCATCCTTGGTCATCATGGCTTGCGTCATGGGCACCTCGCGAGGTACCCCATCTTGATCTCTCCGCCTCCTCGTGAGCCAGCCTGAAGAGGCCGCGCCTGAGGAAGCGCCGTGTCGCGGCTGTCGCCCGCCCCGCGAGGCTTGGCCCCTCGCGAGGGTCTTGGGTCTTGTGTCGATGAAGATGGGCCGTGCTGGGCCCCCTTTTGAGCCACGCTGCAGGCCACAGGCAGGAAAGTCTGGGGACCCCCATTCCCAGAACGCCGACAGACGCTTTCAGAGGTCAGGGCCTGGGAGGAGACCCTGACCAAGGATCTAGAAGGAAAGGCAGCTGCGGAAGAACGACGCCGCCAACCACGCGGATTTCGTGAAGGGAGAAAACCTCTGGATCATCCGCCTCGCCGACATCGCTGGCAGGACCACCACGAAGCTGGCGGCCATAGGGATCCAAACGTGAGGTACGCCCCGGAGCCGAACGTGAGTCCCAACGCCATTCTTCGAGGGTGTTCTCGGGGCCCTGGAGCTGTCCCGTTCCAACAGGGCGGCCTCTCTGGCCGACGAGGCCCGGAAGCTTTGTCGGGGTGTCATGACCAAGGTCATCACCAAGGTGGCGTACTGGAACCCCAACCTCGACTTCGACGCCGCGCTGGAGATCTTGCCGGAGGATGCGGACCTCGCGGCGCTCGAGGAGCGTATGGAGCGCATCGTCAGCCGCGTCGACGAAGGGCCAGCGCTGGGATTAGGCACCTCGTTTCTCATCGCCGCTGTAGGTTCATGACAAAGACAATTTTAATATTTAGTTAGAACCGCAGCAACAACTGATGTAATATAACTCTGCAGTACTTTGAAACGATGCATGTTATTTTCCCGTTTGATCTCCCTTTGTATGTTCACCCTACGTTAATCAGGTAGGCTTGCCGGCGCGTAATTCCAGGCCGCGGCGCCTTGAGGACGGATCCCCAATAGCCTGTCGGGTGTGCTTGCTGCCAGGCAAACCACCTCAGTGCTCTTAATGCAGCCGCTCGAACTGCCGAGCGGACTCAAGACAGAACGAGAGCGTTGCCAATTGCAGAAGGTCACCCTGCCGTTCTTGACGCAGCCGCTCGAACTGTCGAGCAGACTCGAAACAGAGCAAGGGTGTTGCCAATAGTGGCAGGGTCCCATTGCGTGCAGGTTTTCCATACACAGGGCAAGATCTTCGAGGATGATAACCTTATATATAAAAAGGAATTGTTCAAAGTTTTGCATGACTTAGCTTTCTGCCGCTACGTGAGCGTTCGCTGCATCCGCCGATGATGCCACTCGTTTGGTCGTCTTCTTCCTGTGAGTGACGACCACGATGAAGCCGCTGCTCCAACCAGACCAGATTTCCACAACTGCGCCCCCTACCTGGCGCACCAAAGATGTCGGTGGAAATGACACCTATGGAATCACTGGGATCCCTTCTATGGTTGGCGGGCGCGGGGTTGTGCAAAGAGCGGGTTTGGTAGTCAGCACAAGGATCGTTTACCCAGGTTCGGGCTGCGAGGATGTGTAATACCCTAGTCCTGCTTTGGTGTATATTTGAGCGTTCTTGAGCTCTCGAACTAGCTGTTGTGTGTGCGTAGTCCAAAAGATCCGAAACCCCCTCCAGTACGCCTCAGGCCTCCTTTCATAGTCAAAAAGGGGTCACCATAGTGGCACACAGGAGGTGGAAAAGTATACAGTGTACAAGCTTATCGCCTGTCATTACGGGACAAGGCGCATTAAATGTGCTCCTTAGGTGTCCCGTTGCTTTATTGGGGACGACAGCGAGGCCCGTCCCATCCGTCGCCACTCCGCCTCGCTCCGACACGCGTCTAGGCCAACGAGGCATGCATCGCCACGTAGGCTGGCAGGCTGCTGAGATGGCGTGGTGGTAGGGTTTTCACGAAGATCTGCATGCCACCACGCAGGTGCATGCTGTGTTGGCCTAGAGGCCGCACGTTGCCACGCAGGTGCCTGATGAGGGAGTCCTGGATTAGGGGGTCCTCGGACAACCGAACTATATACTTTGGCCGGACTGTTGTACTATGAAGATACAAGATTGAAGACTTCGTCCCGTGTCCGGGTGGGACTCTCCGTTGCGTGGAAGGCAAGCTTGGCAATTCGGATATGTAGATCTCCTCCCTTGTAACCGACTCTGTGTAACCCTAGCCCCCTCCAGTGTCTATATAAACCGGAGGGTTTAGTCCGTAGGAAAACAACAATCATAATCATAGGCTAGCTTCTAGGGTTTAGCCTCTACGATCTCGTGGTAGATCAACTCTTGTAATACTCATATCATCAAGATCAATCAAGCAGGAAGTAGGGTATTACCTCCATCGAGAGGGCCCGAACCTGGGTAAACATTATGTCCCCCGCCTCCTGTTACCATCCGCCTTAGACGCACAGTTCGGGATCCCCTAACCGAGATCCGCCGGTTTTGACACCGACATTGGTCCTTTCATTGAGAGTTCCACTGTGCTGTCACGATAAGGCTTGATGGCTCGTCTTGTTGTCAAGGACAACATTACCTTTGGGGGAGCCCTGGCTGTAGGCCAAACTCTCCGACTAGGGAGCTTCGTCATGACCGCCCCTTCAGCCGTCGCGCCGACGATGACTCATCGGGTCATCAAAAACAGCCTCCACGTCGGCTCGGGATTCACCGAGCAGATGGATCCAATGGAGCTCGCTTCCTTGACCAAGCTCTTGGATCGCATCGCCGCCCTGGGAGTCGCTACGGACTATGATCGGATTGGGCTTAAACCCGACCAAAGGGAGATTAACTCTCCGCCGGTCACCCATCAGATAGCGGTGGTGGAGGAGCAATGTAGCGATTCTTCCTCTATTTTGAGGACAAACTATGTCCGGACTCCCGAGCTCTCCGATCCGGATACCCGTCCACGGGAGGACATGGCCCAAGCTTCGAACCTAGAATCAGACAGCGGGCCAGAACTATTGGGCAACATCCCGGAGCCCGAACTGCCAAGCTCGGAAACTCCTCCACCCCTGGGTCTCGGATCGGGTCAGGGTTTGGACCTAAATCTACCCACCCACCTAGACATAAGTGATCTTTCCCACATTAGACAAGAGCCCCAAGAGAAAGTACATCACTATTGGGCCAGATTCCTCCTTGTAATGATCAAGGTCAAAGACTGTCACGAGGAAGACGCAATTTCATTCTTTTGCAAATCCAGAAATTAACTGGATGTGTGGCTGCCTTAAGCCGCTTTATCTCCCGATTGGGAGAAAAAGGCACTACCTCTTTATCGCCTTCTTCGACGCACTGAACACTTCAAGTGGACGGATGCGGCCACGGCCGTATTGGAAGAAATAAAAGCCGTCTTGGCTAGCAACCCAATCTTGGCTGCGCCAAATATCGGCGAACCAATGCTGTTATATACAGCGGCAACACACCAAGTTGTAAGCGAAGTGCTCGTCGTCAAACGAGAGACGGACAGACATAAGTTCCCGCTTCAAAAGCCGGTATACTATGTATCCACTGTCCACACTCCATGCAAATCACGGTACCCACATTATCAAAAGATAGCATACGCGGTCTTCATGGCATCCCGGAAACTACGACACTACTTTCAAGAGTGTTCAATTACGGTGCCCTCTAAAGTACCACTCAACGACATAATAAATAACCACAATGCCATAGGCCGGATTGCTAAATGGGCTATTGAGCTCCTCCCATTCGACATAACATACAAACCACGGCGAGCCATTAAGTCACAAGTACTGGCTGATTTCATCACTGAATGGACAGAAGCCGAACTCCCTAAAGAGTACGGTGCATACTCCAATTGGATCATGCACTTTGACGGCTCTAAGATGCTGGCTGGTCTAGGGGCAGGCGTCGTCCTGACATCCCCCACCGGAGACACAGTCCAATACGTACTCCAAATATTATACACAGACTCTAACAATGCAGCAGAATATGAGGCCTTGTTGCATGGTCTCCGGATATCAGTCTCCATGGGCATTCAACGCCTAGAGGTGCGTGGGGATTCGAACCTCGCAATATCTCAAATAAATGGAGACTTTGACGCCAAGGACCCAAAAATGGCGGCTTACCGCAACGCCGTCCTCAAAATGTCAGCTCGGTTTGAGGGGCTCGAATTCCACTATGTGGTCCGAGAAAACAATCAAGCAGCGGATATCCTCGCCCGCATCGGCGCTAAGCGCGACCCTGTCCCACCTAATATCTTCTTGGAAAGGCTGTTTAAGCCATCTGTGGTGTGGGAAGGGGAGACCGGCAATAACAGTCCGGATCCAGCCACAACGCTAGATCCCGAACACTCTGACATAATCGGAGGCTCTGCCACTGAAATAACACCTTCGGCACACGTGATTATGGTTGTCATCGCCTCGTGGACAGAACCCTTCTTGGCTTACCTAACTAGGCAAGAATTCCCTGAGGACCCAAACGAGGCACATCGCATTGTGCAGCGGTCTAAAGCCTACAAGGTCCACGAGGGATACTTTATAAGGAAAGTGCTACTGGAGTACTTCAAAGGTGCATCTCCGAAGAGGAAGGATGGCAACTTTTGGCAGAAATTCACACTGGACTCGACGGCTACCATGCCGCCGCTCGGGCCCTTGTAAACAAGGCCCTCCGTACAGGTTTTTACTAGCCAACGGCCCGAGCAGACGCACAGGACCTCATTCAGCGTTGCGTCGGTTGCCAGCTTTTTGCAAACCAAAGCCATATGCCACCTACCACTCTCCAAACAATCCCCATTACTTGGCCCTTTGCGGTCTGGGGGCTTGATATGGTCGGACCCCTTAAAGGAGGAATCCATAAGACAAAATACCTATTGGTCATGGTGGATAAATTCACCAAATGGATAGAAGCCAAACCAGTTAAAACGGCCGAGTCCGGACCAGTGATAGACTTCATATCCGAGGTTGTACACCGTTACGGTGTCCCCCCCAGCATCATCGCCGATAACGGCTCGAACTTTACAGCCGACAAGGTAAAAACTTGGTGCAGCAACATGGGCATTAAGCTCGATTATGCCTCTGTCTATCACCCTCAAACTAACGGTCAAGCCAAGCGAGCAAATGGTCTTATCATGAGCAGCATTAAACCCAGATTAGTGCAATCCTTGAAGGAATCAGAGCTCGACTTCGTACTATGGGGGCTACGGACCACGCCGAATCGCACTATCGGATACACACCTTTTTTTGGGTGTATGGCGCAGAGGCGATACTGCCCTGCGACATCATTCATGACTCACCTCGAGTGTGCATGTACGAAGAGAAATAAGCCGAGCTTGATCGGTAGGACAGTTTGGACGCCCTGGAGGAGGAGCGTGACATGGCGAAAGCCCGCTCCGCATTCTATCAGCAATAGTCTCGACGGTATCAAAGCAGAGAAGTACGGGCCAAAACTTATAACGTTGGCGAACTCGTTCTACGCCTACCAGAGAAGAAAAAGGACAAGCTGAAGCCCAAATGGGAAGGTCCCTTCGTTATTGACAAAGTATTGACCGGTGGAGCGTACCGTCTGCGGGATGCATCGGACAATCGACTCGAGCCAAACCCATGGAACGCGGCCAGACTCCGAAGGTTCTACGCCTAGTGCCGGACTCTGTGTTCATCTCCTTACCTCCGTCAATTATATATATATATATATATCTGTCGTGTACTAAAGTAGGGGTACCTTAGTCCCCCGAACTTGTGCACGGGCAGTCGTAGCACCCCGCGGCAAGGCTTGCCAGGCGACCGCCAAAACCCTCCGTGGTCCCTTTTTGGGCCATCCAAGAACAAAGTATTTGAGCAAAGGCCCCGGCAGGAGGAGCTTGCCGGGTTAGGCCACCCGAAGAGAGCAAGGCCCCGGCAAGAGGAGCTTGCCGGGACGCCCACTTGAAGCGCAAGGCCCCGGCAAGAGGAGCTTGCCGGGAAGGCCGACCGAGGCACGACAAGAAACTTGCTGCGACGCGCTCCGCGTCCCGGCAAGGACCGGTGAGCGACAAGCTCCCGGGCGCGACAAGGCACCAACCGCGGCAAGGCGCTTGCCGCGGCAAGTCACCACCCCGCGCCTGCGCTCCAGCTCATCCACCCACGCGTCGCTCTGGGGCCATTCCAGGCGTACGTGGTGAGAGGCTGCGCAGCCAGGGGCATGCGGTGGCGAAGCAACGCTGACAGAGTAGCCATCGTGGCAAACGGTGGCGCTCCAGACGGCCCCTTTCCTGCATCGTCTGGGCGATGCGGACGGGCATTTAATGCCCTTGTCCTCTGCCGTCAGAGTTAGGTATGATAGCACTGTGCAAACAACTGTACCCAACACAGCGTTTTCCAGTTTTACCCCCGCCTACGTTGCCACCTGTGGGTAACCCCTTGCACATATAAAAGGAGGCCCCATGCGCAACGAGGAAGAGGAGGGAGAAAAGGAGGCCATTCGCGCTCGGTCTCGCCAGCAGCTCGCGTGTACTGTAGCACCACACGCTCCCGAGCAAGAACACAATACAAAACCACAAAGCAGCAGTAGGGTTTTACGCATCCGTGCGGCCCGAAGCTGGGTAAACCCCTTGTGTGCATCGCCTCGATCCGCTCTTCGCGCGACCTCCGCCCTCCGCCGAACCAAGAAAGGGGCTCGGTCCCCATAGGTGTTCGAGGAGGCAGATTTCCCCCGACATCTTTGGCGCGCCAGGTAGGGGGCGTCGAAGTTGTGCGAACCTGATCCGGCGTCTGCACAGGCTGGATCTCCATCATCTTCATCGACATGCCACCGAAGAAGAAGGTTCCTGAGGTGGCTGGTCCGTCCACGTCGAACCCACCGCCCCTGGAGCAAACGGGTGGTGGGGACGGCACCGGCGGCGGAACGGGCGCCACCGAGCCAGCTCATGGTGCCACGGCGTCCGAACATGCACCACGCCCCTCTCAGGAGGCACGGGACCAGCAGCATCTTGGCACTCACGGTACCATACGCTCGCTGGACCCAGATCGAGCCGGCGGATCCCAGGGCGCTCAAGGCCAGCACTCACACCAACGCGCTGGCGCGAGCTTGGCGCGGCTGCCTGGTCCGGGTGTTGCTCCTTCTAACGTAGTTAGAAGTTCGAGCACATCCCGCTCCACGCGCCATTCGCCACCGCTGCCCGCCACTCCAGCAGAAGCTCTGGCGGAAGCTCAACTGCTCCTAGGCTACCCTCCAACAGCGGACAAGCTCGACGACTGGAGGGCCACGATTCAGAGCCTCATCGGTTTCGCTAACGGCGACACCCCGCGGCAGCACAGTGCGTTGCAGCCATGGCAGGTCGGGCAGGCGAGAACCGATGGCGCCAAGACCGGTGGGGGTGCGACCACCATGCACTCCCCGCCCCAAAGGCCAAGATCGCCGACTCGCCGGAAGCATCGTGACAACGACTCCACCGCGTCGTCAAATCCGCGAACTCGTCGCGATCAACATCACATTCTTCACGAGCGAGAGCAAGAGGACGCTCGTACTCGCATCGAGCGTCGGAGAGAAGCGCGGCGTCAATCAGACCAGCGCGCTGGGCCCTCTGTCGACATGCATGCGCCCGGGGGACCAGGCGACCTGCCGTACGCGGTAGGCTGCCCTGCGTTCACTCGTGAGCTGCGGCAAGTCCAGTGGCCCAGCACGAAGAATTTCAAGCCAGACGTACCAGAGAAGTACGACGGCAAGTCGCATCCGTCGGAGTTCCTCAGCATCTACACCATTGCGGTGCAGGCTGCTGGGGGGCGGGACGACAAGATCCTTGCCAACTACTTCCCGCTGGTACTCAAATCCAACGTCAGGTCCTGGCTCATGCACTAGCCGGATAACTCCATAACCTCCTGGACAGACTTGTGCCATCAGTTTGTTGGTGCCTTTACAGGCGGCCACAAACCCAATGGCCAAGCGAGCGACCTTCATCTGCTCATCCAGAAGGAAGGGGAATCCTTGCGCAAGTTCATCCAGAGATTCAGCCGCGTACACTACAACATCAGCGTGTTCCATCAGAACATGCGTAACCGCAGGATGCGGGAGGAGATGGCGATGTGCAAGATCAAAGACGTCAGCTAGCTATATGCCCTGGTCGACAAGTGTGCACGTGCTGAGGAAGGGAGGAAACTCCCCGGAGAAAACACTGGAACAGGAGAATCTGACAGTGAAGATACCGCCCCGGCAAGGAAGAACCGGCGGCGGAGCAACAGGAAGAAGAAGAGCCAAGAAGTACTGGTTCTTGAGCAGTCCGGCGATGAAGGCACCGCCAAGAAGGCCCAGGCTGGTAGCTCCGGCAAGGAGGTTGCCGGATGCGCCAACTGCCAGGCTGTGGCGGTCGCCGACAAGCGGGACGGCACCAACAAACAGTACTGCAAGATCCACCGCACCAAGGGTCATGACCTCCAGAGCTGCAAGCAGGTCGAGCGGCTCGTCGAGCTGCAAAAGGCCGAGTACGAGCGGCGCGACAAGGAGAGAGCCCGGGGAGGTGGCAGAGGATCGAGCACGAAGCGCCCCGGCCAGGGAGGACGCTGCGACAAGGACAAGCAGCGGCAAACGGACAGACCTCCCCGTGGCCGCGACAAGAACGAAGACGACGATGAAGACGAAGACATGGATGACGTCGAGACCAGTGAGCAGGAGTTTCAGAAAGCCACAGAGGTCTTGTGCGTAGACGGCGGTGCTTCCCTGCATACTTCTCACCGCCAGCTCAAGCAGTGGGCGCGGGAAGTCAATGCAGCGGAACCACCCGTCGAGTCGCGCAAGCCTCTGAAATGGTCCAGCACACCTATCATCTTCGATATTGAGGACCACCCTGACCGCACAACTGCGATCGAGTGCTTGCCGATGTTGGTCTCGCCAACAGTCCGCAACCTCAGGGTCACCAAGATGCTAGTCGACGGCGGGGCCGGCTTGAACCTGATCTCCTCCGCTGTGCTCCGGAAACTCCAAGTCCCCGACAGCGAGCTCGAAGAGACCGGCACGTTCCAAGGAATCAACCTAGGAAGGAGCAAGCCGAAGGGGAAGATAACGTTGCCAGTAACATTTGGCAGCGAGCTGAACTTCAGGACAGAGAGGATCACCTTTGATGTTGCCGATTTTCCATTGCCCTACAATGGAATTCTCGGCCGTCCAGCGCTCGCCAAATTCATGGCGGCCTCTCACTACGCATACAACATGCTCAAGATGCTCGGCCCGATAAGCGTCATCTCTGTCCCTGGCGACAAGAAGGATGCCCTTATCTGTGCCGACAGGATCTACCGGGAAGCAGCAGCCGCAGCGGATCACAAGCCACTTACCGCTGAAGCTCCCGGAGGGAAGAAGAAAACCAAGCCCGGCAAGTGCTCTGGCGCCCATTCCGGCAAGCGCACCTCTATGGAGTGCTGCGCTGCCGTCGAGGACGCGCCATCGAGCTCCACCGGCAAGAAGAAGACCAAGCCCGGCGAGTGCTCTGGTGCCCACTCCGGCAAGCGCACCTCTTCGAAGTGCGGCGCTGCCGTCGAGGACACGCCATCGAGCTCCACCGGCAAGAGTAAGAAGACAATGGCAGCTCCGCCAATGACCGAGAAGGTGTCCGCCAAGGAGGACGGCACTAGTGGTACCTTCACCATCAGTGCCACTCTCGACTCCAAATAAGAAAGCGCGCTGGTTGCTTTCCCGCGGGCAAATGTCGATGTGTTTGCCTGGCAACCATCTGACATCCCCGGCGTTCCCAGGAAAGTGATTGAGCACCACCCCGCCGTCTGTCCTCATGCGCGGCCCGTCAAGCAAAGATTCAGGAAGCAAGCGGTGGAGTGCCAAGAGTTCATCGCAGAAGAAATCAAGAAGTTGGAAGTGGCAGGCCTCGTCAGAGGTGTGCTCCATCCGACGTGGTTGGCCAATCCTGTTGTCGTGCGCAAAGCAAATGGGAAATGGAGGCTTTGCATCGACTTTACTGATGTTAACAAAGCTTGCCCCAAGGATCCTTTCCCCTTGCCGCGCATTGACCAGATTGTTGACTCCACGGCCGGATGTGACCTGCTTTCATTTCTTGACGCATACTCAGGATACCATCAGATCTTCATGGCTGAAGAAGACGAGGAGAAGACCGCATTCATCACCCCATGTGGCACGTACTGTTTCGTACAGATGCCTTTCGGCTTGAAGAATGCTGGTTCGACGTTTGCGAGGGTTGTCCATACTGCTTTTGAGCCACAGATCCACAGAAATGTGGAAGCCTACATGGATGACTTAGTGGTCAAAAGCAGGGACAGGGCAACCCTGATTCAAGATTTAGAAGAGACCTTCACGAACCTGCGCAGGATCAGCCTCAAGCTCAACCCCGAGAAGTGCGTGTTTGGAGTCCCTTCTGGCAAGCTTCTCGGGTTCTTCGTGTCTCAACGAGGAATCGAAGCCAACCCAGACAAGATCAAGGCCATCGAGCAGATTGAAGCACCAACACGCGTCAAGGATGTACGAAGGCTTGCCGGCTGTGTCGCGGCTCTCAGCAGGTTTATTTCCAAGTCTGCAGAACGCGCCCTGCCATTTTTCAAAGTTTTGAAAAAGGCGGGTCCAGTGAAATGGACTCCGGAAGCGGAGGCTGCGCTGCAAGACTTGAAGAAATACCTATCCTCCGCCCCAATACTTGTCGCGCCTAAGCCACAAGAGAAGTTGCTGCTGTACCTGGCGGCAACCAATCAAGTGGTTAGTGCTGCGTTAGTAGCGGAGAGGGAGGCAGATGATGAGCCAGCAACCGCGGCAAGCACGTCCAGCGACAAGCAGGGGGCTTCCCCGAGAAGCTCTGGCCCCGACAAGGATGAATCTGCGTAGGAGCAAGTGGAGGTGCATAAGAAGAAAATGGTGCAGCGCCCAGTTTACTTTGTCAGCTCCCTTCTGCAGGGGGCTAGGTCAAGGTACTCTGGTGTGCAGAAATTGCTTTTCGGCCTTCTCATGGCCTCGAGAAAGCTGCGCCATTACTTCCAAGCACACGAGATTACAGTTGTCACCCGCTTTTCGCTGAAGAGGATACTGCAGAATCCAGAAGCAACAGGCAGGATTGTCGAGTGGGCGCTGGAACTGTCGAGCTTCGGTCTCAAGTTCGAGAGCACCTTGACTATCCAAAGCAGAGCCTTGGCGGAGTTCATAGCGGAGTGGACACCGACGCCAGACGAAGAAATCCC
Source organism: Aegilops umbellulata (assembly GCA_032464435.1). Taxonomy (NCBI): domain Eukaryota; kingdom Viridiplantae; phylum Streptophyta; class Magnoliopsida; order Poales; family Poaceae; genus Aegilops; species Aegilops umbellulata. The sequence goes on along the minus strand of CP136056.1, from coordinate 400,287,343 downwards.
AGAGACGAGCATCCCTGCCAAAGAAGCAAGCAAAGAGTGGCTGATGTATTTTGATGGTGCCTTCTCGCTGCAAGGCGCCGGTGCTGGCGCGTTGCTTATCGCGCCCACCGGAGAGCACCTCAAGTACGTGGTCCAGATGCACTTCCCCAAGGAACAAGCAACCAACAATACTGCAGAGTATGAAGGTCTGCTCGCCGGTCTCAGGATCGCGGCAGAACTTGGGATCAAGAAGCTCATTGTCAGGGGTGACTCGCAGCTTGTCGTCCGCCAAGTGAACAAGGATTACCAGAGTCCATTGATGGAAGCGTACGTTGATGAGGTGAGGAAGCTAGAAGAGCGCTTTAACGGCCTGCAAATGGAACACGTTCCAAGAGCTGAGAACGACATTGCTGATGGCCTGTCAAAGTGCGCAGCACTTTGGTTACCTGTGGAACCAGGAACCTTTGTGCTCAAGCTGACTCAGCCATCCGTGACACCATCAACCAGACAGAGCAAGAAGAGGAAGTTGGTCTCCGGCGACTATCTTCTGGCAGAGCTCCCCGGAGCCGCCACCAAGAAGGTCCCTAAGATCGACGCCAAGAGCGCCGAGGAGCCGTCTGCTCCGGAAAACCCCAGGGTTTGTTCCGTAGAAGCAGGCGCTCCCGACAAGTTTTGCTCCGGCAAGCTTGCCGGGGAACGTCAAGCTCCGGCTGAGCCCCAGATCCTCGCCGTAGAAGCGGACGTTCCCGCAGCAGCAGATGTGCCTTCAGTCCTTGTTGTCGAGCCACAGGCTCCAGCATGGGCGCATCAGACTGTCCATTTTCTCCAGAACGGAGATCTTCCCGAAGAGCAAGAAGAAGCGGAAAGAGTATCCCGGCGCTCGAGTATGTACCAGTTCGTCGACAACACACTATACAGAAGAGGGCGCAACGGTGTGAAATGGAAGTGTATTTCCCAGGAAGACGGACAGAAGCTGTTGGCAGAGATACATGGAGGCATATGTGGTCACCACATTGGCGCAAGAGCACTTGCCGGCAAAGCGTTCCGGCAAGGTTTCTTCTGGCCAACAGCCCTCCAGGATGCAACTGCACAAGTAACCAAGTGTGAAGCGTGCCAGTTCCATTCCAAGCAGATACACCAGCCAGCTCAAGCTCTCCAGACGATCCCTTTATCCTAGCCATTTTCGGTCTGGGGGCTCGACATCCTCGGCCCCTTCCCCCGAGCTGTCGGGGGCTTTGAGTACTTGTACTTCGCAATCGACAAGTTCACAAAGTGGCCGGAAGTGGAACCAGTGAGGAAGGTGACAGCACAGTCAGCAGTCAAGTTCTTCAGGTCGATTGTTTGCCGCTTCGGGATCCCCAACAGGATCATCACCAACAACGGCACACAATTCACAAGTCGCGCCTTCATGCAATACGTCCAAGATCTCGGCGCCAAGGTCTGCTTCGCTTCTGTTGCTCATCCCCGGAGCAACGGTCAAGCGGAAAGGGCCAATGCCGAAGTGCTGCGCGGGCTCAAGAACAGAACTTTCGACAGGCTGCGCAAGTGCGGAAGAAACTGGATCGAGGAGCTGCCGGTGGCTCTTTGGTCGATCAGAACGACGCCAAATCGAGCCACTGGCCAGACACCATTTGCTCTAGTCTATGGAGCAGAAGCAGTTACCCCCACGGAACTCGTATACGGGTCACCTCGAGTGCTCGCTTATGATGAGCTTGAGCAAGAGCGGCTGCGTGAAGATGACGCGCTGCTCCTTGAGGAAGATCGTCATCAGGCTGCTATGTGAGCCTCTCGCTACCAGCAAGCTTTGTGTCGCTACCATAGCCGCAAAGTTAAAGCCAGAAGCTTCGAGGAAGGCGACCTTGTTCTTCGGCGCGCTCCATCCGCCAAGCATCATAACAAGTTGACGCCAAAGTGGGAAGGCCCTTACCGGGTGAGACGAGTCACGAGGCCCGGCGCTGTCTGCCTCGAGACCGAAGATGGCACTCCGGTGAGCAACTCCTGGAATATTGAGCATCTTCGTAAGTTTTACCCGTAAGGCGCGGTTGTCAGGCCCCGCCCGGCAACCAACCTTTTGTACAAGTCTTGCCGCTGTTGCATGTAATCCTTTGTACAAAGCCATGCGCAGACCCTGAGCAGCAGTAAATGAAGCGCTGGCACCCTAAGTTTTAGCATGCATGCTGAGTCGAGTCTCGTCCTTGGTTAGGGTTGATAGTGCCTAATAGCTGCTAACCCCTAGCTTAGAGGTCGAGTCTGCGTCCTTTTTTCCTGTTCTTTCATTTCCTTTGGTTTGCAGGGTTTTGCATATCCTGGCCAGACCGCTTAAGGACGAAGAAGAGAAGAAGGGAAGACCAGCATCTGGTCCCCGGCAAACCAGTGTTGCCGGGGGCTGCAAGCACAAAGATTCGCCCGCGGCAAGCCAAAGTTGCCGCGGGCTGCAATCCCAGATAAGTCTTTCATCCCTTGCCATGCATTCTCTTATGGACTGAGGAATGTGAAAACCTTGTTCCTTCCTAAAAAGCTGCCGTGCTCCCTTAACTCTGGGCCCCGGAGCGCGTTCCTGGGGCCAGTTTCGGTAGTAGCCGCGGCGGCAAAGGAACGGAATGAGGAGCCCGAACCCGCCTCATCCCTGCCTCCGCCAAAGGCGTGAGGAAGGTCGAGTGGCGCGGGTAGACGGCAGGGCCTGTTGCCGGGCAAAGAAATGTCTATCTTAACGATGTAAAGGATCCGCTCCTTGGCGTGGGTTTTACCCGCGAGACAAATGGCCCGGCAAACATCCCCTTTTCATTAAAAACATTCCGCTCAGGTACAGTTCAGAGAGAATGAAAAACATGAAAGATGGGATTACAAGTTTTAAACATAGCTAAGGCCCGAGGGCTTACAGATTGAAAAAAGATAAGATGCCCGTAATCCCTTTCTTGTCTCTCTCCTCAGGAGGTAGGACAAGGAGGCGAAAAGGGCAAAAGGGGCGCCTAGGCGAGCTACGGGTGGCAGAAGACACCAACAAAACACCCCGGGGGACGGCTGAAAGCTGGACGGTGACGGCGGCGCTGGAAGCAGGGCTCGACGGGGTGGCAGGACGTCAGCACGCTGTCGAGGGCACCTCGCCCACGTACTCCGACTTGACGGCCTTGCCGCCAGCCCTCTTCCTCTTCCGCAGCCTCGCCACGCCAGCCGCCAAGGAGACGACCCCGGGAAGCTCAAGGAGCCGGCGACACGGATGATGGGGTCGCCGGTGCCACGCGGAGCCGCAGCCGACGCCTAGTCGGACCCGTCATCCCGACGACCGATGGCCTCGTCGTCGCTGTCGCTCCCCTCCTTGTCACTCTCGCTCGAGGAGGAGCTTTCGCTATCGGAGGAGCTATCCACGCAGCACCGGGCCCGGGCCCCGAAGTCCCCGAAGGCCTTGACGGAGAGGAGATCGCCCTCCATCAACTTAAAATGGAGGGTGAACCCCTCCATCAAGCTGTGGATATGGGCGAATGTCTTCCACCCTCGGCCAAGATACACCACGCCGGGGGCTGGGGACTCGACATGGACCCGCGTGCCGCTGATCCCGCAGCCCTTCATGCGCAGCCTTAACGTCTCGGGTTGCTCCATCTCCATCACGCTAGCGAAGGGAGCCGGGAGGCGGAGGCGGCGGCGAGGCGCCCGGCGCAGCCTGACGAAGAACTCACAAGGATCGTCCCCGATGTGGACCGCCGTGGGAAGAAGAGCCGCTGGCGGAGGCGAGGCTGGCGCATCGCCCCGCCCGCCTCTTCCCTGAACGCCTCGGCCTCGTCCACGACCTCTCCCCATCCCCCTTCCCCTTACGGTTGGCTCCGCCACCGCGGGTGCAAGGGGAGGAGGGGCGCGTTGCCTAGCAGCGACCCTCGCCGCCACCGATGAAGGACCAGGATTCCCTTTCTCCATGGCGAATGGAGAGAGGGGATCAGAAGCTGAAGAGAAGCGAAGATGGAGGAGTGTGGGTTTTCGTCGCCCCCCCCTCTTGCTCTTTATAAAGGAGCAGGGTGGGGGGCTCGACCGCCCCGCTCAGCCAATCAAGACGCAGGAAGAGCAGGCGACTGGGACCGGCCTGCTGCCTCGGCCTAGTTTCCTGCCTCCACCGTCCGCAACCCCAGGCGCATGGAAGCCGCGTGGCTGGCGTGCAGGACCGAGGCGACGGATGAGGCGACCTCCCCTCGCCCCGTGATCGTGGGGAGCGGGCGCCTCGGAAACCGTGCCTCGGCCCCGTCCCGCAAACGAGCCGCGCCTCCACGCCTTCCTCCACTTATGGGGATAGCGCAAACCGTCCTCCTTTATTGCGATGTGACGCACGCCCGTGGGGCTTAGCCCCGCGCACGCCGCCCACGTCACACACGCCTCTCCCCACGATGCCGCATTCGACGCGTGCCGTTCGGGGAGGACGTGGTGGACGCAGAAGAAGATGCAGCGTGACCCAGGCCACGCGTGCCCGTGCACTGTTTTGGGCCTGCCCAACAGCGCTCGGCACCGTGTATGGCCCAGGCCCGGGGGCTCCTGTCGGTGTACTAAAGTAGGGGTACCTTAGTCCCCCGAACTTGTGCACGGGCAGTCGTAGCACCCCGCGACAAGCCTTGCCAGGCGACCGCCAAAACCCTCCGTGGTCCCTTTTTGGGCCATCCAAGAACAAAGTATTTGAGCCAAGGCCCCGGCAGGAGGAGCTTGCCGGGAAGGCCACCCGAAGAGAGCAAGGCCCCGGCAAGAGGAGCTTGCCGGGAAGGCCGACCGAGGCACGACAAAAAACTTGCTGCGACGCGCTCCGCGTCCCGGCAAGGACCGGTGAGCGACAAGCTCCCGGGCGCGACAAGGCACCAACCGCTGCAAGGCGCTTGCCGCGGCAAGTCACCACCCCGCGCCTGCGCTCCAGCTCATCCACCCACGCGTCGCTCTGGGGCCATTCCAGGTGTACGTGGCGAGAGGCTGCGCAGCCAGGGGCATGCGGTGGCGAAGCAACGCTGACAGAGTAGCCATCGTGGCAAACGGTGGCGCTCCAGACGGCCCCTTTCCTGCACCGTCTGGGCGATGCGGACGGGCATTTAATGCCCTTGTCCCCTGCCGTCAGAGTTAGGTATGATAGCACTGTGCAAACAGCTGTACCCAACACAGCGTTTTCCAGTTTTACCCCCGCCTACGTTGCCACCTGTGGGTAACGCCTTGCACATATAAAAGGAGGCCCCATGCGCAACGAGGAAGAGGAGGGAGAAAAGGAGGCCATTCGTGCTCGGTCTCGCCAGCAGCTCGCGTGTACTGTAGCCCCACACGCTCCCGAGCAAGAACACAATACAAAACCACAAAGCAGCAGTAGGGTTTTACGCATCCGTGCGGCCCAAAGCTGGGTAAACCCCTTGTGTGCATCGCCTCGATCCGCTCTTCGCGCGACCTCCGCCCCCCGCCGAACCAAGAAAGGGGCTCGGTCCCCATAGGTGTTCGAGGAGGCAGATTTCCCCCGACAATATCCATTATCTGTCTTTTCTTTCTTTCTTCCCTTTTTCTTCACGGCCTTAAAAGGTTAAAAAAATTCTTGACTACACAATCTTGATGCGCTAGGCGTGCTCACTATACCTAGGGGCTTCTAATACAGAAGCTTAATATAACTATGTTCCGGGCTCTATGCCCCGCGCACATGTGTTACTTTTCCACATGTACCTTTTCTTCGCCATTATATGCATTGATATGACTTAAGTTTTGGCCAAGCTGGGTTGCCTGGCTCTTGTGTTTATGCCCTACGTTCCCGTTAATTCGGCTAGGGCATACGGGGAGCACCTCTGCGATTGTTACTGCCGGGTCAGCCGGATGTGTACCTCAGACTGGGTGAAGCCGAAAGCTAGCATTCTTAAGGGAATATTCGGCCGGTGAACAAAAGATGACTTTTACTTATTGTAATACATGCCCCCAGATGTTTATACCCTGCGTCTCTTTTTGCAATTCGGACATGCACATTAATGCATGCGTACCTAGGGAAAGGAATCCTTAACGGAACTATTCTCCCTGGAAGATGTTTCTTACTATCCATGTAATATAACATAGCTAGTTGGGTACTTGTCTGTTCAAGCACTTATGACCCCTACGTCTGGTTTCCACACGTACCCCAGTTTTTACATAACTGAGCAGGGTTCGGATACACTCCGGACTATCGGGTCCGGAGGTCGAAGCGAAAAGGTCCGCCATGTCAAATGATTTACAATCCGGCTAGGGACATTATATGTCACTTGAAGTACACAGTCACTTAGACTGACTAAATTCTTCTTCTATACCATCCAACAGGCTGTCTAGCCTACAACCCTGTTGGGAATACTTTGCGGATAATTTCACCTGGCCATACACCAAACTGACGGGGATCTCTTTCCCATCAGACCCCACAGGTCCGACCTCGGCCATGTGGTTCGGGTCAGCCTTGGTATATCGAGTCTTCACCATGGCCCAGGCTTCCCTTGCACCTTGTCGGCAGGAAGATATCTTCCATAATCGGATACAAGCTCCCCCATGCCTCTTGGCAGGGAAGCGGATGGCAACAAGGTTTGGGCAATGCCCTGCATCACCTGCCGAAGTTGTTCGTGCAGTTGTGAGAGCTCTGGCAGAAGATCACCCGCAGACCCGGGCATCTCCTCTGTGGGACGACCCGTCAGCATACCTACAAATATAACACTGTTAGCCGGTTCCTTCACCGAACTATATAAAAGTTTGTTCAAGCACTTACTAAAAATGCCGCGTCGAAGCCTCTTATTCTCCTTTACAGAGTCAGCAAGCTGGGCCCGAACATCTTTCAGTTCAACACTCAGCCGGGTATTGGCATCTTGGAGATCATTTTTCTCCCGCCTAACCTGCGTAAGCACGCGCTTGCCAGCCTTTAGCTGTCGTTGAGCATGTTGCTCATCCCTTCGCACGACCTCCGGATTCACTCCGGGATCATCTGCAGAATCTATTGTTAGATTTGCATGCATGCCGAATACTAACTGGTATATGTCGTTCTTTTCGATAGGAACAAGTGTTACCAGATGGGGCCTTCTTGGACTCCTTCATTGTGACAACTGCGGCCCGTAGCTGGGCTTTGCACTCCTCCAGCTCTTGAGACAACTGGGTATTCTTCTCCGTAAGAACCTACGCGAATAATGATCCTTAAATCAGTTGTGCCAACTGTTTCAAGTCTCAGGGGCTACTGATATACATAATTATCAGATTTTCTTACCCATATATCTTTACATACTGGTCCGTGGCTCTGGCAAGACCATTTTGAGCAGCTCGGATGTACGCGTCCCCTGAATTGAAGGCATCGAACGCCTCTTCAGAGAAACCAGGGTCGCGGAGTACGGCCCGGCGACGCCTGTGATTCATGACACTCTCCACTTTCGAATTCGTAGCGGACAACCTATCCGCATCCTCTGTAGGAGGAACATCCGACGTTGTCCCCACGTTAGCATATTCCTCTGGAGCCCGGCTGGTGGAGGCGTGGCCGGTAGGCTCTCCGGATACGGTCCGGCGAGCGTTTTTCCTGCCAGGAACCATGAACGTTACTATATTTTAAAGACGACAACCACGGAGCAGGGTTCTTTTTCATACCTCTGCGACGGCGTTGCAGTCCTGACCGCCTTCCTTTTAAGCCTACCCGGTTTCGGTGCCCCTTGTTGGTGAGTCACTGCGGGTTCGGGATGGCATCCCGAGGGCCTTCTCTGTAAGACACCATATGTGTGCGGTGGGTGAAGTGCGAAGAAGGGATCCTTCTCAGAAGTTGGGACTACTGTTTTACTTACATGCGATGCAGGGAGCAGTCCAGGATAATCGGCTATGATGGCCACCAAGGCACCGTCGCAGCTTAACTGATAGAATGTCCTGTCGATGAGCTCCACAAATGTTTCCGGATCTTCTTTGAGTCCGGGGCCGAGGGCCCGGTTAGGGTTCTCTGGCTGTGGAGACGGGCTGTGGACCTCCCTCATAGCTGTTCGCAGTTCCAGCTATGAAATAGCAACGTAAATATTTATGACAAAGAATGCGGGAAGGTCTGGAGTAAAAAGTAGTAGCTCACCTAGTTTGGGGGGTTGTACATGCAGAATCAATCTTGTGGCTTAATGCGGATGAACTCAACTTCCTCTCCTTTATATAAATCGAACAGTATTTTCGCTAGAGCAGCGACGGAGTCCGGACCTTTACGGCCGCAGCGGGTGGCATCGTCTTCTCCATTGAAGTGCCACATGGGTTGTCCCCGATATTGAAGTGGCTACACCCCCACGTTATACATATTGACATAACCTTGATTATTTTCAGTCCTAATTTGGCCAGCATTTTTATCTGGCCCATCAGGTAAAGGACCTCTCTATTATCTTCCTCCTGGGGCTCCGAGGACACATATCGGATTTCGGGTTCCGGCAGACCCTTGAGGTTCGAACAATGGGGTGCATGCGGAGATCTCTTCCCTACCGTTCTACGTCCGATCTCCCGTGCGATCTAAGCTGGAAACGACGAACAACACAAGGGACACGAGATTTATACTAGTTCGGGCCACCGTTGTGGTGTAATACCCTACTCTAGTGTGTGGTGTGGTGGATTGCCTCAGGGGCTAAGGATGAAAAGTACAGAGGAAGAACAGCCTCGCGAGAGGTGTTCTTGAGCTGGTGCGGTGGTTCTACTTGGTCTCTCTATCTGGTTCGGTGGATGTGACCAGATGCCTCTACTTTGTGGTGGCTAGCTCTATTTATAGAGGCCCTAGGCCTCTCCCCAAAAATGAGCGGGAAGGGCGCCAACAATTGGCTATTTTGAAGGGGAACATCTAGTACAAGTTATCCTGACCAAAGGTGGTCTTCGGCTGCCAAAAGCACTGGTGATGACGCTGTCTTGGGCTCCACGGTGACCTCCGTCCTGCCGCTCGGCTGGTCTTGGTCTCGTTCCACCGGAATGGTAACCTTTGCCTGATGCCTTGGCCTGTGCTTGCCCCCTTTGCACCAAAGGGGAAACAAGGACACTGCCCAGGGCGGCGCCCGCCTGGCGCCCGCCTGGTCTCGATCGTCATGGCTTGCGTCACGGGTTCCTCGCGAGGTACCCCTACCTTGATCTCTCCGCCTCCTTGCGAGCCTACCTGATGAGGTTGCCTCTGAGGAAGCTTCCTGTCGTCCGCCCCGCGAGGCTTGGCCCCTCGCGAGGGTCTTGAGCTTGAGCTGATGAAGATGGGCCACGCTGGGCCCCCACTTGAGCCACGCCGCAGGCCGCAGGCAGGCAAGTCTGGGGACCCCCATTCCCAGAACACCGACAGTAGCCCCCGGGCACAAGGCGCGCACGGGCTTGGCTTAGCAGAGAAGCGAAGGGGCAAGCGCGAAGTGCCGCGAGCCCTAATAGCATGCGGCCTTGGGCGCCGCGTGGCGATTGAGTGGACGTGGGTGTCTGCGCTTCCCACGATGCCTCGGCAACTATCCATCTGACAATAGAGGTGCCCGGGCCAGACTTACTCGCTTTGTTCTCGCTCGTCTCGCCCCAGATCCCCTTTCTCGCTCTTCTCCTTCTTGCTCCCGAAATCCTCCAGATCTATCTCAATCCTTCTCCTCCGGTACGCCATGGCGCCTCGCAAGTCTCCGACCGAGGCCTGGTACTCGCCGGCTCTGGATTCCCTGAACCTGTCGGAGAAGAATCTCGCCCTCACGCGCCTGATGACGGTGGCGCAGGGCCGCCAGGGGGCGACCGTGCTCAAGGCCGGCTCCGACCAGCCTGAGGGCAAGGGGAGCACCTTCTACCCGCTCTTCGTGAGCGCCATCATCGCCGGTCTGGTGCCTTCTTTCTCTGAGTTCTTCTTTGCTGTTTTCCGCCAATATAACTTGTAGGCTCTGCATCTCCACCCCAACTCCGTCCTTCTCCTGGCGATTTTTGCTTACTATTGTGAGGCCCACGTCGGGGTAAAGCCCTCGGTGGCCTTGCTACGCCACTTCTTCTCCCTCCGGGTTTCTGGTGCCCATGTCTCCGCATGCGCGAGCTTTATCGCATACTCCAACTCCAATGCTATCTCGAAGCCTGGGAAGAGGATCGAAGGCTTCCGAAGCAAGTGGGTCATGGTGGACGTCGGGCGCATCCACCCCCGGCTGGTATTGCCTACGGGGCAGCCCAAGGCCGTTGATGCGTGGTCCCGCGCGGAGCTCATCGACCCCCGTGCGAGGGCGGTGCTGAAGAGGATGAACGCGGACCTGAGGCCAAGCAACTTGGGGGCGGCGAAGTTGACCGGGGCCACGCTCCTGAGGGAGTTCTTGGAGCACCAGGTGGCTCCTCTCCAGGAACATTCGCTCCCATTGTGGAGGCTCGGGGGAGCGGACGCCTCCCTGCGCCTGAGCTCCGAGGCCCTAACTGACGAGGATCTGGTCGCGGCCCTCAATTCCTTGGTTAGGGGAGACGTGGCGAGCCCGGTGGGCGCCCCCATCCCCCTGTTCCTTTGCGATGACTGGGAGCAGGTGGTGAACGCCATGGCCATCTTCAATGGTGAGGGGCTGGTGCCCGCGGAAGCTCCCGAGGATCTGGCGAAGCTGGCGATGGTGAACTTGTCCTCCGGCAGCTCCAGCGGGAGTAAGGGGGAAGAAGAGGCAGAGGAGGAAGAGTCCGACTCTGAAGCGACTGGCGAGGAGTCGAGGGAGTCCTTCCCTCGGCGCAGGTCCCAGGCCCTCCGCTCCATGCCGGACGACGACGAGGCCGGCGCCAGGCGAGGAGGGGAGGACTCTCCTTTGGTCACAAGGAAGGGCAGGCCGAGGCTGGTTCCCCCAGGGTCTGCTCCGGTCCCTGGGCGGTCTGAGGCCAGCTCCGGTCCTCCTGACGTGCCTTCTGCTTCCGGGCCTCCCAAGGCCAACCCCAGCTGCATGCTTTCGGGCTTTAAGTTCGGCCGGAGGTTGCTTGAGTCCACGAACGACGACCAACAAGTGGTTGATTCGTGCTTTGCTTGGTTTCTGCCACCGAGGCTTGACGTCCGTATTCTTTTGCCAGGCCGGCGCCCGCTGCGAAGAAGTTGAGAGGGGCTTCTGCGGCCCTGCTTGGGGTGAGTCCACCTGCCGGGGCGGCGCCTTCATACGCTGGGGAAGAAGACGGCGAGGCTCGCGCCTCCCCTGCCCGATCATATTTGTGAGGCCAACTGGGACACCTCGGTGAGAAGTCGGCCCCCGTGGCCCCGCTGACCCTGGAGTCGACTGCGCTCGATGCTGCAGCCGGGGTAGCTAAGGCCCAAGGGGTTCCTTAATGCCAAGCCGTGATCATGCTGCCGTCCTCTCCGCCCGCTCCACTGGTTCCTGTCTCTTCTGCCCCCTCTGTCGCCGTCCTGGACCAGGCCGCCAACAAACTGAGCCAGCTGTCGGAGGATCTTCTGAGCGCGAACCCTCGCCTGGTGGCCGGGCGCCTGGAGCTAGCTTCTGGCCGGGCCCGGTCTGCCGCCTCCATCCGAGCAGCGCTAAGCCAGGTCATGTCGGCCTCCGATGGGGAGAAGCAGGCTGCCAGCCAAGACAAGGCCGCTCGCGACGCTTCCCTGGGCGACGCTGCGGCCGCCCAGAGCCGCTGCAAGGCGCTGGAGGTCGAGCTGCAACGTCTGCGCGACGAGCTCGCCAAGGAGGTGCACGGTCGCCGGGAGAAGGAGAAGGAGATGAAGGCTCGGGAGGCTGCTGTCAAGGACCAGGACACCAAGCTCTATGATCACCACGGCCGATTGGAGATGTTGGAGCAGTCGCTGAAGGCGGAGAGGACCGAGATGGATGCCAAGGTGAAGGTCCTGGCGGAGGATCGGGTGGCCTTCGCGAAGCTGGAGATGAAGGCACGTGCCACGCTAAAGACGTTTTACGAGAGGGGCTTGGAGGAGTCGTTGGCTGGTGCGGAGGATGGGCCCGCCAAGCTGCTCCCCTTCCTGGTCGATGCGCTTGAAGATGTCGCAGACGGCCTTGGCCCCACGGTCGAGGCCGAGGCGTGTGCTCTGTCTTCTACGGCGCTGAGCATGTCCTCAATCACGTCTACCTGCGCGACCCCAACGTCGACTTTGACAGCCTGCTGGAACCCATGAGCGGCGATCGTGCCGCGGCTGCCGCTGAGGCCGTGAAAGGCTGAGCCGAGGCTTTGCTGGGGAAGTTCCGCTCCTTCAGCATCTTGCATGGGCACGGTGCCGCCAGCTCCGCGACCTCAGGAGGCGGAGTCGCCTAGCGTGACTCCACCACCGGCGACGGCGCCACTGAAGAGTGATCCCTTCACGGCTTATGTCCTGTTTTTATTCCTGCAACATGCACCATGCCTCGCGGAGGCGTTTAAACTTGTGTTTGGCATTGTGAAACAATCTATGGCTTGTAATATTTGCTTTGAATTTCCTGGAATTTGCATTTTCCTCTCCTACTTGCTTGCGCTCTACGTCGGTAGGGCCCGGCCCCGCGCGTACCTCACCCAGCGTTAGCCCCGACCGGAAACCAGGACGGGACTAAGGAGTGAGGGGCTACGTGGCAAGTTAGGCTCCTGAGTCGCGATCCTCAGGAGTCCCCCTTGATGCGCGAGCAACAAGTAGGGAAGGGGGAGCAAGGAGTGGATTGGTCGTTCTACATCGGCAGGGCCCGCCCCGCGCGTACCTCACCCAGCGTTAGCCCCGACCAGAAACCAGGACGGGACAAAGGAGTGAGGGGCTATGTGGCAAGTTAGGCCCTGAGTCACGATGCTCAGGAGTCCCCCTTGACACTCAAACGGGTTTTCGTACCTTGGCTCCGCTCGGGGAGGGCGCGCGACGACCAGGTCCGAGGGACCTGGCTGGGTGGCGTGCGCTCGGGCAAGGCCCGGGCGTAGCCCCCGTGTCCAGCCCCCTCGCGTGGCGCTCCCGAGGGGAGGCGTTGCGATGGTGCTGGACACTGAGCACTGGGCTCCCTTAGGTTGGTACGGCCGTGGGCCGCCCTCAGTTGTTTATCACCTGCGCAGAGCATAGCGCTTCCGTATGTGTACGTGCATAGCCGCTCCTCGGCAGTGTCATCAGCAAACGTGGAGCATGGTGCTTCCACTGGTGCGTGGGAGCGGGCTCCCCTCCGGGAGGAGCCCCCGGGGTGTGTACAGCCCCGCCCTGACACATGGCCGGCACGGTAGGGCTAGGAGAGGTGTATCTGGGCACTCATGAGCCAGCACGGGACTCACGAGGCCCTACCTCGAGGCAGGTTGCGCCTGGTTCTGGGCCTTTATCAATGGTCTGTTCCTGCAGGGTGGTTAGAATGCAAATGCTCTACGTCCTCAGGTACCGGCCCTCGAGCGAGCTCAGCCTCCGCTGGTATGACAGGTCGCAATGCCGTGGATCAAGGCCAGGGGGTGAGGGCTGGAGAGCCAGTAGGAGCCCATGAGTCGCGATGCTCAGGTACCCCCCTTTTAACGTGCAAGGGCTTTGCATGAGAGCGGAGGAGTCTGCGATAAGCAGCAGGTGACAATCATGGGAAAGAGCAAATTCATTTTAAGCAGATGCGGGAAACACCGTTGGGCCATGCCCGAGCAGCTTGTGGGTGATGCAGCCCGAAGGGCGCCCCCAACAAGGTAAGTAAAGAGCATAAGCAAAACAGATACATGCCGCGGGGACGAATCCACGCGGCCTGAGAATGATGCGGGCCTGTGGGCGCTCCCAGCTAAAAATGGAACTTAGAAAGATGTCACCTGGTGCCGTCGAGGATGAAGTGATGTTGAAGAAGCTGGCGATGCGCGGTGGAGACGTCGGTCCTCACGAGCCCCCAGGCCCAGGAGCCTCGGGAGGCTCGGGGGGCACGGGTAGGTCTTCAAGGGCCATCACCACCTCCGCCAGGAACGCGCGATGCCTGACCTCCTGAGCCTCCAGAATGCTCCTCAGCAGGCGCTGACGAGCGATGACCACATTCGGCAGGCCGAAGGGTATGCGAACGTAGCTGTGAGGTGGTCCCTCGCAGCGCCCCACGCGCAAAGGTCAGAGGCGCTCCTGGGACGCAGCTCGGCTGAACCCCAGCATGTCGATGCAGACGTGCAGCCCACCATCCTCGCCTGGATGTGGGGCTACGGTGGGTAAGCGGCGGCTGCCGCGCATGACTCTCGACTCTTGTAGCTCCTAGGTGTTTCTTGCGATGAACTCCTGAGGGTTTGGTCTTCCTTGCCTTGTACCTTCCTGAGGGAAACGTGCCTGGAAGCACCCTTCCACGTGGTGCCCGAGCACCTCCCTCGCGACGTTGGCAAAGTCAGTGACTCTCCAAGAAAGAGCCCCTGAGCCCTGCCTGAGGAGGGCACCGGGCACGCCTTCCTATGCATGAGAGGGTGGCGCTCCCTGATCGGGTGTGAACCCTCACGCGACACCTCTGGAGGCGCCTACCTCCTTGTGGCTTGGGCTAGGCGAAGACTTCTTCTTTTTGAGGGTCGCCTCGGGAGGTCTTTCGCTCCTATGATCTGGGTCTTCGATTGCTGCGGCTTGGAACGCACGCTCAAGCGAACACACTGCGTCCCTTTCTTCACAGGGTACGGTGATGACTCCACCGCTTCCTGGCATCTTGAGGACATTGTAGCCATGGTGAGTCACTGCCATGAACTTGGCTAGGGCCGGGTACTCGAGGATGGCATTGTACTGCAGGCGAATGTGAGTGACGTCGAAGTCGTTGAGCTCGGTGCGGTAGTTGTTGCGCTGCACGAAGGTGACTGGAAGGCGAACCTGCCCTATTGGAATAGTGGAACCATCAGTGACTCCTGAGAAAGGCTTGGTCGACTGAAGCTGATCGTACGACACTTGGAGATTGTCAAACGTTTCGACGGACAGGACGTTGAGTCCTGCTCCGCCATCGATGAGGGTCTTGGTGACCTGCACATTGCTGATGACCGGGGAGCAAAGCATCGGGAGGACTCCGGCCATTGCCGCGCACTTGAGCTGATCCGCTGAGCTGAACGTGATAGCGCACGTAGACCACCTCAGAGGGCGCGTGGCCTCGAGCTTGGGGAGGACTGCATTCACCTCGCGAGCAAACTGCTTGAAGATGCACTGTGAGGCTGGGGCCTGAGCGCCACCCAAGATGCAAGCGATTAGGCGCGGCTCCTGGAAGCCCCCAGCCCCATCGTCTTGATGCTGGTCTTCGTTCCTCCTTGGCGGTGGCGGTAGAGGAGGAAGACCTGCGTTGCCGTGGGGGCGATCCTCACGAGGCCGATCCCTCCAGCCTCCCTCGCGAGGTTGGTCCTGCCAGCGATCCTCGCGAGGTCGGTCGCGCCACCCTTGGCGAGGGCCACGGTCTTCCCATCGTCAGCCACCTATTCCTCCTCCTCGGCCATAGCCCCTGTCGTTGCGCTCGGGGCGTCGTCGACTCGCCCATCTCGCGGCCCTGAGCTCTTGACATTCATTGGTGTTGTGGGTGTGGAGGTCATGGTACACACAGTATCGGCTGCCCTTGGATGACCCAGGCTGATCCCTGCCTCGCTTGGTGTCTGGTTCCGCTGCAAGCATGGCAGCCCCCTTGCGCTTCACGTCCTTGGCCTTGAGCTTCTTTTCTTCTGGATCGGCTGTCGGGAGCTCGAGGAGGGAGAGGCGCCCTTCCTCAGCCCTGGCGCACTTGGTCGCCAAGTTGAATAGCTCCAGGGATGTGCACAGGTCTTCATGGATTGCTAACTCCTCCTTCATCTTGATGTCGCGCACGCCATCGGAGAAGGCTGAGATGATGGCTTCCTCAGTCACCTTGGGGATCTTGAGGCAAGCATTGTTGAAGCGCTGGATGTACTTCTGGAGGGTTTCCCCTGGTTGTTGCTTGATCAGCGCAGGTCGCTCATGACCGGGGGCCGGTCGCGAGTGCCCTGGAAGTTGGCGATGAAGCGGGTGCGCATCTCGTCCCAGGAGGAGATCGCGCCGGGAGCCAGGTTCAGGAGCCAGGTGCGGGCGCCGTCCTTGAGCGCCATGGGAAACCAGTTCGCCATGACCTTTTCGTCTCCGTTGGTCGCTTTGATGCCTAGCTCGTAGAGCTGCAGGAATTCCGCAGGGTCCACCGTGCCATCATAGCGAGGGGGCAGGTCAGGCTTGAACTTGCCTGGCCATGTGACGCCGCGTAGCTCGGGGGTGAAGGCGCGGCAGCCTGCTGTGGCACCGACGCCCTTTGCTGGTGTTGGGCCTGCTCCTGGTGATTACCACGCGCCGCCGCTTGGAGCAGCGCGGGGTCTTGGCGTGGAGGCGGAGGGACGCGATCGTGGCGCGCCGGCGTTGGGAGCGGGCGAGCACATTATTGGGGGCGAGGGATCTCCTGGCAGCTCCCTTCTTTCCGCGCAGGCGCCGGACGTGGAGGATCTCGCCCTGGGGCCGCACGCCTTGGAGCTAAGGCGCCTTCTTGGGGAGGAGGTGGCGGAGGCACCTCCTGGTCCTCGCCCCCTGCGCGGAATGGAGGGCGAGGCAGCGAGAGGGACGGCAAGGGGGAGCCCCCTGCGGCGCTGACGAGCTCGATGATGCGGGCGAGCCAGTCCTCGTAGAGGTCATCGATGGGGCGGTAGTGCAGGAGCTCTCTTGCCAGGAGCAGCGCGACGTGCGCATCCGTGGGGGCGTGACGGGCGTGGGACGACGAACCAGCTGGAGTCAGCGACGGGGTGGCGGTGCGACCATCCCGCCGCACCGAAGGATGCTGGGACGAGGCCTGCTGCTCGTTCCCCACCGGACCGGTGGCGGCGTTGGCAGCAGGCGACAGGGAACGACGAGGGCGTCCGCCGACGGGCGCCGTCTGGGCGACGCGGGTGGCGAGAGCAGCCCAACGCTCTGCGCGAGCCCGACGAGCGTCAGCCATGGACTCGGCGGAAGATCACGCGCGAACAGCGGAAGAAAGATTCCGGCACACCCTACCTGGCGCGCCAAATGTCGGATTTCGGGTTCCGGCAGACCCTTGAGGTTCGAACACTGGGGTGCGCGCGGACATATCCCCCCTACCGTTCTACGTCCGATCTGCCGTGCGATCTAAGCTGGAAACGATGAACAATAGAAGGGACACGAGATTTATACTGGTTCGGGCCACCGTTGTGGTGTAATACCCTACTCCAGCATGTGGTGTGGTGGATTGCCTCAGGGGCTAAGGATGAACAGTACAAAGGAAGAACAGCCTCGCGAGAGGTGTTGTTGAGCTAGTGCGGTGTGTTCTACTCGGTCTCTCTATCTGATTCAGTGGATGTGACCAGATGCCTCTACTCTGTGGTGGCTAGCTCTATTTATAGAGACCCTGGGCCTCTCCCCAAAAATGAGCGGGAAGGGCGCCAACAATTGGCCATTTTGAAGGGGAACATCTAGTACAAGTTATCCTGACCAAAGGTGGTCTTCGGCTGCCAAAAGCACTGGTGATGACGCCGTCTTGGGCTCCACGGTGACCTCCATCCTGCCGCTCGGCTGGTCTTGGTCTCGTTGCATCGGAATGGTAACCTTTGCCTGATGCCTTGGCCTATGCTTCCCCCTTTGCACCGAAGGGGAAACAAGGACACTGCGCAGGCCAGCGCCCGCCTGGCGCCCGCCTGGTCTCGATCGTCATGGCTTGCGTCACGGGTTCCTCGCGAGGTACCCCTGCCTTGATCTCTCCGCCTCCTCGCGAGCCTGCCTGATGAGGCTGCCTCTGAGGAAGCTTCCTGTCGTCCGCCCCGCGAGGCTTGGCCCCTCGCGAGGGTCTTGAGCTTGAGCTGATGAAGACGGGCCACGCTGGGCCCCCACTTGAGCCACGCCGCAGGCAGGCAAGTCTGGGGACCCCCGTTCCCAGAACGCCGACAGCGCCAGCTATGGCGTTTCTCCAAAGGGGCGTTATTGAACTCAGGAAGGCCCATCCGAATAGGTTCCGGAAGGGGGACGTCCTCCATACAAAACCACTCTGAAGGCCAGTCTTCCGATGTCTTCTTCGGAGTACCGCACTGATATCCCGTCCCGGCGATGCGCCATATTTCGGCTCCGCCCACTTGATATATTGACCCCTCCTGTGTACGGGGCACAAGGCAGAATTGCCTCTGTCATAGCACGAAATGAGCTTCGCAGCCCAGAAACAGCTCGCAAAGGGCGACATAGCCAGCGATGTGTAATATGGAGGCGGGAGTAAAGTTATGCAGCCGGAGGCCATAGAACTCCAGGAGCCCGCAAAGGAACGGATGGATTGGAAATCCAAGTCCCCTTAATAAGTAAGGGACAAGGCATACCCGCTCCCCCATGGATGGGTTGGGAAAGGTCTCCGCTTGCTCCCCGCCGTTGTAAGTGTCTAATCCGGCTCGGACGGGGACCATATACGCAGGAGGGAGAAACCCCTGGGTCTGTAACTCTAGTAATTGGCTGTGGGGGACGGAACACTTCTTCCAATTGCCTGGCTTAGTGCTACGGGAGCGAGAGGAGGAGCTGCGATGGCCGGCCATGATGGGATGGACTTTTCCGGGCGCGCTCCGATGGATACTCGCTGTGGGAGGATGGTGTGATCTGGATCTAAGGATCCCCGGCTCTTTAAATAGACGATTGGGTGGCAAGTGTAAAAATGCCCCGACTTCTCGCATTCGCTCGACACGTGGAAGATAACCATTATTAGGCGCAGAAGCCAAGGAGTGCAACATTCATGGGAAGCCAGACACTACTCGACAGGTACTCGGAGTTTGGAGAAGAACCCGCCTTGCAATGCCGAAAACAATCTGCACGCCAGACTCATCGTCACTGAAGCCTGGTTCAGGGGCTACTGAGGGAGTCCTGGATTAGGGGGTTCTCGGATAGCCAGACTATATACTTTGGCCAGACTGTTGGACTATGAAGATACAAGATTGAAGACTTCGTCCCGTGTCCGGGTGGGACTCTCCTTTGCGTGGAAGGCAAGCTTGGCAATTCGGATATGTAGATCTCCTCCCTTGTAACCGACTCTGTGTAACCCTAGCCCCCTCCGGTGTGTATATAAACCGGAGGGTTTAGTCCGTAGGACAACAACAATCATAATCATAGGCTAGCTTCTAGGGTTTAGCCTATACGATCTCATGGTAGATCAACTCTTGTAATACTCATATCATCAAGATCAATCAAGCAGGAAGTAGGGTATTACCTCCATCGAGAGGGCCCGAACCTGGGTAAACATTGTGTCCCCCGCCTCCTGTTACCATCGGCCTTAGACGCACAGTTCGGGACCCCCTACCCGAGATCCGCCGGTTTGGACACCGACACCTACCCAGCTGGTTGGGCTGGCAGCTGTATGGGAACGGCGGTGGAGTCTTGGCAGACGTGGGCCTGGCTGTGGCCCCGCAGGTGTCCTCGGAAAGGGCCTTTCCGAGGCCTCGGCAAGGGTCTTGCCATGGCATTGCGGTTGTCAGCAAGGATCTTGCCGGAGGTCTCGTGGATTTCCTCGGCGAGGATCTCACGAGGATCGTTGTCTTTTGGTCCTCATCTGATCACGTGTGCTTATGATCTTCACAAAGATCTGCATGCCACCACGGAGGTGCCTCCCGAGCCCTGGTTCCAAAGTGGTTGATGGTGTTGGAACCCTTGGGGAAAAGGGTGGCGCCCTCTGCTGGTGTTTGGCAAGTTGCCCTGGTAAGGATCTTGCCGGGGCCATGGAGGCCGCCCCGGCAAGGGTCTTGTCGGGGGAGTCCACCTCACCCCCTTTCTCTTTGTGTCTCTGGTCTTGGCGTTGTTTTGCTTGTCTTGTGCTTTTGCTCCCTCCCTTTGCCCTGCTAAGTGCGGCGGCAGGTGCAGCTCGGACTGCCCGTGCACAAGTAGAGGGGTAAAAAGGAGAGCCCCTACTTTTGTACACCGACAGCCTGTGTGAACAGTTACTTTTGAATCAACAATATAAGGTCTAAATTTTATCACAAGCAAACACCACTACTAAAAATTCTTTGTCAGTAGTAGCATAATTTCCTTGAGCACTGTCCAGAGTTTTACTAGCATAATGAATAACATTCAATTTCTTATCAACTCTTTGTCCTAGAATAGCACCAACAACATAATCACTAGCATCACACATAATTTCAAAAGGCAAGTTCCAATCAGGTGGTTGAACAATAGGTGCAGAAATTAAGGCTTTCTTGAGTGTTTCAAAGGCTTCTAAACAATCATCATAAAAAACAAAAGGAATATCCTTCTGCAAGGGACTAGTAAGAGGCTTAGTAATTTTAGGAAAGTCCTTGATAGATCTCCTATATAAACCATCATGGCCTAAGAAACTACGAATACCTTTTATATCTTTAGGGCATGGCATTTTCTCAATTGCACCAACCTTAGCTTGGTCCACTTCAATACCTCTTTCAAAAATTTTATGACCCAAGACAATGCCTTCATTAACCATAAAGTGTCACTTCTCCCAATTTAAGACAAGATTTGTTTCTTCACATCTCTGCAAAACTCGCTCAAGATTGCTTAAACAATCATCAAAAGACTTCCCATAAACAGAAAAGTCATTCATGAAAACCTCAACGATCTTTTCAAAAAGTCAGAGAATATAGCAGTCATACATCTTTGAAAGGTAGCAGGTGCATTACATAAACCAAAAGGCATACATCTATAAGCATAGGTTCCAAAGGGACAAGTAAAAGTGGTCTTTTCTTGATCAGGTTGAGAAACATGTATTTGTGAAAAGCCAGAATATCCATCAAGGAAGCAAAAGTGTGTGTGCTTAGATAATCTTTCAAGCATTTGATCAATAAAAGGCAAATGGTAATGATCTTTTCTAGTTGCTTTATTTAATTTTCTAAAATCAATTACTATTGTATAGCCTATGATAATTCTTTGTGGAATAAGTTCATTCTTATCATTAGGAACAACAGTAATACCTCCTTTCTTAGGAACACAATGAACAGGACTTACCCATCTACTATCAACTATGGGATATATTATACCTGCCTCCAGAAGTTTTAAGATTTCCGTTCTTACCACTTCCTTCATTTTTGGATTTAACCGACGTTGGTGATCAACAACGGGTTTAGCATCAGGTTCCATATTAATTTTTGTGTTGACATAGAGTGGGACTAATGCCCTTTAAACCATCAAGAGTATATCCAATACCAGCCCGGTGCTTCCTTAGAACTTTCAATAATCTTTCTTCTTCTTGTTCTGAAAGGTTAGCACTAATAATAACAGGATATATCTTCTTTTCATCAAGATAAGCATATTTCAAAGTGTCTCGAAATTGTTTTAATTCTAACACAGGATCACCTTTAGGTGGAGGAGGACCTCCTAGAATTTCAATAGGCAAATTATGTTTAAGCAGAGGACATTGTTCAAAGAAAATTTTATCTATTTCATTTCTTTCATGCATATGTAAATCATTTTCGTGGTCTAGGAGATATTTTTCTAAAGGATCAGTAGGTGGAACAGCAATAGAAGAAAGACCAATTAATTCATCGTTACTAGGCAATTCTTTTTCATGAAGATTTCGACTAAACTTGGAAAAATTAAACTCATGAGACTCATCACCAAAGCTAACACCAACAGTTTGTTTCTTACAATCTATCTTAGCATAAACTGTATTCAAGAAAGGTCTACCAAAGATAATGGGACAAAAGTCATCTTGTGGGGAACCAAGCACAAGAAAATCAATAGTCTATTTTATTTTCCCACACAAGACTTCAACATCTCTAACAATCCCAAAGGGTGATATGGTGTCTCTATTAGCAAGTTTAATAGTAACATCTATGTCTTCTAACTCTGCAGGTGCTATGTCTTTCATAATTTATTGATATAAAGTGTAAGGAATATCACTCACACTAGCACCCATGTCACATAAGCCATGATAACAGTGATCTCCTATTTTAACTGAGATGACATGCATGCGAACAACAGGTCTATGTTTATCCTTTTTACCAGGTTTGGCAATTCTAGCAGCTTCATCACAGAAGTAAATAACATGCCCATCTATATCTTCTTCTAAGAGATCTTTAACCACATAAATGCTAGGTTCTACTTTAATTTTTTCATTAGGTTTAGGTGTTCTAACATAGCTTCTGTTAAGCACAGTTGAAACTTTAGCATGTTCCTTTATCCTAACAGGGAAAGGTGGTTTCTCAATATAAACAGAAGGAACAACTGGATCAACATTATAAAGTATAATTTCTTCTTTAACTGGTACCGGTTCTTTAATTTATTCTTTAATAGGTGGGTGATATTTAAACCACTTCTCTTTAGGGAGTTCAACATGAGTAGCAAATGATTCACAAAAGGAGGCTACTATCTCAGAGTCAAGTCCATATTTAGTGCTAAACATTTTAAAAGCATCGGTATCCATAAAAGATTTAACACAATCATATTTAATTTTAATACCTGACTCTTTACCTTCGTGGAGTTCCCAATCTTCATAGTTGCGTTTAATACTTTCCAAAATATCCCACCGGAACTCAATAGTCTTCTTCATAAAAGAACTAGCACAAGAAGTATCAATCATGGTTTGATCATTACGAGAAAGTCGAGCATAAAAATTCTGGATAATAATTTCTCTCAAGAGCTCATGATTGGGGCATGAATATAACATTGACTTAAGCCTCCCCAAGCTAGAGAGATACTTTCTCCTTCACGAGGCCAAAAATTATATATATAATTCCCATCACGATGAACTAGATGCATAGGATAATTTTTTTGGTGGAACTCCAATTTCAAACGATTCCAATTCCATGATCCAATATCATCGCATAGCCTATACCATGCCAATGCTTTTGCCTTCAAAGATAAATGGAAAACCTTTTTCATAACTTGATCCCTGGGTAAACCTGCAAGCTTAAACAATCCACAAATTTGTTCCACATATATCAAGTGCATATCAGGATGTTCGGTTCCATCTCCTGCATAAGGATTAGCTAGCAGTTGTTCTATCATACCCGAAGGAATTTCATATTCAATATTTTCAGTAGGTGCAGTAGGTTGAGGGGTAATTAATTGTGGTTCTGGATGAGGTGAAGATACCCCGAACAAACCCCTCAAAGGATTGTTTTCCATAGTAACAAGTGACAATAAATTTCAGCACACCATATAAATGTTTCCTTACCAAATTCCTCTTACCAAAGGCGCTTCACTCCCCGGCAACGGTACCAGAAAATAGCCTTGATGACCCACAAGTATAGGGGATCAATTGTAGCTCTTTTTGATAAGTAAGAGTGTCGAAACCAACGAGGAGTAGAACAAAATGACAAGTAGTTTTCAGTAAGGTAGTGTTTGCAAGTGCTGAAATTGTAAGTAGCAAAGTAGTTTGATAGCAACATAATTTGTAACGAGCAAGTAACGATAGTAGTAAAAAAGTGCAGCAAGATAGCCCAATCCTTTTGAGGCAAAGGACATGCCAAAATGTTCTCTTATGATAAGCAAAGCGTTCTTGAGGGTACACAGGAATTTCATCTAGTCACTTTCATCATGTTGGTCCGACTTGTGTTTGCTACTTTGATAATTTGATATGTGGGTGGACCGGTGCTCAGGTGTTGTTCTTACTTGAACAAACCTCCTAGTTATGATTAACCCTCCTGCAAGCATCCGCAACTACGAGAAAAGTATTACGAATAAATTCTAACCATAGCATTAAACTTTGGGGTCCAATCGGTACCTTACGGAATAGCGCATAAACTAGGGTTTAGGTTTCTGTCACTCTCTCAACCCACCATCTAATTGCTACTCCATAATGCATTCCCTTAGGCCCAAATATGGTTAAGTGTCATGTAGTCGACGTTCTCATGACACCACTAAGGGAATCACAACATACATACTATCAAAATATCGAACACGTATCAAGTTCACATGATTACTTGCAACATGATTTCCCCCTTGACCTCAAGAACAAAAGTGACTACTCACAAATAATAAACAAGCTCATTATAAAAGGAGTATTAAATAACATATTGGATCTGAACATATAATCTTCCACCAAATAAACCATATAGTAATCAACTACAAGATGTAATCAACACTACTAGTCACCCACAAGCACCAATCTATAGTTCCGGTAACAAGATTGAACACAAGAGATGAACTAGGGTTTGAGATGAGATGGTGCTGTTCAAGATGTTATGGATATTGCCCTCCCCAAGATGGAAGAGTTGTTGGTGATGATGATGATGATGATTTCCCCCTCCGGGAGGGAAGTTCCCCCGGCGTAATCGCTCTGCCGGAGGGCAAAAGAGCTCCTGCCCATGTTCCGCCTCGAGCCGGCGGCGCTTCATCCCGAAAGTCCTCCTCTTATTTTTTTCCTAGGTCAAAATGACTTAGATACCCAACGATGGGCACCAGAGGTGGGCCGAGGAGGCCACAACCCCCAGGGCGCACCAGGGGGCCTAGCGCGCCCAGGTGGGTTGTGCCCACCTGGTAGCCCCCTCTGGTGTTTATTTGTTCGAGTAATTCTTATTTATTCCATAAAAAATCCCCGTGAAGTTTTGATGACCCACAATTATAGGTGATCTATCGTATTCCTTTTGATAAGTAAGAGTGTCGAACCCAACGAGGAGCAGAAGGAAATGACAAGCGGTTTTCAGTAAGGTATTGTCTGCAAGCACTGAAATTATCGGTAACAGATAGTTTTGTGATAAGGTAATTCGTAATGGGTAACAAGTAACAAAGGTAAACAAGGTGCAGCAAGGTGGCCCAATCCTTTTTGTAGCAAAGTACAAGCCTGGACAAACTCTTATATAAGGAAAAGTGCTCCCGAGGACACATGGGAATTATCGTCAAGCTAGTTTTCATCATGCTCATATGATTCACGTTCGTTACTTTGATAGTTTGATATGTGGCTGGACCGGTGCTTGGGTGCTGCCCTTCCTTGGACAAGCATCCCACTTATGATTAACCCCTATTGCAAGCATCCTCAACTAAAAAAGAAGTAGTAAGGTAAACCTAACCATAGCATGAAACATGTGGATCCAAATCAGCCCCTTATGAAGCAACACATAAACTAGGGTTTAAGCTTCTGTCACTCTAGCAACCCATCATCTACTTATTACTTCCCAATGCCTTCCTCTATGCCCAAAAAATGGTGAAGTGTCATGTAGTCGACGTTCACATAACACCACTAGAGAAAAGACAACATACATCTCATCAAAATATCAAACGAATACCAAATTCACATGACTAGTTATAGCAAGACTTCTCCCATGTCCACAAGAACAAATGTAACTACTCACAAATAATATTCATGTTCATAATCAGAGGGGTATTAATATGCATGAAGGATCTGAACATACGATCTTCCACCAAATAAACCAACTAGCATCAACTACAAGGAGTAATCAACACTACTAGCAACCCACAAGTACCAATATGAGGTTTTGAGACAAAGATTGGATATAAGAGATGAACTAGGATTTGAGAGGAGATGGTGCTGGTGAAGATGTTGATGGAGATTGACCCCTCCCGCTGAGAGGATCGATGGTGATGATTTCCCCCTCCCGGAGGGATGTTTCCCCGGCAGAACAGCTTCGCCGGAGCCCTGGATTGATTTTGCCAGGTTCCACCTCGTGGCGGCAGTGCTTCATCCCAAAAGCTTCCTCCTTATTTTTTCTAGGACAAAAGACTTCATATAGCAGAAGATGGGCACCGGAGGCCTGCCAGGGGGCCCACGAGACAGGGAGGCGCGCCTAGGGGGTAGGGCGCGCCCCCACCCTCGTGGCCAGGGTGTGGGTCCCCTCTGGTTGATTCTTTCACCAGTATTTTTATATATTCCAAAACGTGCCTCCGTGAACTTTCAGGACTTTTGGAGTTGTGCAGAATAGGTCTCTAATATTTGCTCCTTCTCCAGCCCAGAATTCCAGTTGCCGGCATTCTCCCTCTTCATGTAAACCTTGTAAAATAAGAGAGAATAGGCATAAGTGTTGTCACATAATGTGTAATAACAGCCCATAATGTAAAAAATATCGATATAAAATCATGATGCAAAATGGACGTATCAAATTTCAACTTGTTTGGAGTTGTGCAGAATAGGTAGCCTGGCGTAGCTTTTTCAGGTCCAGATTTCCAGCTGTCGGAATTCTCCCTCTTGGTCTGTACCTTGCAAATTATGAGAGAAAAGGCATTAGAATTACTCCAAAAAGCATTATTATGGATAAAAACATTATAAATAGTAGTAAGAAAACATGATGTAAAATGGAGGTACCAATTCCCGACAGAGAGTATGACCCACATGAGATAGAAGCCCTAATTGGTACGGAAAAGTCCAGGAAGAGAAACAGAATGTATCCCTAGAACAACCCAATTTCTACAAAGAAGGACCTGAGTCATATCGCATGTTTCAGGTGCAAAGATCTAGGGCACTACTTCAGCGGTTGCCCAAAAAGGAGCCGAGGACCCAAGGAGACTATGTAATCACAAGGAAACTTCAAGACTTGTCAGTAGTAATATGTTTCCACTGTACAGAAGCAGGGCACTTTGCCAGAGGTTGTCCCAATGAGAAGGAGACTTGTGCTAAATAGTTGAGTTTGTAAAAAAATGCACTAGGTAGTGGGAAAACTCTTATATTGAGGTGTTAAGTTGAGGCATGTAATGGAAATGCAGGAGATTGTAATAGTTTGAGAATCAATAAAGTTAGCATAATCATTGGTATTGATTTGGATTTTATGAGTTGTTACAGTATAGGCAATGAGTGAAATCATGATATGTGGAATAAGATTTTGAAGAAACTAGTGTCTATTAATTTTATGGGTGGTAGAACCCAACACCGTTACGAAATACAAGAGCTAGTGGTTAGCTACGTTAGACGTTGGAATGGACCACTCAATGATGAGTCTGAGTAACTACATCTTAGTTTTGTACCAATAGAAGGAAGGGGGACAATACAATTGGATCAATTTAAGAATGCTAGGAAGCTGGATCTTGGAATAATGATCAGTTGCAACCCGATGATGAGTTTAAGGTTTACAAGTGATGAGATGGGCCATAACCCACAGGCTCCATGACCTGACAAGAAGCAAGCACATTCTTGCTGAAGGAAAAAACCATGGAAGAAGTTACGACTTTATCAACACACGATCTTATAGGAGTTACGCAAAACATAAGAGATGAGAGAAACGATAGATGTTTGTTTGGCTTGCAGAATCAATGGAGTTATCCGAACTTAGTTCGTCGACAAGAGAAATTCTGCAATGCTGGAGAGGATGACCGAGTGTTAGAATCCGAGATTCAGTAAACCATATACAAGGTAATGATTTGGGTGCGGAATGGATTGATCACCATGCTGACTTACTATTATTATTCGCCTCTGCTATATGGGATGGTAAATATGAGTGACTTACCCATAGTAGAGAGACAACGATATCACAACCTTGATTGACCTTACAATCGTATGACTATTTTCTCTTGTACAAGGCAGTTGTTGCCAATCGTAGGTCATACAGTGAGAATGAAGCCCAGACCCATTTCCTGCAGGAGAAACCATAAATTGATGACCACCATGAGAGATTGATAGTTGTTTAGTATTGTTGCTAGACCTAGCAGCTAAGAAGACCCAGTCTCGGAAGAACCTTACCAAGATGAAAGGACACAATAATGGAGGAAAATGTTATGCCACTACTTGAAGAGCCCCAGAGCAAAAATTATCCTGAAGATTTGAGAAAACCGACCCTGTCAACAATATGGATGGAGTATATGAGTTTTGATGGATCCGTGACCATGTTTCTAAGGGTGGTAGCACCCCAAACCTTAGTGACAATCGATGGATTTCGAGGAGACCCTCAAACCTAACCTATTTCTTGCTAGTCTATCCGAATCTTGAGGGCGAGATTCATTTTAAGGGTGGTAGGTTTGTAACATCCCAAAATTCTAAATTTTGGAATGTTGTAGTAATTAAGTAATAATGATTTCTTGTGTGATTTGTTGTGTGAAATTGAGTGAAATTTGGAACTTTTTTAAAGTTAAATGAGAGGGAATAAAAGGACTTTCCCAAAGTTTCATTCTTGCATTTGGTTTCCATGGAATTCCATTTGAAATAATTCAACTCAGAAACTTTATGCCAGTCAAGGATTTTCAATGAGAGAAGATAACATGACTTCTTCCAAATTGATGAAATAGAGTGGAGAGTGATGAGTACCGCTTTCAAAATTTATTGGAAGTTTTTCTCTCTTCTGTTGGAATTTCAAATTATCTCAAATTAAATATAAAATACTTGAGTGAAGGAAACATGACCCTTCAAAATTGAGAGAAGATTTGAAAATAATTTGGAAGAAGAAAAGAAAAATAAACTATTTGTAAAATATTTCAAAAATCAAATTCGAATCCAATTTGAGGAAATTAAAAACAATGTTTTGTTAAAGTAATTCATTTGCCTCTGAAAAATAGTTCATATTTTTGTTCGTTTTATTCTAAGAATTTTGATATATTTCTTGTCTAGGAAAAAATATCTTTATTTCTCTTTTCTAACTTTTACTCTCTGACTTATTCAAAAAAAAGGAGAGAGAGATCCCACCGACCGCCCCAGGCCAGGCCCCCCGGCCCAGCCCAGTAGCGGCCTTCACCGTGCCGAACCGCCGCCGCCTCGCTGGCCCACTCCTTACCTCGCGCGCACGCCGCCCTGCCACCAACCAACAGGTGGAGCCCACCTGTCAGCTTCTTCATCCCCACGCCATCGGGAGTCAGCCTCCCGCACGCCATCGCCGGCCACCACCGAGTCTTACCCGGACTCCACCCCCTCGCCTTGCGCCTCCTGCACGAAAGCCCGCATATAAATAGCCCTCGACCCCGGCCTCTTTTCCTTCAAACCACTGAAGGAAATATGCCCTAGAGGCAATAACAAAGTTCTTATTTATATTTCCTTATATCTTGATAAATTTTTATTATTCATGCTAGAATTGTATTTACCGGAAACTTAGTACATGTATGAATACATAAACAAACAGAGTGTCCCTGGTATGCCTCTACTAGACTAGCTCGTTAATCAAAGATGGTTAAGTTTCCTAGCCATAGACATGTGTTGTCATTTGATGAACGGGAATGATGTGATGGACAAGACCCATCCATTAGCTTAGCACTATGATCATTTAGTTTATTGCTTTCTTCATGACTTATACATGTTCCTATGACTATGAGATTATGCAACTCCCGAATACTGCAGGAACACTTAGTGTGCTATCAAATGTCACAACATAACTGGGTGATTATAAAGATGCTCTACAGGTGTCTCCGATGGTGTTTGTTGAGTTAGCATAGATCGAGATTAGGATTTGTCACTCTGAGTGTTGGAGAGGTATCTTTGGGCCCTCTCGGTAATGCTCATCTTTCCTTCTTCTCCTACTTGGACTAGGAAAGGGGGGGGGGCGAATCCTACTTGGACTAGGAGTCCAAGTAGGACTCCCCCATGGTGCGCCCCCTCCTAGGGACGGCCTCCTCTCCTCCCCCCTTTATATACGTGGGAGGGGGGCACCCCAAAGACACACCAAAGTTTCGCTTAGCCGTGTGTGGTGCCCACCTCCACAGTTACACACCTCAATCATATCGTCATAGTGCTTAGGCTAAGCCCTACGCCGGTAACTTCATCATCACCATCACCACGCCGTTGTGCTGACAGAGCTCTCCCTCGGCCTCAACTGCATTAAGAGTTCGAGGGACGTCACCGAGCTGAACGTGTGCAGATCGCGGAGGTATCGTACATTCGGTACTTGGATCGGTTGGATCGCGAAGACGTTCGACTACATCAACTGCGTTACTAAACGCTTCCGCTTTCGGTCTACGAGGGTACGTGGACACACTCTCCCCGCTTGTTGCTATGCTTCTCCTAGATAGATCTTGCATGATCGTAAGAATTTTTTTGAAATACTTCGTTCCCCAACAGTGGCATCAGAGCCATGACTATGCGTAGATGTTATATGCACGAGTAGAACACAATGAGTTGTGGGTGATAATAGTCATAGTGCTTACCAGCATGTCTTACTTTGATTCGACGGTATTGTTGGATGAAGCAGCCCAGACCGACATTACATGACCGCGTTCATGAGACTTGTTCTACCGACGTGCTTCGCACACAGGTGGCTAGTGGGTGTTTGTTTCTCCAGCTTTAGTTGAATCGAGTTTGACTACGCCCGGTCCTTGTTGAAGGTTTAAACAACACACTTGACAAAAAATCATTGTGGTTTTGATGCGTAGGTAAGAACAGTTCTTGCTAGAAGCCCGTAGCAGCCACGTAAAACTTGCAACAACAAAGTAGAGGACGTCTAACTTGTTTTTGCAGGGCTTGTTGTGATGTGATATGGTCAAGACGTGATGATATATAAATTGTTGTATGAGATGATCATGTTTTGTAATAGTTATCGGCAACTGGCAGGAGCCATATGGTTGTCGCTTTATTGTATGAAATGCAATCGCCATGTAATTGCTTTACTTTATGACTAAGCGGTAGCGATAGTCGTAGAAGCAATAGTTGGCGAGATGACAAAGATGCTACGATGGAGATCAAGGCACTACTGCAGGATGCTGCTAATGCGACACTACGATCAGAGACCCTTCGAGAAACTGTTGCGATGCCATAATCGCAAACGGTGCTGTACGAAAACCGTCAAAAAAGGTGAAAACGTTTGTGATGGAGGATGCATCAAACACGGTTCGGATTTTAGTTGTGTGTGCGATCCAGGGCATATGGTTTTGTCCAATGGACTGTTTGCGATGAGGTGGAACAAAAGAAACGGGCAGCCTGATGAAGGCGTGTGCGATATAGAGCATACGGTTCACTCCGATAAAATGTTTGTGATTAGGCAACACAAAAGAAACGGGCAGCGAGATGAAGGTGTGTGCGATATACATCATACGGTTCACTTGGATGAACTGTTTGTGATTAGCCAACACAAAAGAAACGGTCAGCCAGATCAAGGTGTGTGTGATTGAGGGCATACGCTTCAGAAGGATTAACTGTTTGTGATTAGGCAATAGAACAGAAACGGGTAAGCCAGATCAAAGTGTTGACGATTGATGGCATACACTTCACATGGATGAACTGTTTGCGATTAGCCGCAACAAACTGAAACAATTAGATAGATCAACGTGTGTGCGCTAGACGGGCACACCCATTCTAATTAAAAGACGTGTGCTGACATTGCCTAATGCGGTGCACCCTATGGTGCAAACGCCACGTACACGGCCGAGAAGGCGTACGTGCCCACGTTACGCCTTCCGAGAATAGTGCCGCACTTATAACCGTCAGTAAATTTTGAGCATGCGTCCCGTCACATTCCAAATTGCATACCTGTTCACACCAGTCAAAACCTAAACGGTTTCCCACTTAGGAGTGTATTACTATGCGGTTATAAATACTACTACTCCAAGATGACTGCACATTCCTCCTAAACTCCTCATCCACAAAAAGTCAAAAACAAACAAGTCATTCATCGTTGTTCCCTTGCGTCCGCCATGGCCAGCGTGAGTTCTGGGTCGAGAGATTACGACCAGGGAGAGGCTAGCCTGGAAGCGGGAGCACGAGAGATGTCCCGCCTTGCCGCGATAGCAGCCAAGATGTCCCGCCTCGCCGTGGTAGCAGCAGAGAGGTCCCGTCGCGCCGCCGAAGCAGCACGGAGGACCCGCCGCACCGTCGATGCAGCAGCCTGGTCCAGCCGCGCCGCGGAAGCAGAAGAGATGTCCCGCCGCACCGTGAATGCAGTAGAGATGTCCTCCCTTGCTGCGGCGGCATGGGAAAATGCCTCGTGGGCAGGCGAGGACTCTTACAGGCGCATGCATGCCCTCGTCCATAGGAAGATGGATCAGATCTCCAGGTGGGCGAGGTTGCAGGATGACCTGCAAGCCTTGATTGAACAGTCTACTTACGTCATCCGACAACTAAACAAGAGCAATGTGAAGCTCCGGGCCGAGCGCGACCTGCTGAAGGCGAAGATCGTCGGAAGTGCAGAGCAGCAGGAGCAGACCACTGCTTGTTGAAGAGGACCGGGTCATCGTCGAGAAACTTATGGACGAGAATAACAAGCTGCGCATCAAGCACAAAAGGCTGGTGGAGGAATCCGTGGATGCTCTCAAGCAGCATCTTGAGGACAAGAAAGAGCTCGTTGCCGCTCGCCGAGGAGACTAGTTCCCGCGGCCTGCAGCAACGCATCAAGAAAGTAGAGATCAGCGAGCCAGATCGTTGTCTTCCTTCTTCTTTTGCCCTTGTGTATTTCGGGCATTGCCGCATGTGGCTTTTTTTAATTATGTTTCTAAATATGTAAGACATTTAGTATCCACTTTCATCGTCCTTATATTCATCATGCTTGCTATAAGTCGCAGTCGATGCTATATAGGTCCGTCGGATCTTACATCAAGCTTCGTGCAAAACTTTCTTTTTAGTTTTCATTTTTCTCTCCTAAATCTCAGTCCAGTGAGACATATAGCCACGAAGTAGAATAGGTGCTCGGGCACCATTAATGGAGACGTTGGGAGGGAGGTGTGCGGTGGGTAGCGGTCAAAGGGGTCTCCTCCCGATGAGCACGCGCAGGGGTCAGATTGCACGCCTCCCGTACTCAAATAGCTACCCCGCACGGCACCTCCTAGCCAATAAGAAAAGGGGGCGTGTGGCCGCACGTAATTGGTAAGTCGAACGCCCACGGTTTCAATAATACTCGTGTTTCCGATTTGTAACATGACAACACTTGTTCCAAAATGACTTTGTTGATTGTTAATGTGTGGGGCTTCGCAAATCGGACAGAAAAATTACCACAGCATGTTGGTGCCATGTCATGAGACCATGCCAAGTTTCATGACTTTCAGGCGTATTTTGGAATTACAGGAATTAAAAAACCAAGTTTCTCAATCTTTTCGGTCGAGCCATGACGCCGAGATGTTTGAATTTCAATCCCATCTCTTGCATGGGACCTAGAAATTCACCCAAAGACACACATGTGATTTTTCAGCAAACTTTGGTGCATTGGAGCATGTGCTTGTAGTTCAATTTTGAATTATGCACATTAAATGCCCAGAAACTCAATTAATGCATAAAAATGCCAAACGAACCCGAAATAATTCCAAATTTAAACATGACACTCATGTACTAGTTGCATGTTCACTGTACGTAAATGTTCTAACAATTCAAACACCATCCTTTCCCTCCATAACACCATTTTGTCTTTCAAACATAATGAAAAAATCAGGTATACCACAAACAGTTTACTAGAAAGAATCGTGTGGGATGCGATATAAAATATCTTGGCACACTGTCTTGTCTGGCTTAAGCAGGAAGCTTCGTCGTCTACAGTCCACCGCCCCCGCTTGAACCACACATGCGTGCCAGTTTCTCGCGGCACCGAGCAAATTTTTTTTGCCACCGCGGAAATATCTATCTCCCCGCCCCTCCCTTTTACCAAAAAGCCACATTTCCACTGTTCCTCCTTGCTTTCCAAGTTCAAACCTTCACTGCTGCTTACTGGCAGCTCAGCCTCCTCGCCAGCGACCCTTCTTCTTGTAGCGCCGCCTCCTCGCCGGCTACCCTTCTTCTTGCAGCACCACCTCCTCGCCAGCGACCCTTCTTCTTGCTGCGCGGCCTCGTCGCCGCCGACCCTTCTTCTTGTTGCGCGGCCTCATCGATATGGTCAGGTAATCTACACCCCACCCACCCCATCCTCCTCCTTTCCCGTCCCACATGCCCCGACTGACGGAGCGACACCTTCCACCGAAATCACTGCCCCCTCCTCCAATTAAGCGCCACACACAGCCATTTTACACGCAGTATAGAGTGGAGCTGAGTAGCATGCGGCCGCACGCGGGAACGAGGTCGCTATGGCTGACATGCGTGTCGACCGCCAGATCTTTGAGGAGCACCTCGTCTTCGAGGCCACCGTCGACACCGTTGCACGGTTGTCTACTTTAAAATACAGTTCGTGATGTTTTCTCGAGGCCACCGCCAGTGCCTTCAAGTGATTTGTCCTCTGTAGTGTTAATATGCATTCTGATGTTCAGTTATCTGTTTGGTCCTCTGGAATGTAATGTTCAGTTAACACTTTGGTCCAACAATTGCTACATTTCATAGTACTGTTCTCAAGCATTCTTTGTTTTGTTAACTGTCTTGTCTTCTAGTACATGTTTCTATTCTGCAATGTCGTGCTCAGTTAACTATTTTGGTTCATTTGGTCTGTTGTCCATTTAACTGTTTGATTCAGTTCTGCAATTTGATTTTCATTTGTTGTGGGTACAATTTTGTATTGTTATGCATGTGACACCAATCGAATTTGGTTGTACTCAATACATATTCTACTGATAGTATGGCAACTCTCAGTTAACCTGATCAAGATCTTCCTTATGTGTGTTGCAGGGAAACAATGGGAGACACTGCGGTTTACCATCGAGTTTTGTTCAACAGGGTCCTTTGGCTAATAGCACATTATTGTGCAGTTGCAGGAATCTTTCTAATATTTAGGTTTATTACAATTTGGTCTTGCATATGTAGGTCCTGCTATTAGAGGCTTAGACCCACTCTTCGACCCATTTTGCATATGGGGAAATGAGATGTCCATGAATATCAGTCAAGTCAAGAAACTCAGAAAGATTGTTAGGATGAAGAAACTTGCGATGAATAACAGCAAGATCTTTGTTTGCACAATGAAGAAGACATCAGTCAACTACAGGATGGTACCAACTCTTTTGCCTTGTTTTTACCCCTTGCGGCATTTCAAAATTTACAACAGCGATTTATGCATAGCTTTGTTTTCAGTACTTTTCAAAGCAGTTCACC
Source organism: Aegilops umbellulata (assembly GCA_032464435.1). Lineage (NCBI taxonomy): Eukaryota > Viridiplantae > Streptophyta > Magnoliopsida > Poales > Poaceae > Aegilops > Aegilops umbellulata. Next base: position 400,252,835 of record CP136056.1, on the reverse strand, counting down.
GATGATTACCTCTCAAACCACCTGCATGGTCAAGAGGCGAGGAAGTTATTCATTCAACACCCATGGTACAATATTGAAGTCTTGCTGAAGAGGACGAAGGTTGGGCAGGAAATTATCCATTGCCATTGGCCTAAAGTTGCAAGGACATTCAACATCACTGAAGGCTCAATATTTGCCTTCCGCTTCTGCAGTTTCCGAGAATAGATTCATCTGTCTATTTAACGTGTATGATGCTACTTTCCAAAGGTTTGTGATGCTGCATGTGAAACTTGGTGCTATTGTGTAATGGCGTAACCGAGTGCCGAAGCTATCTGATGTAATTCGATTATGAAATCCTGGTTGCTTTTATACAGATATGAAATATCTAGCGTCTTTTATAAGAAATATCAGTTTGATTAGTACATGGATTATCAATAATAGGCGAATTATCCTGCTTAGTGGGGTTTTCTATTGCAAACGGTTACTCAGACAGCACCGTGGGCGATGAACTCAAACAACCCGCACGGTTTCTAGAAAGTAGGCGTGTTCGATCAACTAACAATCACACATGGCTTCCGGCAGCGAACTATTTGCGTTAGGCCACCTTGCACACACGTTTCCACACAAAGAACTGTGTGGGATGTACATACCTATTGAAATGATTTTCTGGGATTCACTTTGTAGGATGTACATACCAACGGAAATGATTTCTGGGATTCACCGTGTGGGGTGAACATACCTACGAAATTATTTCTGGGATTCACCGTGTGGGATGTACATACCTATGAAAATGATTTCTAGGATTCACCGTGTGGGATGTACATACCTACGGAAATGATTTCTGGGATTCACCGTGTGGGATGTACATACCTACGCAAATGATTGGGTTTCCATGCCTTGTCCGATCGTAGACGGCCCCAGCCTGGGTCCCACGAGGGCCTATCCCCGACGTTTTCTGGGTCGTGTGGGAAGGACCCCCCTATCACCCACACTCACTTGGCAACGGTTCCAAATGCCGTCGCGGAAAGGGGTTTTAAACCGTTTGTTTAGGACGTCCCTGTACCAGTGAGGTGTCAACCTGGTGACGATGGTGATCATGACGGTGCTTTGGAGATGGAGATCAAAGGCACAAGATGATGATGGCCATATCATATCACTTATTTTGATTGCATGTGATGTTTATCCTTTATGCATCTTATTTTGCTTAGTACGGAGGTAGCATTATAAGATGATCCCTCACTAAATTTCAAGGTACAAGTGTTCTCCCTGAGTATGCACCGTTGCTACAGTTCGTCGTGCCGAGACACCACGTGATGATCGGGTGTGATAAGTTCTACGTTCAGATACAACGGGTGCAAGCCAGTTTAGCACACGCAGAATACTCGCGTTAAACTTGACGAGCCTAGCATATGCAGATATGGCCTCGGAACACTAAGACCGAAAGGTCGAGCGTGAATCATATAGTACAAATGATCAACATAGTGATGTTCATCATTGAAAACTACTCCATCTCACGTGATGATCGGACATGGTTTAGTTGATATGGATCACGTGATCACTTAGATGATTAGAGGGATGTCTATCTAAGTGGGAATTCTTAAGTAATATGATTAATTGAACTTTAATTTATCATGAACTTAGTACCTGATAGTATTTTGCATGTCTATGTTGTTGTAGATCAATGGCCCCATGCTATTGTTCCTTTGAATTTTAATGCGTTCCTAGAGAAAGCTAAGTTGAAAGATGATGGTAGCAACTACACAGACTGGGTCCGTAACTTGAGGGTTATCCTCATAGCTGCACAGAAGAATTATGACCTGGAAGCACCGCTAGGTGCAATACCTGCTACAGGAGCGATGCCACCAAGCTGCAAAATGGAGGAGAATAGTTCTGTTAGTGAACATATACTCAGAATGTCTGGCTACCACAATCACTTGACTCAGCTGGGAGTTAATCTTCCGGTTGATAGTGTCATTGACAGAGTTCTTCAATCACTGCCACCAAGCTACAAAAGCTTCACGATGAACTATAATATGCAAGGGATGGATAAGACAATTCCCGAGCTCTTTGCGATGCTAAAAGCTGCGGAGGTAGAAATCAAGAAGGAGCATCAAGTATTTATGGTTAACAAGACCACTAGTTTCAAAAAGGGCAAAGGGACGAAGGGGAACTTCAAGAAGAACGGCAAGCAAGTTGCTGCTCAAGTGAAGGAGCCCAAGTCTGGACCTAAGCCTGAGACTGAGTGCTTCTATTGCAAAGGGACTGGTCACTGGAAGCGGAACTGCCACAAGTATTTGGCGGATAAGAAGTATGGCAAAGTGAAAGGTATATTTTATATACATATTATTGATGTGTACCTTACTAATGCTCGTAGTATCACCTGGGTATTTGATACTGGTTTTGTTGCTCATATTTGCAACTCAAAGGGCTACAGATTAAGCGAAGATTGGCTAAAGACGAGGTGACGATGCACGTGGGAAATGGTTCCAAAGTCGATGAGATCGCCGTCGACACGCTACCTCTACATCTACCTTCGGGATTAGTTTTAGACCTGAATAATTGTTATTTGGTGTCAGCATTAAGCATGAACATTGCATCTGGATCTTGTTTGATGCGAGACGGTTATTCATTTAAATCAGAGAATAATGGTTGTTCTATTTATATGAGTAATATCTTTTATGGTCATGCACCCTTGATGAGTGTTCTATTTTTGTTGAATCTCGATAGTAGTGATACACATATTCATAGTATTGAAGCCAAAAGATATAAGTTTAATAATGATAGTGCAACTTATTTGTGGCACTGCCGTTTAGGTCATATTGGTGTAAAGCGCATGAAGAAACTCCATGTTGATGGGCTTTTGGAATCACTTGATGCTTGCGAACTATGCCACATGGGCAAGATGACTAAAACTCCGTTCTCTGGAACAATGGAGGGAGCAACAGACTTGTTGGAAATAATACATACTGATGTATGCGGTCCGATGAGTGTTGAGGCTCGCGGCGGGTATCGTTATTTTCCGACCTTCACAGATGATTTGACCAGATATGGGTATATCTACTTGATGAAACATAAGTCTGAAACATTTGAAAAGTTCAAAGAATTTCAGAGTGAAGTGGAAAATCATCGTAACAAGACAATAAAGTTTCTACGATCTGATCGTGGAGGTGAATATTTGAGTTATGAGTTTGGTCTTCATTTGAAACATTGCAGAATAGTTTCGCAGCTCGCGCCACCTGGAACACCATATGAACTGTGGTTTGGCAAGAAACCCAAGTTGCCGTTTCTTAAAGTATGGGCTGCGATGCTTATGTGAAAAAGCTTCAACCTAATAAGCTCGAACCCAAATCGGAGAAATGTGTCTTCATAGGATACCCAAAGGAGACTGTTGAGTACACCTTCTATCACAGATCCGAAGGCAAGATATTTGTTGCTAAGAATGAATCCTTCCTAGAGAAGGAGTTTCTCTCGAAAGAAGTGAGTGGGAGGATAGTAGAAGTTGATGAGGTAATTGTACCTGCTCCCTTATTGGAAAGTAGTTCATCACAGAAATCGGTTCTACTGATTCCTACACCAATTGGTGAGGAAGCTAATGATGATGATCATGAAACTTCTGATCAAGTTACTACCGAACCTCGTAGGTCAACCAGAGTAAGATCCGCACCAGAGTGGTACGGTAATCCTGTCTTGGAGGTCATGTTACTTGACCATGACGAACCTATGAACTATGAGAAAGCGATGATGAGCCCAAATTCCGCAAAATGGCTTGAGGCCATGAAATTTGAGATGGGATCCATGTATGATAACAAAGTGTGGACTTTGGTTGACTTGCCTGATGATCGGCAATCCATAGAGAATAAATGGATCTTCAAGAAGAAGACTGACGTTGACGGTAATGTTATTGTCTACAAAGCTCGACTTGTTGCGAAAGGTTTTCGACAAGTTCAAGGAGTTGACTATAATGAGACCTTCTCACCCGTAGCGATGTGTAAGCCTGTTCGAAACATGTTAGCAATTGCCGCATTTTATGATTATGAAATTTGGCAAATGGATGTCAAAACTGCATTCCTTAATGGATATCTTAAAGAAGAGTTGTATATGATGCAACCAGGAGGTTTTGTTGATCCGAAAGGTGCTAACAAAGTGTGCAAGCTCCAGCGATCCATTTATGGACTGGTGCAAGCCTCTCGGAGTTGGAATATACGCTTTGATAGTGTGATCAAAGCATATGGTTTTATACAGACTTTTTGAGAAGCCTGTATTTACAAGAAAGTGAGTGGGAGCTCTGCAGCGTTTCTGATATTATATGTGGATGACATATTGTTGATCGGAAATGATACTAAATTTCTGGATAGCATAAACGGATACTTGAATAAGAATTTTTCAATGAAAGACCTCGGTGAAGCTGCTTATATATTGGGCATCAAGATCTATAGAGACAGATCAAGACGCTTAATTGGAATTTCACAAAGCACATACCTTGATAAAGTTTTGAAGAAGTTCAAAATGGATCAAGCAAAGAAAGGGTTCTTGCATGTGTTACAAGGTGTGAAGTTGAGTTAGACTCAATGCCCGACCACTGCAGAAGATAGAGAGAAAATGAAAGTCATTCCCTATGCCTCAGCCATATGTTCTATCATGTATGCAATGCTGTGTACCAGACCTGATGTGTGCCTTGCTATTAGTTTAGCAGGGAGGTACCAAAGTAATCCAGGAGTGGATCACTGGACAGCGGTCAAGAACATCCTGAAATACCTGAAAAGGACTAAGGATATGTGAGGGAGTCCTGGACTATGGGGTCCTCGGGCGTCCGGGCTATGTGACATGGGTCGGACTGGTGGGCCGTGAAGATACAGAATAGAAGGCTTCCCCCCGAGTCTGGATGGGACTCTCCTTGACGTGGAAGGCCTGCTTGGCATTCGTATATGAAGATTCCTTTCTCTGTAAACCGACTCTGTACAACCCTAGGCCCTACCGTGTCTATATAAACCGGAGGGTTTAGTCCATAGAGGCAATCATAATCATATAGGCTAGACATCTAGGGTTTAGCCATTACGATCTCGAGGTAGATCAACTCTTGTAACCCCTATACTCATCAAAGTCAATCAAGCAGGAAGTAGGGTATTACCTCCATTAAGAGGGCCCGGACCTTGTTAACATCGTGTCCCCTGCCTCCTGTTACCTTCGATCCTTAGACGCACAGTCCGGGACCCCCTACCCGAGATCCGTTGGTTTTGACACCGATATTGGTGCTTTCATTGAGAGTTCCACTGTGCCGTCGTCAGAAGGCTCGATGGCTCCATCAATCATCTACAACAATGCCGCCTTGAAGGAGGATTTTCTCCCCGGCCAAATTTTTGTATTCGGCGGCTTCGCACTGCGTGCCAACTCGATTGGCAACCTGGAGCAGATCGACAGCTACGCCCCTGGTCATCAAATCCGTTTTGGAAATCTGAACTACATCGTTGATATCCGAGAAGACTTGATCTTCGAGGAGTTCGCGATGCCGACCGCAGCTCTGGCCTTAGATCTGGAGCAAACTGTTAGGTCCGGAGATGGGAGCTTAGAATCCATCGGACTCTCTGCAACTGTGGAGCTCACTGCCGCATATCAGGATAGGACCGTGTCATCGGCAAGCCTGGAGCCTGGTCGGACTCCACCCATCAATGAAGGGCTGGAATCATGCCCAGGTCCTAATCTCAGACTCTCGAGGGCTGAGGCAGGCAGGCGCAACCAGGAGGTCGTCGCCTCACTTACCGCCAAAGACTCTAGCCTCCTCGTCCAACCCTCACCTTTAAGCGAGGCTCTGCACCTAATGCGACCCCTCGCCATTGCAGAGGAATCATTGCCGAACTATGCCCATCCCATAGTAGGGGCTGAGAGCGGGGAATTTTACATCCCACCCACCACCCACTTCATAGCCACTCTCGAGGATTTAACCGACATGCTCGACTTATGCCTTAGAAGACATCGACTGTATGAACGACGATGCTGGAGATGAACAAGGCCAAAACCCACCGTTCACCGAAAGCTGGACGACCACTTCCACATATGATGTGTACATGGTGGACACACCCAAAGAGGACGACGGCGACGATGAGAAGGATCCGGTTGAGGAAAAGCCTGCTGAAGCACCTCCGAAGCGTCGACGTCAGCGGCGCCGCTCAAAATCGCGTCGTGACAAAGACAACAATACCGGCACCAGAGACAATAATAGTCTGGAGAATGCCGATGTCACATCCCCAGCTTCTGGTAATGCCTAGTGCTAGCATCTGGTGTTGCATCATGTTTACTTTTCAAAGAAAGTTGAAATGGGGATGACAGAACCCCCAGCACCCCCTGAACCCAACTAGGTTAACTAAAATTATTTTCAATGAACCTGAAATGCCCTTATAAAATGTTCATCATCTTTGCCTTGGTCTAAAACCTCTGACAAAAATGGTGCACACTTTTCTAGGACAACAGAGGGTCATTGAATTAAATCATATAGTATTTGCATTTGGGCATTTAAATGCTATAGAATATTTTAAATGCTCAAATAATCATAAACTAAAATGTTTACTGTTGGATATATTCTAAACAGTAGCCATGATTAGTTTCATGATTTTTGGAATTGCCCTAGCATTTTTAATAAAGCCCTGAAGTTACAGAAATAATAGAAAACAGGAAATAATAAAAAGAAAGGAACTTACCTAGCAAAGCCCACCTGGCCGGGTATTGTAGCAGCCAGCTAGGCAAAGCCAGCCCAGCCCACCAGGGGCTCCTCCGTGTCGTCTTCCACCTCCTGCCAGTAGGCAGGAGGGCGTGTGGCCGCCGTGCGCACACACGCGCCCCAGCCACCTCCTGCTTGCCGCCCACCTCGACGCCTGGCCTTCTCTGGAGGCGCCACGACGCCCCTGTAACCCCCTCGCTCCTCCCCCTCCTATGCTCTCTCACCGCACGCGCCCGAGCAGAGCTCGACGTCGCCGACGCCGTTTGCCACGGCCACCATGCTCCCCTCGCCTCGCTGACGCGCCAAGAAGCCCCGCCTCGTCCCCCTGTTCCTCCTAACAAGACGGAAGGCGCCGGTAGCCCTGGATGCCGCCAGCTCCGCCATTCGCCTCCTCGGCCACCGAGGATGGCCGCCGTCGATTTACCGATGTCTCCGCCTCCCCGAGCTCGATAAGACCATCTCTGACCCTGCTGTGAGCTCCGCCATCTTCTCCCCTGCTCCCCGCGCTCGTACGCACCCTCTAGCCGCCTCCTCTACCGGAGCCGAGCCGCTCCGCCGCACGAGCTCGACGCCGGCGTCACTCCGGTGACCTTTTAGTCACCGCTGGTGCCTAACGCACTCCCCGCACTCCGCAGCGCCTCGCTAGTGCCTCCGTTCGCCCACTAGCACGCCGCAGCAGCAAAACGACCGACGCCCGAGCTCCGGCCGCCGCCCAGCTCGTCGTCGCCGCCGTTGCACGCCATACCAGCACACACCACGGCCACCATTAGATGCGCCACATCGCAGTCTTTCGAACGCACCTAGCCTCGCGTCCAGCCGACGCCGGAGTTGGCCGAACGGGCATCGCCGCCGTGCTCCGATTATCGCCGGAGTTAATCCGGTGACGTGGTAGATTAGTTAGTGCTAATGACGCAGTTAGTTAACCCTCCTAGCTCACTAACACCTGGGCCCCATGCCCTAATTAACCCCAGTTTTATTTCTGCTTAGGATTAACTAAACCAGAGTGGCCCCATGCGTCAGCTTTGACCAAGCTGATGTGGCCGTCGACTGGCCCCACACGTCAGTGACTCTAGCTAGCACCGTGACACTGACCAGTGGGATCCACTGGTCAGGTTTGACCCGGGGCAGCCCTGTTGACCTGCTGAGGTCAGCATGACCTAATGCTGACATAGTAAACATTTTCTGGAATTAAAATAAATCAGAAATGATTTATAAATTTCAGAAAATGTTCTAAACTTCTAAAATTCATATAAATTCAACCGTAACTCAGAATGAAATAATTTATATATGAAAAATGATCAGAAAAATCCAATCTATCCATCTGTGCCATTTTCATGCATGTTAGAACAACTTATGGCTGCTGTTTAGGCCAAATCATATAAATGACATTTAAACCCTCACATATGGAGTTTGAATTTGAACCTAGGGTTCAAACCAACTCCATTTAACATGTTGCTAGTCGCATTAGCTCAAAACACATCATATTGACATGTCATGATCATGCATCTTATTGTCGCATTGCACTGATTGTGTTTTTTCTCTGTTGCCGGTATTAGTTCCCTCTCGATAGATGTGTTCCGACGACGTGATCGATGACACCGATGAAGAGCTATACTATCTTCAGAAGTGCCAGGCAAGCAAAACCCCCTTGTTCAATCCGATACAATCCCACCCTCTCGCTCCTGCTCTCTTTTACTACATTAGGACAACAACGATTCAACTGTTACATGCTGCGGTAGTTGAACCCCTTTTCCTCTGCATGACCTGTCATTGCCACAGTAAATAGATGAAACCCACTAGCATGAGTAGGAGTTGTTTGAGCCCTGTTGTGCCTACTCATTCATGCTTGTTTGTCATGCCTGCTACTGCTTAGAGTTGAGTCAGGTCTGATTCATCGGGGATGAATCGGAGGTGTGTGAACATGTCCTACTGTTGAGAGCTAAGTGTGTGAACACGATTTGGTAAAGGTAGCGGTGAGAGGCCATGTAGGAGTACATGGTGGGTTGTCTCATTGAAGCCGTCCTCAAGAACTGAGTTCTGTCTTTGTGATCCATGAACAGCTACTACCACACATTGGGATCCTTAATTGACTCTCTCGGCTTCTTAACCACCCATGTCCTCTATCTAGGAGTTGCAAGTAGTTTCTGGTGTTTGTAGTATGCTGGAGGTCGTGCGCAGTGCTGACTCGAGGGGTGGGCTGTGATGCGGTAGGCACGTGGCCGGGTATACCGGGCGCCCGTTTGGTGTCGCGGAACCCTGTACACATTGTTTGGGGCCGTATGTGGAAACCTCGGCCAGACTCCCTGTGGATGGAACCTGAATAGGCGATAAACCTGGACTAGAGACTTGAGTGTTTAGGTAGGCCGTGGCTGACACCCTCGCTGGGCTTCCGCTTGAAGGTTGCCGAGTACATGTCGTGTAAATGGCGATAAGTGGTGAGAGCATGTGTGAAGAAGTACCCCCTGCAGGGTTAACATCATCTATTCGAATAGCCGTGTCTGCGGTAAAGGACTTCTGGGTTGCCTGTACAGTTCATAGACAAGTGAAAGTGGATACTCTAAAACTCGCAAGATAAGCGTGAGTGCTATGGATGGCCTTCTCGTAGGGAGACAGGAGCGGATCCATAGTGGTGTATTGATATGGTGAATATGTGGACTCATGTGCGTCACCTTAAAAGAGTTGTTTGCAGTCATAGTTTAGGATAGCCACTGAGTCAAAGCTGGCTTGCTGCAGTTAAACTCCACTACCCCCTTTGTTGACACCGATGCATACGTAGCTAGTTCTGATGTAAGTCTTGCTGGGTACATTTGTACTCACGTTTGCCTATTTTATGTTTTGCGGAGAGACGTCAGTCTCGCTAGTAGTTCCGTGTGGACCTCGACGTTTAGCTTGCTACCTCAGCTATGATCTTGTGCCCTTGGCAGGGTCTTGTAGATAGTCAGGCTTCTCACCCTTCTTCATTTGTAGTTGTCTGTACTCAGACAAATTAAGCTTCCGCATGTGCTTGTTGTTTGTATGCTCTGTATGTTGGGGTCATGAGACCCGTGTTTCTAATATCTCGCTTCTCGGAGCCTAATGAATAAATACTTTGGGTCGTAGAGTTTTGTTGTGATGCCATGTTGTATTTACACATATCGAGCATATTGTGTGCATGATTGAAATGCTTGGTATGTGTGGGATCCGACAACCTAGTTTTTTATCCTTGGTAGCCTCTCTTATGGGGAAATGTAGTCTTGTGCTTCCATGGGCCATAGTAGTCCGCTATAGCCTGGTTCACCGGAGTCCTGCTAGCCCAGCACTACTGCTCCAAAACACTTGACTGGCCGGTATGTGATTCACTTCGTTCCTGTGTCTGTCTCTTCGGGGAAATGCCATGCAGTGACATCCGGAGTCCTGCCTAGCCTGCTACAGCCCGGTTAACCGGAGTCCTATTAGCCCGGTGCTATAGCCCGGATTCGCACGCTGCTAACCGACATGCTCGATGTTGATTCATGTATGCCTGTCCCCGTAAGTTAGTGCCACTTTGGGTTCACGACTAGTCATGTCGACCCGGGTTCTCTGTCATATGGATGCTAGCGACACTATCATATACGTGAGCCAAAAGACGCAAACGGTCCTGGGCCATGGTAAGGTGACACCCGTGGGAATACCATGCGTGAGGCTACAAAGTGATATGAGGTGTTACCGGCTAGATTGATGTGACTTGGAATCGGGGTCCGGACAGCGTTGCTATCAGAGCCTGACTGCCTGTAGGATTACCAAGCCAAACTGGTTGAAGTTGAGTCTAGAAATGCTTTAGTTATATAAGGGAATTGATTGTGGAAGGGAACGTAAGGCTCTTTTTACTCCTTATACCTTATGCCCTTCTGATCTGATTCATGCTCTTCTTTTCTACGGAGATTAAGAACTAGGCTTCTCATCTTTCAATCAGGATCACATGTTACTAATCCGTAGACTAATAGGATTGTTGGATGCAAGCCCTATTCACTTTCTACTACTTTTAGTATGTTGTCAGTTGAACCAGAACCTTGATATGATGTTGTTAAGTGACTATGCAAATCCTTGTGAACGTCTCAAATCTATTTCTGAGCATTTACAGCCGTTATGCTGTCCGAGTCATCCTAGGTTTCTAGATAGTCTGATGCACTTGCAATCATTCCTCCATGTTCCTGATCTCCATTTGGGCCAGATTAATCGCACTAACCGGTGAGTTGAGGTACTCCGTTGCCTCGACATATATGTTGGAGCTATTATTATGACCCTAGGTGTTTTAGGGAGTCACCCAGTAATCTAGCCATGTTTTGTGTTCCAGGTGTGATTATTCTGGCCACCATTCTCGAGAGCATCCCGTGATGCCACTTAGTTTGTTAGTAGGCATTCTATTCGTGGGTTCTCGAACCCGAGATTCACCCTACTTACTTCATGTTGATAGTGTTTGCTAGTTCCTTTAGGATATTAGTAACCTTGCGACAATCCTCGAGGTCCATGGTATTTCCTTCTTCCAAATACCATGAACCATTAAGTGTAGGATCGAAAGTATGTCTAGAGGGGGGTGATTAGACTACTTGACCAAATAAAAATCTAGCCTTTTCCCAATTTTAGTTCTTGGCAGATTTTAGCTATCTTAGCACAAGTTAAGCAATCTCCACACAATTCAAGCAAGCATGCAAAAGAGTATATGAGCAGCGGAAAGTAAAGCATGCAACTTGCAAGAATGTAAAGGGAAGGGTTTGGAGGATTCAAACGCAATTGGAGACACGGATGCTTTTGTCGTGGTTCCGATAGGTGGTGCTATCGTACATCCACGTTGATGGAGACTTCAACCCACCAAGGGTAACGGTTGCACGAGTCCACGGAGGGCTCCACCCACGAAGGGTCCACGAAGAAGAAACCTTGTCTATTCCATCATGGTCGTCGCCCACGAAGGACTTTCCTCACTAGCGGTAGATCTTCACGAAGTAGGCGATCTCCTTGCCCTTACAAACTCCTTGGTTCAACTCCACAATCTTGTCGGAGGCTCCCAAGTGACACCTAGCCAATCTAGGAGACACCACTCTCCAAGAAGTAACAAATGGTGTGTTGATGATGAACTCCTTGCTCTTGTGCTTCAAATGATAGTCTCCCCAACACTCAACTCTCTCTCACAGGATTTGGATTTTGTGGAAAGAAGATTTGAGTGGAAAGCAACTTGGGGAAGGCTAGAGATCAAGATTCATATGGTTGGAATGGAATGTCTTGACCTCAACACAAGTGTAGATGGTTCTCTCTCAGAAAATGTGTATTGGAAGTGTAGGTATGTTCTGATGGCTCTCTCCATGAATGAAGAGTGGGTGGAGGGGTATATATAGCCTCCACACAAAATCTAACCGTTACACATGATTAGCCAAACTCGATGGGATCGAATAGCTAAACTCGGTCGGACCGATTTAGCAAACCTAGTGACCGTTAGGATTTTTGGTGGGACTGAGATGCAACTCGGTAGGACCGATATTGTTAGGGTTAGGGCATAACGTAATCTCAGTGTGACCGATAACACAAACTCGGTGGGACCGATTTTGGTAATAAGCTTACCAGACAGTTGGTCAGGTAAACTCAGTGGGACCGATTCGCTCATCTCGGTGAGACCGAAATGTTACAAAAGGGAAACAGAGAGTTTACATTGCAATCTCGGTGGGACCGATCACTCATCTCGGTAAGACCGAAATGATACGAAGGGAAATAGAGAGATTACAATCCCATCTCGGTGAGACCGAGATCCCTATCGGTGAGACCGATTTGCCTAGGGTTTGTGGCAGTGGCTATGACATTTGGAACTCGGTGGCGCCGGATAGAAAGAATCGGTGGGGCCGAGTTTGACTTTTGGTTTAGGTCATATGAGGATGTGGGAAAGTAGTTGAGGGTTTTGGAGCATATCACTAAGAACTTTGAGCAAGCAGGCCATTGAGCAACACCTCATCCCTCCTTGATAGTATTGGCTTTTCCTATAGACTGAATGTGATCTTGGATCACTAAAATATAAAATGTAGAGTCTTGATCTTGAAGCTTGAGCCAACCTTTTTGTCCTTAGAATTTTGAGGGATCCACTTTCCTCATCCATGCCATGCCATTCATTGAGCTTTTCCTGAAATATTAATCTTGGAATAATGTTAGCTCAATGAGCTATATGTTGTTAGGAATTACCAAAACCACCCAGGGATAGTTGCACTTTCAATCTCCACCTTTTTGGTAATTGATGACAACATATAGATCAAAGCTTCGACAAATGATAATAAGAGTGAAAGATATTGTCGCTTTGAGAAGTATGTGAAAAGCAAGAGCTCCCCCTAAATTTGTGCATATCTTAATATTTGCTTTGGACTGCAAATGCACAATGAGTTAGGATCATGGGTTACTCTTCCATGTCACATACATCTTGGTGGAGCGCTCAAAATGATAAGAATTAAATACATGCACTCATCACCAAGCAAAGTGAATGATCAAATAGGGATAAAATGATAGTATCATCCAACAAGCATTAATCTAGCATATGATCAAACACACATGATCATCCAAGTATCACAAACAAGCAAATAAAGTTCAACCACCAAAGCAAGAGAATAAAAAGCAACGCTCTCTCTCGAAGCCCATGATCTATACATTTTTCTTCCCCTTTGGCAGCAAGTTACCAAAAATTTCATAGAAAATGCATAGCACTAAAACATCTCTCAGGCTTGGTCTTCAGTTGGTGGCGTAGAGATGGGTCCTTGGACGAAGACTTCAGTTGATGTGGATGGAGCTGAAGGAGTTGGTGCTGGAGCTGGTGGCACTGAAGTTGTAGCTGGTGCAGATGAAGTGGCTCTGGTGTCTGTTACTGGTACTGCAGTTGACCTCTGAGCTATAGGCACTCTGGCAAATGCCTCAGTTGTTGTCTTGCCCTTCCTCTCCTGCATGTCATCCTGAAGTTGCTCCACAACAGACTGGATCTCAGTTACCTTCACATCCATGTCATAGAACTTCTGCTACATGATTCTTTCCAAGCTCTCCTGGTTTCGAGTCAGGGTGGCCAGTCCTTTCTCTATCCTTAGAGTGGATGCTATCAAATAACCAAGCTGGTCCTGCTTGCTTTTCAAAAAGTACTCAGATGCCTCCTCTTGAGTTGGCATCTTGGCAGCCTTCTCTTTCTTTGCTTTCTCCTTCTTCTCTTGAGCTTGTACTGATGATGGTTCATTCTTATTCATCTCAACTTGATTGTCCTCAAAGTCAGGATAGAGAACAAAGTGTTCCTTATCCAACAGATATTTTCCTGTGCCCATCTTTGAGTTAATCAACTCTTGAATTTGTGGGGCATATCCACAACTTCTCTTTTGGTCTGCTGCTGTCCTCTTGATAGTCTCAACCATGAGGCTCATGACCTTGAATTTCTGTGGCACATCAAATATGTGTAGCAAGTTAATTGCATGGCCTCTGATCATTATGTGATCACCAGACTTGGGCAAGAGAGTGTGCCTAAGGATCCAATTGATTGTAGGCAGCCCTGACAGCAAGTGTTTTACTGACCCAAACTGGTGAGTCTCAAGATCATCTTCAGGAATCTCCTGGTACATCTGTGACATAGAATTGTGATCCATCTTCTTCTTGGCATAGACATCCAAGTCATCTTCTTCTTCCTTAGGAGCATTGATCAGATTTGCCCATTCCTCAATAGTTGAGTGGTACCTTGTACCTTCAAACATCCATACTATCCTGCCATTTGGATAGAAGTGTGCTGTGGAGTAGAATTGCATAATGAGCTCATCATTCCAGTTTGTGAGCTTCTGCCCAACAAAGTCTGCAACTCCACACGCACTAAAGCTATCATACACTCCAGGATAGTGTTCTTCATTCTCCTTCATGTAGGTCCAGTCGACCCACCTCATGTCACACACTATAGGTTTCTTGTCCAGCAGCACTGTCTCATAGAAATTTTGCTGTTCCTTTGTGTGGAACATGTAATCAACAGCAGTCCTTCTCCTGGTGGCATATGGATCTGACTCTCTCCATAGCCTCAACCCTGAGTCTCTCCTGATCTTCATGTTCTCAGCCACAGGATGAGCATCATTGTGGTCTGGAATTTTTGGCTTCAATTTTCTCAGAACATGCTCTTCATCTCCTTCTTCAGCAACAGTCTCACGCACTGGGGCCTTGTTCTTCTCAGCAGCAGATATGTTTCTAGTATTTCTCTTCGGTGCAGTCTTGGGCTTGGAGGCAGCTTTGGGTGCTTCTTTGGGCTTTGATGAAGCAGCCCCTGTCCTGATAGCATCACCCATAAGCTTCTGGGCCTTAGGTGCTGGTGCAGCAACCTCTTCCTCTTCCTCTTCCTCTTCTTCTTCTTCTTCTTCTTCAGAATCTCTCCTCATAGAGGGTTTTCCAAGAACTCTAGCAGTAGTGGTTCTGACTCTCTTTTTATTCTTATCTTGGCCAACAGCTTCCTCTTCTGACTCAGTGGTAAACTTTATGGTTTCTCCAGTGTCAACCTTCCTAGGTTTGGAAGTGGGAACTCTCCTTGCAGGTGCCTTCTTCTGCATACCTGGCTTTGTGGCTGCAGCTGAGCCATATTCCTTTTTCAGCACTTTCTTCTTTGATGTGGCATCATCCTCAGTGGCCACATAGTCTTCATCCTCAGACTCTGAAGTTTTCTTCTTCCTTGTTCTGGTGGCAGCTTTGGGCAAATTGCTGGGAGTGCTTCTGCTTCCTTCATCTGAGCTGCTAGATGGACTAGTGCCCTCACTCATGTGAATCTGCTCTTCTGACTTTTTCTGGCTGTCACTTTGGTCTGACATGCTGCAAACACTGACTACTGACCCTGTGAAGAGTTATAGATGAGATAGAGTGGATGAGCATCACAAAATGCAGAGATTTTTGCAAAAGAATGATTCAAAAACTTAGTTTTAGTTTTCCATAGAAAGCATTTCGGATCAACCGATTTTCAAACTCGGTGATACCAAAGCAGTTTTGGAACCTAAACTAATGAACTTGGTCAGACCGAGTCATAGTTCGGTGGCACCGAGACTGCTAGGGTTTCACAAAGTTCTAAAATCGGTCACACCGATTTGTAATTCTCGGTCAGACCGATAGTTACTAGTGCAATGGCATTAGCCGAATCGGTGGGACCGAGTTTTTCAACTCGGTGGGTCCGAGATGGTTTCGGCGGAAACCTAACCCTAAATTTTCAAATCGCATCTATTCTAAGGATTGTTTTGACTGGATAGAGGTGTTTCAATCGTGGCAAGAATCATAATGAACACAATGTGCCGAGAATCAGACGAGGATAGCACAGTGATCAAGTTCATACCCTAGTTCGGCGATGAACTTGCTACGGCAGCAACGGTGGAGACGAAATCCGTTGACGGCAGCGGAGACCAACGACAGGAGGCAGCTGGCGACGAGGAGGATGATCCGGAGACCCAGGAGGCAGAGCGAGCTATGCGCGGGCGAAGGGGTTTCAGAGAAATTTCCAAAATTTTGCCCGTGAGTATATATAGCCCGACCCTGTCGGTGTGACCGAGTGGAACAACTCGGTGGCACCGAGATGCATAACTGTTGACAGTTACAGCAACTCGGTGTGACCGAAAAGTTCAAATCGGTTGCACCGAGATTGAAAACCTAGATCGACTTAGTGATCTCGGTATGACCAAAATGGAGGAATCGGTCAGACCGAAACGCACAAATAAGTTTTGGAAGTTTAATTCTATGACGAATCGGGGACTCCCAGTGCTCCTCACACAGAGTGGTTCGAATCTGACTTGATCAAATTTTGTGAAGTAGCATGAATAGAGTTTGAGACGAGAAAAGCATAGATAGCTAGAGAAGGTTCTTAGGCATTCTTGTCCATCCACTTGGAAAAATAAAAGAAAACCAATCAATCAAAACAACAAGTGGATGTCCTCGAATGAGTGAAATATGCAATCAACATGCTCACACAATAAAATGGCAATTGAAATATGTGGCAAAGCATGCACAACTAATTCTAGCATCTATCGAACAATTTGCGATGACTAGGTCATCTATATATGAGTATATTGACTTAGGAGTCAAATGAGAACATTTGATCATAGGTCATACTCATCGTTTAAGCACAAGTGGGGTTACCACTTTTACATAAAGCATTGTTGTGTTCACACCATTAGAGTTGCTTTAGCTCAATTCTTAGAGTAAAGCTCCCCCTAGATGTGAGATCCCCCCTAAGAGGGATGAACTAACCTTGGGTTTTGTCGATGATGACTTCATGTAGATGTTGAAGATGTGGATGCTCAATGTTGATGTAGATCATTTGGAGCTATCCATTGGAGTGAGTTGCACTTTCAATACCTAAACGGGTTAGTCCCACAAGGAACAAACAAGAATATCCATAGACATAGAGTGATGCACACACAAGATGATGTCTATGAAAGCTTTTAGGTTACCTTGTCCCTTGTCTTACCAACAAGAGGGTTTGTGACTCCTTGAACTAGTGCAAGATGTGGAAGTTGATTGCACTTGTTCTTGCCAAGATGATAAGAGTGAAGTATGTTGGCAGAGTCACCCTCAAGAACTCTCTACTTCTTCTTCTTAGGGATCCACACCATCTTGATGGGAATCCTGGGAGTTGTAGTTGTACTTGATGAAGTGGAACTTGAAGTAGTCTTGGGAACCCACTTGACCAAGGCCTTAGGAGCTTCTTCAAATGTATCAATTTCCTCTTGAAGCTTGTCCTTCCCTTTTTGCTTGTGGTCTTGTGGTGGAAGATCATCTTGAGCTTGTGTCCCTTTGAAAGAAGTAGGATCATACTTCTCTTGTTGAGGAAAAAACTTCGTCTTGGGGTATTGATCTTCTTCCCACTCAACTCCATTGGCATTGAACTTTCGTTCAAAACCAACACCTTGATTCTTCCGGTGCCTTCCTTGCTTGTGTACAATTTCCTCGAATTGCTTACTTCCGGCAAGGCTCTTATAAACACCTTTCTCTATAATTCCCTTCAATAAGCTATTTTCTTGCTCAAGTGTAACTTGGCTAAGAGAATCATTAGTGGAATCAAGAGAACTACTAGAAGCAACAATACTGAATATAGCATGATTATTGTTACTACTAGAGGAAGAATCTTTCTTGTTCTTGTTACTAGACTTGACTTGAGGCATGTAAGTGGATAAGAGTAAACGCTTGGCAATGTAAGAAGAACTTTTCTGATGAAGATCATCATTGATTGCTTTTAAGAACTCATGCTCTTGCTCAAGGTTGAGCTTTTCAAAGCGTAATTTCTCATGAGTCCTTAAAAGTTCTCGTTGATCTCCTAAGATAGTTTCATGAGCTAACTTCAGAGTGTTTAGTTCTTTAGTTAGAGACTCAATCTTCTCCTTATCATTGTCATTCGTTTTATCTTGATTAGCATGATTAATTGACGTTTCATCATAGTATTCATCACTAGAGTTGTCAACAAGTAAATCATCATCACCTAACAAGTCATCTTCATCACTATTGAAATCAACATACTCGGCGTGTGATACCTTTGGGCCTTTAGCCATGAAGCATGTTCCAACTCCTTCATTTGGTGAGTCAAATATGTCGTAGGAGTTGGTTGTCGCAAGTGCTAGACCGGCAACACCTTCATCTTGAGTATATTTGGAGTCGGAGTGATAGCTTCTCTCGGAGTGGTTGTCGGAGTCTGAGCCGGATACCCATTTACCAACATGAGCTTGATGTCTTCGTTTTGCGTAGCTCCTTGATGACTTGTCCTTTCTTTCCGAATCCTTGCTTCCCCGTGAGGGTCTTCGTTCACAACGATCATCTCTACTCCTTCTTTCTCTAGATGGTGATTCTTCTCTTCTACTTCTTCTCTTGGGAGAATCTTCTCTTCTCTTGTAGGGGGCCGTACACTCATTGGAATAGTGTCCGGGCCTTCCACAATTGTAGCAGTTTCGCTCTCGACTAGAAGATCTTTTGTCATTGTAGGACCTTGACTTGGAGCTTCTCTCTTTGCTTCTACTCTTGTAGAACTTGTTGAAGTTCTTCACCATTAAGCTCAATTCTTCATTGAAGGTTTGTTTCTCACTCGATGATGTGGGGGCTTCACATGAGGCTTTGTAAGCACCACTTGATTTGTTGTGAAGTTCCTCCTTATCCTTGAGTGACATCTCATGAGCAACAATTCTTCCGATGACTTCCGTTGGCTTGAGATCTTTGTAATTGGGCATCATTTGGATCAATGTGCACACGGTATCATATTTTCCATCCAAGGCTCTTAGAATCTTCTTGATGATGAATCTATCGGTTATCTCTTCACTCCCTAAGTCAGCAATCTCATTTGTGATAAGAGCAAGCCTAGAGTACATTTCAGCGACACCTTCACCATCCTTCATTTTGAACTTGTCAAGTTGACTTTGAAGCACATCCAATTTGGATTCCTTGACGGAGTCGGTATCTTCGTGCATATCAATCAAAGTATCCCAAATTTCCTTTGCATTCTCAAGACGGCTGATTTTGTTGAATTCTTCGGGGCACAATCCGTTGAAGAGGATATCACAAGCTTGAGCGTTGTATTGCAGCATCTTCAACTCTTCCGTGGTAGCTTCATGGTTCGGTTCTTTCCCATCAAAGAATTCACCTTGCAAGCCAATACACACAGCCCGGATTCGCACGCTGCTGACCGACATGCTCGATGTTGATTCATGTATGCCTGTCTCCGTAAGTTAGTGCCACTTTGGGTTCACGACTAGTCATGTCGGCCTGGGTTCTCTGTCATATGGATGCTAGCGACACTATCATATACGTGAGCCAAAAGACGAAAATGGTCCCGGGCCATGGTAAGGCGACACCCGTGGGAATACCGTGCGTGAGGCCGCAAAGTGATATGAGGTGTTACCAGCTAGATCGATGTGACTTGGAATCGGGGTCCTAACAGCCAAAGACCCCGAAGCGCTTGTAGAGACAACATCCGAACAGGATGATTGGGAGGGTGGGCAAGGAGACCCCGACGATCCTGTCGGGAACGAGGGCTCGGAGCATAATAACTACCTACCAATCTCCGAAGAAGATGTGAGCCTCGGCGATGAAGATTTCATCATGCCGGAGGAACCCCTCGAACAAGAGCGCTTTAAGAGCCGGCTAATCGCCATCGCAAGAAGCCTGAAAAAGAAGCAGCAGCAAGAGCTTCAAGCTGATCAGGATTTACTCAATGACAGATGGACTAACGTCCTGGCATCCAAGGAATACTGCCTCGAATGCCTAACAAAGAGCTACCCCAAGCGCAAGCTGCTACTCCAATTTGATGATGAGGCCCTGGAGCCCATACCGCCAACGCATGACACTGCTGACAGACCTGACTGACCACCACGTGGCCAGGACAGAGCGACAACTCAAGCCGAACACCAGACCGCACCACCTCGCCGTAAAGGTAGGGGAACAACGGCTCCAAACTACACATATGACCTATGACATGACCTGGACAAGAGAGCCGGTCAAACCAGATCAATCTATGGATCAAGGGGGCGTGCCCGAGCGCGAGAAGACGGCCGTAAGGCCTGGCGCGACAAGCACAACCTCACCCGGGCCGAAAACCGCATACGGACTTCATACGAACTACGTCGTGACATAGCCCGATTCAGAGGCGCCGCACACCCCCTATGCTTCACCGATGAGGTAATGGAGCACCAGTTCCCAGAAGGGTTTAAACCCGTGAACATCGACTCATACGATGGTACGACGGACCCTGCAGTCTGGATTGAAGATTTTCTTCTCCACATTCACATGGCTCGCGATGACGATCTACATGCCATCAAATATCTCCCCTTAAAACATAAGGGACCAGCACGACACTGGTTAAACAGCCTCCC
Source organism: Aegilops umbellulata (assembly GCA_032464435.1). Lineage (NCBI taxonomy): Eukaryota > Viridiplantae > Streptophyta > Magnoliopsida > Poales > Poaceae > Aegilops > Aegilops umbellulata. The sequence goes on along the minus strand of CP136056.1, from coordinate 400,232,321 downwards.
TGAAAATTCTATTGGCAGCCTGGAAACTCTGGACAAGGTTCTTAATTAAAAAGAACCAAATTGTTGACTGTTCGACACCGAAGCCCTCGCGGCCTTTAAACACAACGTCTGCGACGAATGGCTCGCCAGACATCTCAGCCAAGAAAATCCGAAGTCCATGGCAGCCCTTACTACACTAATGACCCGCTTTTGCACGGGAGAAGATAGCTGGCTAGCCCGCAGAAGCAATAGCACCAGTGACCCCGGCACCTCTGAAGCTAGGAACGGCAATGGCAAGCCACGACACAACAAGCACAAGCATCGAATCAATAATGAAAGTATCGAAGACATAGCGGTCAATGCCGGATTCAGCGGCTCTAAATCCGGTCAATGGAAGAAGCCATTCAAAGGAAACAGAGATGGTCCATCTAGTTTGGACAGAATACTCGATCGGCCTTGCCAGATTCACGACACCCCCGATAAGCCTGCCAATCATACCAACAGAAACTTTTGGGTCTTTAAACAGGCCGGCAAGCTCAACACCGAACACAAAGGGAAAGGGCCGCCTAGCGAGGAGGACGACGAAGAGCCTCGCCCACCGAACACAGAAGGACAGAAGAAATTTTCCCCCGAGGAGCACTATCAAGACACTGTCCGCAAAATGGGCATTGATCCGTCAAGAATCAAGCCCACTAAAACTACCTTTAAACGAGTAATACCTGGTGTAGAAGCCCGCTGCACGGGCTCAATAACATTGGAAGTCGTCTTTGGTTCACCAGACAACTTCCGAAGCGAAGACTTGGTATTCGATATTGTCCCCTTCCGTAGTGGCTATTACGCACTGCTCCGACGGACCGCTTTCGCCCGTTTTAATGCGGTCCCGCACTACGCTTATATAAAGCTCAAGATGCCTGGACCATGTGGCGTCATAACAGTCAATGGAAACATGAAATGCTCCCTCCGTACTGAGGAGCACACCACGGCCCTCGTGGCCGAAGTATAGGGCGGCCCAACTAATCCACACACCTCATCGGCCTTCAAGCCACCAGACATTGCTAAACATGTCCGGTCAGTTCCGCATGTTGACAACTCGGTAATTCCAGAGCTAGACTAGCAGCTTCGCCTCCGTCGATCGCCACATACATCTGCGATATTCGTACCACGTGTGCATAATTATGCACTCAAAATATCTTGGGCATCAGCGGAGGCACAATACAGAGAGGTATAGTACGGTTCGACCCTATATGACCCTCCCCTTTTTTCGATTATTTTTTCTTTTTTTACCACAAGCATAGTAAAACCTATCTATCCTATGGACTTACAAGGACTCTCTTCGAGCCCGATTTCGTACAGATAGCCGAAGACCATTCCTGTCAAGGAATATCTCTCTCCAAGGCAAAAGCGGCGCAGACGTGCGGCAGGATGTCCAAAGGATTTTGTAGACCAAACTTTATTCAAGGACCTGTATAGAGCTTTTCCCCTTATTCTTCGACCCCCGCCATGTAAAATGGCCTTGATGATTATGGTGCCCTCGGTAAGATCACATTTTGACGTATCAATCAGATTCTCGTGAAGATAATTTTTATTCAGTATCAACTTTATTCATAAGCTGAATTCCGTCTCCTCAGTTGTTTCACTCACACGTCTCAGCACAAATTGCCAGGGGATCTATGTGGCCACACATGTGTTGCCAAACAAAAGCCCGAATAGCTTTATAGCACACTTCGGCGTCCCGAACTTGGCATTATATGCATCGGCTCCGAATCATGTCTTTGGTCAATAGTTGGGTTGCTCGGCTCCTGTGTTTGCTACCTTACGTTCCGTTTGTTCGGATAGGGTAGTAAAGGGAGAACTACTGCGATTGTGTTTCTGGTTCGTCCGATCAAGCACCTCAGTAGAGAAAGCCGAAACCTGACTATCATGATGGGGCGAGAGCGGGTCAGTCATCCGGCAACTTACTAAATCTCTAGCTATTTTCCCCCTATTACACGAAGGACTGGTTTTTCCAGTCACGTGTGTAACGCATCCGCATTCGGATAGCCGCGTACATACCAGGGACTATCTTATAGCCCCATCGTCAGACTCCTATGGCTAAGTGAGAGTGGTAAAGCCACATAGTCTGATTGCCTGGTTCGCCACACTGACACCTCCTTTACGGACCAAGACGTTGGGTCAAGTGTGATGATGTGCTATTCCGAACACCCCCATAGTATCTATGTGGTTGCTGAAGCCGACGACTGGAAAACTCTCAGGAATATGAAAACGGCCGCACATGTGGAAAGAACTAACGACAGAAATATATTACAAAGCCTCCATATAAAATAAACACACCCAGGCAGTTCGGGTACATTCATTCAAACATAATGTCCTTTGAGCATTGATCCTCTATCAAGCGAGCACCCTCTAGGACGTCCTCTAAATAGTGCTCCGGCGTGCGATGGTTCTTGCCTCTAGGAGGGCCCTCGACTGCCACAATGGCAGCCTTCATCTTCGTCCAGTGCATGTTGACGCGGGGGAAGGCCATCCACACACCTTCTATGCACACGGACCGCTTGACTGCGTCAATTAGGGGCAGTGCATCGAAGAGACGCCGCACCAGGCCCAAATATCTGCTCGGAATGGGTTCGGCTGGCTATAGCCGAATTATGGCGTCCTTCATGGCCACTCCGGACATCTTATGCAGCTCGGCCCACTGTGCCATTTGGTCGTTTAGCTGCACCGGGCGCTCCTGCACCGCGAACTGTGACCAGAACAGGTTCTCCATCACATGTCCCTCCTGAGCCCGGAAGAATTGTGCGGTGTCGGCGACACTCTTCGAAAGATCCGCAAAAGCGTCTGGAGAACTCCACAGTCGATTAAGCAAGGCATATCTCCGACCGCCAAACTTAGTCTGTAAAAGAAAGGGCTTACCAGCCGCTATCTATCCAGCCTGTCGGATCTCCTCGCGAGCCACTCTAGATTCGGACCGCGCCTCTTTGGCCTCCTGAAGGGCCTTGGCGAGTTTGGTTTCCTTGGCTTTATTCTCCTCCTCGAGGGACTTGCACTTGTGGGCGGTGTCGGTGTCAAAACCGGCGGATCTCGGGTAGGGGGTCCCGAACTGTGCGTCTAGGCGAATGGTAACATGAGACAAGGGACACGATGTTTTTACCCAGGTTCGGGCCCTCTCGATGGAGGTAAAACCCTACTCCTACTTGATTAATATTGATGATATGGGTAGTACAAGAGTTGATCTACCACGAGATCAGAGAGGCTAAACCCTAGAAGCTAGCCTATGGTATGATTGTTGTTTTTTGTTGTGTCCTACGGACTAAACCCTCTGGTTATATAGACACCAGAGGGAGCTAGGGTTACACAGAGTCGGTTACAAGGAAGGAGATCTATATATTCGTATTGCCAAGCTTGCCTTCCACGCCAAGGAGAGTCCCATACGGACACGGGATGAAGTCTTCAATCTTGTATCTTCATGGTCCAACAGTTCGACCAAAGGTTATAGTCCGGCTGTCCGGATACCCCCTAATCCAGGACTCCCTCAATAGCCCCGGAACCAGGCTTCAATGACGATGAGTCCGGCGCGCAGATTGTCTTCGGCATTGCAAGGCGGGTTCCTCCTCCGAATATTTCATAGAAGGTTTTGAACACGAGGATCGTGTCCGGCTCTGCAAAACAAGTTCCACATACCACTGTAGAGAGAATAATATTTCCATAAAAAGAATCTGCTGACGTATTTCATAGCATGACATCACACCACAGCCAAGCCTTTATTCGAATCGTTTTTTACCCCCCACCTCAGCGCGTTTTGCGAGGCAGTTTCCTTGGCACGTCTTGTCGAAGCAGATATCGTATCCCCTTATCGTGGGATTCTCATCAATACAAACGTGGGTAACCCAACCGCGCCCGTTGGTATGTCCCCTCGATCAAAGGTAAGTCCCAAACGGTCACAAGGAGGGCTCTCGGTATTCAACCTCTTTGTAAAGAGACTAAGGCTTTACTCTTTTCTTTCGATCTCAATTGAATCCGCCTCCCGCCTCGAGTTCCAACACCCGAAGCTTCAGATTCAGGCGCTTCGGACCTTCGATTATGTCCGGATCCAACCTTCAAGGCCGATGGATACCATCCTCCGTCACGGAGGAAGACGTAATAAAGCTAAGGGAGGCCAGGTACTTGACCGGCGAAATCCCGCATAGGCTGCCTGCTCAAGGGCAGGTTATTCCCACACCTAAGCCCGGTGAGAGCGTCGCGTTCGTTTCTCACTTCCTCCAAGGGCTAGGCTTCACGCCGGACCCCTTCGTGAGGGGGCTCATGTTCTATTATGGGCTGGACTTCCACGACTTACCTCTGGAGTCTATCCTCCACATCTCATCGTTCATCGTCGTGTGTGAAGCTTTCCTTCGTATTACCCCTCACTTCGGACTGTGGCTCAAGACCTTCAAAGTGGAGCCGAAGATGGTCGGGGGACAGCACGCAGAGTGCGGGGACGCTGTAATAAGCAAGAATGCTGACGCCCCATGGCCTGAGGGCTCTTTCCAAGAGGAGTCCAGCTTATGGCAACAACAGTGGTTTTATATCACAGCTCCCAGGGGTACCAAGTGGGTGGCCCCACCTGTTTTTCGCTCGGGTCCCCCGCCACGACTAACGTCATGGTCAACAAGGGACTAGACTGGGGGCCAGTAAAGGATGTGCCCATATTGCAGAGCCGCATCCGAGATCTCTCAGAGAGAGATATCAGTCTGGTCGTGGTGACACGGGTCATGTTAATTCGCCGAGTCCTGCCCTGCAAACATCGTCCCCTCCGCCTGTGGGAGTTCAACCCGGAGGGACCGCGAGCTCTTCAACATTTCCTTGGCATGACGCCCGTGGAGATGTACAAATTGTTCTTCGAACCACAAATAATGTGTCCGGACTCCACTTAGGACGCAGGCCTGAGCTGCAATCGTCCGGATACCCAAGTAAGTAGCCCTGTGTCCGAACACACCATCCGTTTATTTATCGCAACATCGCTCTCTAAAAAAGAGCCGCTCTTGAACCAAGAGTGGATAGCGAAGGCAAAGATGGTCAGGTGTCCAGCCCCCCTTCCCGAGACCTCGCCAGATCCTGTGTTAACCAGGATGCTGGAGATCGCACCTTCAGGAGAAGATGAAGGGGGAACAAGGAAGCTACTGCCTCCGTGAAGGAGGTTGGCCGGAAGCGAGGAATCGAAAATTCCTCTCCTCAGGGGAAGAAAAGGGGCGCCTCTGAAGACCCGGAGACAATAGTCTCAAAGAGGGGGAATAAATCTTCGCCAGAGGGTCCTATACCGGGAGATACCCCGGCAGTACTATGCCCTCAAGGGGATCAGCCCTCCACCGAGCTGTAAGTAAAAGGGTACTTAATAATGAGAGAAACCGTTGCTTTACTCCTGAGGAAAATAACCGAAGTATTTATCTTGCAGTTCGGATCTTAGCCCTTCTCAGCAGGGCTCGTCTTCGGGGGATCTTCTTCCAGAGATGATGGAGAGCGGAACGCCTCCCCCTGCCATACCGCCTCATGAGGCGGGCGACCCCGAGGTGTCGTTGCGGAGGGTTTCTCCTGATCCAGCAAGGCCAGAAGGTAGTCATATGGCCACCCGAAGCCCTCAATATCCGGCTGTTGGAAAAAGCAACCGGATGAGTCCGGCACCATCTGGTGCGCGGTCGGAGGTACTGAGGGATCTTCTAGGGCGAGCGTCTATCTCAGAAGAGCACCGTACGTTGATGGGTACGGTAATTGAAAGAATTTCGTCCGCGGAAAACGGGTTGCACGAAGCTGTCATAAGTCTACTGACAGGTTTTGAGGTACGTGAAATGATGTACCTTTCTGACAATGCGGCATACTTTAAGATGCGTCCTGTGTAGATAGTAGCCCCTAAGACTCTGGGTCTGTCAAAAACGACGGCGCGCAGAGGATCACAGTCCCAGGTTTGATTTTGCCGCCTTAATACGCAGGTGGCGAAGTGTCCGGTGGTCAGCCGGACTGATGAATTTGCCGAGTTAAAGCGGCAGCTTGACGAGGCAGATGCTGACATCGTACTTGTCAACAAGCGGCATGACGAGGCGCAAGGTATGTATTTTCTCCAGTGACACATGATAAGAGGAGCATGATGCCAGCATGTATAACATACGTTTTAAATGCAGACAGAGCTGCGGCCGTGGAGAACCTACGGGTGGAACTTGCCCGAGCCAAAGAACAAGCCAAGAGAAGTGATGCGGCTGCCCTAAAGGCAATCGAGGAGCTGAAAGCCGAGCAGGCTGCTCACTGCCAAAGCAAGGAGAAAATAGCCAAGATGGGTGTGGAGTTGAAGAATGCTACTGACCGTTACAAGCATCTTGAAAAGGAAGATCAAGCGAAGAGGTCGGACCTAGAGAAGGCCACGATGGCGGCCAAGGATACTCGTTCTGCAGTGAGAGTGATGAAGGAGGAGCTGCGTCAAGCCGGAGATATCGCGGCTGGGAAGCCCTTTATGCTGCGGATAAAGTTCGGAGATCCTAAATATGCTCCTTTGGACCGGATGTGGAGTTCTGCGGACGCATATCTGGATTTAGCGGCGAGCGCTGCTGATGCGGCCGAACACTTCCGAGATCAAAAGGATCGCGAAGTGGAAAAGCTGTTCTGGCCCCAATTTAACGATCCAGAGCATTCGCTTCCATTGACTGATCGGCTGGCCGAATGGGCCGAGCTGAATAGATTGTCCGGACTTGCCATGAGGTATGTCGTGGATCATATGTGGCCGGAAAGGCCAAAGCCGAACAGTTATTTTAGCTTGGTGCAGCAGTTCCTTGGTGCAGTGCCGCATATCAACGCGATGAGGAGGTCAGCGTGCGTGGAGGGTGCGCGGATGGCCCTTGCCCGTGTCAAGACATACTGGGCAGAGATGGAGGCCACCGCCATTGCAGCCCAAGATTCGGAAGAAAGCCGAGTACCTGCCGAGCACTATTTTGAGAAGTTCTGGAGGGCGCTCGTTCGATAGAGGCACAGTGCTCAAAGAATATTATGTTCTAATGACATGTATTCCCATTGAAAACAATGTTTTGCTGAAATGTAAAGGCTATTTTATACTTGTGCCTGCAAGAATTATAATACCTCCCATGCGGCCGTTTATGTATATATGTATATAACCTGAAAGATGGCAATCGTCGGCTTTAGCCCCCACACATATAATGCGGGGGTGTTCGTAGAAGACGCATTTTCACACTTGATCCAACGTCTTGGTCCATTAAGGAGGTGATAGCGCAGCGATCTAGGCAATCGGACTATAATGCTTTATCACTTTCACTTAGACATAGGAGTTTGACAGTGGGGCTACTATATAGCCCCTGGTGGCTCTGCGCTCACCCGAATTCAGGGCGCGTGTGTGCCTGGCCGGGAAACGGCCCTTCGTTAAGGTGGAGGAATCCCGAAGATTCTGCTAGGTCATCGAGTGGTTGACCAGTCTCACGCTATATCATAACAATCAGTTTTCGGCTTTCTCTACTGAGGTGCTCGCCTGGCTGAACCGGGGCACAATCGCAGTAGTTCTCCTGGTGCTGCCTTAGCCGATAGAGCGGAACGTAAGGCAGCAAAACACAGGAGCCAGGCAAACCCAACATTTGACCAAAGACATGATTCGGAGCTGATGCATATAAGGCCAAACTCGCGACGCCGAACACTCCCTAAGGTATTCGGTCTTTGTGATTTTAAATGGGCTGAACAATGCCCTTTGTAATAAGCCCCTGGTGTCCAGGTACGTGCAATACTCTGACATGGCCACATGCCAAGATGCCAGCCTCCTTCTCGGTTATGCTGAGAATCCGGGGGATGTGTATCAACAAGAGACAGTAAAAAAGGTTTACGCAGGGTCTTAATCTAAAAAGAATCCTTGGAACGGGTCCCTGCTGCACGTCTGCGCCTGTGTCTCCGTTGTGCCGTATCCTGGACGGGTGTAGCATGATGGTCATCTGTAAAAGAGAGGAACTTAGTTGAAAAAGTAGTCATGCAAAATGTATGTTATACTAAATAAACAAAGTATAATTCAAGATGGGTAAAATTGAGCCCTATTGTCGCTTGTTTACATGCGCGGAGCCCCTTGTATAGGGGTATATAGCCATCAAACCTTTAGCAATTATATGGTTATGCCGGACTCGTCTAGCCGTGCCAGTGGTCTTAACGACCTGTTAGATGCGCTGGTTGGTGAGGCCGTTTTAGTGTGTGGCTACCAAGGCAGCCGCACAGTCTTCCGTGCGTGAGGAGCGCTCAATATTTCCCTTTAATGAAATGATGCCTCGTGGGTCGGGCATCTTAAACGTGAGAGACGCATAATGCGGTATTGCGTTAAAGCGAGCGAAAGCTCCGCGTCCTAGTAGTGCTTGATAACCACTTTTAAACGGAGCGATGTGGAAGGTTAGCTTTTCGCTACGGAAGTTATCGGGGGAGCCGAACATAACTTCTAGTAGGAGGGAGCCCATGCAATGGGCTTCTGGGCCTGGCATTACTCCTTTAAAGGAAGTATTGCTATGTCTAATTTTTATTGGGTCCATCCCCATTTTGCGGACTGTGTCCTGATATATCAGGTTTAAACTACTTCCGCCGTCCATTAGGACTCGTGTGAAGTGGTATCCGTCAATTATCGGGTCTAACACCAAGGCAGCCCATCCTGCGTGCTAGATACTTGCAGAGTAATCCCGATGGTCGAAGGTGATCGGTTTGGACGACCAGTGGCGGAACTCCGTTGTGATAGGCCATAGGGCACGTATCTCTATGGGCGCCACTTTGTTTCTCTCCTTTGTCGCGTGTAACACGTTTACTGTTTTGACTTCCGGTGGGAACTTCTTCTGTTCCCCAGCGCTCAACTTTGCGCGGGGTTCGTCATCGTCTTCACTTGGTTTATCCAGCCCCTTGTGTTCGGCGTTGAGTTTGCCGGATTGCTTGCAGACCCAACATTCTCTATGAGTATGATTTGTAGGCTTATCAGGGGCGCTGTGGATTTGACATATCTTGTCAAGAATTTTGTTTAGGCTGGACAGTTCGTCCCTGTTGTCTTTGAGAGGCAGCTTTTGCTGACCCCGCCGAGAGCTTTTGAATCCAGCGTTTACTGTCGTGCTCTTCGGGCTGTTTTCCTTATTCCGACGCTGGTTTTTGCTGCGTCGTGGCTTCCCGTTCCCGTCCCTGACTTCGGATGTACTTGGGTCACTGGTGCTGCATCTTGCCCACTAGGTGTCCTCGCCCGTGCAAAAGCGGGTCATGAGGCTTGTTAATGCAGCCATTGTTCTTGGCTTTTCTTGTCCGAGGTGTCTGGCGAGCCATTCATCTCGAACGCTGTGTTTGAAAGCTACTAAGGCTTCGGTGTCCGGATAGTCAACTATTTGGTTCTTTTTAGTAAGAAATCTGTTCCAAAGCTTTCGGGCTGACTCTCCGAGCTGTTGAGTTATATGACTTAAATTGTCTGCATCCGGTGGTCGGACATAGGTCCCTTGAAAATTTGCCCGAAAGGCGTACTCGAGATATTCCCAACTTCCAATGGTGTATTAGGGGAGGCTTTTTATGCTAGTGCCTGGCTGGCCCTTTGAGCTTGAGGGGTAGGTACTTGATGGCATGGAGATCATCTCCTCGAGCCATGTGGATATGGAGGATGTAGTCCTCAATCCAGACCCCAGGGTCTGTCGTTCCGTCGTATGCCTCTATGTTTACGGGTTTAAATCCCTCTGGAAATTCATGGTCCAGCACCTCATCGGTGAAACATAGGGGGTGTGCGGCACCCCTGTATTTGGGTGTACCGTGGTATTCAGATTTTTGCTGTGTTGCATTGCTTGCTGGAGCGTGCTTTCTTGGCCCGTAGATAGATCTGGTTGGGCCGTCTTTTCGATGCGAGTCCTCATGTGGATTCCGTGCTGGCTTGTGTGCGGTGTCGTTTGCCGCTCTATGTTGGCCATGAGGTCGTCTATCCGACCGGATGGCTGCTTTGTTTTTTATTGCGGGGGCTCTAAGGCCTCCTCATCAAATTCAGGCGACCGCCGCCATATTTGTCTGCAGTGTTGAGTACTTTGCTCCATCTGATTCTAAGTGCATCTTCTGTAGTCTTGAGCTTCCGCTTCTGCTTTTTCAGGCTACGCGCAGTGGCGACAAGCCTTTTATGGAGGTTCTTCTGCTCCAGGAGCTTATTCGGCGTGAGGTCATCCCGACTGTTATCTTCGCCGGAGACGGGTTGTTTGGTTTGGTTATCCGTGTTGCCCTGGTCGGACGGTTGTTCAATGCCATGTTCGTCGTCCGCCGGCTCACCCTGCTCTATCGCTGGGTCTGTGTGACCGCTGCTTCGGTCAAGGCGGGGTTTGGAGTGGCGCCTACGCCGCCGCTTCGACTGCTTTTCGAGGGAACGATCCTTCGCTGCGTCCTTTCGCTCTTCATCGTCGTTTTCTTTTGGTGTGTCCACCATGTATATATCATGGGATGAGGTGGTTGTCCAGTGCCCTGTGGGCAGTGTTCCTCTTCGTCTCCTGCATCATCGTCCATACCGTCGATGTCTTCAAAGTCGAAGTCTAGCATGTCGGTTAAATCATCGACAGTGGCTACTAAGTGGGTGGTGGGTGGGCGTCGAATTTCTTCGTCATCCGCATCCCAATCCCGCTGGTCATAATTCAACTAGGACTCTCCTACAAGGAGAGAGACCTTAGTGAATTCAGTATGTCGCCGAAGGGTGAGTGCTGAAAGATATCCGTGGGGGTGAACTCCATGATCGGCGCCCAATCGGATTCGATTGGCAGGGGCGCGGGTGGTTCGGAGTCCGGAGGAGAGTCTGGCAATTTGGAGTCACGGGCCTCGCGAAGGGTAAGGCTGGTGTTCGGCTCAATCACCATTGAGGCTGCGGCCTCTGTGGAGGGGTCTAACCACCCGCCCACGGATGGCGCAATTGGCTCCGAATTGAAGGTCGGAGCGGTTGCAGGTGCGGTCTCCTGAACACTGTTCGACGGCAGAGCTAAATCATGCCCATCGTGACAGTGCGACGCACTCGGCCGGGGCTCGAATCCGTCGAAGATCAAGTCTCCGCAAATGTCGGCCGTGTAGTTTAAGCTTCCAAACCTGACCTGATGGCCAGGGGCGTAACTTTCAATCTACTCCAGATGGCCAAGCGAATTGGCCCGCAGTGAAAAGCCGCCGAATACAAAAATCTGTCCGGGGAGAAAAGTCTGACCCTGGGCTGCATCGCTAACGATGATCGAAGGAGCCATCAAGCCTAATGATGACGACATGGAGGAACTCTCAATGAAAGCACCAATGTCGGTGTCAAAGCCGGCGGATCTCGGGTAGGGGGTCCCAAACTGTGCGTCTAGGCAGATGGTAACAGGAGACAAGGGACACGATGTTTTTACCCAGGTTCGGGCCCTCTCGATTGAGGTAAAACCCTACTCCTGCTTGATTAATATTGATGATATGGGTAGTACAAGAGTTGATCTACCACGAGATCAGAGAGGCTAAACCCTAGAAGCTAGCCTATGGTATGATTGTTGTTCTTGTTGTGTCCTACGGACTAAACCCTCCGGTTTATATAGACATCGGAGGGGGCTAGGGTTACACAGAGTCGGTTACAAGGAAGGAGATCTATATATCCGTATTGCCAAGCTTGCCTTCCACGCCAAGGAGAGTCCCATCCAGACACGGGACGAAGTCTTCAATCTTGTATCTTCATGGTCCAACGGTCCGGCAAAAGGTTATAGTCCGGCTGTCCGGATGCCCCCTAATCCAGAACTCCCTCAGGCGGCGTCCTTGAGCTCTTTCTCTACTGCAGATATCCGTTCCTTGACCTGGCGTCGGGTGGCCTGTTCGACCCTTAAATCTGCAGCCGCTTTATTAGCGGCCGCATTGCTCACTTGCGCCTGCTCCTTGGCCCAGGCAAGTTCACCCCTGTGGGTCTCGACCTCAGCAGCGCCATCTGCAATTATACACATAACGTAGTCTAAGTTTCAATTAGCGTTTGCACATTCATATAGGCACAAACGGGATGTTCGCAACATACCTTGCGCCTCGTCGAGCCACTTGTTAATAAGGACAATGTCCTCATCGGCCAGTTTCAGTTGCCGTTTCAGTTCTGAAACCTCCGTGGCCTGGGCGGTTGCGGCTACAGTGAAGCTTGTTTTTCCAATCAAATAAGTATGGTACTTCTTGCGGATATCTATAGATCCTCTGTTCGCCTTTCTTCATTGGCCGACCAAAGTCTCAGAGGCTACTATCTATATATAGGCATATTTTTCATATGGAAGGTGGCTAAAGACATTACATCGCATACCTCAAAGCCTATTAGTAGGCTCGTAAACGCTTCGTTCAGCCCGCTTTTAGCAAACTAAATCTTCTCAACCACCGTACCCATCAAGGTATGGTGCTCCTCCAAAATGGACGCACTCCGCAGTCCGTCCATCAGAATGTTCGATGCTTCCGGATTCATGGAGGTCACTGTAGGAATAGGCGCTCACCCCTCCCTTGAAGGGGGCCGCTCACTCGTCTCCGGAGCGGTATTCAGCCAGGGGCCGAACAATCCACGGGCCCCATCACCGGTCTTCACGGGGGTCGCGCCCCCCTCCCTCGTACCTTCTGGTGTCGTATTGATGGTTCCCTGCTCCTCTCGGCGATCCGGAGAAATCCTCTAGGATGACACCTCGATGTCATCCGCCCTAGGGGGCAAGGAAATTTGCGGAGGCGTCTCGCTCTCCATCATCTCCGGTGGCAAATCCCCCGACGACGAGGATTGATGAGGAAGATTGCGGGTCGGACCGAAACACATGATTTAATATTATTCTCACAATTCGTAAAGGAGTGGATGTATGTAAAGCATCCTCAGGTACTTACGATTCAGCAAGGGGCTTGGTCCAGGGGCAGGGCTTGGGGACATCCTTGGTGTCCGAATCCGAGTCATCCGAAAGGGATAACTTTCCCCTCTTGGACGCCCCCGCCTTCGGGTCTGCGGAAGCCGCCCTCTTTTTCCCTTTGAGAGGAGGGTTATCATCTTCCTCCTCGTCGTCGTCCTTGTTTTCGTCTCCCTCGTGAGAGGAGGGAGCCTCGGTCCCTCCGGACATAGCGTCCAAGGTACCTTCATGGTGGAGGCCACTTTCAGCCTCCTTCTTGTTCTTCTTCTTGTCCTACTTCACCGGCACCTAGTATGGCGTCGGGACCAGCATCCTCATTAAGAGCGGATCAGCTGAGTCTTCGGGGAGGGGGCCGGACACCTGATCCGCTCCACCTTCTTTGTCCAGACCTATTTAAAGGGTGGAATTGTCAGTGTATCCTCTGGATTATGAACCAAGCCATAGGCGGAAGCTTAACCCTTACTGGGGTGGCCGGATGGTTGTAGTCAAGGCCGGCATCTTCGGACGTCTCCGGCCACGACTTCTGAGATTTAAAGAGCAGTTTCCAGATCTCTTTGTGCGTCATGCCAAAGAATTGTTGCAGAGTTCGCGGCCCTTCCAGATTAAACTCCCACAAACGGAGAGGTCGTCGCTGGCAGGGAAGGGTTCGATGGACGAGCATCACCTGGATCACGTTAGTGTGGTGGATGTTCTTCTCTATGATACTTTTGATGCGCTTTTGCGGCATCAACACCTCATCGTACAATCCCCAGTCTAGACCCTTGTTGGTCCATGACGCGAGCCGCAGCGGGGGCCCGTATCTGAATGTGGGAGTAGCCGCCCACTTGGAGCTGGGAGGTTCGGTGATGTAGAACCACTCCTTCTGCAAGGTCTTGACGGTATCCACAAAGGCCCCTTGAGGCCAGATGGCATGGGAAAGCTTGCTCACCAAGGCGCCGCCGCAATCCGCATACTCCCCGTCGACCACCTTCGGCTTCACGTTGAAAACCTTGAGCCATAGGCCGAAGTGTCGGGGGATGCGGAGAAATGCCTCGCACATGACGATGAACGCTGAGATGTGGAGGAAGGAGTTCGGGGCTAGATCATGAAAATCTAGCCCATAGTAGAACATGAGGCCGCGAACAAAGAGGTGAAGGGGAAACCTGAACCCGCGGAGGAAGTGAGGGATGAACACGACCCTCTCGCCGGGCTCTGGAGTAGGGATGACTTGCCCCTTGGCCGAGAGCCTGTGTGTGATTTCCGCGGTTAAGTACCTCACCTCCCGGAGTCCCTGGATGTCCTTCTTCATCACGGAAGAGGCCACCCACTTGCCTTGAGAGCCGGATCCGGACATGGCTGGAGAATGTGGTGGCAATAGAGAAAGATTGAGACTTGGGCGCTTGAGCTCAAAGATGGGAGGCCTAAGGAAGGAGAAGGCGTGGGGTAAAATGATGGATCCTTATCCCTTTTTAAAGGCAACGAATATCAGGCGACCTCGCACAAGCCTTAAAATTTGCCTATTCCCAAGGGATCATGCGGATGGCACGGTTAGATTACCCAAGACCCCATTGATGAGAATCCCGCAATAAGGGGACACGATCTTTTCTTTGACAAGACGTGTCACTTGGGGTTGTGTCTCGAAACGGAAAACGGGAAGTTGAAAAAGGATTCAAAATAATGAAGTGGCCAGATGTAATGCCTCACCGAAAAAGCTATCAGAAGACATAACCTATTTTTGTTTAAGTATTTTGCCTTGTGGTTCAGGGTAGTAACTATTGTACAGAGCCGAATATAGTTCTTTTGGTCAACTACTTTGAAGTGTTCGGAGGAGGAACCCGCCTTGCAATGTCGAAGACCATCTGCACGCCGGACACATCGTCATTGAAGCCTGGTTTAGGGGCTACTGAGGGAGTCCCGGATTATGGGGTCCTCAGGCGTCCGGGCTATGTGACATGGGCCGGACTGGTGGGCCGTGAAGATACAGAATAGAAGGCTTCCCCCCGAGTCCGGATGGGACTCTCCTTGACGTGGAAGGCAATCTTGGCATTTGTATATGAAGATTCCTTTCTCTGTACAACCCTAGGCCCTACCGGTGTCTATATAAACCGGAGGGTTTAGTCCATAGAGGCAATCATAATCATATAGGCTCGACATCTAGGGTTTAGCCATTACGATCTCGAGGTAGATCAACTCTTGTAACCCCTATACTCATCAAAGTCAATCAAGCAGGAAGTAGGGTATTACCTCCATTAAGACGGCCCGAACCTGGGTAAACATCGTGTCCCCTGCCCCCTATTACCTTCGATCCTTAGACGCACAGTCCGGGACCCCCTACCCGAGATCTGCCGGTTTTGACACCGACATTGGTGCTTTCATTGAGAGTTTTGTTGTGCCGTCGTTAGAAGGCTCGATGGCTCCATCGATCGTCTACAATCAATGCCGCCTTGAAGGAGGCTTTTCTCCCCAGACAAATTTTCTTATTCGGCGTCTTCACACTGCGTGACAACTTGATTGGCCACCTGGAGCAGATCGACAGGTACGCCCTCGTCATCAAATCTGTTTTGGAAATCTAAACTACGTCATTGATATCCGAGGAGACTTGATCTTTGAGGGGTTCATGACGCCGACCGCCGCTCTGGCCTTAGATCCGGACCAAACTGCTAGGTCCAGGGAAGGGAGCTTAGAATCCACCGGACTCTCTGCAACTGTGGAGCTCGTTGCCGTAGAACCAGATAGGACCGTGTCATCGGCAAGCCCGGAGCCTAGCCAGACCCCACCCATCATTGAAGGGCCGAAATCGTGTCCGGATCCTAATCTTAGACTCTCGAGCGCTGCGACAGGCAAGTGCGACCAGGAGGTCTTCGCCTCACTTAGCGCCAAAGACTCTTGCCTCCCCATCCAACCCTCGCCTTTAAGCAAGGATCTAATGCGATCCCTCGCCATTGCAGAGGAATCATTGTCGAACTATGCCCAGCCCATACTAGGGGCTGAGAGCGGGGAACTTTACATCCCAACCACCACCCACTTCATAGCCACTGTCGAGGATTTAATTGACATGCTCGACGATGCCTCCGAAGACATCGAAGGTATGGACGACGGTGCTGGAGATGAACAAGGCCAAAACCCACTGTTCACCGGACGCTGGACGGCCACTTCCACATATGATGTGTACATGGTGGACACACCCAAAGAGGACGACGGCGACGGCGAGAAGGATCCGGTTGAGGAAAATCCTGCTGAAGCACCTCCGAAGCGTCGATGTCAGCGGCGCCGCTCAAAATCATGTCGCGAGAAAGACAGCAATACCGGCACCGGAGACAATAATACTCTGGAGAATGCCGAAGACCATGAAGCCCCTGTAGAGCCAACATCCGAACAGGATGATTGGTAGGATGGGCAAGTAAACCCTGACGATCCTGTCGGGAACGAGGGCTCAGAGGATAGTAACTACCTACCGATCTCCGAAGAAGATGTCAGCCTTGGTGACGAAGATTTCATAGTGCCGCAGGAACACCTTGAACAAGAGTGCTTTAAGCGCCGGCTAATCGCCACCGAAAGAAGCCTGAAAAAGAAGCAGCAGCAGCTTCAAGCTGATCAGGATTTACTCAATGACAGATGGACTAACGTCCTGGCAGCCGAGGAATACGGCCTCGAACGCCCAACAAAGAGCTACCCGAAGCGCAAGCAGCTACCCCAATTCGACGATGAGGCCCTGGAGCCCATTCTGCCAACGCGTGACGCTGCTGACAGACCTGACCGACCACCACGTGGCCAGGACAGAGCGGCAACTCAAGCCGAACACCAGCCCACACCACCTCGCCGTAAAGGCAGGGGAACAACGGCTCCAAAATACACATATGACCTACGACATGACCTGGACAATAGAGCCGGTCAAACCAGATCAATCTAGGGATCAAGGGGGCGTGCCCCAGTGCGAGAAGACGGTCGTCGGGCCTGGCGCGACAAGCACAACCTCACCCGGGCCGAAAACCGCATACGGACTTCATCCGAACTGCGTCGTGACATTGCCCGATTTAGAGGCGCCGCACACCCCCTATGCTTCACCGATGACGTAATGGAGCACCAGTTTCCAGAAGGGTTTAAACCCGTGAACATCGACTCATACGATGGTACGACGAACCCAACAGTCTGGATTGAAGATTTTCTTCTCCACATTCACATGGCTCATGGTGACGATCTACATTCCATGAAATATCTCCCTAAAAACTTAAGGGACCAGCACGACACTGGTTAAACAGCCTCCCAGAAAATTCTATTGGCAGTTGGGAAGATTTGGAAGATGCCTTTAGAGACAACTTCCAAGGTACCTATGTATGGCCCTCGGACACCGACGACCTCAGTCACATAGTCCAGCAACCCGGAGAGTCAGCCCGAAAACACCGGACAAGGTTCTTAATTAAAAAGAATCAAATTGTCGACTGTTCGGACGCCGAAGCCCTCGCGGGCTTTAAACACAACGTCCGTGATGGATGGCTCACCAGAAACCTCGGCCTAGAAAAGTCGAAGTCCATGGAAGCCCTTACCGCACTAATGACCCGCTTTTGCGCGGGAGAAGACAGCTGGCTAGCCCGTTGAAGCAATAGCACCAGCGACCCCGGCACCTCTGAAGCAAGGGACGGCAATGGCAAGCCACGACGCAACAAGCACAAGTGTCGAATCAATGCGGGAGTAGCCGCCCACTTGGTGCCACGGGGTTCGGTGATGTAGAACCACTCCTGCTGCCATGTCTTGATGGTATCCACAAAGGCCCCTTGAGGCTAGATGGCATGGGGAAGCTTGCTCACCATGGCGCCGCCGCAATCCGCATGCTCCCCGTCGACCACCTTCGGCTTCACGTTAAAATCCTTGAGCCATAGGCCGAAGTCTGGGGGGATGCGGAGAAATGCCTTGCACTTGACGATGAACGCCGAGATGTGGAGGAAGGAGTTCGCGGCTAGATCGTGAAAATCTGTCCCATAGTAGAACATGAGGCCGCGAACAAAGGGGTGAAGGGGAAACCCTAACCCGCGGAGGAAGTGAGGGATGAACACAACTCTCTCTGGGCTCTAGAGAGGGATGACTTGCCCCTTGGCCGGGAGCCTATGTGCGATTTCCGCAGTTAAGTACCTCGCCTCCCGGAGTCCCTGGATATCCTTCTTCATCACGGAAGAGGCCACCCACTTGCCTTGAGAGCCGGGTCCGGACATGGCTGGAGAATGTGGTGGCAATGGAGAAATATTGAGACTTGGGCGCTGGAGCTCAGAGATGGGAGGGCTAAGGAAGGAGAAGGCATGGGGTAAAAAGATGGGTCCTTATCCCTTTATAAAGGCAATGAGTATCAAGCGACCTCGCACAAGCCTTAAAATTTGCCTATTCCCAAGGGATCATGCGGATGGCACGGTTAGATTATCCAAGCCCCCATTGATGAGAATCCCGCAATAAGGGGACATGATCTTTGCTTTGACAAGACATGTCACTGGGGGTTGCGTCTCGAAACGCAAAACGGGAGGTTGAAAAACGATTCGAAATAATGAAGTGGCCAGATGTAATGCCTCATCGAAAAAGCTGTCACAAGACATAACCTATTTTTGTTCAAGTATTTTGCCCGTGTGGTTCAGGGTTTTAACTATTGTACAGAGCCAGATATAGTTCTTTTGGTCAACTTCTTTGAAGTGTTCGGAGGAGGAACCTGCCTTGCTATGCCGAAGACAATCTGCGCGCCGGACACGTCGTCATTGAAGCCTGGTTGAGGGGCTACTGAGGGATTCCTGGATTATGGGGTCCTCGGGCGTCCGGGCTATGTGACATGGGCCGGACAGGTGGGCCGTGAAGATACATAATTGAAGGCTTCCCATAGAGTCTGGATGGGACTCTCCTTGACGTGGAAGGCAATCTTGGCGTTCGGATATGAAGATTCCTTTCTCTGTAAACCGATTATGTACAACCCTAGGCCCTACCGATGTCTATATAAACCAGAGGGTTTAGTCCATAGAGGCAATCATAATCATATAGGCTAGACATCTACGGTTTAGCCATTACGATCTCGAGGTAGATCAACTCTTGTAACCCCTATACTCATCAAAGTCAGTAAAGCAGGAAGTAGGGTATTACCTCCATTAAGAGGGCCCGAACCTGGGTAAACATTGTGTCCCTTGCCTCCTGTTACCTTTGATCCTTAGACGCACAGTCCGGGACCCCCTTCCCGAGATCCGCCTGTTTTGACACCGACAATATGTTTCTCGTTTATGGAGGTGACAAAGAGCTCGTCATAAATGGTTACGTCGATGCAAGCTTTGACACTGATCCAGATGACTCTAAGTCACAAACTGCATACATATTTATATTGAATGGTGGAGCTGTCAGTTGGTGCAGTTCTAAGCAAAGCGTTATGGCAGGATCTACGTGTGAAGAAGAGTACATATTGAAGGAGTCTGGATGAAGGAGTTCATATCCAATCTAGGTGTCATACCTCGTGCATCGTCCCAATGAAACTCTTTTGTGACAATACTGGTGCAATTGCCTTGTCAAAGAAATCCAGATTAGACAAGAGAACCAAGCACATCAAGAGACTCTTCAATTCCATCCGCGATCAAGTCAAGGAGGGAGACATAGATATTTGCAAAAGACATACGGATCTGAATGTTGCTGACCCATTGACTAAACCTCTCTCACAAGCAAAACATGATCAGCACTAAGACTCCATGGGTGTTAGAATCATTAGTATGTAATCTAGATTATTGACTCTAGTGCAAGTGGGAGACTGGAGGAAATATTCCCTAGAGGCAATAATAAAGTTGTTATTTATTGTCGGTGTACAAAAAGAGGGGCACGCTTTTGTACCCCTTTACTTGTGCACGGGCAGTCGGAGCCGCGCCCACGGTCACGCCAAGCAGAGCAGGGGAGGTGAGCCAAGGTAAGACCGAAGCCCAAGTGTGACGCCCCCGATTCAATTGTACACTAATCATACACCCAAACGTGTACGATCAAGATCAGGGACTCACAGGAAGATATCACAACACAACTCTAAAAATAAAATAAGTCATACAAGCATCATAATACAAGCCAGGGGCCTCGAGGGCTCGAATACAAGTGCTCGATCATTGACGAGTTAGCGGAAGCAACAATATCTGAGTACAGACATAAGTTAAACAAGTTTGCCTTAAGAAGGCTAGCACAAACTGGGATACAGATCGAAAGAGGCGCAGGCCTCCTGCCTGGGATCCTCCTAAACTACTCCTGGTCGTCGTCAGCAGGCTTCACGTAGTGGTAGGCACCTCCGGTGTAGTAGGAGTCGTCGTCGACGGTGGCGTCTGGCTCCTGGGCTCCAACACCTGGTTGCGACAACCATGTAGAAGGGAAAGGGGGGAAAGAGGAAGAAAAGCAACCGTGAGTACTCATCCAAAGTACTCGCAAGCAAGGAGCTACACTACATATGCATGGGTATATGTGTAAAGGGCCATATCGGTGGACTGAACTGCAGAATGCCAGAATGAGGGGGATAGCTAATCCTGTCGAAGACTATGCTTCTGGCCACCTCCATCTTGCAGCATGTAGAAGAGAGTAGATGGTAAGTTCACCAAGTAGCATCGTATAGCATAATCCTACCCGGCGATCCTCTCCTCGCCGACCTGTGAGAGAGCGATCACCGGGTTGTATCTGGCACTTCGAAGGGTGTGTTTTATTAAGTATCCGGTTCTAGCTGTCATAAGGTCAAGGTACAACTTCGGGTCGTCCTTTTATCGAGGGACACGGCTATTCGAATAGATAAACTTCCCTGCAGGGGTGCACCACATAACCCAACACGCTCGATCCCATTTGGCAGGACACACTTTTCTGGGTCATGCCCGACCGCGGAAGATCAACATGTCGCAGCCCCACCTAGGCCAACAGGGAGGTCAGCATGCCGGTCTAAACCTAAGCGCACATGGGTCTGGGCCCATCGCCATTAGCACATCTGCATGTTGCGTGGGCGGCCGGAAGCAGACCTAGCAACCTCCATTACAAAGGAAGTCACGTTACGCGGTCCAATCTGGCGTGCGCCGCTCAGTCGCTGATGTCATGAAGGCTTCGGCTGATACCACGACGTCGAGTGCCCGTATCTTTCCCACGTAGTTGGTTAGTGCGTATACACCAAATGGCCAGACTCAGATCAAATACCAAGATCTCGTTAAGCGTGGATGTAACCGCGGACACCGACCAGGGCCAGGCCCACCTCTCACCTAGGCGGTCTCAACCTGCCTTGTCGCTCCGCCACAAAGATCCACCCAGAGGGCCGTCGGGACAAAGGTCCTTTCAGCCCCCAATCCGTGAATCACTCGCGGGTGCTCCACGAGCCGACCCGACTTTAGTCACCACATGTATCATGTATAAAGTATATAGTATATACCCGTGATCACCTCCCGAGTGATCACGGCCCGATAGTATAGCACAGCACACGGACAAGAATGTAGGGCCACTGATGGAAAACTAGCATCCTATACTAAGTATTTAGGATTGCAGGTAAGGATAACAACAGTAGTAGCAAGGACAGGCTATGCATCAGGATAGGATTAACCGAAAATAGTAACATGTTACACTACTCTAATGCAAGCAGTAGAGAGTAGAGTAGGCGATATCTGGTGATCAAGGGGGGGCTTGCCTGGAAGCTCTGTTGCACAAGAAGAAGGGGCGTCGGTGACGTAGTCGTACTCGGTGGCATCAGCGCCGGTCTCGGGGTCTACTGGGGAAGAAGAGGGGGGAAGAAACTGTAAATACAGAGAAACAAAGCATCACAAAACACAGTGAGGCAATACGCGGTGCTAGGTATGCCCTAACGCGGTAGGAGGTGATACCGACGAAGGAGGGAAACATCCGGGAAAGTATCCCTGGTGTTTCGCGTTTTCGGACAGATGGACCGGAGGGGGAAAGTTGCATGTTTTCTATGCTAGGGATGTGTGGCGGACGAACGGACTGCATATCTGGATTCATCACATCGTTTTGAGCAACTTTTATGTACAAAGTTTTTCCATCCGAGTTATGAATTATTTTATATTAATTTTCAAAGTTTTAATAATTTTCAAAAATTCCTGGAATTACTTGATTCGAATAAATGAACAGTGCAACAACTTTTAACACACAGCCAGAGCTAGCCCTAGCCACTGACTGGTGGGGCCAGGGGCCTAGTTGACTACAGTCAACAGCCCAGTCAGCAGTCAACTAGGTTGACTATTTACTGGTCAACCTTGACAGGTGGGGTCTGGTGAATAGTGACTTGGTTAAAGAAACATGTTTAATTAGCATGAGGGTCCTACTGTCATACACTTGTTAGGGGCTTAGTACCTAATCTAAAACGGGGTAGTCCCCTTCCTGGACACGCATGCGCGTCTAGTGGCTTCGGCCAGGGGGCTCGGCCCCGACCACGGCGAGCGGCGCCGGAGCGGAGCTCCGATGGGTGCGCGGGGCGAAGTCTCGCCGATGGACTCGGGAGGAGGGACGCGCGTGAGGCGGTTGCAGGGGAGCGAACAGCGACGAGGCCAGGGGCGCGGCGGGCGCTATCGACAAGGGATGATGGGGGCGTCGGGCAAGCGGCAGCAAGCAGCAACAGAGCGAGCAACAGGGGCAGCGCAGCGAGCGGCTACGGTCAGCGCGTAGCAGGTCGGTGGTGCGGCAGGGGAGCGCAGCGGAGGCGGGCGTTGCCTGGTGTGGGGACGGCGCGAGCAGCGAGAGGAGGCAGGGGCGCGGTGAGTGCGGGGCGCAGTGCGGCAACGGGCGCGATGATGGCGCGAGGCGCGCATCGGTCTGAAGGCTGCGGCGGCGGCAATAGATGCAAGCGATGATGGGGAGGAGAAGGGGACGGGGTGGCCGGAGTACGCAGGGCGTGACCGGGCAATGGCGGTCGGCTCTCGGACGTGGCAGAGAGCAATGCCAGGGGGTGCTATATACGACGCGAGGAGGGAAAACGTCAAGGAGCTCACCGTGACCTGTAGTGGTGCAAAGATGGGCTCGGGGGAGGCTTGGAGCAGACGGACAGCGGCGACGATCCACGGCGGCCGAGGGCGTCGATCCGTGCGAGGCAGGGGTCCGGAGCTCGAATGCGTCCATGCAGTCAACGAAGACGATAGAGGCGGTGCTCCCGGCGCCGTCTCAGGCGGCGGGT
Source organism: Aegilops umbellulata (assembly GCA_032464435.1). Classification (NCBI taxonomy): domain Eukaryota; kingdom Viridiplantae; phylum Streptophyta; class Magnoliopsida; order Poales; family Poaceae; genus Aegilops; species Aegilops umbellulata. Next base: position 400,209,386 of record CP136056.1, on the reverse strand, counting down.
AGGGCAGTGGCCACGAGAATGAGGCCGACCATGGCGATGTGGTTCGGCTGCGGGCGAGATGGAAGAAAGCGGCGCAGGGGAAGGGGGGAATGGCGCTAGGGTTTCTGGGGAGGGGGTCAACGCCGTTTTAACCATCGAGGGAGCCGTGGGATGGCCGGCACGTGCCAAGGCGCCATGGATGCCCTCCACGCACTCCCCTGCCTCCTGCTACAGAAGGTTGAAGGAGAGATTGCCGTGGTGGGCTGGGCCGGAGACTGTAGCAGTAGGCTTAAGTGCACAGTTGTTCTTTAGGCCTTTTTCATATTTTCCTTTTTCTATTTCTTTTCTTTTCTGTTTTGGCTAACTGTCTGGGCACCAAATGATTTTTGTAAAATATGAGATCTGACCCACAAATCACAGAACAATATATCCTACCACCAAAAACTAGTTTGGGGTAAATAATATTTCATATTTATTTTGTATTAATAAAAAGGTTATTAAATAATGTTTTCAGCCACTGTTTGAGGATGTTTAAGTCACTTATCAAATTTCAATAATGTCTTTTACAATTTTATCATAGCCTCTGATTTATGTACTATTTATTGAACATTTTAGTTTTAATATTTGAAAACTTTTATTGTTTGCTTGATTTTGAATTTGAATTTGAATCGGTTTCAACTAATGCGAGATTAGGAACAGTAACCGTGGTGAGGTGGCATCATTAACAGAGGTTTATTGTAGCTTGATTATCCGGGCGTCACACCAAGATAATCAGAGCAACACCAAGACCAATACCACAAAGAGTAGAGGGACGAAGCAGGTTCCCCCGGCAAGACCCTTGCCTGGGGCAGACTCAGCAGCCCCGACAAGACCCTTGCCGGGGCAGCTCACCCCACACCAACAGAGCGAGCCACCGTTGAGCCCACGGTCTCCAACATCGCGTTGGGCCAGGGCTCGGGAGGCACCTCCGTGGTGGCATGCAGATCTTTGTGAAGACATATTAAAGATCAGATGAGGATTAGAAGACGACGATCCTCGGCAAGATCCTTGCTGAGGAAGGCCACCAGACCCCCGGCAAGGCCCTTGCCGGGGACGACAGCGCGCCACGGCAAGACCCATGCCAGGCCCCTCGGCAAGGCTCTCACCAAGGACGCCAGTAGGGCCACCGCCAGGCCCACGCCAACTAAGACTCCACCGCCGTTCACATGCAGCTGCCAGCCCAACCAGCTGGGCGGGCGCCTGCGTGGCAACATGCAGCCCCCAGGCCAACTCATCGAGCGCCCGCGTGGCGGCATGCAGATCTTCGTGAAGGCTCCACCGCGCCACCTCAGCTGCCTGCCGACCTACATGGTGACGCACGCATCGCTGGCCAAGGCGCGTGTCGAAGCGAGGAGGAGCGGCGACGGACGGGACGGGCCTCTCCCCCGTCCCCAATAAAGCAAGGGGACACCTAAGCTACGCATTAAATGCGTCTTGTCCTGTAATACGAGCGATAAGCTCAAGGCACTATACGCCTTTCCAGCTCCTGTGTGCCACTGTGGCAGCCCCTTCCGACTATAAAAGGAGGCCCATGGCATACTGGAGAAGGATTCGGCTCTTCCGAACCACGCACTGACCACAGCTAGTTCGAGAGCTCAAGAACTCTCTGAAATACACCCACCAAAGCAGGACTAGGGTTTTACGCATCCTCGCGGCCCGAACCTGGGTAAACGATCCTTGTGCTGTCTACTAGCCCTGCTCTTCTTGCAACCCCGCGCCCCGGCAACCGTAGTAGGGATTCTTGTGATCCCATAGGTGTCGTTCCACACCGACATTTATGTTTCCTTATATCATGATAAATGTTTATTATTCATGCTAGAATTGTATTAACCGGAAACTTAGTACATGTGTGAATACATAGACAAACAGAGTGTCCCTAGTATGCCTCTACTAGACTAGCTCGTTAATCAAAGATGGTTAAGTTTCCTAGCCATAGACATGTGTTGTCATTTGATGAATGGGATCACATCATTAGAGAATGATGTGATGGACAAGACCCATCCGTTAGCTTAGCACTACGATCGTTTAGTTTATTGCTATTGCTTTCTTCATGACATATACATGTTCCTATAACTATGAGATTATGCAACTCCTGAATACCGGAGGAACACTTAGTGTGCTATCAAACGTCACAATGTAATTGGGTGATTATAAAGATGCTCTACAGGTGTCTCCAATGGTGTTTGTTGAGTTAGCATAGATCGAGATTAGGATTTGTCACTCCGAGTGTCGAAGAGGTATCTCTGGGCCCTCTCGGCAATGCTCATCAATATAAGCCTTGCAAGCAATGTGACTAATGAGTTAGTTGCGGGATGATGCATTACAGAACGAGTAAAGAGACTTGCCGGTAACGAGACTGAACTAGGTATGATGATACTGACAATCGAATCTCGGGCAAGTAACATACCGATGACAAAGGGAACAATGTATGTTGTTATGCGGTTTGACCGATAAAGATCTTCATAGAATATGTAGGAGCAAATATGAGCATCCAGGTTCCGCTATTGGTTATTTACCGGAGATGTGTCTCGGTCGTGTCTACATAGTTCTCGAACCCGTAGGGTCCGCACGCTTAACATTCGATGACGATTTGTATTATGAGTTTCGTGTTTTGATGAACCGAAGTTTGTTCGTAGTCCCGGATGAGATCACGGACATGAAGAGGAGTCTCGAAATGGTCGAGACTTAAAGATTGATATATTGGAAGGTTATGTTTGGACACCGGAATGGTTTCGGATAGGTTCGGGTATTTTTTGGAGTACCGGGGGGGGGGGTTACCGGAAGCCCCGGGGGGATTAATTGGCCACAATGAGCCTTAGTGGAGAAGAGAGAGGGCCCGCCAGAGGTGGCGCCCCCCCCTTGCCCAGTCCGAATTGGACAAGGGGAGGGGAGGCGCCCCCCTCCTTCCTTCTCTCCTCTCCTCTTTCCCTTCTTCTCCTACTTGGACTAGGAAAGGGGGGTGAATCCTACTTGGACTAGAAGTCCAAGTAGGACCCCCCCATGGCGTGCCCCCTCCTAGGGTCGGCCTCCTCTCCTCCCCCCTTTATATACGTGGGAGGGGGGCACCCCCAAGACACACCAAAGTTTCTCTTAGCCGTGTGTGGTGCCCCCCTCCACACTTACACACCTCGGTCATATCGTTGTAGTGCTTAGGCGAAGCCCTGCGCTCGTAACTTCATCATCACCGTCACCACGCTGTCGTGCTGACAGAACTCTCCCTCGACCTCAACTGGATCAAGAGTTCGAGGGACGTCATCAAGCTAAACATGTGCAGATCACGGAGGTGCCGTACATTCCGTACTTGGATCATTTGGATCACGAAGACATTCGACTACATCAACCGCGTTACTAAACGCTTCCGCTTTCGGTCTACAAGGGTACATGGCCACACTCTTCCCACTCGTTGCTATGCTTCTCCTAGATAGATCTTGCGTGATCATAGGATTTTTTTGAAATACTACATTCCCCAACAACTGCAGCCGCCCTCGCCTCCCACCGCCCCGCACAAACCTCACCGGAGTTCGAGCTCCGCCGGAGATTTGCTGCCTTGTTCTGCGCTCCACTTCTGCCCTTGACCGACGCCGAACCTGCCATCGGCTGTGCCACCTCGCACCGCTTCTCACCAACCTCGCGCCCACGCCGGAGGACTGATACGTCTCCGTCGTATCTACTTTTCCAAACACTTTTGCCCTTGTTTTGGACTCTAACTTGTATGATTTGAATGGAACTAACCCGGACTGACGCTGTTTTCAGCAGAATTGCCATGGTGTTGTTTTATGTGCAGAAAACAAAAGTTCTCGGAATGACCTGAAACTCCACGGAATATCTTAGAATAAATAATAAAAAATCCTCGCCAAAGATGAAGACCAGGGGGCCCACACCCTGTCCACGAGGGTGGGGGGCGCGCCCCTCCCCCCTGGGCGCGCCCCCTACCTCCTGGGCCCCCTGGATGCCCTCCGGCGCCAACTCCAACTCCATATATTGGCTTTCGGGGAGAAAAAATCAGAGAGAAAGTTTCATCGCGTTTTACGATACAGAGCCGCCGCCAAGCCCTAATCTCTCTCAGGAGGGCTGATCTGGAGTCCGTTCGGGGCTCCGGAGAGGGGGATTCGTCGTCGTCGTCATCATCAACCATCCTCCATCACCAATTTCATGATGCTCACCGCCGTGCGTGAGTAATTGCATCGTAGGCTTGCTGGACGGTGATGGGTTGGATTAGTTTTGTTAGGGTTTGATCCCTAGTATCCACTATGGTCTGAGATTGATGTTGCTATGACTTTGCTATGCTTAATGCTTGTCACTAGGGCCCGAGTGCCATGATTTCAGATCTGAACCTATTACGTTTTCATGAATATATGTGAGTTCTAGATCCTATCTTGCAAGTCTATGGTCACCTACTATGTGTTATGATCCGGCAACCCCGAAGGGACAATAATCGGGACCACTCCCGGTGATGACCATAGTTTGAGGAGTTCATGTATTCACTATGTGTTAATGCTTTGTTCCGGTTCTCTATTAAAAGGAGGCCTTAATATCCCTTAGTTTCCAATAGGACCCCGCCGCCACGGGAGGGTAGGACAAAAGATGTCATGCAAGTTTTTTTCCATAAGCACGTATGACTATTTACGGAATACATGCCTACATTATATTGATGAACTGGAGCTAGTTCTGTGTCACCCTATGTTATGACTGTTACATGATGAACCACATCCGGCATAATTATCCATCATTGATCCGGTGCCTACGAGTTTTCCATATACTGGTTTACGCTTATTTACTTTTCCGTTGCTACTGTTACAATCACTACAAAAATACCAAAAACATTACTTTTGCTCTCTTTACTTTTGTTACCGTTACCACCACTATCATATTACTTTGCTACTAAACATTTTGCTGCAGATATTAAGTTTCCAGGTGTGGTTGAATTGACAACTCAGCTGCTAATACTTGAGAATATTCTTTGGCTCCCCTTGTGTCGAATCAACAAATTTGGGTTGAATACTCTACCCTCGAAAACTGTTGCGATCCCCTATACTTGTGGATTATCAAGACCTTTTTCTGGCGCCGTTGCCGGGGAGCATAGCTCTATTCTTTGAGTCACTTGGGATTTATATTTGCTGGACACTATGAAGAACTTGAAAGACGCTAAGACAAAAATTTATCCCTCAACTACGAGGGGAGGTAAGGAACTGCCATCTAGCTCTGCACTTGATTCACCTTCTGTTATGAGTAAGCTAGCGACACCTAAACCTACTACTGCTATGAATTCTGATATGTCGCATGTTATTGATGATGCCACTTCTGCTATGCATGATACTTATGATGAAACTACTTCTATGCTTGATACTACTGTGCCACTTGGTGAATTTCTAGATGAGCAAATTTCTAAGTCTAGAGAAAGAGAAATTAATGAACCTGAACACGATGATGTTAGTGATGATGAACCTATGCCTGTTATTCCTGAGGGTTATCTTTTTAATAATGAATCTTATGAAGCTATTCTTGCTTGTTCGGATAAACCTGAACGTAAGAGGTTACTAATTAAGTGGAGTAAGGAATCTTTTAGAGGTAGGATGAGACCCGACCCTGCTTTTGCTACTTCACCTATCTGTGTTCCTGATCAGGATTATTATGATATTACTATTGATCCAGATATAATTACTTTGGTTGAATCTGATCCTTTTTATGGCTATGAATCCGAAACTGTTGTGGCACATCTTCGTAAGTTAGATGAAATAGCTGCCCTGTTTACTAATAATCTGAGATCGCGCCACTTTTATATACTCAAAATATTTCCGTTCTCATTAAAGGGTGATGCTAATAAATGGTTTAATTCTCTTGATCCCGCCTGTGTGCAAAGTCCCCAGGATATGATTTATTACTTATCTACTAAATATTTCCCTGCTCATAAGAAACAAGCTGCTTTGAGGGAAATATACAATTTTGTGCAAATTGAAGAAGAGATTCTCCCACAAGCTTGGGGGAGGCTTCTCAAGTTACTTAATGCTTTGCCTGATCATCCTCTTAAGAAATCTGAAATATTTGATATCTTTTATAATGGACTAACTGATGCTTCCAGAGATTACCTGGATAGTTGTGCTGGTTCTCTTTTCAGGGAAAGAACACCGGATGACGCTGAAATTTTATTGAATAATATGTTGGCAAATGAAAATAATTGGGCACCTCCTGAGCCACCTCCCGAGCCAACTCCTGAGCTAGCTCCTGAGCCAATTACTGAGCCTATTCCTAAACCAACTCTGAAGAAGAGAGGTGTTCTATTTCTCAGTCCCGAAGATATGCAAGAGGCAAAGAAATCTATGAAAGAAAAAGGTATTAAAGCTGAAGATGTTAAAAATTTACCTCCTATTGAAGAAATACATGGTCTTAATTTACCGCCTGTTGAAGAAGTATATGATCTCAATTACTTATTTACTGAAGAACCTCCCGATATCCCGACACAGGTAGTAAAGGTAAATTCTCTCTATAGATATGATAAAGTTGAAGTCCCTCCTACTAAAATTGCTAGTCAGTGCTTGAATGAGTTTGATGAGTTTATGTTTAAACAAGATGACTTTAATGCTTATTTTGGTAGACAATTAAAGAAGAATACCTTTATGATTAAATGCTTGAGTGATTATATGGATAATATTAGAGGTGAACTTAAACTTGTTAGCAAACATGCTTCTATGGTTACCACTCAAGTAGAACAAGTACTTAAAGCTTAGAAAGAAATGCTTGATGAAATGAATAGTAAGAAAAATGATTATGTTGTTAGAGTGGCTACTAGAACTGGTAGAATGACTCAGGAACCTTTGTATCCTGAAGGCCACCCTAAGAGAATCGAGCAAGATTCTCAAAGAAATAATATTGATGCACCTAGTTCTTCTAAAAGGAAGAAAAAGAAAAATGATAGAAATGTGCAAACTTCTAGTGAACCTATTGCTGAACCACCTGATAATCCAAATGATATCTCTATGTATGATGCTGAAACACAATATGGTAATGAACATGAACCTGGTGAAGATGTTAATGATGATGTTCATGATGATGCTCAACCAAGTAATGATAATGATGTAGAAGTTGAACCTGCTGTTGATCTTGATAACCCACAATCAAAGAATCAACGTTATGATAAAAGAGACTTCGTTGCTAGGAAACATGGTAAAGAAAGAGAACCATGGGTTCAGAAACCCATGCCGAAACCATCCAAGAAAAAGGATGATGAGGATTTTGAGCGCTTTGCTGAAATGATTAGACCTATCTTTTTGCGTATGCGATTGACTGATGTGCTCAAAACAAAGCCTTATGCTAGGTATATGAAGGATATCATTACTAATAAAAGAAAGATACCGGAGGCTGAAATTTCCACCATGCTTGCTAATTACACTTTTAAGGGTGGAATACCAAAGAAACTTGGAGATCCAGGAGTACCTACTATACCATGCTCCATTAAAAGAAATTATGTTAAAACTGCTTTATGTGATCTTGGAGCCGGTGTTAGTGTTATGCCTCTCTCTTTATATCGTAGACTTGACTTGAATAAGTTGACACCTACTGAAATATCTTTGCAAATGGCTGATAAATCAACTGCTATACATGTCGGTATTTGTGAGGATGTGCCTGTTGTGGTTGCAAACGTTACTATCTTAACGGACTTTGTTATTCTTGATATTCCCGAGGATGATAGTATGTCTATTATTCTTTGAAGACCTTTCCTTAATACTGCAGGGGCTGTTATTGTTTGCAACAAAGGCAATGTCACTTTTCATGTTAATGGTAATGAGCATACGATGCACTTTCCGAGGAAACAACCTCAAGTTTATAGTATCAACTCTATTGGAAAAATTCCATCGATTATATCTGGAGGTTTTGAATTTCCTCTTCCTACTGTCAAAAAGAAATATGATATACTTATTGTTGGGGATGTCCATATCCCCGTTGAGGTAACATAGTGTTATTCGAAATTTCTCCGGTTCCATGATTATCGGAATGAGTTTGTTAACAAGACTTGATCAACCTTGTTAGTGGATTCTTTTTGATGAGCATGAGATGGATGAAACTAGAAGCACAACCTTCTGTACCCTCTTTATATTTTCTGTTCTTTAGTAGAAATAAAGTAAAATAGTATTTTTCTATCTGTTTCCTGACTTATCCGTGCAATATAAAAATATCCCGAAGATAAAAGTCCTCAGAATGCCATGCCAATTTAATATGATTTTTTTGGGAATATTTAAGGATTTTTAGTGCAAAAATTACCGCGGGGGGAGCTGCCACCTGGTCACGAGGGTGGAGGGCACGCCCTACCCCCTGGGCGCGCCCCCCTGCCTCGTGGGCCCACGGTGGCCCTCCTCCACTTATCCCTGCAACCAACTCAAGCTCGTGTTCCAGCAACTTTTGCTGCGATTTTCGATCTCCTTGCTCAAAGCACCTCTCGCAAAACTTCTTGGGGAGATTGTTCCTTGGTATGTGACTCCTCCATTGGTCCAATTAGTTTTTTGTTCTAGTGCTTTATTCATTGCAAATTTGTGCTGCATAGGTGACCATGTTCTTGAGTTTGCATGTCAAATTTATATGGTTCCAAGTAGTTCTAATGCTTGATATATGCTCTAGGCACTTTGTCGGTGTCAAAACGGGCGGATCTCGGGTAGGGGGTCCCGAACTGTGCGTCAAGGTCGGATGGTAATAGGAGACATGGTACACTTTGTTTTACCCAGGTTCGGGCCCTCTCGATGGAGGTAAAACCCTACTCCTGCTAGATTAATATTGATGATATGGGTAGTACAAGAGTAGATCTACCACAAGATCAAGGAGGCTAAACCCTAGAAGCTAGCTTATGGTATGATTGTGTATGATGATGGTTGTCCTATGGACTACAACCCTTCAGTTTATATAGACACCGGATAGGGTTAGGGTTACACAGAGTCGGTTACAATGGTAGGAGATCTTGAATATCCGCATGCCTAGCTTGCCTTCCACGCCAAGAAAGATCCTTCCTGACATGGGACGAAGTCTTCAATCTTGTATCTTCATAGTCCTGGAGTCCGGCTGAAGGTATAGTCCGGCTATCCGAACACCCCCTAATCCAGGACTCCCTCAGTAGCCCCCGAACCAGGCTTCAATGACGATGAGTCCGGCGCGCAGATTGTCTTCGGCATTGCAAGGCGGGTTCTCCTTCAAACTTTGTGTACTTGCGGGTATAATGTCCGATTTTTGTAATGCAGCGCTCCTTGGCTTTCACGCCCAATAATGGCCGCCTTCCACGTGCCAAACGAATGCGAAAAGCTGGGGCGGTTTTACATCCAAGCCCCTAGCCGTATAAACGAGTCGCCCATCTAACAGGATGGGGATTCAGATCCAAACCACACCTTCCCCTTCCGCGAGAAATCATCAGAGCGTCTCCAGCAAAGATCCATTCCAACATGGCCAGCCGCCGTAGCTCCTCCTCTCGCCCTTCCAGTCCTATCCCTGGAGACTGGGAGAGTTGTTCCATCCCGCATAGCGAATTAGTGTCGCTCCAAGCCAAGGGATTTCTCCCTCAAGCCTATATGGTCTCGGTCCGAGCCGGACTCACCACTTATCAAGGCGGAAAACAAGCGGAGAACTCACCTAGTCCCTCTAAAGGGGAGCGGGTGTGCCTGGTCCCTTATCTAATAAGGGGACTGGGATTTCCAATTCATCCCTTTCTCCGCGGGCTTCTGGAGTTCTATGGCCTCCAGCTGCACCACCTTACGCCCGGCTCCGTGTTACACACCGCGGGCTTCGTTGCTCTTTGTGAGCTATTTTTAGGCGTCGAGGCTCATTTCGCGCTATGGAAGAAGATATTCTGCCTGGTGCCCCGTACCCAGGAGGGGTCCATATATCAAGTGGGCGGAGCCGAAGTATGGCGCATCGCCGGGACCGGGTACCCGTCCGGAAACCCGAAGAAGGCGTCCAAGGACTGGCCTTCAGAATGGTTTTACATATACGACGTCCCCCTGCCGGACCCTATCCGGGCCGGTCTCCCTGAGTTCAACAACGCTCCCCTGAAGAAACGCCTGAGCTGGCGCCCTCAGAGCTCTCAGAGAGAGAATGACAGAGACGTCCTTTACTTAATGGGCCGGATTAAGCTACTGGCTCATTCCGGACTAACCATGATTAAAGTCATGGCCATATGCATTATGCGGGGGGTGCAGCCGCTCCAATACAGAAGCCACCCCATGTGGGATTTCAACGGGGAAGATGACGCCACCCGTTACGGCCGTAAAGGGTCGGACTCGCCTGCCGCTCTAATGAAGATCTTATCCTCTTTGTACAAGGGAGAAGAAGAGGAATTCCTCCGCGTCGACCCGCAGGGCGGATTTTCCATGTATAGTCCTCCGAATTGGGTAAGCGGACAATCGTGCTTCCCTGTTCATTTTACATTCTCATGACTAAATAGGCAGTCTAAGGACTTCAACGCAGGACCTGTGTCAGGAGGTAAAAAACATAAACAGCCGTCCTCCACAGCCAGAGGACCCAGAACGGTCCCTCGATCCGGACTCCGAAGAGGATCCGGACTTAGCGGTGGAGTTTATCGACGGAGTGTTTTATCAGCTAAGCAAGGACGATACCTTGGTAGCTATTATAGCTGGTTACCCAGGGTTAATCCCGGCCTCCCAGGTGACAAATACCGGAGCTTTATCCCCTTAAGAGGGGTTCCATTTTCATGGGTTTGGTTGTTCTGACAGCAACCTGTGCTTTGTAGGGGAGATTCCCGAGGCGGGAAGCCGACCCTGCTGCAGCTAGCCAGCGGGGGGCCGCAGGGCCCCGTGGGGCAAAAAGGAACATAGTCCGGACTGAGGCGCCAGAGCAAAGGTATGGCGTACCCTCTCTTTTTCCCTGGTGTTTTACTCCTCGAGGGTATATTAACATTCGAGCTATCTTCAGGACGAAGAGACCTCGCCAGACTATATCCGGAGAGGTTGCCAATCGCGCCTCCACCAGCCAGACTCCAACGCCCAGCCCGGAAGCGGAGGCCCACGGAAGGCACGCACCGGACGCTCCTCCATCAGAGGATGCGGACAGGCTGTCTGCCACCCATTCCAAGGTGGAGAGTGCCATGAACCACAGGCGTCGCCGGACATTTCTTCGTGACGCTTGTTTCTCCCAGGAGGCTTTAAATGCCTTCAATTCAGGAGACGCGTACCTTCGTGCCGCTCAAAATGGTTTAGCCAGAGCCACGGAGCAGTATGTAAAAGACATACGGGTAAGAAAATTTTGGTAAATATAGATATGCCAGTAGCCCCCGAGACTTGAAGAAGTCGAAATAACTGAGAATCATATAACATGCAGTTTCTTACCGAGAAAACACCGCGTTGTCCCAGGAGCTGGAAAGGTGCAAGGCCCAACTAGAGGCGGCACTAACGGCAGCAGGGGGGTCTAAAGAGACCCCTGCAGGTAAACAATACACCAGAATATTTAGTATTGTGCGGATTTAAGTGCCAATCTAACAAATGGTATTGCAGATGGCGCCGGACTCGATCCGGACAGGCAACAGCTTCTACGCCGGTTAAAGGCTGGTGAAAGCGTGCTAACAAAGGTGAGGCGGGAGAAGAATGATCTCTAGGATGCCAACACCAGGCTGGATGTTGAACTAAAAGATGTTCGTGGCCAGCTGTCGGACTCCAATAAGGAGAATCAGCGACTTCGACGCGGCATTTTAGTAAGTGCTGAAGCGAACTCTTGAAAAAGGAGTTCGGCGAGGAAGACGACTAACAGAGTTATGTCTGTAGGTATGCTGACAGGTCGTCCTGCAGAGGAGATGCCCGGTTCAACGGGCGATCTTCTTCCCGAACTCCCGCAACTGCACGAACGAGTTCGGCAGGCGATGCGAGGTATTGCCCAAGCCTTGTGGCCAGCCCACTCCATACCTGAGGGCCTTGGAGAACTTGCGGAGAAGTTGAAGGGAGCTCGGCGGCGCTTCTGGTTGTGGAAGATATCGGCCTGCCGGCAGGGCGCTAGGGAGGCCTGGGCCATGGTGAAGACCCGCTTTACGAAGTCTGACCCCAATCACATGGCCGAGGTCGGACCGGTGGGGCCTGATGGGAAGGAGATCCCTGTGAGCTTAGTGTATGGCCAGGTAGAATTGGCCGCAAAGTATTCCCAGCAGGACTGTAAATTAGACAGCCTGCTAGATGGTATAGAGGAGGAATACAATCAGTCAGGATGACTATGTAATTTATAATTGACATGTGTAATGCCTTCTAGCCGGATTGTAGATCGTTTGTCATTGCCGACCTTTTCGCTTCGACCTCGGGACCTGACGGTCCGGAGTGTGTCCGAATACCATAACGGTTATATAAGAACCGAGGTATGCATGGAGACCAGGCGTAGGGGTCATTAGTGCTTTATCAGACAAGTGCCCAACTAGTTATGTTATATTACATGGTTAGTAAGAAACATCTTCCAGAGAGAATAGTTCCGTTAAGGGTTCCTTTCGCTGGGGTGGCGTGCCCTGAAGTGCACGTCCGGACTGCAAATGCAGGAAAACATCTGGGGGCATGTATAAGTAAAAAAGGTTCATCTTTAGTTCACCAACCGAATATTCCCTTAAGAACGCTAGCTTTCGGCTTCACCCAGTCTGAGGTACACATCCGGCTTATCCGGCAGTAGCAATCGCATAGGTGCTCCCTTTACCACCTAGCCGAACAATCGGGAACGTAGGGGTAAGCACAGGAGCCAGGCAACCCAGCTTGGCCAAAACTTAAGTCATATCGATGCATATAATGGTGAAGAAAAGGTGCATGCGGAAGTCTGACGCATGCGTTGGGCGTGAAACCCATATAAACAAGCTTCTGTTAAAGAAGCCCCCAGGTTTAAGGAGCGCGGGTAGCGCATCACATGATGAGCCTTTAAGGGCTATAAAAGGAAAGAGTGGGAGGAGACAAAATAAAAACAGAAAAAATATATATATAAATGGACAGAGGAAGGAGACAAACCCAGAGTTCGGCGCTAGGCATAGAATCTTCGGAGACGTGCGGCGTTCCATGGGTTCGGCTCGAGTCGGTTATCCGACGCATCTCACAGGCGGTACGCTCCACCAGTCAGGACTTGGTCAATTATGAAGGGACCTTCCCATTTGGGCTTGAGTCTGTCCTTTTTCTTATCCGGCAGGCGTAGAACTAGTTCGCCAACGTTGTAATGTTTGGCCCGTACTTCTCTGCTTTGATATCTTCGAGCCTGCTGTTGATAAAATGCGGAACGGGCTTTAGCCACGTCGCGCTCCTCCTCTAAGGCGTCCAGGTTGTCCTGCCGATCAAGCTCGGCTTTTCTTTCTTCGTACATGCGCACTCGAGGTGAGTCATGAATTATGTCGCAGGGCAGAACTGCCTCTGCGCCGTACACCATAAAGAATGGTGTGAATCCGGTGGTACGATCCGGCATGGTTCGCAGCCCCTAGAGTACGGAGTCGAGCTCCTCCACCCAGTGCGTATTAGATTCCTTGAGGGACCGCACTAGTCTGGGTTTAATGCCGCTCATGATGAGACCATTTGCACGTTCGACCTGACCGTTAGTTTGTGGGTGATACACAGAAGCATAGTCGAGCTTAATGCCCATGTTTTTGCACCACAGCTTTACTTCGTCGGAGGTGAAGTTTGTGCCGTTATCGGTGATGATACTGTGGGGGACACCGTAACAGTGTACGACCCCGGATATGAAGTCTGTCACAGGTCCGGATTCGGCCGTCTTAACAGGCTTGGCTTCTATCCATTTGGTGAATTTATCCACCATGACCAATAAGTATTTTTTTCTTGCGGGTTCCACCTTTAAGGGGTCCCACCATATCAAGCCCCCAGACCGCAAAAGGCCAAGTGATGGGGATAGTTCGGAGGGCGTTGGGCGGCATATGGCTTTGGTTTGCAAAGAGCTGGCAACCGACGCATTGTTTGACTAAGTCATGAGCGTCTGCTCGGGCCGTTAGCCAATAAAAGCCCGTACGGAAAGCCTTGCTTACAAGGGACCGAGCTGCGGCGTGGTGGCCACCGAGTCCGGCATGAATTTCAGCCAACAGACTCCGCCCTTCCTCTTCGGAGATACATCTTTGAAGGACTCCTGTAGTGCTTTTCTTATATAGCTCTCCCTCGTGGACTTTATAGGATTTAGATCGCCGCACAATGCAGCGTGCCTCGTTTTGGTCCTCTGGGAGTTCCTGCCTAGTAAGGTAGGCTAGGAATGGTTCTGTCCACGGGGCGATGACTGCCATTATTACATGGGCTGTAGGTGTGATTTCGGTGGCAGGGACTCCGATTATGTCGGACTGTTCGGCGTCGGGTTGTGCGGTTGTGTCCGGACTGTTATCTGAGGGTTCCCCCTCCCATGTTACAGATGGCTTGAATAATCTTTCTAAGAAGATGTTGGGGGGGGACTGCATCTCGTTTTGCTCCGATGCGTGCCAGGACGTCCGCTGCCTGATTATTTTCTCGGGCTATATGGTGAAACTCCAATGCCTTGAACCGAACTGACATTTTTAGGATGGCATTGCGATAAGCTGCCATTTTTGGGTCTTTGACGTCGAAGTCGCCATTTATTTGGGATATCGCGAGGTTTGAGTCCCCGCGTACTTCCAGGCGTTGAATGCCCATGGATACTCCCATCCGGAGACCATGTAGAAGGGCCTCGTATTCGGCTGCATTGTTGGAGTCCGTGTACATAATTTGGAGTACATATTGGACTGTGTCTCCTGTAGGGGACGTCAAAACGACGCCAGCCCCCAGTCCGGCCAACATTTTGGAGCCGTCGAAATGCATGATCCAGTTTGAATATGTGCCGTACTCTTTAGGGAGTTCGGCCTCTGTCCATTCGGCGACGAAGTTGGCTAGGACTTGCGATTTAATGGCTCGTCGTGGTTTGTAGGTTATGTCGAACGGGAGGAGCTCTATGGCCCATTTTGCTATCCGGCCCGTTGCATCGCGGTTGTTGATAATATCGTTGAGTGGTACTTCCGAGGCTACTGTTATAGAAGACTCTTGAAAGTAGTGTCGTAGCTTCCGGGATGCCATAGACACCGCGTATGCAATCTTTTGGTAATGCGGGTACCGTGATTTGCATGGTGTGAGGACAGTGGACATGTAGTAAACCGGCCTTTGAAGGGGGAGTTTGTGTCCGTCCGTTGCCCGCTCGAAGACGAGTACTGCGCTAACAACTTGATGAGTTGCAGCAATGTACAATAGCATGGGTTCGCCAGTGTTCGGCGCGGCCAGGACTGGGTTTGTTGCCAAGATGGCCTTTATTTCCTCGAGTCCGGCCGTGGCAGCGTCTGTCCACTCGAAGTGTTCGGTGCGCCTGAGGAGGCGGTAAAGGGGCAATGCCTTTTCTCCCTGGCGGGAGATAAAGCGGCTTAAAGCCTCCACGCATCCCTTGAGTTTCTGTATTTGTTTGAGGTCTTTTGGGACATCCAATTGTGACAAAGCTCGGATTTTAGCTGGGTTTGCCTCAATTCCTCTACCGGATACAATGAAGCCCAGGAGCTTTCCGGCTAGAACGCCGAAAACGCATTTTTCCGGATTGAGCTTAATGTCGTATTTTCGGAGGTTGTCGAATGTAAGCCTCAAGTCGTCTACTAGAGATTCAACATGTCTTGATTTAACGACCACATCATCTACATACGCCTCCACTATTTTGGCGATCTGGTTTGCCAGGCATGTTTGAATCATGCGCTGATATGTTGCGCCGGCGTTTTTTAGCCCAAAGGGCATTGTGTTGAAGCAGAATGGGCCGTATGGTGTGATGAATGCTGTTGCGGCTTGGTCTGATTCTGCCATCTTGATTTGATGGTAACCGGAGTATGCGTCGAGGAAGCACAGCGAATCGTGTCCTGCAGTGGCATCGATGATTTGATCTATTCGAGGGAGGCGGAAAGGATCCTTTGGGCAAGCCTTATTAAGGTCTTTGAAATCGACACACAGGCGCCAGGATTTGTCCTTCTTTGGTACCATCACCAGGTTTGCTAGCCAGTCCGAGTGTTTTATGTCTCTAATGAATCCGGCCTCCAATAACTTGGCTAGCTCCTCTCCCATAGCCTGTCTCTTTGGTTCGGAGAAACGCCGAAGGGCTTGTTTGACAGGTTTGAATCCTTTCTGGATATTTAGGCTGTGTTCGGCCAACCTACGTGGGATTCTTGGCATGTCTGAGGGGTGCCAAGCAAAAATGTCCCAGTTCTCTTGTAGGAACTCTCGCAGTGCGGCGCCTACATCAGGGTTCAGTCTTGCCCGGATGGAGGCTGTTTTATTGGGGTCCGTTGGGTGGACCTGGAATTTGACTATTTTGTCCGCTGGTTTGAAGGATGTGGATTTGGATCTCTTATCGAGTATCACATCATCCCTATTGACCGTGGATCGCAGCGCAGTCAGTTCTTCGGTCGCTAAGGTTTCGGATAGTGCCTCGAGGGCCAATGCGGCTGTCTTGTTCTCGGCGCGGAGTGCTATGTCCGGATCACTAGCGAGAATGATAATTCCGTTTGGCCCAGGCATCTTAAGCTTCATGTACCCGTAATGGGGTATAGCTTGGAAAACTGTGAAAGCCTCCCGTCCTAGTATAGCGTGATATCCGCTTTTGAACGGGGCCACCTGGAACGTGATCTGTTCGGACCTGTAATTATCCGGCGTGCCGAATACCACATCTAGTGTGATCTTTCCGGTGCAGCGCGCTTCCTGACTGGGGATTATTCCTCTAAAGGTTGTGCTGCTTCGCTCAATGCGGTTCCAGTCTATTTCCATCTTTTGGAGGGTTTCCTCGTAAATGAGGTTCAATCCGCTGCCTCCGTCCATGAGTACCTTTGCGAGGCGACAGCCGTCCACTATGGGACTGAGGACCAATGCGGCTGGTGCTCTGGATGTTCGAAATTTAGGTTCGTCACTCGCGTTGAAGGTGATAGCAGTATTACTCCATGGGTTTATTGTCGCTACTTGATAGACTTCAGTGAGGCTGCGGAGTGTTCTTTTTCGCATGTTATTTGATGTGAAAGTCTCAAAGACTGTGAGAACGGAACTGAAATTCTCGGGCTGGTTTCCTTCGACCTCTGGAATTAGGACGTCCTCGCCAATTTTCGCCACCTGCCGGAGTATCCAACATGCCCTGAGGCTGTGAGTTGGGGTGGCGTCCTCTACACTATGAATCTTGCAGGGTCCTGAAGGAAATATGCCCTAGAGGCAATAATAAAGTTATTATTTATTTCCTTATATCATGATAAAGGTTTATTATTCATGCTAGAATTGTATTAACCGGAAACATAATACATGTGTGAATACATAGACAAACAGAGTGTCACTAGTATGCCTCTACTAGACTAGCTCGTTAATCAAAGATGGTTATGTTTCCTAACCATGAACAAAGAGTTGTTATTTGATTAACAAGGTCACATCATTAGTTGAATGATCTGATTGACATGACCCATTATATTAGCTTAGCACCCGATCGTTTAGTATGTTGCTATTGCTTTATCCATGACTTATACATGTTCCTATGACTATGAGATTATGCAACTCCCGTTTGCCGGTGGAACACTTTGGGTACTACCAAACGTCACAACGTAACTGGGTGATTATAAAGGAGTACTACAGGAGTCTCCAATGGTAGATGTTGGGTTGGCGTATTTCGAGATTAGGATTTGTCACTCCGATCGTCGGAGAGGTATCTCTGGGCCCTCTCGGTAATGCACATCACTTAAGCCTTGCAAGCATTGCACCTAATAAGTTAGTTGCGGGATGATGTATTACGGAACGAGTAAAGAGACTTGCCGGGAACGAGATTGAACTAAGCATTGGATACTGACGATCGAATCTCGGGCAAGTAACATACCGATGACAAAGGGAACAACGTATGTTGTTATGCGGTCTGACCAATAAAGATCTTCGTAGAATATGTAGGAGCCAATATGGGCATCTAGGTCCCGCTATTGGTTATTGACCGGAGATGTGTCTCGGTCATGTCTACATTGTTCTCGAACCGTAGGGTCCGCACGCTTAACGTTACGATGACAGTTATTATGAGTTTATGCATTTTGATGTACCGAAGGTTGTTCGGAGTCCCGGATGTGATCACGGACATGACGAGGAGTCTCGAAATGGTCGAGACATAAAGATTGATATATTGGAAGCCTATGTTTGGACATCGGAAGTGTTCCGTGTGAAATCGGGATTTTACCAGAATACCGGGAGGGTTACCGGAACCCCCCGGGAGCCAAATGGGCCAACATGGGCCTTGGTGGAAAGGTGAAAGGGCTGCCCTCATGGGCTGCGCCCCCCCTTTCCCTAGTCCTATTAGGACTAGGGAAGGTGGCCGGCCAGCCCCTCTCTCTTTCCCCACTTGGGGAGTCCTATTAGGAATAGGATTGGAGGGGAGTCCTACTCCCAGCGGGAGTAGGACTCCTCCTATGGCTGCCGCACCCCTCCCCCTTTGCCCCTTTATATACGGGGGCAGGGGGCACCTCTAGACACACAATTGATTATTGAGATCTTTCCTTAGCCGTGTGCGGTGCCCCCTGCCACCAAATTCCACCTCGGTCATATTGTCGCAGTGCTTAGGTGAAGCCCTGCGTCAGTAGTACATCAAGATCGTCACCACGCCGTCGTGCTGACGGAACTCTTCCTCGACGCTTTGCTAGATCGGAGCCCGAGGATCATCATCGAGCTGAACGTGTGCTAAGAACTCGGAGGTGCCGGAGTAACGGTGCTTGGATCGGTCGGACCGGGAAGAAGACGTACGACTACTTCCTCTACGTTGTGTCAAACGCTTCCGTTGCGATCTACAAGGGTACGTAGATCATACTCTCCCCTCGTTGCTATGCATCACCATGATCTTGCGTGTGCGTAGGAAATTTTTTGAAATTACTACGTTCCCCAACAGTGGCATCCGAGCCTGGTTTTATGGTTTGATGTTATTTGCACGAGTAGAACACAAGTGAGTTGTGGGCGATATAAGTCATACTGCCTACCAGCATGTCATACTTTGGTTCGGCGGTATTGTTGGACGAGACGATCCGGACCAACCTTACGCGTACTCTTACGCGAGACCGGTTCCCTCGACGTGCTTTGCACATAGATGGCTTGCGGAAGACTGTCCCTCCAACTTTAGTTGAACCGAGTGTGGTTACGCCCGGTCCTTGAGAAGGTTAAAACGGAGTCTATTTGACAAACTATCGTTGTGGTTTTGATGCGTAGGTAAGATGAGTTCTTGCTTAAGCCCGTAGCAGCCACGTAAAACTTGCAACAACAAAGTAGAGGACGTCTAACTTGTTTTTGCAGGGCATGTTGTGATGTGATATGGTCAAGACATGATGCTAAATTTTATTGTATGAGATGATCATGTTTTGTAACCGAGTTATCGGCAACTGGCAGGAGCCATATGGTTGTCGCTTTATTGTATGCAATGCAATCGCGATGTAATGCTTTACTTTATTACTAAGCGGTAGTGATAGTCGTGGAAGCATAAGATTGGCGAGACGACAACGATGCTACGATGGAGATCAAGGTGTCACGCCGGTGACGATGGTGATCATGACGGTGCTTCGAAGATGGAGATCACAAGCACGAGATGATGATGGCCATATCATATCACTTATATTGATTGCATGTGATGTTTATCTTTTATGCATCTTATCTTGCTTTGATTGACGGTAGCATTATAAGATGATCTCTCACTAAATTATCAAGAAGTGTTCTCCCTGAGTATGCACCGTTGCAAAAGTTCTTCGTGCTGAGACACCACGTGATGATCGGGTGTGATAGGCTCTACGTTCAAATACAACGGGTGCAAAACAGTTGCACACGCGGAATACTCAGGTTATACTTGATGAGCTATGCATATAAGATATGACCTCGGAACACAGAGACCGAAAGGTCGAGCGTGAATCATATAGTAGATATGATCAACATAACGATGTTCACCATTGAAAACTACTCCATATCACGTGATGATCGGTTATGGTTTAGTTGATTTGGATCACGTGATCACTTAGAGGATTAGAGGGATGTCTATCTAAGTGGGAGTTCTTAATTAATTTGATTAACTGAACATAAACTTATCATGAACTTAGTACCTGATAGTATCTTGCTTGTTTATGTTGATTGTAGATAGATGGCTCGTGCTGTTGTTCCGTTAAATTTTAATGCGTTCCTTGAGAAAGCAAAGTTGAAAGATGGTGGTAGCAATTACACGGACTGGGTCCGTAACTTGAGGATTATCCTCATTGCTGCACAGAAGAATTACGTCCTGGAAGCACCGCTAGGTGCCAGGCCTGCTGCTAGAGCAACACCAGAAGTTATGAATGTCTGGCAGAGCAAAGCTGATGACTACTCGATAGTTCAGTGTGCCATGCTTTACGGCTTAGAACCGGGACTTCAACGACATTTTGAACGTCATGGAGCATATGAGATGTTCCAGGAGTTGAAGTTAATATTTCAAGCAAATGCCCGGATTGAGAGATATGAAGTCTCCAACAAGTTCTATAGCTGCAAGATGGAGGAGAACAGTTCTGTCAGTGAGCATATACTCAAAATGTCTGGGTATAATAATCACTTGATTCAATTGGGAGTTACTCTTCCAGATGATTGCGTCATTGACAGAATTCTCCAATCACTGCCACCAAGCTACAAGAGCTTCGTGATGAACTATAATATGCAAGGGATGAACAAGACTATTCCCGAGCTCTTCGCAATGCTAAAAGCTGCGGAGGTAGAAATCAAGAAGGAGCATCAAGTGTTGATGGTTAACAAAACCACTAGTTTCAAGAAAAAGGGCAAAGGGAAGAAAAAAGGGAACTTCAAGAAGAACGGCAAGCGAGTTGCTGCTCAAGAGAAGAAACCCAAGTCTGGACCTAAGCCTGAAACTGAGTGCTTCTACTGCAAGCAGACTGGTCACTGGAAGCGGAACTGCCCCAAGTATTTGGCGGATAAGAAGAGATGGCAAGGTGAACAAAGGTATATGTGATATACATGTTATTGATGTGTACCTTACTAATGCTCGCAGTAGCACCTGGGTATTTGATACTGGTTCTGTTGCTAATATTTGCAACTCGAAACAGGGACTACAGAATAAGCGGACACTAGCAAAGGACGAGGTGACGATGCGCGTGGGAAACGGTTCCAAAGTCGATGTGATCGCGGTCGGCACGCTACCTCTACATCTACCTTCGGGATTAATATTAGACCTAAATAATTGTTATTTGGTGCCAGCGTTGAGCATGAACATTATATCTGGATCTTGTTTAATGCGAGACGGTTATTCATTTAAATCAGAGAATAATGGTTGTTCTATTTATATGAGTAATATCTTTTATGGTCATGCGCCTTTGAAGAGTGGTCTATTTTTGATGAATCTCGATAGTAGTGATACACATATTCATACTGTTGAAGCCAAAAGATGCAGAGTTGATAATGAAAGTGCAACTTATTTGTGGCACTGTCGTTTAGGTCATATCGGTGTAAAGCGCATGAAGAAACTCCATACTGATGGACTTTTGGAACCACTTGATTATGAATCACTTGGTACTTGCGAACCGTGCCTCATGGGCAAGATGACTAAAACACCATTCTCTGGTACTATGGAGAGAGCAACAGATTTGTTGGAAATCATACATACCGATGTATGTGGACCGATGAATATTGAGGCTCGTGGCGGATATCGTTATTTTCTCACCTTCACAGATGACTTAAGCAGATATGGGTATATCTACTTAATGAAACACAAGTCTGAAACATTTGAAAAGTTCAAAGAATTTCAGAGTGAAGTTGAAAATCATCGTAACAAGAAAATAAAGTTTCTACGATCTGATCGTGGAGGAGAATATTTGAGTTACGAGTTTGGTGTACATTTGAAAAATTGTGGAATAGTTTCGCAACTCACGCCACCCGGAACACCACAGTGTAATGGTGTGTCCGAACGTCATAATCGTACTTTACTAGATATGGTGCGATCTATGATGTCTCTTACTGATTTACCGCTATCGTTTTGGGGATACGCTCTAGAGACGGCCGCATTCACGTTAAATAGGGCACCATCTAAATCCGTTGAGACGACGCCTTATGAACTATGGTTTGGCAAGAAACCAAAGTTGTCGTCTCTTAAAGTTTGGGGCTGCGATGCTTATGTGAAAAAGCTTCAACCTGATAAGCTCGAACCCAAATCGGAGAAATGTGTCTTCATAGGATATCCAAAGGAAACTGTTGGATACACCTTCTATCACAGATCCGAAGGCAAGACTTTTGTTGCTAAGTTCGGAAACTTTCTAGAGAAAGAGTTTCTTTCGAAAGAAGTGAGTGGGAGGAAAGTAGAACTTGACGAGGTAAGTGTACCTACTCCTTTATTGAGAAGTAGTACATCACAGAAAACTGTTTCTGCGACACCTACACCAATAAGTGAGGAAGCTAATGATGATGATCATGAAACTTTAGATCAAGATACTACTGAACCTCGTAGATCAACTAGAGTGAGATCCGCACCAGAGTGGTACGGTAATCCTGTTCTGGAGGTCATGATATTAGATCATGATGAACCTACGAACTATGAAGAAGCGATGGCGAGCCCAGATTCCGCAAAGTGGCTTGAAGCCATGAAATCTGAGATGGGATCCATGTATGAGAACAAAGTATGGACTTTGGTTGACTTGCCCGATGATCGGCAAGCAATTGAGAACAAATGGATCTTTAAGAAGAAGACTGACGCTGATGGTAATGTTACTGTCTACAAAGCTCGACTTGTCGCAAAAGGTTTTCGACAAGTTCAAGGGATTGACTACGATGAGACTTTCTCACCCGTAGCGATGCTTAAGTCTGTCCGAATCATGTTAGCAATTGCCGCATTTTATGATTATGAAATTTGGCAGATGGATGTCAAAACTGCATTCCTGAATGGATTTCTGGAAGAAGAGTTGTATATGATGCAACCGGAAGGTTTCGTCGATCCAAAGGGAGCTAACAAAGTGTGCAAGCTCCAGCGATCCATTTATGGACTGGTGCAAGCCTCTCGGAGTTGGAATAAACGCTTTGATAGAGTGATCAAAGCATTTGGTTTTATACAGACTTTCGGAGAAGCCTGTATTTACAAGAAAGTGAGTGGGAGCTCTGTAGCATTTCTAATATTATATGTGGATGACATATTACTGATTGGAAATGATATAGAATTTCTGGATAGCATAAAGGGATACTTGAATAAAAGTTTTTCAATGAAAGACCTCGGAGAAGCTGCTTACATATTAGGCATAAAGATCTATAGAGATAGATCAAGACGCTTAATTGGACTTTCACAAAGCACATACCTTGACAAGATTTTGAAGAAGTTCAAAATGGATCAAGCAAAGAAAGGGTTCTTGCCTGTGTTACAAGGTGTGAGATTGAGTAAGACTCAAAGCCCGACCACTGCAGAAGATAGAGAGAAAATGAAAGATGTTCCCTATGCTTCAGCCATAGGCTCTATCATGTATGCAATGCTGTGTACCAGACCTGATGTGTGCCTTGCTATAAGTTTAGCAGGGAGGTACCAAAGTAATCCAGGAGTGGATCACTGGACAGCGGTCAAGAACATCCTGAAATACCTGAAAAGGACTAAGGATATGTTTCTCATATATGGAGGTGACAAAGAGCTCACCGTAAGAGGTTACGTTGATGCAAGCTTTGACACTGATCCGGACGATTCTAAATCGCAAACCGGATACGTGTTTACATTAAACGGTGGAGCTGTCAGTTGGTGCAGTTCTAAACAAAGCGTCGTAGCGGGATCTACATGTGAAGCGGAGTACATAGCTGCTTCGGAAGCAGCAAACGAAGGAGTCTGGATGAAGGAGTTCATATCCGATCTAGGTGTCATACCTAGTGCATCGGGTCCAATGAAAATCTTTTGTGACAATACTGGTGCAATTGCCTTGGCAAAGGAATCCAGATTTCACAAAAGGACCAAACACATCAAGAGACGCTTCAACTCCATCCGGGATCTAGTCCAGGTGGGAGACATAGAGATTTGCAAGATACATACGGATCTGAATATTGCAGACCCGTTGACTAAGCCTCTTCCACGAGCAAAACATGATCAGCACCAAGACTCCATGGGTGTTAGGATCATTACAGTGTAATCTAGATTATTGACTCTAGTGCAAGTGGGAGACTGAAGGAAATATGCCCTAGAGGCAATAATAAAGTTATTATTTATTTCCTTATATCATGATAAAGGTTTATTATTCATGCTAGAATTGTATTAACCGGAAACATAATACATGTGTGAATACATAGACAAACAGAGTGTCACTAGTATGCCTCTACTAGACTAGCTCGTTAATCAAAGATGGTTATGTTTCCTAACCATGAACAAAGAGTTGTTATTTGATTAACGAGGTCACATCATTAGTTGAATGATCTGATTGACATGACCCATTATATTAGCTTAGCACCCGATCGTTCAGTATGTTGCTATTGCTTTATCCATGACTTATACATGTTCCTATGACTATGAGATTATGCAACTCCCGTTTGCCGGAGGAACACTTTGGGTACTACCAAATGTCACAACGTAACTGGGTGATTATAAAGGAGTACTACAGGTGTCTCCAATGGTAGATGTTGGGTTGGCGTATTTCGAGATTAGGATTTGTCACTCCGATCATCGAAGAGGTATCTCTGGGCCCTCTCGGTAATGCACATCACTTAAGCCTTGCAAGCATTGCAACTAATAAGTTAGTTGCGGGATGATGTATTAAGGAACGAGTAAAGAGACTTGCCGGTAACGAGATTGAACTAAGTATTGGATACTGACGATCGAATCTCGGGCAAGTAACATACCGATGACAAAGGGAACAACGTATGTTGTTATGCGGTCTGACCGATAAAGATCTTCGTAGAATATGTAGGAGCCAATATGGGCATCCAGGTCCCGCTATTGGTTATTGACCGGAGATGTGTCTCGGTCATGTCTACATTGTTCTCGAACCGTAGGGTCCGCACGCTTAACGTTACGATGACAGTTATTATGAGTTTATGCATTTTGATGTACCGAAGGTTGTTCGGGGTCCCGGATGTGATCACGGACATGACGAGGAGTCTCGAAATGGTCGAGACGTAAAGATTGATATATTGGAAGCCTATGTTTGGACATCGGAAGTGTTCCGGGTGAAATCGGGATTTTACCAGAATACCGGGAGGGTTACCGGAACCCCCCGGGAGACAAATGGGCCAACATGGGCCTTGGTGGAAAGGTGAAAGGGCTGCCCTCATGGGCTGTGCGCCCCCCCCCCTTTCCCTAGTCCTATTAGGACTAGGGAAGGTGGCCGGCCAGCCCCTCTCTCTTTCCCCACTTGGGGAGTCCTATTAGGAATAGGATTGGAGGGGAGTCCTACTCCCAGCGGGAGTAGGACTCCTCCTATGGCTGCCGCACCCCTCCCCCTTTGCTCCTTAATATACGGGGGCAGGGGGCACCTCTAGACACACAATTGATTATTGAGATCTTTCCTTAGCCGTGTGCGGTGCCCCCTGCCACCAAATTCCACCTCGGTCATATTGTCGCAGTGCTTAGGCGAAGCCGTGCGTCAGTAGTACATCAAGATCGTCACCACGCCGTCGTGCTGACGGAACTCTTCCTCGACGCTTTGCTAGATCGGAGCCCGAGGATCATCATCGAGCTGAACGTGTGCTAAGAACTCGGAGGTGCCGGAGTAACGGTGCTTGGATCGGTCGGACCGGGAAGAAGACGTACGACTACTTCCTCTACGTTGTGTCAAACGCTTCCGTTGCAATCTACAAGGGTACGTAGATCATACTCTCCCCTCGTTGCTATGCATCACCATGATCTTGCGTGTGCGTAGGAAATTTTTTGAAATTACTACGTTCACCAACAGGTCCATCTAGCCACTTTTCCAGTACGGTTCCATGCCCTCTAAAGGGTTTTGATTTTTTGGTATTTAGTCCGGGCGCCTTACTGTGGTGCTGCCTCTTAATTCGGACGGGATTGCTATTCAAGGCCGGATTTTCCCAAAATTTTAGTTCGGTTTTCCAAGCACTTTCCATCGCACAGAATTTTTGTACTATGGACGCCAAGTCAGCAAAGCGTGTAATATTACGACGACTTACGGCGTTGAGTATTCCCTTGTCCGTGCAGTTACTGCAAAAGATTGAAATTGCGTCTCCTTCGCGGCAGTCCTTTATCCTATTCATAACCAGGAGGAATCTGGCCAAATAATGATGTACTGTTTCTTCGGGCATTTGCCTGATTTGGGAAAGATCGCTTAAGATCGGGCGGGCGGGTGTCGTTGAATCTGAGACTTCGCCCAGTTTGCTATTCGGAGGCCGAAGAACTTCCGGATTCTGAGATCCGGAGTCTTGGATGTTATCCAATTTGCCTGATTTTAAGCTCAGGTCTTGGATTGTATCCTCCCCTCCGCGGATATCCGGCATGGAGGGTTCAGGAATTCGGACGTAGCTAGTCCTCAAGATAGATGAAGGGTCGACGCATTGTGTCTCCACCACAGCAACGTGGTCGGTGACTTGGGGAGAGTTAATTTCTCTTAGATCGGGTTTAAGCCCAACCTGGTCGTAATTTGTGGCGACACCCAGTGCGGCGATGCGATCCAGGAGCTCGTTTATAGAAGAGAGCTCCATCGGATCCAATTGCTCGGCGAGTTCTGAGCCGACGTGGAGGTTGCTTTCGATGACCCGGGAGGTCACCGTCGGCGCAACAGCCGAACAGGTGGTTGCGAGAAAACCACCTAGACGGAGAGTTTGGCCGACAGCCAAGGCTCCTTTTGTAATGGCGCCGTCTTTAAAGACGAGAAGAGGCATCCTTCCTGATCGCGACGAGACAGAGGAACTCTCAATGAAAGCACCAATGTCGGTGTCAAAACCGGCGGATCTCGGGTAGGGGGTCCCGAACTGTGCGTCAAGGTCGGATGGTAACAGGAGACAAGGGACACTTTGCTTTACCCAGGTTCGGGCCCTCTCGATGGAGGTAAAACCCTACTCCTGCTAGATTAATATTGATGATATGGGTAGTACAAGAGTAGATCTACCACGAGATCAAGGAGGCTAAACCCTAGAAGCTAGCCTATGGTATGATTGTGTATGATGATGGTTGTCCTACGGACTACAACCCTCCGGTTTATATAGACACCGGATAGGGTTAGGGTTACACAGAGTCGGTTACAATGGTAGGAGATCTTGAATATCCGCACGCCTAGCTTGCCTTCCACGCCAAGAAAAGATCCTTCCGGACACGGGACGAAGTCTTCAATCTTGTATCTTCATAGTCCTGGAGTCCGGCTGAAGGTATAGTCCGGCTATCCGAACACCCCCTAATCCAGGACTCCCTCACACTTGTATGAGTAGTTGCTATTAATATTATTGAAGTTGGTTCACTTTTGTTTGAAGTTACTAAAAATTTCAGATTGTTTCAGAAATAATGAAGAGACTTTTGAGGGGCTCGTCGAGCCGAAGTTCTAAGGACAAACAAAAGGAAGAAGAACAGAAGCCCAAATTTAATCTGCCTCGTATCACGAAGGTCCGGCCATGTGAATGGCCTTTCGACGACTTCTTGAGGAGTGCCAGGATTTATGAAGATTTCTATCTATTGATTGAGAACGTCGGCCTCACCAACTTCCTTCGCGACCAACGTCATCAGTATCTCTTACTCACAAATACTTTTGTGCAGAACTTCTACTTTTTCCCTAAGAAATCACCTCCAATAGTAGAGTTCCATTTATATGATGTTGCTAGGGAGATGACATTAGCTGCATTTTGCGAGGTTTGCAAAATACCTTTCGAGGGTTCTTTAGATGAACCACACCGTAATGAAGTGGAAGCTTATATTGACACTATCACTGTGGGAGAAACCAGGAAGGTTTCTGATGCAAGAATTACTAGCATACATTTCCCTGTTTTACGCTACTTTGCCTTATTTGCTAGTCGTTGCTTGATTGGTCGCGGGAACTGTGGGAACCTTAGTATTCCTGATATTATTATTTTTCTCCATGGTTTATACCGCAATAACTCTGTTAGTATGGGTGGAATTGTTGCTAGACGGTTGAGTATGAACCGTACTAAGGGCCCCATCTTTGGAGGCATTTATGCTTCACGCCTAGATGAACATTTTGAAATACCTATTAGGCATGAGGAGAAAGAAGAAACAGCGCTGCCCCGTGCTTATTTAGATTATAAGAGTATGGTAGCGCATGATTTTCTTGTTAAGAATCGCGAAGGGGCGCTTAAATATAAATTGTACTTTGATAAACATCACCCTGAGACTATTAGTTTGCTTGCTCCCTCTTGGTTTAACTTGTCTGCAGGTACTTACATTGTTTCGTGGGCGACTGTTCAAGCCTATTGGAATCCTGCACCAGCCTCGGAACCGGAGCCTCCACAAATGTCTGTTTATTCTTGGGATCCTGAGGCGGTTGCCAGCCAGTGGCAGTCAGAGTCCTCTTCATCATATAATGATCCCAACTATTCTTCATCGCAGTACGACCCCAGCTTCACCTACGGATATCAGCCAGGTTATCCCTGGCAATAGACCAACTTAGGCCAAAAGCCTAAGCTTGGGGGAGTACGTATTTCCCACCGACATTACATTCATGTTCACACACACTCATTGCTAGATGTCGGTGCTCATACTCTTTCATTGTAATATCCATGTTAGTTTAAATTTATTTTTCTAGCTTTCTTCTTGTGTGTTTGATAAACCTTAAGAAAAAAACAAAAAAATTAGTTAGTCTACTTTCCATGCTTGTAGTAGAATTAAAAGGAAAACCCAAAAAAAAATCTCGTCCTTCTTTTGCTTGTTGGGAGCTTTCCCGTGTAAATAGTTTTTATTCTTCTTTTCCTTTCTTTGGGGGTCGAGAAGACTATATTGAAAATGCTTAGTGTCTCTTATATGCATGATTGTTTATTTAACTTAGAGCCCATATTACTTGTCTTCTCTCTTGAGTTGAATGCTTGCGGATTCCAGCTTAGTCCAATGCACGTGCACTCTTATTATTATACACACCATTCAGTCGTGCAAGTGAAAGGCAATAATGATGATATATGATGGACTCATTGGGATGAGAAAAGCTGGTATGAACTCGACCTCTCTTGTTTCTGTAAATATGATGATTCATCGTTCCTGATTCAGCTATTATGAAGTAAACATATTTGCAATGACATTTAGAGATTATAGTTGCTTGTGCCATGCTTGATTAGCTATGAGTTATAATGGTTAACCTTGCGTGCCAACATGCTATTGAGCTGATTATGATGTGGTATGATAGGATGGTATCCTCCTTTAAATGAATTGAGTGACTCGACTTGGCACATGTTCACGCATGTAGTTGAATCAAATCAACATAGCCTTCATGATATTTATGTTCATGGTGGATTATATCCTACTCATGCTTATATTCGGTGTGAATTAATTTTAATGCATGTTTACGACTGTTGTCGCTCTCTCAGTTGGTCGCTTCCCAGTCTTTTGCTAGCCTTCACCTGTACTAAGCGGGAATACTGCTTATGCATCCAAACTCCTTAAACCCCAAAGTTGTTCCATATGAGTCCACTATACCTTCCTATATGCGGTATCTACCTGCCGTTCCAAGTAAATTTGTATGTGCCAAACTCCAAACCTTCAAATGAAATTCTGTTTTGTATGCTCGAGCAGCTCATGTGCAACTATGGCTGCCTATATCTTCCATGCTAGGTGGGTTATTCTCAAGAGGAGTGGACTCCGCTCCTCATTCACGAGAAAGGGCCGGTAACCGGGATGCCCAGTCCCATGATCCAAAAAGATCAAAGCAAATCAAAATAATTAAACAAAACTCCCCCTGGGACCCATTGAATGTTGGAGGCACTTGTTGTTTCGAGCAAGCCATGGATTGATGCTTGTGGAGGAGGGGGAGTATAAACCTTTACCATTCTGTTTGGGAACTGCCTATAATGCATGTAGTATGGAAGATACATCCATCTCATAGTTGTTGCGTTGACAGTGAAAGTATGCCGCTCAAAATATTATTTATCTCTATTTCAAAAATCGAGCTCTGGCACCTCTACAAATCCCTGCTTCCCTCTGCGAAGGGCCTATCTATTTACTTTTATGTTGATTCATCACCCTTCTTATTAAAAAGCACCCGCTGGAGAGCACACTGTCGTTTGCATTCATTATGATTGGTTTATATTGGGTATGACTTGACTGGATCTCTTTTACCATGAATTACAATGTTTAGTCAGTCCTTGATCTTTAAAGGTGCTCTGCATTTATGTTTTGCGGTCTCAGAAAGGGCTAGCGAGATACCATTTTGTTATATCATGTTATGATTATTTTGAGAAAGTGTTGTCATCCGAGTTTTATTATTATGGCTCGCTAGCTGATTATGCTATTGATATGAGTAATTGTGAGACCTACGTGTTATTGTGAGTATGGTTAGTTCATAATAATTGCTGAAACTTGAATGCTGGTTTTTCATGTTTACAAAAACAAGAGCAAACAGAGTTTGTAAAAGTTTTTCTTTTTCTCTTTCAGTTTGTCAACTGAATTGCTTGAGGACAAGCAAGGGTTTAAGCTTGGGGGAGTTGATACGTCTTGGGTATGACTTAATGCTTGTCACTAGGGCCCGAGTGCCATGATTTCAGATCTGAACCTATTATGTTTTCATGAATATATGTGAGTTCTTGATCCTATCTTGCAAGTCTATAGTCACCTACTATGTGTTATGATCCGGCAACCCCGAAGTGACAATAATCGGGACCACTCCCGGTGATGACCATAGTTTGAGGAGTTCATGTATTCACTATGTGTTAATGCTTTGTTCCGGTTCTCTATTAAAAGGAGGCCTTAATATCCCTTAGTTTCCAATAGGACCCCGCTGCCACGGGAGGGTAGGACAAAAGATGTCATGCAAGTTCTTTTCCATAAGCACGTATGACTATTTACGGAATACATGCCTACATTATATTGATGAACTGGAGCTAGTTCTATGTCACCCTATGTTATGACTATTACATGATGAACCACATCCGGCATAATTATCCATCATTGATCCGGTGCCTACGAGTTTTCCATATACTGGTTTACGCTTATTTACTTTTCTGTTGCTACTGTTACAATCACTACAAAAATACCAAAAACATTACTTTTGTTGTCTTTACTTTTGTTACCGTTACCACCACTATCATATTACTTTGCTACTAAACACTTTGCTGCAGATATTAAGTTTCTAGGTGTGGTTGAATTGAAAACTCAGCTGCTAATACTTGAGAATATTCTTTGGCTCCCCTTGTGTCGAATCAACAAATTTGGGTTGAATACTCTACCCTCGAAAACTGTTGCGATCACCTATACTTGTGGGTTATCAAGGACCACCACCGCGGAAGCCGTCGCTCCCTCTCGTCCGTCCAATCTAGAATACACCGCTAAGATTAAATCTCGATTGTTTTTTTCTTTAGAACCGTTATGCGCTATTTAGTGGTTGTTCGCTAGTTTAGCCTCGCAGCGAACGATTTTCAGCCAGCAGCAGTTTGACACGTGGCCAGGGACCTAGTTGTAGTTTAGTTTCTTCTAGATTAGCCCTTGATTTTTAAAACCTTCACAACTTTTTAACCGTTTGTCCAAATTCGGTGAAACCAATGCCAAATTCTTCATCATGATCTCAACTATCCATAGAACATATAAAATGAAAATTTTGAAATGTTAAATTTGAATTAGATCAGATTCAAATTTAAACTTGTTTTGGCTATAACTTGAGTTTTATAACTTCGATTTAATTGATTCTTTTTGCAAATTGAAGCTCTTGACATGTACTTTCTGTTCAGATCAAAATCACATAATTTTGCTACTGGTAAAAATATGTTTCTATCTAGAAGCTTTATTTGATGGTTTTGAAGTTTTCTGAAGTATTCTCTTTGTTTTTTTGGATCTTTGAGTGATTGCTTATGTGTGTAAATAATTGCTTGCTTACGATAGATTGATCGGAGTGTGATGAGTAGAACTACCAAAATTATGAGTGCGAAGAATCTTCATCAACAGTACAAGGCAAGTTACACTTTGATCATACTTTTTCATACCAAGTTTTATTATGCATTAGTTTCACCCTCAAAGATTACATGAGTAGGATTGGGAATATGTCGTTATTGCTTTGTAGTTCATGTGGTAGGAACCTATTACCTTTGATCACCCCGGGAATATATGTTAGGCTCATAAATTGCTTAGCCATGGTCGTAGACGGGGATTGGTATGTGAGATTCATGCAAGTTGTGAGAGATAATAATTAAGGGTAACTTAAGGTGGCAACATTAACATCACATCTGGGTGGATTGTTCGGGGCACCTGGAGAAACCAGTGCTTGCCCAATGGAATCCCGGAGTGCCCATGTGATTACACGAGGTCCGTGATGACCCACAAGTATAGGGGATCTATCGTAGTCCTTTCGATAAGTAAGAGTGTCGAACCCAACGAGGAGCAGAAGGAAATGATAAGCGGTTTTCAGCAAGGTATTCTCTGCAAGTACTGAAATAAGTGGTAACAGATAGTTTTGTGACAAGATAAATTGTAACGAGCAACAAGTAACAAAAGTAAATAAGGTGCAGCAAGATGGCCCAATCCTTTTTGTAGCAAAGGACAAGCCGGAACAAACTCTTATAATAGGAAAAGCGCTCCCGAGGACACATGGGAATATCGCCAAGCTAGTTTTCATCACGTTCATATGATTCGCGTTCGGTACTTTGATAATTTGATATGTGGGTGGACCGGTGCTCGGGTGTTGTTCTTACTTGAACAAGCATCCCACTTATGATTAACCTCTATTGCAAGCATCCGCAACTACAACAAAAGTATTAAGGTAAACCTAACCGTAGCATGAAACATATGGATCCAAATCAGCCCCTTATGAAGCAACGCATAAACTAGGGTTTAAGTTTCTGTCACTCTAGCAACCCATCATCTACTTATTACTTCCCAATGCCTTCCTCTAGGCCCAAATAATGGTGAAGTGTTATGTAGTCGACGTTCACATAACACCACTAGAGGCTAGACAACATACATCTTATCAAAATATCAAACGAATACCAAATTCACATGACTACTAATAGCAAGACTTGTCCCTTGTCCTCAGGAACGAACGTAATTACTCACAAGGCATATTCATGTTCATAATCAGAGGGGTAATAATATGCATAAAGGATCTGAACATATGATTGTCGGTGTACTAGAGTAGGGGTACCCTAGTAATCCCGAACTTGTGCACGGGCAGTCGCAGCGTCCCGCGGCAAGGCTTGCCGGGTGACCGCCAATATCCTCTGTGGTTCCTTTGGAGCCATTCAAGAACAAAGTATTCAAGCCAAGGAGACAAGGCCCCGGCAAGAGGAGCTTGCCGGGAAGGCCACTCAAGACACAAGACCCCGGCAAGAGGAGCTTGCCGGGGAGGCCAACCAAGGCATCTCAAGGAACTTGCCGCGACGCGCCACGCGTCCCGGCAAGACCCGGCGAGCGACAAGCTTCCGGGCGCGACAAGACAACGACCGCGGCAAGGCGCTTGCCGCGGCAAGCAACCACTCTGTACCCGCGCTCCAGCACATCCACCAACGTGTCGCTCTGGGACCCTTCCAGGCGTACATGGTGGGAGGCTGTGCAGCCAGGGGTGCACTGTGGCAAGCGGCGCTGACAAGATCGCCATCGTGGCGAGCGGTGGCGTCCCTGACGGTCCCTTTTTGCACTGTTTGGGCGACGTAGATAGGCATTTAATGCCCTTGTCCCCTATCGTTAGGGTTAGGTATGATACACTGTGCAGGTAGCTGTACCAACCGCATCACCTTTTCCATTTTTGCCCTTGCCTACGTTGCCACCTGTCGGTGACCCCTTGAGCATATAAAAGGAGGCCCATGCGCAACGTAGAAGGGGAGGACAGTAGAACACTCACGCTCGGTCTCGTTAGCTGCCGGTGCGTACTGTAGCATTCAGCGGTCCCGAGCAGGAACTCAATACAAACCACAAAGCAGCAGTAGGAGTATTATCTCTCCGGAGAGCTCCGAAGCTGGGTAAACCGCTCGTGTGCCTCGCCTCGATCTGCTCTTCGTGCGACCTCCGCCCCCCGCCGAACCGAAAGGGGCTCCGTCCCCATAGGTGCTCGCGGATCAGTTTCCCCGACATCTTTGGCGCGCCAGGTAGGGGGCGTCGAGGTTGTGTGAACCTGATCCGGCGTTCACACGAGCTAGATCTTCAACATCTTCATCGACATGCCGCCGAAGAAGAAGGCTTCGGAGGCGGCTGCTCCGTCTGCGACAAACCCACCATCGCCAGAGCAAATGGCTGGTGGGGAAGACGCCGGCGGAAGAACGGGCGTCGACGAGGGAGCCCACGGTGCCGCCAGGTCCAAGGACAAGGCTGCGCTGCCCGTCGGCGGCGTAGCAGGCTCCCACGACGACCGGGCGTCCATGGATGCTCCGCGCCCATGTCAGGAGGCGCGGGACCGACAACGTCATGGTACTCACGGTACCATATGCTTGCTGGACCCAAATCGAGCTGGCGGATCTCGGGATGGTCAAGGCCAGCATGCACGCCAACGTGTTGGCGCGAGCAAGGCACGGTCGCCTGGACGGAATACTGCTCCTTCTAACATCGTTGGAAGTCCGAGCATATCCCGTTCCTCGCACCGTTCGCCACCGCTACCCGCCACTCCAGCAGAAGCTTTGGCGCGAGCTCAACTGCTCCTAGACTTCCCTCCAACACCAGACAAGATCGACGACTGGAGGGCCACCATTCAGAGTCTCATCGGCTTCGCCAACGGCGGCACTCCACGGCAGCCGACTACGTCGCAGCCGCGGCAAGTCAGCCAGGCGCGACCCGATGGCGACAAGACCGGTGGGGGTGCAACCACCATGCACTCTCCGCCCCGAAGGCCAAGATCGCCCACTCGCCGGGTCCACTGCGACAGCGACTCCACTGCTTCATCAGATCCACGAGCTCGTCGCGATCAACGCCAAGTTCTTCACGAACGACAGCAAGAAGACGCTCGTACTCGCATCGAGCGCCGAAGAGAAGCGCGGCGTCAGTCAGACCAGCGCGCTGGGCCCACTGTCGACATGCGTGCGCCAGGGGAACCAGGCGACCTGCCATACGCGGTAGGTTGCCCTGCGTTTACCCGTGAGCTGCGGCAAGTCCAGTGGCCCAGCACGAAGAATTTCAAGCCACACGTACCCGAGTAGTACGACGGCAAGTTGCATCCGTCAGAGTTCCTCAGCATCTACACCATCGCGGTGCAAGCTGCTGGGGGGCGGGACGACAAGATCCTTGCCAACTACTTCCCGCTGGTACTCAAGCCCAACGTCAGGTCCTGGCTCATACACTTGCCGGAAAACATCATATCTTCCTGGGCAGACCTATGCCATCAGTTTGTCGGCGCCTTTACGGGCGGCCACAAACCTCATGGCCAGGAGAGTGACCTTCACCTGCTTGCCCAGAAGGAAGGAGAGCCCTTGCGCAAGTACATCCAGAGATTCAGCCAAGTGCAACACAACATCCCGGATGTCCACCCTGCCGCGGTCATTAGCGCGTTCCACCAGAATGTGCGTAACCGCAGGATGCGGAAGGAGATGGCGATGTGCAAGATCAGAGACGTCAACGAGCTGTATGCCCTGGCCGACAAGTGTGAACGTGCTGAGGAAGGGAGGAAACTCCCCGGAGAGGATGCAGGAGCAGGAGGATCTGACAGCGATGATGCTGCCCCGGCAAAAAAAGCCGGCAGCGGAACAACAGGAAGAGGAAAGGCAAAGATGTGCTAGTTGTTGAGCAGTCCGGCAACGAAGGTGGCGCCAAGAAAGCCAAAGATGGTAGCCCCGGCAAGGAGGTTGCCGCATGCGCCAACTGCCAGGCTATGGCGGCCGCCGACAAGCAGGACGGCACCAACAAACAGTACTGCAAGATCCACCGCACCAAGGGCCATGACCTCCAGAGTTGCAAGAAGGTCGAGCAGCTTGTCGAGCTGCAAAAGGCTTGACAAAGACATGGATGATGACGAGACCAGTGAGCAGGAGTTCCAGAAAGCCACAGAGGTCTTGTGCGTTGACGGCGGTGCTTCTCTGCATACTTCACACCGCCAACTCAAGCAGTGGGTGCGGGAAGTCAATGCGGCAGAACCACCCGTTGAGTCACGCAAGCTTCTGAAATGGTCCAGCACGCCTATCATCTTTGATATTGAGGACCACCCTGATCGCACAACTGCGGTCGGGTGTTTGCCGATGTTGGTCTCACCAACTATCCGCAACCTCAAGGTCACTAAGATGCTAGTTGACGGTGGGGCCGGCTTGAACCTGATCTCCTCCGCTGTGCTCCGGAAACTCCAAGTCCCTGACAGCGAGCTCGAAGAGACCGGCACATTCCAAGGAATCAACCCGGGAAGGAGCAAGCCGAAGGGGAAGATCACGCTGCCAGTGACATTTGGTAGCGAGTTGAACTTCAGAACTGAGAGGATCACTTTTGACGTTGCCGATTTTCCATTGCCTTACAATGGGATTCTCGGTCGTCCAGCGCTCGCCAAGTTCATGGCGGCCTCTCACTACGCGTACAACATGCTGAAGATGCCAGGCCCGATAAGTGTCATCTCTGTCCCTAGCGACAAGAAAGATGCTCTTATCTGTGCCGACAAGATCTACCGGGAAGCAGCAGCCGCAACGGATCGCGAGACACTTGCCGCTGAAGCTCCCAGGGGGAAGAAGAAGACCAAGTCCGGCAAGAGTTCTGATGCCCACTCCGGCAAGCGCACCTCTTTGGAGTGCTGCGCTACCGTCGAGGACGCACCATCGAGCTCCACCGGCAAGTGTAAGAAGACAATGGCAGCTCCGCCAGTGACCAAGAAGGTGTCCGCCAAGGAGGACGGCACTGGTGGTACTTTCACCATCAGTGCCACTCTCGACCCTAAATAGGAAAGCGCTCTCATTGCTTTCCTGCAGGCGAATGTCGATGTGTTTGCGTGGCAACCGTCTGACATCCCCGGTGTTCCCAGGAAAGTAATTGAGCACCACCTTGCCGTCTGTCCTCATGCGCGGCCCGTCAAGCAGAAAGTCAGAAAGCAAGCAGTGGAGCGCCAAGAATTCATCGCAGAAGAGATCAAGAAGTTGGAAGCAGCAGGCCTTGTCAGAGGAGTGCTCCATCCTACGTGGTTGGCCAATCCTATAGTCGTGCGCAAGGCAAACGGGAAATGGAGGCTTTGTATCGACTTTACCGATGTTAACAAAGCTTGTCCCAAAGATCCATTTCCTTTGCCGCGCATTGACCAGATTGTTGACTCCACGGCCGGATGTGATTTGCTTTCATTTCTTGACGCATACTCAGGATATCATCAGATTTTCATGGCAGAAGAAGATGAGGAGAAGACCGCATTCATCACTCCATATGGCACGTACTGTTTCATACGGATGCCTTTCGGTTTGAAGAATGCTGGTTCAACATTTGCAAGAGTAGTCCATACCGCTTTTGAGCCACAAATACACAGAAATGTGGAAGCCTACATGGATGACATAGTGGTCAAGAGCAGGGACAAAGCAACTCTGATTCAAGATCTAGAAGAGACTTTTGCAAATCTGCGCAAGATCAGCCTCAAGCTCAACCCCGAGAAGTGCGTGTTTGGAGTCCCTTCCGGCAAGCTTCTCGGGTTCTTCGTGTCTCAGAGGGGAATTGAAGCCAATCCCGACAAGATCAAGGCCATTGAGCAGATCGAAGTACCAAAGCGCGTCAAGGATGTACGAAGACTTGCCGGTTGCGTGGCAGCTCTCAGCAGGTTTATTTCTAAGTTTGCTGAGCGCGCCCTGCCGTTTTTCAAAATATTGAAAAAGGCAGGTCCAATGAAATGGACTCCGGAAGCGGAGGCTGCGCTGCAGGACTTGAAGAGATACCTATCCTCCACTCCAATACTTGTCGCACCTAAACCACAAGAGAAGTTGCTGCTGTATCTGGCGGCAACCAATCAAGTGGTTAGTGCTGCGTTAGTAGCGGAGAGGGAGGCTGATGATGAGCCAGCGACCGCGGCAAGCACATCCAGCGACAAGCAGGGGGCTTCCCCGACAAGCTCTGGTCCCGACAAAGATGGATCTGCGCAGATGTGCGAAGAGATACAGCAGAAGAGAATGGTGCAGCGCCCAGTCTACATTGTCAGTTCCCTTCTGCAGGGGGCTAGGTCAAGGTACTCTGGTGTGCAGAAATTGCTTTTCGGCCTTCTCATGGCCTCGAGAAAGCTGCGCCATTACTTCCAAGCACATGAGATAATAGTTGTCACTCGTTTTCCGCTGAAGAGGATACTGCAGAATCCAGAAGCAACAGGCAGGATTGTTGAGTGGGCACTGGAACTGTCAAGCTTTGGCCTCAAGTTTGAGAGCACTTCAACTATCCAAAGCAGAGCGTTGGCAGAATTCATAGCAGAGTGGACGCCAACACCAGATGAAGAAATTCCAGAAACGAGCATCCCCGTCAAGGAAGCAAGCAAAGAGTGGTTGATGTACTTTGATGGTGCTTTCTCGCTGCAAGGCGCCGGTGCTGGTGTACTGCTTGTCGCACCCACCGGAGAGCACCTTAAGTACGTAGTCCAGATGCACTTTCCCAAGGAGCAAGCAACAAACAATACTGCAGAGTATGAAGGATTGCTTGCCGGTCTCAGGATCGCGGTAGACCTTGGGATCAAGCAGCTCATTGTCAGGGGTGACTCGCAGCTTGTTGTCCGCCAAGTGAATAAGAGTTATCAGAGTCCATTGATGGAAGCTTACGTTGATGAAGTGAGGAAGCTAGAAGAGCACTTTGTCGGCCTACAGATGGAACATGTTCCAAGAGCTCGGAACGACATTGCCGATGGCCTGTCAAAGTGCACAGCACTTAAGTTACCTGTGGAACCAGGGATCTTCGTGCTCAAGCTGACTCAACCGTCTGTGACGCCATCAGCTGGTCAGAGCAAGAAGAGGAAGTTAATTTCTGGTGACTATTTTCCGGCAGAGATTCCCGAAGCCGCCGCCAAGAAGGTCCCCAAGATCAACACCAAGAGTGCTGGGGAGCAGTCTGCTCCGGCAAACCCCAGGGTTTGTTCCGTTGAAGTAGACGCTCCCGACAAGTTTTGCTCCGGCAAGCTTGTCGGGGAACGTCAAGCTCTGGCTGAGCCTCAGTTTCTCGCCGTAGAAGCGGATGTTCCCACAGCAGCAGATGTGCCTTTAGTCCTTGTTGTCGAGCCACAAGCTCCAGCATGGGCACAGCAGATCGTCCGTTTCCTTCAGACAGGAGAACTTCCCGAAGAGCAAGAAGAAGCGGAAAGAGTAGCCCGGTAGTCAAGTATGTACCAGTTTGTCGACAACGCACTGTACAGAAGAAGACTCAGCGGTGTGAAATTGAAGTGTATTCACCGGGAAGATGGACAGAAGTTGTTGGCAGAGATACATGGAGGCATCTGTGGTCACCACATTGGCGCAAGAGCACTTGCCGGCAAAGCATTCCGGCAAGGTTTCTTTTGGCCGACAGCCCTCCAGGATACAACTGCACAAGTAACCAAGTGTGAAGCGTGCCAGTTCCATTCCAAACAGATACACCAGCCAGCTCAAGCTCTCCAGACGATCCCTTTATCCTGGCCATTTTCGGTCTGGGGGCTCGACATCCTCGGCCCCTTCCCCCGAGCAGTCGGGGGCTTTGAGTACTTGTACGTTGCGGTCGACAAGTTCACAAAGTGGCCGGAAGTGGAAGCAGTGAGGAAGGTGACAGCACAGTCAGCAGTCAAGTTCTTCAGGTCGATTGTTTGCCGCTTCGGGATCCCTAACAGGATCATCACCAACAACGGTACGCAATTCACGAGCCGCACCTTCATGCAGTACGTCCGAGATCTTGGCGCCAAGGTCTGCTTCGCTTCTGTTGCTCACCCCGGGAGCAACGGTCAAGCGGAGAGGGCAAATGCTGAAGTGCTGCGTGGACTCAAGACCAGGACTTTCGACAGGCTGCACGGGTGCGGAAGAAACTGGATTGAGGAGCTGCCGGTGGTTCTTTGGTCGATCAGGACGACGCCAAATCGAGCCACTGGCCAGACACCTTTCGCTCTAGTCTATGGAGCAGAGGCAGTTCTCCCCACGGAACTCATATACGGGTCACCTCGAGTGCTCGCTTATGATGAGCTTGAGCAAGAGCAGCTGCGACAAGATGACGCGTTGCTCCTTGAGGAGGACCGTCTTCAGGCTGCTGTACGAGCTGCTCGCTACCAGCAAGCTTTGCACCGCTACCATAGCCGCAAAGTTAACGCCAGAAGTCTCGAGGAAGGCGACCTTGTTCTTCGGCGTGTTCAGTCCGCCAAGAATTCCAACAAGTTGACGCCGAAGTGGGAAGGCCCTTACCGGGTGAAACGAGTCACTAGGCCTGGCGACTGTCCGCCTTGAGACCGAAGATGGCATTCCGCAAACACCCCCGGTAAGCAATAACGAGCCATAAGGCTCCATATCATTATTTTCTCTACTTCCTTTTTTCTCAAGGAAATGAAGGTTCCTTCGCCCACAAGTTTGCCGGGGGGAAGGGGAAGATAATGGTATGGACCAGGCGTCGTTCAAGAAAGTTTCGCCTTGCCGGGAAGCAAACGACAGAAAAGCTAAGTTGCCAAAGTTTGAGCAATCAGATGTTTTTAAATTTTTTAAGTTATCTTCCTTGAACGACCATGCTTTGTATGGAAAACCTATGCGCGAAGGAACCGGCTTGTGGCTAGTTGCGCCCTTACTTTGTTTCGAGTTCACTCAACAATTTAAGTGTGTTGCGACTAGAGTCGCGCCCTTACTTTGTTTCGAGTTCCCTCAACAACTTAAGCGAGCTGCGGCTAGTTACGACAAGGTTTCTTGTCGGCAACGGCACTGCCAGCAGGCTGCTGACATCCCGCACTTAGCGCTCGCGGCGAGGGTGCCTGCGCCGGCAAGTTCCCTAAAAGCGTAGGGCAAAAACGTACAAAGGAAGGAATCAAGTAAAGTAAATAACATTGCAATCACTACCCAAAATAGAGTTATATTACAAAATAGCTTGTCGCGGCTCTAATAGACTGTTTTCATAACATGATCAGCAGCGACAAGAAAAGAAGAAAACGGGCGGCCTAGTCCACGCGATCGCCCTCAACCCTCTTGATCCCGCTCACCTTGTCCACAATGGGTGCGACAAGGTCCTTGAGCGCCTCCAGATCAGCTTCCGCCGGCAAGGATCTGAGGACGTTGGTGAGGTTGAGGCCCGGGTTGCGGTAGGCCACCTTCACCAACACCTTCTGAAGAGCTCCCGCGCAGATCTTGCGCGATTCGTCGTCCAGCTGCTTTGGGATCCTCTCCCGGAGTCGCTGGAGGGCCGTCGCCAC
The DNA here is from genome assembly GCA_032464435.1 of Aegilops umbellulata. Lineage (NCBI taxonomy): Eukaryota > Viridiplantae > Streptophyta > Magnoliopsida > Poales > Poaceae > Aegilops > Aegilops umbellulata. The sequence goes on along the minus strand of CP136056.1, from coordinate 400,168,081 downwards.
GCCTTTGAAGAACAGAGTGAGCTTGGCGCTGGATGGGAGGGTCTCATCGGAGGGATACCCGAGATCCTCCATCCCCAGCTGCGCCAGCTCCTTGTCGATGTCTGCGGCAACATTCACAAGACCCTCTGTCCACTGCTCCACAGTTTCTCTAAAATCGTTCTGGGTGGCGGCAATGCTCTCCAGCAGTGCCTTGTCGGCCTTGATCTCCTTCTTCAGGACCACCTCCTGCTCCCTGGCACCGTCCAGCGTCTTGGTCAAAGCAGCCAACTTCAGCTCAAGATCGGCGTTGGAATCCTTGGCGGCGCTAAGCTCCTTGATCTTCTCGGCGAGACGACCCTGCAGCTCGCCAAAGGTGTAGGCGTCCTTCTCGCGCTCATGCTTGAGCGCGGCAAGCTCTTCACCGCTCGCCTTGAGATCATCTCCAGCTGCGCCACCTTCGTCTCCAGCTCCTTCTTGGCGGCCTCGGCAGCTGCGGAAGCGTCCTTTGCTTCCTTGACAGCTCCGCTGAGTGTTTGCTCGCGCGCAGCAAGCTCCTCTTCATGGTTGTCCAGGATGGCCTTCAGCTGCGCCAACTCGCCCTCCCGCGCAGATAGCTCCTCGGCGGCAAGCCGCTGTTGCTCTGCAACTTCTGCCTTCTCGAGAAAGGAATAGCAACGGGCGGATGGGCGAACTGCCCCTGTTTCCCCTGCTTATAAGGAGGGAGGGGGCGGATGGTCCGCCTTTCTGAATAAAGAACCACCCACGATCTCTCCCACGACACCGCAATCGACGCGTGCCGTTCGGGGAGGGCGCGGTGGATGCGGAGTAAGATACGGTGTGATCGAGGCCGCGCGTGCCCTGTTTTGGGCCTGGCCCAACAGCGCTCGGCACCATGTATGGCCCAGGCCCGGGGGCTCCTGTCGATGTACTAGAGTAGGGGTACCCTAGTAATCCCGAACTTGTGCACGGGCAGTCGCAGCGTCCCGCGGCAAGGCTTGCCGGGTGACCGCCAATATCCTCTGTGGTTCCTTTGGAGCCATTCAAGAACAAAGTATTCAAGCCAAGGAGACAAGGCCCCGGCAAGAGGAGCTTGCCGGGAAGGCCACTCAAGACACAAGACCCCGGCAAGAGGAGCTTGCCGGGGAGGCCAACCAAGGCATCTCAAGGAACTTGCCGCGACGCACCACGCGTCCCGGCAAGACCCGGCGAGCAACAAGCTTCCGGGCGCGACAAGACAACGACCGCGGCAAGGCGCTTGCCGCGGCAAGCAACCACTCTGTACCCGCGCTCCAGCACATCCACCAACGTGTCGCTCTGGGACCCTTCCAGGCGTACATGGTGGGAGGCTGTGCAGCCAGGGGTGCACTGTGGCAAGCGGCGCTGACAAGATCGCCATCGTGGCGAGCGGTGGCGTCCCTGACGGTCCCTTTTTGCACTGTTTGGGCGACGTAGATAGGCATTTAATGCCCTTGTCCCCTGCCGTCGGGGTTAGGTATGATACACTATGCAGGTAGCTGTACCAACCGCAGCACCTTTTCCATTTTTGCCCTTGCCTATGTTGCCACCTGTCGGTGACCCCTTGAGCATATAAAAGGAGGCCCATGCGCAACGTAGAAGGGGAGGATAGTAGAACACTCACACTCGGTCTCGTTAGCTGCTGGTGCGTACTGTAGCATTCAGCGCTCCCGAGCAAGAACTCAATACAAACCACAAAGCAGCAGTAGGAGTATTATCTCTCCGGAGAGCTCCGAAGCTGGGTAAACCGCTCGTGTGCCTCGCCTTGATCTGCTCTTCGTGCGACCTCCGCCCCCCGCCGAACCGAAAGGGGCTCCGTCCCCATAGGTGCTCGCGGATCAGTTTCCCCGACAATGATCTTCCACCAAATAAACCAACTAGCATCAACTACAAGGAGTAATCAACACTACTAGCAACCTACTAGCACCAATCCCGGACTTTGAGACAAGAATTGGATACAAGAGATGAACTAGGGTTTGGAGATGAGATGGTGCTGGTGAAGATGTTGATGGAGATTGCCCTCTCCCGATGAGAGGAGCGTTGGTGATGACGATGGTGATGATTTCCCCCTCCCGGAGGGAAGTATCCCCGGCAGAACAACTCTGCCGAAGCTCTAGATTGGTTCCGTCGCGGTTCTGCCTCGTGGCGGTGGATTCTCGTCCCGAAAGGTTGCTTCTTATTTTTTTCTCATCGAAAGACTTCATATAGCAGAAGATGGACGTCGGAGACCCACCAGGGGGCCCACGAGGTAGGGGGCATGCCCTAGTAGGGGGGCGCCCCCCACCCTCGTGAGCAGGGTGTGGGTCCCCTGGACTTCATCTTTGGCGAGGATTTTTCTTTATTTATTTTAAGATATTCCATGGAGTTTCAGGACTTTTGGAGTTGCACAGAATAGGTCTCTAATATTTGCTCCTTTTCCAGCCCAGAATTCCAGCTGCCGGCATTCTCCCTCTTTATGTAAACCTTGTAAAATAAGTGGGAATAGCCATAAGTATTGTGACATAACGTGAAATAACATCCCATAATGCAATAAATATTGATATAAAAGCATGATGCAAAATGGACGTATCAACTCCCCCAAGCTTAGACCTCTCTTGTCCTCAAGCGAAAAGCCGATAACAATAAATATGTCCTCATGTTTAGAGGTAGAGGCGTCGATAAAAATAAAATACGGACATGAAGGCATCATGATTATTTTCATAACAACAACATATATAGATTTTGTCATATGATTACTTATATTCAAGCGATGATCTTTTCACAATGCAAAAGTATGAATCATAAACCTTATTGGGCTCCAACAAACTATAATCTCAGTCATTGAAGCAATTGCAATATATCATAACATCGGGAAGAGTCTATGTCAGAGCTTAAAAGCAATCCCACATACTCAACTATCATCTTGTCCTTCATAATAGCTAACACTCACGCGATACTTGTGGTTACGGAGTTTTAATCGGACATAGAGAAAGATAGGGGCTTATAGTTTTGCCCCACAACCTTTTACCTCAAGGGTAATGTCAACAATAATGGTTCATGCTCCCCTACATCCAATTAGATATATATATCATGTTCTTTCCAACATGCTGAGCTTGCCAAAGGATAAAATGAAAAATAAAAGGTGAAGATCACCATGACTCTTGTGTAAGGTAGAAGATAATAATAAAAGATAGGCCCTTCGCAGAGGGAAGCAGAGGTTGCCATGCACTTTTATGGTTGGATGCATAAAATCTCAATGCGAAAGAACGTCACTTTATATTGCCCCTTGTGATGTGAACCTTAATTATGCAGTCTGTCGCCTTTATTGCTTCCACATCACAAGATCGTATAAAGCTTATTTCTTCCACACCAATCAATAATACATATTTAGAGCAGTTTTTATTGCTTTGCACTAATGACAACTTACTTGAAGGATCTTACTCAATCCATAGGTAGATATGGTGGACTCTCATGGCAAAACTGGTTTAATGGTATTTGTAAACACAAGTAGTATCTCTACTTAGTGCTGAGAATTTGGCTAGCATGAGGGGGAAAGGCAAGCTCAAAAAGTTAGAGGATCCATGACAACATACTTTATCTCGGATATAAGAAAGACATAACTCATTACGTTGTCTTCCTTGTCCAACATCAACTCTTTAGCATGTCATATTTTAATGAGTGCTTCCAATCATAAAAGATGTCAATGATAATATATCTATATGTGAAACCTCTCTTTCCTTATTACTTCCTAGTAATTGCAACAGTGACCAAAGCTATGTCTGCCAACTCCCAACAACTTTTAATCATCATACTCTTTCTATGTGAAGTCATTACTCTCAATAAGATCAATATGAACTTTTTTGTTTCTTTTTATTCTTTTTCTCTTTTCTTTTATTCACCCAAGATCATGGCAAAATAATCAGGCCCTTGACTCAACACTAATCTTTATTATATATAGCTCATGGACTTGATTACAAAGAGAGATCATAAAGCAAAACTCAAAACTAGATCATGCCATAAACTTTATTCTACTAGATCAAGATACTACTAATAGGATCGAACTAAGAAAAACGGTAAAGATAGGAGTTGTGATTGTGATACAATACCGGGGCACCTCGCCCAAGCTTGGTAGTTGCCAAGGGGAGTGCCCATACTCATGTGTTTATATCTCCTTTGTCGGTGAAGAAGGTGGAGGTGACGGATAATCACACATCAAGCGTAAGAGGTCCTCCAGCTTGCGAATAATGCCCTTGAGTGCGACAATATGCTCCTTCAACAAAATATTTTCTTGTGTGAGATACTTGTTTTGTATACGAGCTAACTCAATCATCTTGAAAGCTTCGATCTCAGTTGGGGTAAGAAGGTTATGATCAAGTTGAAGGATGTCTTTTGCTGCCGGAGCTTGATCCTCCGTGGCCTTGTTGATCCTTTCATCCTTGTTGACTCTCGTGGGTTCTTCCCTCTTCAATTCTATCTTCATTAGCCAAGCATCGTTGTCACCATTGTTGGAGGAGGGAGACGACATGATGCCTAGCCTGGAAAACCCTGACAGAAAACAGCTCGAAACAAGAACAAAGGAGATTTGCGTGATATGGGAGTCAAAACCTTCGGGAGGTTATATAATGAATTTTTACCGACCGAAATACGTATCGTGCAAGAAAACGGAGTCCGGAGGGCACACGAGGTGCTCACGAGGTAGGGGGCGCGCCCAGAGGGGTAGGGTGCACCCACCACCCTCGTGGGGCCCTCGTGTCCTTCCCGGACTGCTACTTATTTTTCTAAATACTCCAAAACGGAGAAATATTGCCTTAAAAATTGTTTTGGAGTCGGTTTACTTACCGTACCACATACCTATTCCTTTTCGGAGTCTAAAACGTTCTGGAAAGTGTCCCTTATGTATTCCTCCGGGGTTACGGTTTCAATAATATTGGTTTCAACATTTATGGGATTACCTGAGATATAATGTTTGATTCTTTGACCGTTTACCACCTTCGGATTTGTGCCTTCGAAGTTGTTGATTTTTATTGCACCGGAAGGATAGACCTCCTCGATAACATAGGGGCCATCCCATTTAGAGAGAAGTTTTCCTGCAAAAAATCTTAAACGAGAATTGTATAGCAATACATAATCACCTACATTAAACTCACGCTTTTGTATCCTTTTGTCATGCCATCTTTTAACTTTTTCTTTAAATAACTTGGCATTTTCATAAGCTTGGGTTCTCCATTCATCAAGTGAGCTAATATCAAATAACCTCTTATCACCGGCAAGTTTGAAATCATAGTTGAGCTCTTTAATAGCCCAATATGCCTTATGTTCTAGTTCGAGAGGTAAGTGACATGCTTTTCCATAAACCATTTTATATGGAGACATACCCATAGGATTTTTATATGCAGTTCTATAAGCCCATAATGCATCATCAAGTTTCTTAGACCAATTCTTTCTAGACCTATTAACGGTCTTTTGCAAAATTAATTTGAGCTCTCTATTGCTCAATTCTACTTGGCCACTAGACTGAGGATGATAAGGAGACGCAATTCTATGATTAACATCATATTTAGCAAGCATTTTACGGAAAGCACCATGAATAAAGTGTGAACCACCATCAGTCATTAAATTTCTAGGGACTCCAAACCTCGGAAAAATAACTTCCTTAAGCATTTTAATAGAAGTGTTATGATCGGCACTACTAGTTGGAATAGCTTCTACCCACTTAGTAATGTAATCAACAGCAACTAGAATATGCGTGTATCCATTAGAGGCAGGAAAAGGTCCCATATAATCAAAGCCCCAGACATCAAATGGTTCAATAACAAGAGAATAATTCATAGGCATTTCTTGACGTCTACTAATATTACCAATTCTTTGACATTCATCACAAGACAAGACAAACTTACGGGCATCCTTGAAAAGAGTAGGCCAATAAAAACCGGATTGCAATACCTTATGTGCAGTTCTGTCTCCAGCATGGTGTCCTCCATAAGCTTTGGAGTGACACTTGTGTAGGATCTATTCCTGTTCATGCTCAGGTACACAACGTCTAATAACACCATCTACTCCTTCTTTATAAAGATGTGGGTCATCCCAAAAGTAATGTCTCAAATAATAGAAGAACTTTTTCTTTTGTTAGTATGTGAAGCTAGGTGGTATAAACTTAGCAACAATATAATTAGCATAATCAGCATACCAAGGAGTACTACGAGAAGTACTTATAATATTTAATTGTTCATCAGGAAAGCTATCATTAATAGGTAGTGGGTCATCAAGAACATTTTCTAACCTAGATAAGTTATCTGCAACGGGGTTCTCAGCTCCTTTTCTATCAACGATATGCAAATCAAATTCTTGTAGCAGGAGAACCCACCTAATAAGTATAGGTTTAGCATCTTTCTTTTCCATAAGATATTTAATAGCAGCATGATCAGTGTGAATAGTTACTTTAGAATCAACAATATAAGGTCTGAACTTATCACAAGCAAATACAACTGCTAAAAGTTCTTTTTCAGTAGTAGCATAATTTCTTTGAGTATTGTCTAGAGTCTTACTAGCATAATGGATAACATTTAATTTCTTATCAACTCTTTGCCCTAGAACAGCACCTACAGCATAATCACTAGCATCGCACATAATCTCAAAGGGTAAATTCCAATCAGGTGGCTGAACAACAGGAGCAGAGACTAATGCTTTCTTAAGTATTTCAAATGCTTCTACACAATCATCATCAAAGACAAATGGTATATCTTTTTGCAATAAATTAGTCAGAGGCCGAGAAATTTTTGAGAAGTCCTTAATGAACCTCCTATAAAATCCGGCGTGACCAAGGAAACTTCTTATACCTTTGACGTCCTTGGGACATGGCATCTTTTCAATAGCATCAATTTTGGCTTTATCAACTTGTCGGAGTAAATGGCCACGGGTAGCCCAGCCGGCTCCCCCTTGCACTTTAGAAAAATTACAAGCCATTCCAGCCTTCAAGACCCAAGCCGACTACCTCTCAGGCCGGCTGGACGAAGGCGGCCCGGCCCCAAAATCTCTCAAAGGAAACCACGAGACGGCCGGCTCCAAGAAGCCAGACACGAGAGGGCCGACTCCCAAGAAGCCGGCCCCAACAGGCAGCCAAGATCGTGCCCTCAAATCTGCACCCATGTAACGGCGATAAGATGGGGCATGGCTACAGTGAAGCATGCCACCCCCGAATCCCGGGCCACGCATGGCCACAGTGCGTCGTACGGGGCAGCCATCACCCATCCGGCGTAGCACTGTTGCCATGTTGACCATGACATCACCCACAGCGAGCTGTCAGTACGACCCGAGGGCGGCGGGGCCCAACCGACAAGAAGACACCCGAAGGCGGCCAGGCCTCCCACAGTCGGCCTGGGGTGTATCCGACTCCCAGTAGCCGGCTGGCCCCTTCTCTTGAGGTACGTGCCTCATTAAGAAGACAAGACGGGGTAAGACTACAGTGATATGCCGCCCAGCGGCGGCGCTGAGGCCATGCTTACCACAACGGAACCCACGTCACCAGAGGTAGGGAAAAAGTAACCAGCCCCCGACAAGACCCCCAAGCGGTGGGGCCGGCCTGTCGACCAGAAGGCCGGCAGTCGGCGGGCCCCAATGGCCGGCGGAGAAGCCGGCAAGCATAGACACAGACAGCTAGGGCCCATGCCCAGCTGAATTGCCATTGTACCCCTGGGGGGGTAGGCCTATATAAACCCCCCAGGGCGCCCATGCAAGGGAGATCTTTTTCTTTAGGAGTTTTTAGACAACGTAGCGAGGGAGGAAGAAACCTAGCCTTGCCCTTCTTCTTCCTCCCCCCGAACAGCTCAAGGAGCCTCTTGTAGCTACTTGTTGATCTAGTGACCATGCGGAGACCCTGCAGAGCAGCGGTAGGGGTGTTATCTCCACGGAGAGCCCCGAATCTGGGTAAGATTCGTAGGCGTGCATGTCTTCGCCTTATCTCATTTCCAGGCACCGGTGACGTTTTATTGGCTCCCACAATGATAAGCCACCCGTTGGCATATGTCGCACCAACCACCCGACATTTGGCGCCCACCATGGGGCCAGGTGCACCGTTGTCCGGAGACCTGCTCTGGACGGGAATCCTCTTCCTTCCCAGCGAGCGCAGCCAGCCCGGCTCGCCCGATGGCGCTTGCCCCAACGCGCTGCAAGGCGTCGCAGACGCCTGCGCGGCGAGCTGCCTCGCCGATCTTCTCGGCGAAGCTCGCATCTCCGATGAGCCCGCATCCGACGCGGGCACAGGCTGACCCAAGAGCCACCTCGTCAACCTCCTCGACCAACTCCACGTCTCCAGCGAGCTTGCTGCAGACTTGGAGTCAGTTGGCTCCACCAACCCGATGCTTGTCGACTCTGACACAGCATCACTTGACGCCTTCCCCACCAATGTAGTCATCATCAATGACCCTCTTCCTCGAGCCGACAGCAGCGGCAGCGCCATCACCGAGGTACTGGTCATTAGCCATGGTGCCTCCTCTGGTGAAAACGCCCACGACGCCCTGCGGACGGCATTGCGCGATTTGTCCGCTCCCATCCCGGCCGACGCCGACGCCGAAACACTGGAGGCACGCCGCCTCGCCCTCGTTGCGGAGGGCTAGAAGCTGGCTTCCATGAGACGCCTCACCGAGGCTCACCAGCGCGAAGTTGACCGCGCCGCTTTCGGCACGCCGCCTCCCGACGGGCCTAGCCGTGTCGGCGTCATCAAGAAACACGGCGCGGCTATCGCCGACATGCTGGGAGCGGACCGCCCGGTCTATGCCACGCCCCTCGAGAACCTACGCGCCGCCCAGGCGGCCGTAGATGAGCTGGATAGACTGGGGCCCGACGAGCTCCCCTACATGACCAGACGCATCCAGCAGCTTATCGACGCGGTCGCAGAGCGGCATGAAGACGGCGTCTGCGCTGAAAGTCCTCCCCCGCACCGAGAGCACGGTGCGACATCTCAAATGCTGACTGCAGGCAACACCCATGCAAGAAAAGCAAAAGAGCCGGCTGCCAGTCGCAGCCGGACTCGAATCTCCATCGAGCGTGATGCAGAAGGCTGTCCTCGGGCTATGGAGCGGCGAAGCGACTCGCCTCCTCCTCCGCCTCGTGGGGAGAGATATCCCACTCCACCGCCTGTCATGCATCCGACTCTTAGCAGCCGCCTGGGCCGCCGCGAAGGAGTCGGCGAGAATGACGCCCGCCACCGGATCGACCGCCTAGCGTGATCCCTGGCCCTGGAGGAAGAAAGTGATGTCGGCCCGCCTTGCTTTGGCCCCCACATCCGCGACGAGCCCTTCCCCAAAGGGTTCTCGCTCCCAAGAGACACGCCCAAGTATAACGGCTCCGTGAAGCCGAAAGATTGGTTGATCGACTACTCCACTACGGTTCGCATAGCAAACGACAACAGGTGTGTTGCCGTGAAGTATGTCCCTCTCATGCTCCAAGGCACGGCGCGCACCTAGCTCAACAGCCTCAAGCCTTACAGCGTCAACAGCTGGTTAGACTTCACAGAAGCCTTCGTCCGCAACTTCACCAGCACCTACAAGCGGGCTACCAAGCCCCGACAGCTCTCCTTGTGCGTCCAAGGGCCCAATGAGTCGACTCGCGATTACCTCACGCGTTGGGCCGAGCTCCGCAGTTCCTGCGAGGGGGTGCACGAGGTTCAAGCTATAGAGTACTTCACCGTCGGGTGCCGAGAAGGCACCCTCCTCAAGCACCGACTCCTCTGCGACGAGCCGACTACCCTCGACGAGTTGCTGGTCATAGCAGATAAATACGCCACAGCCAATTCCTCGATGAAGACCGAACTCCGGGTAGATGCCTCCGGGAAGGTGCTCGCCCCGGGTCCCAAGACGCCGGCTGGAGACTCCAGCCGACGCTCCTACCATAACGACCACAAGCGCAAGGCTCCCGCGCCGCCTTCCGCTAGTCGGCAGGTGGCTACAGTCGAAGACGAACCACCCGAAGGGCGTCCCGCGCCCAAGAAGCAGAAGGGAGGCAGGCCGGCTTGGCAGCCGGCTTTCTCCTACGAGCAAGCACTTGATGCCCCCTACAAGTTCCATAGTGGCGCAAAGCCCTCCAACCACACGACCCGGAAGTGTCACTGGCTCAAGCGAATCTCCAAGGGCGAGGGGATAGTGCTGCCTCCGCCTGCTGGTCAGCCGCCCCCGGCTCCTCAGCAGGCGGCCGCTCAACCAGCAGGCGGAGCCATTCAAGACGAGTTTCCCGACGAACATGCTACCTACGTCGTCTTTACAAGCCAACCAGAAGATCGGCGTAGCCGGCGCCGACAGCATCAAGAAGTCAATGCATTCGCCTCCAGCATCCCGAGTTCATGCACTGGTCAGAAAGACCGATCAGCTGGAGTCGGGCCGATCACCCAGAGGTGATGCCGTCCCCCGGCTCTTATGCATTGGTCTTAGACGCCACCCTCGCAACAGAAAGGCGAGCTGCCCGGTTCTCCCGCGTGCTGATAGATGGCGGAAGTAGCATCAACATACTGTACCACGACACCATGGAGAAGCTAAGCATCAAGACGAAGCAGCTCATGCCTAGTTGGACCGTGTTCCATGGCATTGTGGCCGGTCTGTCATGTTCCCCAATCGGCAAGATCAAGACAGATGTCCTCTTTGGGGACAAGGATCATTTCCGCCGAGAAGCAGTGTGGTTTGAAGTAGTGGATCTGGAGAGCCCTTGCCACGCATTGGTTGGCCGACCCGCCCTGGCAAAGTTCATGGTTGTGCCTCACTATGCCTACCTCAAGATGAAGATACCAAGTTCCAAGGGCATCATCACCATAACCGGACATTACAAGAAATCCACCGAGTGTGCGGCAGCTAGCAGCCGGCTGGCCGAGTCCCTCATTATTGCTGAAGAAAAGAAGATGTTGGATCGAGTCATGGCCATGGCTGGCAAGCAGCCGGCCCAGTCCCCCGATCCCAAGGAGTGTGAAGCCCAAGGTTCTTTCCAGCCGGCCAAAGAAACCAAGAAGATACCCCTCGACCCAGAGCACCCAGAAAGGTTTGCCACCATTGGGGCAAACCTGGACAGCAAATAGGAAGGCGAGCTCGTCGATTTCCTCCGTGAGAATCGGGACATCTTTGCATGGTCCCCCAAGGACATGCCGGGTGTTCCAAAGGAATTCGCCGAGCACAAGCTACACGTCCGAGAAGGTGCAAAACCAGTCAAACAGCCCCTCCGCCGACTGTCGGAAGAGAAGAGAAGGATTGTAGGGGAAGAGATAGCCCGGCTCCTGGCAGCCGGCTTCATCATGGAGGTTTTCTTCCTAGAATGGCTTGCCAACCCAGTCCTCGTACTGATGAAGAATAACAAGTGGCGCATGTGTATAGACTACACAAGCCTCAATAAGGCCTGCCCCAAAGATCCCTTCGCCCTACCAAGAATTGACCAAGTGATAGACTCCACAGCCGGATGCGAGCTATTGAGCTTCTTGGATGCTTACTCGGGCTTCCACCAGATAAAGTTGGATCCAGCCGACCGCCTGAAGACCGCCTTCGTCACACCATTCGGAGCTTTCTGCTACCTGACTATGACATTCAGCTTGAGAAATGTCGGCGCCACTTTTCAGCGTTGCATGCAGAAATGCCTCCTCAAGCAGCTCGGCAGAAATGCCCATGTCTATGTAGACGATATTGTGGTGAAGACGGAGAAGCGCGGCACTTTGCTGGAAGACCTCAGAGAGACATTTGAATTGCGCCGGTTTCAGATCATGCTCAACCCCGAGAAATGTGTGTTCGGTGTACCAGCCGGCCAGCTTCTAGGCTTCCTGGTCTCCGAACGCGGCATCGAGTGCAACCCAGTGAAAATCAAGGCCATAGAGAGAATGGAGATTCCCACAAAGTTACGAGACGTCCAGAAGTTCACCGGATGCCTGGCTTCCCTGAACCGCTTCATCAGTCGGCTTGGAGAAAAGGCTCTCCCCCTCTACCGACTCATGAAGAAGTCCACTCACTTCGAGTGGAACGACCAAGCAGGCCAAGCTTTCCATGAGCTAAAGAAGATACTGACCACGCCGCATGTCTTGGCGGCACCAACTGAGAAAGAGCCCATGCTCCTTTACATTGCCGCCACTAGCCGGGTGGTCAGCATAGTTATCGTGGTCCAGCGCCTAGAAGAAGGCCAAGCTCAGCCAGTCCAGAGGCCGTTATACTATTTAAGTGAAGTATTGTCCGCCTCAAAACAGAACTACCCACACTACCAGAAGATGTGCTATGGTGTGTACTTCGCCGCCAAGAAGCTCAACCCTACTTTCAAGAGCACCCCATCACGGTCGTATGTACTGCCACGCTCGCCGAGATCATAGGCAGCCGGGATGCATCCGGCCGGGTGGCAAAATGGGCCATTGAGCTGGCTCCCTACATGATCTTCTACCAGCCTCGCACCGCCATCAAGTCTCAAGTGTTGGCTGACTTCCTCGTCGACGGGGCCGAAACCCAGTACCTGCCACCAGCCCCCGACTCCACTCATTGGCGGATGCACTTTGATGGGTCCAAGATGCGCACCGGCTTGGGAGCCGGCATCATCCTCACCTCTCCCAAGGGCGACAGGCTCAAGTACACATTGCAAATTCATTTTGCCGCCTCCAACAATGTGGCCGAGTACGAGGAGCTCATACATGGGCTCCGGCTAGCCAAAGAGCTCGGCATCCGCCGGATCCTATGCTATGGCGACTCGGACTTGGTGGTCCAACAGTCATCTGGCGACTGGGACGCCAAGGACGCGAACATGGCGAGCTACCGCTTTGTCGTGCAGCAAATTAGTGGATATTTCGAAGGATGTGAGTTCCTCCACATGCCGCGGGCCGACAACGAGCAAGCAGATGCCCTGGCACGGATAGGGATGTCAATGGGGCCCCATACCCGCCAAACCCATGGGGATTTCATCTATTAGGGGGTGGGGATGGGCGAAAAACATCCCCATGGGGATATTTACCAAACTAATTTATTCCCCGTAGGGTACAATGGGGATGGGGACGATATCCTATTGCCCAGACCCAATACCCATCAGGGACCTGGTTAGTAACTACGACACTGCGGTCAACCTTAAAATATTCACAAACAAACTTGCGAAAACAAAAAAAGCTCTGGAAAAAACCTTAAACCTATCTCACGTCCTCATCTTAGCTGCCACCATGACCAAGAAGTCAGTACGACCTAGATATGCATTAGCAGGACAAGGACAATACCATTTATGTATGTTGATTATAGGGTGTCATTTTATGTATATGAGTATTTGTTTATGTGGATGGGGACCCTAATGGGGCCCCGTTGCCTAGTGGGGCATGGGTATGGGGAAATTTCATCCCCAGTCATGTAAATGGGGATGGGGATGGGATGATAGGGAATAGATGGGGATGGGGATGTTGTAGGTATCCCCATAGGGGATTGTCCCCATTGCCATCCCTAGGCACGGATAGGCTCTACCCGGCAAGCTATACCAGCCGGCGTCTCCATTCGCCGCCTCCTCAAGCCATCCATCAAGCCATCTCCAGAATCTGACTCCATCTTCGTGCCGCCTGACCCCGACGTAGTCGGATCCGACTTGGGGAACCAGGCAGGCGGCTCGGGGACTTCGATAGGCGGCCCGGGGACTGCCATAGTCGAACCCGGACTAGGAACTTCGGAACTCGGCCCGGGGACTACTGTAGTCGGCCCGGGGACTACATCAACACAGCAGGCGGTGGCCGACTCCAACTCTTCACCACCCAGCCCACCCACCCTGGTCACAGCAGTAGTTCTGACAATAGAAGAAGTCACAGCTCCATCATGGGCCCAGCCCATCCTCAATTTCTTGGTAAATAGAGAGTTGCCAACTGACGAGATCTCGGCAAGACAAGTTCAACGCCGAGCCGGAGTATACACAATAGTAAACCAAGAGCTCGTTAGGCGCAGCGTCACTGGAGTCTTCCAGCGCTGCGTCGAGCCAGAGAAGGGCATAGCAATCCTCAGGGATATCCACCAAGGTGAATGCGGCCACCACGTGGCCTCAAGATCACTCGTCGCCAAAGCTTTCCGCCACGGATTCTTCTGGCCGACTGCTTTAGACGATGACAAAGAGCTAGTCAAACACTGCAAAGGGTGCCAAGTTTTCAGTTCCAAGCAACACCTGCCAGCTTCTGCACTCAAGACCATCCCCCTCACCTGGCCTTTCGCCGTCTGGGGGCTGGACATGGTGGGCCCATTCAAAACAGCTCGCGGCGGCATGACACATCTGCTCGTCGCTGTGGACAAATTTACCAAATGGATTGAAGCAAAGCCGATCAAGAAGCTGAATGGGATGACTGCCGTGACGTTCATCGCAGATATCACGACCCGGTACGGCATACCACACAGCATCATCACCGACAATGGCACAAATTTTGCCAAGGGAGCACTGGCACGTTTCTGCGCAACACAAGGCATCCGGCTGGACCTAGCGTCCGTCGCCCACCCGCAGTCAAACGGCCAGGTCGAGCGAGCAAACGGTCTCATCCTCTCCGGCATCAAGCCCCGACTGGTCGTGCCATTGGAGCGTTCGGCCGGCTGTTGGCTCGACGAGCTGCCGGCCGTCCTCTGGAGTTTGCGCACTACCTCGAACAAGTCAACCGGCTTCACCCCCTTCTTCCTTGTATACGGTGTTGAGGCTGTCATCCCAATTGACATCGAGTTCGACTCACCTCGGGTTACCATGTACACGGAGGTGGAGGCCAAGGAAGCGCGAGAAGACGGCGTCGACCTGCTGGAAGAAGGCCGCCTGTTAGCCCTCAGCCGGTCAGCCATCTACCAGCAGGGTCTTCGCTGCTACCACAACCGGAAGGTCAAGCCAAGATCTTTCCAAGAGGGCGATCTTGTGCTCCGGCTGATCCAGCGAACAGCCGGCCAGCACAAGCTCTCGGCCCCTTGGGAGGGCCCCTTCGTCATCAGCAGAGCTTTGGGCAACGACTCCTACTACCTAATCAACGCGCAGAAGCCAAAGGCACGAAAGAGAGATGATTCGGGCAAGGAGTCAGAACGACCATGGAACGCCAATCTCCTCCGAAGATTTTACAGTTAAAAAGCAGTATGTACCACGCTACCTTTTGTACTAAGTACGAGACAAAGGGTTCCCCTAGGAGCACCCGGGGACTACCCTCTTTTATCTTTGAAAGATGAATATCACGCCTATGATTATGCTACTACATTTGTCTTTTCGTCCGACACCGGGTTCGACCAGTCGGCCCGGGGACTCGCCGCCTTAAGTTATATTTAAGTTCCGCCTGCGGTCAAACAAGTGGTGTGCCGGCACCCAAGCCCCCTCTTGCCAAAAGTCGCAGCTCGAAGAATTGACTGTCCGCCTGGCAAGAGCCAAAGGCAGGAAAGGGTGCCCACATAAAAATGGCTAAGGACCAACGAACTTATATAACACAAGCCGGCCTCCCGTCTCGCCAGCCGGCTACCAGAGAAGCCGGCTGGCCGGCTTCCCGTTCACCTTGCTACAATCTAAGAAAGCTCCAGTACTTGCCTTCCCAAAAGAAAAACGGTCAAGTCCTTCTCCAGCCACAGACTGCAGAGCAGCTGTCCGGCTGGGAAGGCGGAGACCACGGGAAGGCGGCAAAGGAAAAAGCCCAAAAGATGAAAAGCAAACATGAAAGAAAGCCAAACACATGCATGATTATATTTACACAAAAGACCTTCGAAAGGCCAGCATTCAACATAGTTTGAATACACCCCCAGTGGGTGGAACTGCGCAAATTTAATAAAAGTTGTTCAAAGAGTAACGAGCAGGAAAAGCAAGGACAACGGATCAGGCCAAGGGAACGACAGGCGAGTCGGGCAGGTCGGTGGAGACGGCAGTGCTGGCTGGAGGAGTGGCCAGCTGGCGAATCTCGGCATGATCACCACCTCCCGCAGACAGCGCGCTTGCGCGCGCCTCGTTGCTGGAGGCACGATCAGGCTGAGGCTGGCTGGTCGCTTCGCTGTCTGGCACGATGTCTTCACCACCTTCTCCCTCTTCCTCTTTGCCCTTGTCGCTGGAAGCAATCTCCTCCGCTGAGTCCTCACCCTCTGCCGGCTTCAGCCCGAACCACTCCTCTGGCTGAGCAACGCCGTCATCGTTCACCTCAGGGGCAAAGGCACTGGTGTCGGTGCACTCGGCGATCGTCGAGGCGCGCTGGGCGATAGCCGGCCACACCGCCTCCAGCTCCTCGTCGGCCTCCAGCCGCCAGGTGCGCAGCTGATCCAAGTTCAGCCCAGGATACCAAGCTCGGACGAACTCCAGCGCCCGCCCAACGCCGAGTCGGGCCGCCGATGCCTTCCAAGCCTCGAAGCGGCCAACCGCAACCTCCAGCCAGTCGGCAGTCCGACTTGGGGTGCGGGGAACTGCCTCGCCGGGCCAGAGGGCGGCCAGCACTTGCACCCCGGCGCGCTGAAGACGGCAGAGCATGCGGTGAGCCGGCTGCAAGTGGGCTTGAATCACCAAGAGCTGATCCTCAAGAGATCGGCCCGCATCCGGCGTGATCTCAACCCCCCCCCCCCCCCTGCCGTCGCGCGTCGCGGTAGGCCTCAATTGCTTGGGTAGCGGCAACGGAGTAACCAGGAAAGTAATCTGCGTGAAGAAGAGAGCAGTAGCTCAAAATCAAAAGATAGACCGGATGGCAGGAGGCAGGCAAAGAAACAAAGAAGGAGGCCTACCATCAATCATATCTTCAACCCGGCTGTAGCCTTGACTCAGCGCCTGCCTCTCCTCGGCCCAGCTCGCCGCCTCGGTCTCATACTCGGCTTTAAGGGCGGCCTCACCGTCCTGCACCGACTTCAGGGCCGCCTTGTGGCTCTCCTCCTGGTCGTCCAGCTTCTTGGCCAGGCTATCACGCTCCTGAGTCAAGGCGTTGCACTCATTTTCCTTGGCACGAAGGGCGGACTGGGCCCCACCTAGCTGCTCCCTCAAGTCGGCATTGGCCCCTGCGGATACGAAGAAGAAGGAAAAAGCAATGAGAAAGAAGTCGTCAGGAAAAGATCCAACCCGACTGCCCAGCAGTCGGCCCGAATCTCGGGGACTACACCCAGTAGGTGCGCTGACGCGCCCCCACTTGAGAATAGAAGATGAAGCACTTACTCCGGCTCTCAGTCAGATCAGTGGCTTTCTGACTCAACTCCTGGGCCTGGGAGTTGAAAGCAGCCGCGCGGGAGTTGTGATACTCTTGCAGAGAAGACATGAGATGCAAGTAAGAACAAGACGGCAACCAAAGTCTACGAAGAAGTTCCAAGCCGCCTGCTCAGCAGCCGACTCGGAACTCGGGGACTACACCCAGTGGGTGCGCTGATGCGCCCCCACGGAAGAAATCAGAAGCAATCAACAACGCGCAGGAGGACTCACCCGAATAGCCGTTCGCGTCGCGAGGAACTCTTGGGTGTACTGCTTCAGCGCGGTGCCCTGGGCCTGAAGCCGGTTCCGGATGTCCTGCGCCGCCATGTTCAGCACGGTCGTTCCACCGCCTCGCGTCCACCCGGACGAGCTATCGCTGGCCGCCTCCGGGTCCTGGGCCGATGTACCGACGCCCGGTGTCTTTTGCGGCCCCGGCACTGAAGTCGCCCTCTCGCGCGCCGACGAGACGGCAATGAAACCACAAGATCCGCCCCCACGGTCGGCTCGCCCCCAGCCGGCTGCACAGCCGGCACCTCAGGCCGGCTCCCTTGAGCCATTTCGGTTGGCGGCGATGGCACCGCCTCCCTCTCCATCATCGTCTGGCGACGGTCGGCCTCCTCCGACGGAGGCACGGGGATATCGGGGGCCGTGGCGCGAAGGGGGATGACGAGCTGTGGAGGCTGGTTCTGCAGGGCCTCTGCCTCTGTCTCCTCGATCGTGCCTCCGCTTGGGCCTTGGTGGCCGCATCGGCCCGCGCCTCCGCCGACTTCTCCCTCACCTCCCAAACCGCCCTCTGCTCCTCCACCTCCCGCTCCTCCCATGCCTCCCGCAAGTTCCGCTCCGTCGCCTCTAAGAGGTCGGCGCGGGGATCCACACGGCGGGAGCTCGAAGACCCTCCCGCGGTTCCAATTATGGAGGCGGCAGAGCCCCGCTCCAGAGAAAGCGGGGCCCTGTTCGATAAGTTAAGAGGAGGGCTTAGAAGAATTTCAACACAGAGAAAAAAGAGAGACGTAAGAGAAACAACACTTACGCCGAAACCGCCTGTGGCTGCTTCACCACCTTGCGGAAGCAAGCCGCCTTCGCGGCCGCTTCGTCCCGCTTGCTCGCCGCCGCGGTGCCCTTGGGTTTCTTCGGCCGACTGCCGAAGTGGGTTGACACGGCCTCGCGTTTCTGTGCGCTGCCACGGGCAGCCGGCGCAGCAGATGGGCCTGCGCCTTGATGATCGAGCACCAGCTAGCGGCACGGAACGACTTCGACCTTGTCATCGTCCGCCCAGTCCTCGAGGGCGGCCCCGAGCCCCGCGCCGCCTTCCCCTACGACGGCGTCTTCCATGGCGGCCGCCCCCAGATCCGGGTCGTCAACATCGTCCACCGTGAGGATGGGAAGGAGCTGGCGCTCCACCCCCGCAGCCCCGGTTGCCGGCGGAAGAAGGGGGTTCTGCTGAAAACAAGCCGACTAATCAGGAGTCGGTCATCGTGAACCCGGCAGCGAGAAAAAAAGAAAAGAAGGGAAACTTACCACAGGCGGAGGGTTGGCGCGAGAATACGGTTCCTTGTCGTACCGCCACTCCTCGACGAGCTTGCAGTTGGAAATGTAGTTAACCATATAGGACACCTCGACATGCGGCATATCCCTGGTGCTTAGTCGGCATGGGTTGAAGCGGCCGCTCATATGACAAATCATGTGAGGCCGGCCCTGGAGCGGGAGCACTCGGCGCTCCACGAAGGCAGCCACCAAGTCGGCCCCGGTTAGGCCCTCCGACTGGATCATCACCCGGAGCCGGGCAACGGCGGCGGCCCCGGCCTGAGACAGCGACCTGGCCCGATAGCCCCATGAGGGTTGCCTCCCAGCCGGCGGACCGGCTATGTAAGTCGGCAAGTTGATGAAGTCGCCTTGCGGGGCAACATTCTTCACGTAGAAGTAAGACTTTTGCCAGAGCTTCACCGACTGGATTAGCGAGATGGACGGGAACGGATTGTTCTCGCTCGTCCGCCTCATGGCGATGAAGGCTCCGCATGGGGCGGGCACACCCGCAACAACGGTGCCCAGCTTGCACTGGAAGAATTCTCCCCAGAGCTCGAGAGTGGGGAGAACGCCCAGAAAGCCCTCACATAGGGTGACGAAGGCCGACAGCAGCATCACCGCGTTTTGAGTGAGGTGATGCGGCTGGAGGCGGTAAAATTCAAGGAAGGACCGGAAGAACCCGCTCGTCGGCAGGCCAAAGCCACGCAAGCAGTGCGAGCGGAAGATTACCCGCTCGTCCTCCTCCGGTGCCGGCGAGATCTCCCTCGCCGACACGAGACGGACCCGCACGTAGCTTGCGCCCGGCAGCCGCCGCGTCCGGCGGAGGAAGTCGACATGGTCATCATGGACGTTGGAGCCGTCCCAAGAACTCGACAACGCCATGGGGACGATGCGGCGGTGAGCAAGGTACGGCGGCGAAGAGGTACGCAGCCCTGCTACGATGGAACGACGGCGAGCCAAGAAGATTGGCGGAAGAGCCGGGCGGCGGCAGGAGGCTGCGGCGATGAAGAAGAAGAAGAAGCAAGGGGTGCAGCGAGGGCGAGCGTGCGAGCGTCTGCCGCTCCCCCTCCTCCCCCCTACTTATAGCCTCGTACGGCGAAGCCGAGGAGGCGAGGCGTGGGGAATGTGGGATTAACTGCGCCCACTCCCCCACGTCCCGCGATTATTGCGCCTTTACGGCGTGCAGTAACCGCCGCTGGAAGGTGTGCGGTCCGTCCGGCCACAGAGGATCCGCACATGGGCCGAGGCCCGATGGTGGCGGGCCCCGGACTGTGGCGACGTCCCGTCGCGCGCGTGGGCTGGCAGGCCCTTCCAGCCAGAAGATGCCACGTGGCGCGTAGGCGGCGAGCGGTCATCTCGCAACCTAGCCCGCGCAAAAGCCTGGTTCCCGCCTTCCAACTACGAAACCACCGGAAGACGGCGCACCAAATTAAAGTCGGCTCCCAGCTGCCGGCTCCTCATGATAGGAAGCTGATTGAGCTTCTCGTCTTTTTCAAGCCTCGGAGCCCAACTAGCTTCGGGGACTATTGTCGGAGTAAATGACCACGGGTAGCCCAACCGGTTCCCCCTGGCACGTCAGAAAAATTACAAGCCATTCCAGCCTTCAAGACCCAAGGCGTGGGGCCGCCTTCCTCCAGCCGGCTACCTCTCAGGCCGGCTGGATGAACGCGGCCCGGCCCCAAAATCTCTCAAAGGAAACCACGAGAGGGCCGACTCCAAGAAGCCGGACACGAGAGGGCCGACTCCCAAGAAGCCAGCCCCCAACAGGCGGCCAAGATCGTGCCCTCAAAATCTGCACCCACGTAACGGCGATAAGACGGGACGTGGCTACAGTGAAGCCTGCCACCCCTGAATCCCGGGCAACGCATGGCCACAGTGCATCGTACGGGACGGCCATCACCCATCCGGTGCAGCACTGTTGCCATGTTGACCATGACGTCACCCACGGCAAGCTGTCAGTACGACCCGAGGGCGGCGGGCCCCAACCGACAAGAAGACACCCGAAGGCGGCCAGGCCTCCCATAGTCGGCCTGGGGTGTATCCGACTACCAGTAGTCGGCTGGCCCCTTCCCTTGAGGTACGCGCCTCATTAAGAAGACAAGACGGGGTATGACTACAGTGATATGCCGCCCAGCGGCGGCGCTGAGGCCATGCTTACCACGACGGAACCCACGTCACCAGAGGTAGGGCAACAGTAACCAGCCCCCGACAAGACCCCCAAGCGGTGGGGCCGGCCTGTCGACCAGAAGGCCGGCAGTCGGCGGGCCCACCTGTCGGCGGGCCCCAACGACCGGCGGAGAAGCCGGCAAGCATAGACACAGACAACTAGGGCCCATGCCTAGCTGAATTACCATTGTACCCCTGGGGGGTAGGCCTATATAAACCCCCCAGGGCGCCCATGCAAGGGAGATATTTTTCTTTAGGAGTTTTTAGACAACGTAGCGAGGGAGGAAGAAACCTAGCCTTGTCCTTCTTCTTCCTCCCCACGAACAGCTCAAGGAGCCTCTTGTAGCTACTTGTTGATCTAGTGACCATGCGGAGACCCCGCAGAGCAGCAATAGGGGTGTTATCTCCACGGAGAGCCCCAAAGCTGGGTAAGATTCGCCGGCGTGCATGTCTTCGCTTTATCCCGTTTCCAGGCACCGGCGACGTTTTATTGGCTCCCACAATGATAAGCCACCCGTTGGCATATGTCGCACCAACCACCCGACACAACTTCAATACCTCTTTCGGAAACTCTGTGCCCCAAAACAATACCTTCATTAACCATAAAGTGACACTTTTCCCAATTCAAGACAAGATTAGTTTCTTCACATCTCTGCAAAACTCGATCAAGATTGCTCAAGCAATCATCAAAAGAGGAACCATATACGGAAAAGTCGTCCATGAAAACCTCGCAAATCTTTTCACAAAAGTCAAAGAATATAGCCATCATGCATCTTTGAAAGGTAGCAGGTGCATTACATAGACCAAAAGTCATACGTCTATAAGCAAAAGTACCAAAAGGGCATGTAAAAGTAGTCTTTGATTGATCTCTAGCCGACACAGGTATTTGAGAGAAACCAGAATAACCATATAGAAAGCAGTAATGTGTGTGTTTGCATAATCTTTCTAGCATTTGATCAATAAAAGGCAAGCGGTAATGATCTTTCTTAGTAGCTTTATTTAATTTACGGAAATCAATTACCATCCTATAACCTGTAATAATTCTTTGTGGAATCAATTCATCTTTATCATTTGGAACAACAGTAATACCTCCCTTCTTAGGGACACAATGGACAGGACTTACCCACTGGCTATCAGCAACGGGATAAATTATACCTGCCTCAAGAAGCTTGAGTATTTCTTTTCTTACAACTTCTTTCATTTTAGGATTCAGACGTCGTTGAGGATCACGAACTGGTTTGGCATCTGCTTCAAAATTTATTTTATGTTGACATAGAGTGGGACTAATGCCCTTAATATCATCAAGAGTGTATCCAATAGCAGCACGATGCTTCTTCAGAGTTTTCAATAATCTTTCTTCTTCATGCTCTGAAAGGTTAGCACTAATAATAACAGGATATATCTTCTTTTCATCAAGATAAGCATATTTAAGATTATCAGGCAATGGTTTAAGCTCAAACACGGGATCACCCTTGGGTGGAGGGGGATCCCCTAAAATTTCAACAGGCAAATTGTGTTGCATAATAGGTTCCTGTTTAAAGAATACTTCATCTATTTCCCTTCTTTCATTCATGAACATGTCATTTTCATGGTCTAGCAAATATTGTTCTAAAGGATCACTAGGAGGTACGGCAATAGAAGCAAGACCAATATTTTCATCCTTACTAGGTAATTCTTCCTCACGGTGTTGTTTACTAAATTTAGATAAATTAAACTCATGAACCATATCATCCAAGCCAATAGTAACAACATTCTTTTCGCAATCTATCTTAGCATTAACAGTGTTCAAGAAGGGTCTACCAAATATAATGGGACAAAAGCTATCTTGTGGAGAAGTAAGAACAAGAAAATCAGCGGGATATTTAGTTTTCCCACACAAGACTTCAACATCTCTAACAATCCCAATTGGTGAAATAGTATCTCTATTGGCAAGTTTAATTGTGACATCAATTCCTTCTAACTCAGTAGGTGCAATTTCATTCTTAATTTCTTCATATAAAGTATGCGGTATAACACTAGCACTCGCACCCATATCACATAAGCCATGATAACAATGATCTCCTATTTTAACAGAAATAACAGGCACGCCTACCACAGGTCTATGTTTATCTTTATCACAAGGCTTAGCAATTCTAGCAGTTTCACCTTCGAACTAAATAACATGCCCATCAATATTATCAGACAAGAGATCTTTAATAATAGCAATATTAGGTTCTACTTTAACTTGCTCAGGGGATACATAAGTTCTGATATTGCTTTTACGAACAACAGTTGAAGCTTTAGCATGATCCTTTACTCTAACAGGGAAAGGTGGTTTCTCAACATAAGAATAAGAACAATAGGATCATTATAAGTGACAGTCTTTTCTTCAACTTTAATAGGTGCAGCTACTTTTACTTCTATAGGAGGATGATATTTAAACCACTTCTCCTTAGGGAGATCAACATAAGTAGCAAAATATTCACAGAAAGAAGCTACTATCTCAGAGTCAAGTCCATATTTAGTGCTAAACTTACGGAAAACATCGGTATCCATAAAAGATTTAACACAATCAAACTTAGGTGTCATACCTGACTCCTTACCTTCGTCGAGGTCCCAATCTTCAGAGTTGCGTTTATCCAATAAGTTCCATCTGAATTCAATAGTCTTCATCATAAAAGAGCCAGCACAACAAGTATCGAGCATGGTGCGATTGTTTTCAGAAAGCCGAGCATAAAAACTTTGCATAATTATTTCTCTCAGGAGCTCATGATTGGGGCATGAATATAACATTGATTTAAGCCTCCCCCAAGCTTGAGCGATGCTTTCTCCTTCACGAGGCCAGAAATTATATATATAATTGCGATCACGATGAACAAGATGCATAGGGTAATACTTTTGATGAAATTCCAATTTCAATCTTTTATAGTCCCACGATCTCGTATCACATAGCCTATACCATATCAATGCGTCTTCCTTCAAAGATAAAGGGAAGACCTTCTTTGTAGCAACATCATCAGGTACACCTGCAAGCTTAAATAATCCACAAACTTCATCCACATATAATAAGTGCTCATCAGGATGCTTTGTTCCATCTCCTGTAAAAGGATTAGCTAGCAGTTTTTCCATCATACCCGAAGGAAATACAAAAGGAGTTTCATTCAATAGGTTCAGTAGGTTGAGGAGCAACTCTTTGCTCTACTGGACGGGGTGAAGATCCCCGAACAAGCCCCTCAGAGAATTAATTTCCATAGTAACAAGTGACAGTAAATTTCAGCACACTATATAAATTTTTTTCTTACCAAATTCCACCTACCAAAGGCGCTTCACTCCCCGGCAATGGCGCCAAAAAAGAGTCTTGATGACCCAAAAGTATAGGGGATCTATCATAGTCCTTTCGATAAGTAAGAGTGTCGAACCCAACGAGGAGCAGAAGGAAATGATAAGCGATTTTCAGCAAGGTATTCTCTGCAAGTACTGAAATAAGTGGTAACAGATAGTTTTGTGACAAGATAAATTGTAACGAGCAACAAGTAACAAAAGTAAATAAGGTGAAGCAAGATGGCCCAATCCTTTTTGTAGCAAAGGACAAGCCGGAACAAACTCTTATAATAGGAAAAGCGCTCCCGAGGACACATGGGAATATCGTCAAGCTAGTTTTCATCACGTTCATATGATTCGCGTTCGGTACTTTGATAATTTGATATGTGGGTGGACCAGTGCTCGGGTGCTGTTCTTACTTGAACAAGCATCCCACTTATGATTAACCTCTATTGCAAGCATCCGCAACTACAACAAAAGTATTAAGGTAAACCTAACCATAGCATGGAACATATGGATCCAAATCAGCCCCTTACGAAGCAACGCATAAACTAGGGTTTAAGCTTCTGTCACTCTAGCAACCCATCATCTACTCATTACTTCCCAATGCCTTCCTCTAGGCCCAAATAATGGTGAAGTGTTATGTAGTCGACGTTCACATAACACCACTAGAGTCTAGACAACATACATCTTATCAAAATATCAAACGAATACCAAATTCACATGACCACTAATAGCAAGACTTCTCCCTTGTCCTCAGGAACGAACGTAATTACTCACAAAGCATATTCATGTTCATAACAGAGGGGTAATAATATGCATAAAGGATCTGAACATATGATCTTCCACCAAATAAACCAACTAGCATCAACTACAAGGAGTAATCAACACTACTAGCAACCTACTAGCACCAATCCCGGACTTTGAGACAAGAATTGGATACAAGAGATGAACTAGGGTTTGGAGATGAGATGGTGCTGGTGAAGATGTTGGTGGAGATTTCCCTCTCCCGATGAGAGGAGCGTTGGTGATGACGATGGTGATGATTTCCCCCTCCCGGAGGGAAGTATCCCCGGCAGAACAGCTCTGCCGGAGCTCTAGACTGGTTCCGCCTCGGTTCCGCCTCGTGGCGGCGGAGTCTCGTCCCAAAAGGTTGCTTCTTTTTTTTCTCATCAAAAGACTTCATATAGCAGAAGATGGACACTGGAGCCCCACCAGGGGGCCCACGAGGTAGGGGGCGCGCCCTAGTAGGGGGGGCGCCCCCCACCCTCGTGAGCAGGGTGTAGGCCCCCTGGACTTCATCTTTGGCGAGGATTTTTCTTTATTTATTTTAAGATATTCCGTGGAGTTTCAGGACTTTTGGAGTTGCACAGAATAGGTCTCTAATATTTGCTCCTTTTCCAGCCCAGAATTCCAGCTGCCGGCATTCTCCCTCTTTATGTAAACCTTGTAAAATAAGAGGGAATAGCCATAAGTATTGTGACATAACGTGAAATAACAGACCATAATGCAATAAATATCGATATAAAAGCATGATGCAAAATGGACGTATCAGTCCGCCACCCAGGATCAAAGGGATCATACGATATTTCATGCCTAGAAACTTTCGTGTGCAACCACAAGCCATTATGGGCTCTGGCATAGTTGAGTAAGTTATGTGACCTCTTTCAGTGGTAGACTAGCTGATGTAGGGAAAAGTAGGTGTACCGGTCTACCCAGAGTAAAGAGTAAATACTTCAGAAAGGCTATGTCTTGATCTTCCGATCATGGAGGTGGTCGAGTCTTGTGGGGAAAAGTGCGCAAACCTCTGTAGAGTGTACAAACTAATCATGATTAGTCGTGTCCCCAGTTATGGACAACTTTGGGTATTTCGAAGTGATTATTGGTTGATCTCATCATGTTACTTAATTAATGTATTGGGTTATTAATAATTTGGGAATTTTGGGATTGAGTTGGAGGAACCTTCTCAATAATGGCATAAACTTGGTAGTAAAATAAAAATTTATTCCTTTGTTGTAGGGAACAATTAGCTTTATGAAAAATTAAACCTAGAGCCTCCACCAGTCAAATATGCATATAGAGATAGACATTTTCATCATCATTTTCATCATTTTCACCCTGAACCAAAGACAACACTACGAAGACTTTCCCTGTTGTCTAGCCCTTATGGAACTTGTGAGACTATTGAAGCGGCCGATAGCTGAGATCAAGGTGTGTCAGAGGAATACCAGAACATGGACCGTCAAAACTCAATTTTTTGGTCATCAAGAAAACCCAAAGATAGGAGATATCAGCTATGGAGTGATAGCTCATGGCAGAGACATGGGCATAAACATGGCTATCCATGATGCTATCGCTCGCTTGTGCTATCGTCACCGTGCTGAGTTAAGCATGCATTTCTTTGGAAGGATTGGGTGGCAGAAAGCTAATGGAGCACCTATCGCCTTGACGAACGAGCAAAAGATGAAGTTTTCACGTCAGCCGGTGTATCACTAGGATCTGGAGTATTACATCAAGAATTTTCTGATGGACCTTCTGGAAGCCTTATTCAAAAAGGAAGCATTTCGTAAAGAGCTCAGAACCCAAAAGCTGAAAGTAGCCAAGATGGAGGAGCAAAACCTCAAGATACCGAAGATTCGTCAGGAACTGAAGGACAGTAGGACCATGGTTCACGCCAAGGATGTTGAAATCCAGAAGCTTCGAACGCAATAAGGACGTCACAAGAGACTTCACATCAATAGAGATGATCTGGCAGAAGAACTTGAGAAGATCAAGTGCGATCGGAAGAAGCCAGCGGAGACATGAACCAGGACATGAAGAAGCTAGTCTAGCTATAGCCCACCATGAGCGAATAAAGATAAATGTTTTGTGATTAGAGTATCTGACCATACCAACATATTTGGGCGGTAGTTCTATAGGATTGACTGAACTGAATGAATGTGTGGAGTTACTCCATATTTTAGCTATTGTGTCTTTTGTTGGTATGGGTACCTTTTCCCCTCTCTCTCTCTCCAATCTTATCTCGACCTTACCCAAAACCCTTGGACCCAATAGATGACGAATGGAGATGAACTCACATTTTCTGGATCAATGACTCAATTGGAGACGGACAAATGGATTCAGAACATGGAAGATCACATGAGGAATAACACTATAGCCGGAAAGGATATGGCCCAACATGTTCTTTAGTACTTTGAAAAAAGTGTCGCTACTTGGTTGAGTATGTATCAAGTTATCAATGGATGGCAAGGAGAAATCACTTGGGAAGAATTTAAGTTGACTCTCCTAAGGTCTCGTCTTGTGCCCCAAAAACTGAAGCCTTGTGGAAATGAAATGAAGAAACCTTGCATGCAAGCTTTGTGGAGAAATAGGACACAACCATAAAGAACACAAGGATGGATTCCCTCACTGCGAAGAAAGTCACCCAACTGAAGAATGCCCAACTAGGCAGATTGTTTGTTTCTTGTGTGAAGGGACTGCCCACTACCCTGCTCAGTGTCACATCTACCCCAAGGTACATCAAATCATTCAGCGGAAGAAAGAAGCCCTCAGGGAAACTTTAGAAAAATCCACGATGAAGGAAGATTTTGAGGACACACCCGAAGAATACCCAATTAAACCCTGCACCAAGTCATGCTATTCATGTGGAGAAGAAGGACACATCTCCCAGAATTGTCCGAAGGAGGATCTAGTAGAATTCCCGACAGAGGCAGTAGATTATGACCCACAGGAGATAGAAGCACTAATTGGTACAGAAAAGTCCATGAAGAGAAACAGAATGTATCCCCATAACAACCCAATTTTTACAAATAAGGACCTGAGTCATATCACATGTTTCAGGTGCAAAGATCTGGGGCACTACTTCAGCGGTTGCCCAAAAAGGAAGCCGAGGACCCAAGGAGGCTATGTAATCACAAGGAAACCTCGAGACTTGTCAGAAGAAAGTTTCCACTATAAAGAAGCAGGGCACTTTGCCAGAGATTGTCCCAATGAGAAGGGAACTTGTGCTAAATAGTTGAGTTTGTAAAAAAATGCACTTGGTAGTGGGAACACTCTTATATTGAGGTGTTAAGTTGAGGCATGTAATGGAAATGCAGGAGATTGTAATAGTTTGAGAATCAATAAAGTTAGCATCATCATTGGTATTGATTTGGATTTTATGAGTTATTACAATATAGGCAATGAGTGAAATCATGATACGTGGAATAAGATTTTATGGGTGGTAGAACCCAACAACGTTACCAAATACATGAGCTAGCGGTTAGCTATGTCAGACTTTGGAATGGACAAATCAATGATTAGTCTGAGTAACTACATCTTAGTTTTGTACCAATAGAAGGAAGGGGGACAATACAATTGGATGGATTTAGGAATGCTAGGAAGCTAGATGTTGGAATAATGATCAGTTGCAACCCGATGATGAGTTCAAGGTTTACAAGTGATGAGATGGGCCATAACACACATGCTCCACGACCTGACAAGAAGCAAGCACATTCTTGCTGAAGGAAAAAACCCTGGAAGAAGTTACGACTTTATCAACAAACGATCTTATAGGAGTTACGCAAAACCTGAGAGATGAAAGAAATGATAGATGTTTGTTTGTCTTGCAGAATCAATGGAGTTATCCGAACATACTTGTTAGTGAATGCCCACCATCACCAAAAAGATACTAATGGACTCGCATGTAAGCAGCCAAGTCAGCATCAACTCGGCCCATATGTTAGAATCGTCTGCCGGTCAGACCTGGCGAACCCACTTTTAGTGATATATTGTCGTCACCAAAAATGGTAGTGACAAGTCGGCCGATCAAAGATGACAATACTAGCCATCACCCACAATGCACCTTCATGACAAACTCATAACCTTCACCTAAACTACAATCTTAGGTGACAGAAAAAGAGGCATTGTTAGGAATTTGTTTTTGTGATGGCGCTTATCTGACGGTCTGGGTGACGGTCGAAAACCATCACTAGCACATTTCTGGTGACCAACATCGGTTTTACGTCACACAAGTGGCACGTCAGAAACAAACATCATTTTGTAGAGAAATCATTCATGCAATAGAAATTAAAAGACCAAACCTTGACAAGGTTTATCTGGATTATGGGAAGGCACGATGAATCGAACATCAGCAATAGTCAATTGAACCTCTAGGACTCAAAAAAAACCCTACTCAAGCATTAGGGATGAGACCACATGCATTTCAGCCTCTGTTGGAAAAGGCAGTGCCTAGGAGGCGCTTAGGCACGCCTAGGCGCTAGGCGATGGCCAAACGCCTCGCCTAGGGCATAAATGGATGTCTAGGCAGTGCAAGCAAGTAATTGTCTACCCAAACGAGGAATCATGCGATATTGCACTAATATGCCAAATGGTCCATATTCCAATGGCAGTAGCTGGCAGTTAACTTATTTATATGCCCTAAATTAATATTGACACACATATAATACTCACAAATACACCCTGATAGTAAAACTATATTACCGCCTAGGGCGCTTAAGCACAGCCTAGGCACTAGGCGAAGGCCAACCACCTCGCTTACGCCTACCGCTTTTTCCAACCTTGATTTCAGCAAATAGACAACACGAAAGGACCAAAGAAATATTTGCAAGATGGAGGGAGTGAAGAAAAGGGCCACAAAAGGAAGAAAATGATATGCTGAAGGGGGCGGGGTAAAGGGAATGACACCATGTTGGCAAGTGAAACGATAAAACCCACCACACGAAGTGGCACATGCGTACATGAACCCAGTAGCAGGGATTAAAAGGAAGGTAGAAGAAGCGTCAGTGCCCATCCATCCGTTCATGTAAAGGAAACCAAGTTCAAATTCGGCACAAAGAATACCAAACATCAAAGAAGGACATTGTCCAACAGAGAAAAGGCACCAGCCGACATAGATATAAATAGCTCGAAGGACCATTGACGAGTGTTGTTTTTACGATCATCACACCATAGTTTAAACCTTTTTATTTCATAAAAACCGAGATACCCACTTTGGTATTGCTACCAATTACTAATGAATGCAAAGTATTTCAAAATCCTCTCTTTATTTTGTTTCCATGTGAAAATGGGCTAAACATGGACCAAATCAAGCATATATATGGAAAGGAGCAAATTGGAGATAAGATAGATCAAGTGGGAGGTGCACCAGAGCGCAAGACGCCGTCTGGTACGAGCACAAGCGCTTGTACCATGCACATCCGGCTCCGAGGGTCCAACCTGACAACTATTATAAAGGGGCCTTTTTGATATTCGCAACAGGGCAACCGCTAGAACCTAATCTCCGCACCAGAAGCCATTCTTCAACCCTAGCCTCCACCATTTCCCATCTCATCTTCATAGCCACCACTATCACCATCACCATCGTCGTAGCAAACCAACTCCAAGTTAGTCATACTTGTAATTTTGTATCGCATCCGACAACCATTGGAAGACATATTATGAATAAAGCATTCATCTTGATGTGTTCTTCAATGATTTCATCTCACAATCCGATCACCGTGTGTGAGTAATTTGATAAGGTCATGGCTTGAGGCATAGCCTTGCAAGCTGATGTATTTGTTTGAGGGATCGATGGAATGAATTTGAACTAACGTCATGTATGTGTGAAATAAAATTACATCGTTGTTGTCCCTTGTCTCTCTTGCGTTCTTTGTCCCTGCAGGTACCCATGATCATGGAGTTCGAGCCGCGAGGAGGATAAAGCAAGGCGAACGTGAAGCGCTATTCTGAACACCAGTGACAAATGGTTTAGTATGGTAGCGTGGATCGGATCTCTAGGGATACATGAGGTGTAGTCATTAAACGCCCATGCTTTTGTCTGCTTTATCCTAGTAATCAAGGTATATAACCCCGTGCCATGGAAAGGTCTACAGTTGGAAAACTGACTCTTGTTGCAGGGCGCATTCCGGTCAAGAAATAATATGGACACATCCCCACTTAGATACGTTGCAAGCACATCTTAACGACTGTCTTCCAGAGCACAAATTAAGACCATATTGATCTCGATCACAAAAATATGGTTATAAGAATCAAGTCATCATACGCATGACCATTTTTATTACAAGTGTTCTTCGTTCCAACTTGATTACGATCTGGTATAAAAACTGGAATTTAATTCTCCCGCAAAAGCTTGATAGAAACCCTTGTCACAAGTGCGCGTCCTCTCGTGGGTTCGATAACTCAGGGTCACTCCTTGGGGAAATAGGTTGGGAACCTTTCTGTTATCCATTATCTATTCATCAAAGGTATTCATCAACCACCCCCGCCTGCCACGGGACCTCTTCGCATACCAGAAGTGAATGCAGGTCTTCGCTCCTCAACCACTTCTAGCATGCTGCAAACATGTCAGATAACCAACCGAAATTAAAACCCAGACATAAACAGACATGCATGACAGAAAGGATAACACTGGGTACTAATGGCTCGATATTTTGTCACTTTTATAAGAGGGCGTTGATATCTTTTTCACAGGGTTTTAGATATTTCTCGCGTCTTTCTAACACTAATCCTTCGAGAAAGAAGAAAACTTGTTGTTACTATTGATGTGTAGGAATGAACATATGGAAGAAAACTAATCAACATCCTATCAAATGAAGTCATTTGGAGCTACTTCCTTTTTGGGCGAAAATTCAACAGAGCAACCAAAGCGTAATATGACTCATGGTCCGAGTGCTCCCGCTCATACCTATGGTCATACCACGGGGTGCCAGCACCACTTCATCAACACTAGCAATGGAGTGCTCGTACCAATGGTTGCACCACCTAGCGCCAACACCAGTTCACAACCATACCAATGGTCCATTGGGTCTGTCTTGTAGTAACCTATGAGCACTTTTTTTGTACTGACCGATCTCAACAAATGTAGCTATTTATTGAACACATTTACTCATCCAGACACATCCAGGCTGGATACATGTATCATATTAATGCACACTATTAATAAAGATTGAGGCATTTGTAACATATATCTCATTAATTATACATTTAGTATATATTTGTGAGGTATTTAGAGTGTATATTAGTCCATTTGTTATGATGTGTATCGAAGCACCAACCCAATTTAGCCAATATTTACTTCTATGTTTATTTTTCACATGTCCAAGTTCCACCTCTGAATTTTAACATTTGCAAGCATATACTCGCCGTACAATATCACAAAGGACTTATCATCGTATAGTGACACAAAAAAAGCTTTTGTCAAAGATTTCTTTTTCTTGTTTTCAATCCCCATTCACATTCAAAGGAATCAAAACCAGAAAAGGACCAAACAAAAACAAAATAGAGGAAGCATGTAATTTGAGGAGAAATATTTATTAATACTCATACATTGATGGATCTTCCACCCCACAACCGGCCACATTCCCTAGGAATTACTCAACATAAACTTAACCTACCACATATCATAAAAGCAGAAGCAGAATCCAGTCAACATAGAGGCCTAGGAACTAAATCAACATTTCTCCTTTGATTACCAGATACGAAACATCCATCTATCGGCCTTGAGATGGGACATGGTAACCTGCAAAAATATTACAAAAAAAAGCATGTCATGCATAGTTCACGACAAGTATTAGGGGTACATAATACATGGCTCAAAATATAACACTTACTGCCACAGTCGGAGCCAGGTTTGAGTGGATTCTTGCAGTAATCAGCAACATACACAACCTTATCCATGCATACCACCTTCTCGATCTCCTTGGTGACCTTGGAGCACATGCATGGTGCATTGACCTTCTGAACCACAGTACAACATGCACTCGATGGAGTTATCTTTGGGCTCGCGGGAAACATCACATATGGTTTGCACTCTCGGATTAGCCCTTTTAGGTCGACGGTACAATCTTCAGCCGTCACAACAAGAACAAAGGCAAGAACCAAGAGCAAACTAAAGTGTTTTGCCATAACTACTACTACTAGTAATCGGTTGGTTACCTCTCTCCTCGATGTTAAATCTAGAGTTGTGTTGTTTTGGTGTGGTTGTCCTCTGTTGGATGCTTGGGTTTATATAGGCGCATGGATGGGAATGAATTCACCCGAGGGAAAATAATTACTTCAATCAAGGTGTAGGTGGTGCTGATTGACAAGTGTCATGACTTATGTTTCTCATGTAGACAGATGTACACACATGCGTTTGTTGCACTGACAAGTGTCAACACTTGGTTCCTATGTAGACACGTGTCTACACTTCTGTTTCTTTGTTGCGTTGCATATATGTTCCAAAATATAATTTATTCTAAGAAATTTCAACCGTCCATTCTGTTTGTCTTATAGTCAACTGTGAGCACTTATGTTTGTTGTACTGACCCATCTCAACAAATGCAGCTATTTAATGAATACATCCATGCACAGCCAGGTTGGATACATGTATGATGTATCATATTAATGCAAACTATGAATACAGACCGAGGCATTTGCAGCATATATTTCACTGATTATATGTTTAGTATATATTTGTGAGATAATTATGAGACAATTTATTATGATGTGTATTGAAGCATCAATCCATTTCAACAAATATTTACCTAAATGATAAGTGACACGTCAGGTGCGTGGCACTCCGGCACTGACATTATTCGATGGCAATTCCAGTCACGCAGAGATGACAAATTTCAGTGACACACGATAAGTTTTCATCAAAAAATAAACTGAAGCACAAAGTTGACATGCTTGCCAACTAAAATTGCAATCCTCGCGTAACTAAACTTACCACAAAAAAACGTTTAAAGTTGGCATGTGCTCGTATCTTACGTGTGGCACTTGCCAGAGTCCAATATTTACTTCTACAGTGGAGTACATATTTGTACTTCTGACTCCTCGGGGCAGTGAGATTAGCGTTTCTCGTTGTGTGTACGCAATGGCAATATTTGGTGTCAGATTCTTCAGGTCTATTCAAGGATTCAAGGGCGACAACTGTGGCTTCAGGGCGCTGGTCTTTAGGGGTATATGCACGCAGACTTCCCGGCTATCATCGACAAGGTAAGGCCGGCTTCGGTATGGGAGCGGCGACATCGGCGCATCGGTGGCTCGTTTTGGCAGCGCAATGGTCGTTGTTCGGCAGTCCATGGACCTCGATGTAATTTTTATTATGTTTCGGTGTTTTGTACTTTCCATGAATCTTTATAATAGATTTGATCCTCTTTGAAAAAACAAACGCCCACAAAATTAACTGTCCTTTAAAGAATCGCAAGTACACGTACATAGCCAACTCTTTTTTTAACTGGCAATCATACATTTGCCGTCAACTTTATTTATACTTATCATAAAGTATCTGGATTTATCTAGGGTATAATCCAGCAAATTATCTCTCAGCGAATATGCAAGTCACAAGCAGTAGTACAATGGTGAAAGCTGAAAATAGCATCTGCGGTCTTCGTGATCATCCAATCAGAAGATATGCTGCATTACACGATCACACCAGGAACGGGGTAGCCTGCAAAACAACAGAAAAAAGTAACCATAATAAAACATACATTGGCATTCCCTTTGTCCAACTTTAAGAAAAAATTTGTTGATCCAACATATGTTTGGAAAATTTGGAAAATGCTCATAACCTGCATATGGTCTAACACTTACTTCCGCAGTTGGAGCCAGGCTGCAAGGGCCTCTTGCAGTATTTGGCGACGAACACAACCTTGTCCATGCAGACGACCTTCTCGACCGCCGGGGTGACCTTGGCGCACAGGCACGGCATGTCCGCCCTCTGGATCACGGCGCAGCAGGCCGGCGACGGCGGTATTTTCGGCTCGGCCGGGAACATGACATAGTTCTGGCAGTTGGCAACCAGGTCCTGCAGGTCGCTGTTGCAGTCGCCAGCGTCGGCCGCCGGCGCAGCCATCGGGGCCATCATCGGCGCCATATCTGCCGGGGCCATCATCGGCGCCGTCATCGGCGCCATATCTTCCGGGGCCATCATCGGCGCCATATCTGCCGCCATCGGGGCCATCATCGGCGCCATATCTGCTGCCACGGCCATGGCGAAGGCGAGCAGAACCAAGCACACAGCAAAGAGTCTTGCCATGGCACGAAGTTTCAGTTCTTATGTATACGTGCGGAGTGCGGTAGCTGTTGCTGTGTAAAAGGTGGGTGGCTGGCTGGCTCTTGTAGGTTCGTGTGTGGGTTTGACATGGAATGGCTGGGTTTATATATGTAGGGATCTTGGTTTGGTAAAGGACGGGTGCTTTGGATTTACACATGGTTTAGTGTTTTTTAATGGCCCAGCTCATGTTCACACATGCCTTGTTTTTGCCAAGCTCAAGCGCACCGTCAATATTTGACAAAACTAAATTGGAGATTACTACATGTTCAAAAAAAAAAATTGGAGATTACTACGGCGCGACGGCCATAACAGCTCGCACGTTAGCCATGACATCATCATCACCTTCAAGCATGCTGCATCACCGCTCGATCGGATGATGCAGGGTAGGGCCGCGCCGTGGCATGTTGCGGTGAACGTCCGCGCTATAGTCGAAACTTTAGTACTCTGTTTCTTCGTAGATGAAGAACGTCCCATGTGCAAGTAAGCATCTTGTACTAAAATCTGTACTTCTCTGAACTGACACTAACTTGCTATTGTGTTTTCTGTGCATGCCGAGCAATGCAGTAACTAAAGCCAAAACGATGCCAGAGCGAGATGACAGCATATCCTGAACATTTACGGGGCGCCTAGTAACACCTTCAGTAAAGTCTTCAGGTGTAGCTTTCCTTTCAATTTTCCTAACACAGAACAAGAAAACTTCACTTGTACTATAGTAAATATGCTGTGCTTATTCCCGCAAAAAAATGCTGTGCTTAGATATCGCACATTGGCTCAGCACACTGCACACTTGATATCTGAACAAAGTGACAAACTTGGCAGCACCACTCTCGATGGCATTTCGATGGCGATCGATTCATGGTTTAATGATTTGTGAATCTGTGACCCCTGCATACGGCGGATGCACCAAGCCATGAATACATAGTTCCCTACACATCACGTCAATCTCAAAAAACTTCTGATATCTAAATCCAATCAGCCAAAATTTCAGGAGTAAGTTTGTGTCTATGGATCGGATGTCTGGTTCTAGTCTTTTTTACTATCCCTTAGGGCATCTTCAATGGCAACCCGCAAATTTCCTCCCGCATCCGTCCGCGGACAGGGGACCGGTACGCGGACACGGATGCGGGAGGACGCCATCCAACTGTAGCATGTATATGTCCGTCAGCAAATTCAATTTCAAATATACGCTGATCCATACAACGCGCCGGATGACATCCCCGATCACAACCAAAAAGAGGTAAATATACTTAGTCTTTACATGCCCGGATCCAAAAGAATATCAGTCCGGCAGTCCGTGCATTTTTGCCCTGCTAGACCGGCAATCCCAGCAAGCTGCTTCCCGATCAAGGAGGTGCCGTCGCCGCCGCGTAGGCAGCCTCCGCGTCCGCCTCCGCCTCTGCCTCCGACGCGTCCTCATCTTCCGCCGCCGCCAACTCATCTTTCTGCCGCTCCAACATCTGGTAGCGGACGAATTGCACGATAATTCTAGCGTCGGCATCCAAAGAGTTAATATTCAAGGTCAACATCTTGGCGTCCTCTACATTGGCGGCGATCTTCACCCTCTTTTCCTCGAGCGCGGCCTTCTTCTCCTCGAGCACCGCCTTCCTCTCTTCGATCATGGTCCTCCTCTCTTCGAGCTTGATCTTCTTCTCCATCGCCTCCATCAACTGCTTGAACCTCTCCATCTTCCTTTCCTCCTTGATGTCCGAGTCCCTGACGAATGCCTCCTCCTTCTTCACCAAGATCTCCTCAAACCTCTCCGTCGGTTTGGCCGCCGCACCTTCTCGCTTCGCCCTCTCCTCCTCCCACTTCTTACCCCGTAGATTTCTTCTAATCTGCTTCGACAGTTCTTGGGTTGGGTCGGTAGGGTCACCGGTTTCTTTCCTCGTTGGCTTGGGCGGCGGTCTTGGCAATGAAAAGGTTCCACTTCGGTTGCCCACTTAACTTCAACCAACAATGCATGACGATGAAGGACTTCTTCTCCAACTTCTTGTACACCACACAAGCACGAGTAGGCTACAAAGTGAAACAATGCATATCCGTCTAGTGAGCAACAAAACAATACATATCCGGCTAGTGATCAACAAAACTAAAGCATATCCAACGAGTGATCAACTTACTTGCTCAGTGATTTGTGCACCGCTAGGCCGCCGTGCGATAAGATGCTTCAAGTGCCCGCAGTACTTGAAGACAACCTCTTGGATGGTGTACCATCGATGGTTGAGGGATTTCCATTCATGGTTGCGGATGACCGTGTTGGAGTAGGGCATGAAATTCTTGTGTTCATGGAACCGTATGTGAATGTTCCTCCAAAAGGTTGTGCCCTTTTGTTCCGTGCCATGGACAGGATCGAGGCCAGTGGCCAACCATGCATCGCACAGCAGCTCGTCCTCCCGCATGTTGAAGCTTTCTCCTCTACCCTTATTGTTCGTATCGCCGGCTGTATCATCCGGATCATCATCGCCGCCGTCGCGCTCCTCCTCCTCCTCCTCCCCACCCCATCGGGCTTACGAAAAGTCTTCTTGGGCTTCGGAGTAATCGACATTTCTGCAAATAAAGTGTTAAGCTCAACTGTTTCACTACTTTTGTATTTTTCTATTAATGAAGATTGCTGCTCGTGAGGAAAACGAGCAATATAATCTGGCAAATACGATTTTCCTGAACGAATAGATCCCCTGTGAGTTACAGGAAGCATCTACAATAACAGTACCTGCAAAAACAATTACGAAACAAATACTCTGCACTTAGCTCCCCAGCAACGGCGCCAGAAAATGCTTTGATGTCTGCAAACCAATCAGGGTAGTGTAGCACTTTCGCACAAGTATCCCAATGAGTAATCATTCCGACGAAGAGCGGAGGAGAGTATTTATAGGTAGTGTTTCTGTCACACACAAGGTGCCTCAGTTTTGTGTGAAATAAATGCTTGGGCTTCTGCAAATATCATTACTGTCCTGACTCCTGAATCACGAATAAAGCAGTTTGACAAGTATAAAAGGAATTGTAGTAAGAACTAATAAAGTAAATAATATGAATAATACTACTGTTGTATTTCCTGCAATGAAGAGATTAGGTGCAGAGAGATTTCAGCTCATGGTAAGAATTTATAAAGTGTGTCGGTGCGACGGTAATACCAGTTACCTTGTATTAAACTCATAGCATTTGATATAAGTGTTATGTAGGCATTTATCACTAGGGTTATGAAACTCCTCCACGAGGGGTTATATATAATTCTTTGGTCATGCTTCTCTGTTGCCACAGAGTGGTCGTTTCCGCAATTAAGGTCCTTAGACCGGAACCAAACATTAAGTTCAATGGATCACCGTTTTCTCATATTGTCTTCGGTCCTCCTAGATATCTCCACCTGTCACATCAAAGGTCACAAAGTTCCTAAACAATATGTGTTACTTGTGTAGGTCTTGAGAACATGTTGTGTGGGCCCTTAAATTGGACAACACGCATAGGGTTCACCACATAATAACAACATACTAGATAAATCATACTACTACCAATGCAAATGATGACATATAGAATAGGCACAATTTAATCTTACCACTTACCTACATCTCCCTATGGCTTACGCGAGAAGGTGCGTCGGCTACAGTCCACAGCCGGCATCTCAAGCACACTAGCTCGCTCCCCAAATATCATTTCACTGTTCAATCATCGCTGGTGAAAGATGGGCACGTGGACCCGCGTCGTGAGGGCAACTTCGGTGGCCCACTCCGGCGAGAGCGCGGCCGCAGCCGCCATGCGCGTGCTAACAAGGTGCATGAACGCGGCCGCAATCTGCGACCGGGCGGCAAAGGCAGCCCAAACGGCCATTGTTGCTTCTCAGGTGGCGGCAGCAACATCTGCCTCGGGGATAGCAACTGGCGAGAGCAGCACAGCAGCTGTCCATTCCGTAGCGGCGGCCTTAGCCCTGATGGAGGCCGCCCACGACCATGTCAAGGCCGCCCACGCCAGCTCCTGGCGGTCACCGCACAAATCAAACGAAGCGTCTCCGACAACGGTCGGCAACCCACGGCCGAAGAGCTGGCAATCGCCGAGAGCGTTCGAGCAGCCGTCCGTTCCTCTGCCGCATACCTTGCGATGACAGAGCCCGTCCAAGCCCAGATCGCGTCCGCCCATGCCCAGCTCATTGCGGCCTTTTCCAAAGAGATGGCGGACGCGGATGGCAAGATGCTTGCCGAGTATGGTGCGATGGATGCCATGGAGTCCCTTCCCAGGAGACCGTCGGGCGTGAGCTGGACATGGAGGCGGCGGCGGAGATCGACAAGCACCAGCCGTAGTAGTACTCTTTGTTTTGTTTAATTAAGAGCATCGGTCTTTAATTTGTTAGAGTAATGTTTAGGTCAGCTAGCTCTGTTTAATTGCTGAACTTGCTTGATTAAGAAGTGTGGGTGTGCTTTAGTCTCCTTCGTGTACCCAAATTATGCAATGACATGGATGACCACTG
Organism: Aegilops umbellulata; assembly: GCA_032464435.1. NCBI lineage: Eukaryota > Viridiplantae > Streptophyta > Magnoliopsida > Poales > Poaceae > Aegilops > Aegilops umbellulata. The sequence goes on along the minus strand of CP136056.1, from coordinate 400,128,506 downwards.
TAACCATGGAAATTTGAACCAAAACTTTTGACGTTCAAACTCATCACACACGGGTTAAGCTATCTGAATCGTTTGTGATGTCCACATATTGTACACAGTTCTGAATAAGGGACCATGTCTGATGACACTTTGCGCGCCAGTTTTTTCGCTGAAGCGATTCCTAATTTTCGGCTTCCGCGGAAATATCTACCTCCCCGCCCCCTCCCCCTTACCAAAAGCCACATTTCCCCTCTTTCCAATTTCCTTTCCAAGTTGAAACCTTCACTCCTTGCTTGCAGCGCCGCCTCCTCGTCAGCGACCCTCCTTCACGCTGCTCGACCTCCTCTATCTAGGTAGGTAATCCACACTCGACCCCCATCCTCCTCCTCCTTCCACATTCCACATGCCCCAACCGCCAACACGAGTGCGACACCTTCGACCCAAATCACCGACCCCTCCCCCAAATAAGCGCCGGCCTAAGCCATGGTGCACGCAGTATAGCCAGGACCTCAAGGAGCATTTGGCGGCGGGGAAGCAAATCGCGGCCGCACGCGCAGATGAGGTCATGACGGCTGCCATTCGTGCCGACCCCCAGATCTTGAAGGAGCACCTTGCCATTTGCTAGCTACGCCGGTTAAGCATGCTTGGTTTACCCATTGCGTGTGCTGCTCCTGCCTTTCCTTCACAAATTCTAGTGAATTGTGCTATCTAATTTTACCATGCAATCTGTTGCTCTAGTGTATATGTTCTATATGTCGTGCAGTGTGGTGCTCACTCATTAACTGTTTTGTTAATTAGTTGTTGTCTTCAGTTAACTGTTTGGTTCAATTCTGCAAATGTGATGTTCAATTCTTCAGGCTGCAATTTTGTATTGTCTTCCATGTGAGAAATAAATCGAATTTATCTTTACAAAATTGTGGGTGCATTCTGTTATTGTATACCATGTGAGGAATAAATTGAATTTGGCTATAGTAAATACATGATAAACAAATACAATTGGTTGTAGTTAACTGTTTGGTTAACTGTCTGATCTTCTATTAGGAGTATGTTATATTTTGCAATGTGGTGCTTAGTTAATGTTTGGTTCATTTGTTGTGGTGTTTAGTTAACTGCTTGGTTCAATTCTGCAATGCAATATCCAATTGTCGTGGGTAGAATTTTGTATTGTTGTGCATGTGAGGAATAAATCGAATTTCGTTGCACTTAATACATGAGAAACATATACAAGTGCTATATTTCTTAGTTCTTAAGCATGCTTGGTTTGGATAAATGGGTTTTTCGTGTGGCTTGAATTAACCTGATGAATCTGCAATGTGATTATTTTTCATCAACATATTTTACTGATAGCATGCGAACCCTTACTTAACCTGATGACTAACTACCTTATATGTGTTGCAGGGAAACAATGGGAAGCACTGAGATTTCCAATCGAGGTTAGCACGTGCATGGTCTGTTGTCTAATAGCACATTATTGTGCAATTGCACGAACCATTCTAGTATTTAGTTTTTAACAATTTGGTCTTGCACATGTAGGTCCTGCTGTCAGAGGTTTTGACCCACTGTTCGACCCTTTTTGCATATGGGGAAATGAGTTGTCCATGAATATAAATCAAATCAAGAAACTCAGAAAGATTGATAGTATAAAGAAATTAGCGACAAAAAACAACAAGATCTTTGTCTACACAATGAAGAAGACATCAGTTCACTACAAGATGGTACTAACTATTATACCTTGCCTTTTTTTTATTCCTTTGCCCCATTTCCAATTTAGAGAAGATATTTATGCACATCCTTGTTTTCAGGCCTTTCCAAAGCAGTTCACTGATGATTACCTCTCAAACCACCTCTATGGTCAGGAAGCTAGGAAGGTTTTCATACAACACCCACGATTCAATATTGAAGTGTTCCTGAAGAGGACGAAGGACGGACGGTCAATCATCCACGGGCACTGGCCTAAAGTTGCAAAGACCTTCAACATGAATAAAGGCTCAATATTCGCCTTCCGCTTCAGCAGTTTTCTAGATGAGATGCATCTGTCTATATACCGTCTATGATGCTAATTTCGAAAGGTTCTACATGTTGCATGTGGAACTTGCTGCTGGTGCAGTTGTGTAATGGGGTAGCTGAGTGCTGAAGCTATATCATGTTGTACTCTGATGTATTTCAATTATGAAATTCTGCTTCCTTAATATGGAAATGAAATATATTGTGTGCTTAATATGAAATGTCAATTAGATTAATAAATGGATTATGAATAATCGGATAATTAGCCTCCTAATGGTGAATTTGCCTGCTAATTGGGTTTTGCTATTGCAAACGGTTGTTGAAAAAATACCGTGGGCGATGACCTCAGGCAACACACACAGTTTCTAGGAATAAACCGTGTTGGATCAATGAACAATCACACATGACTTTGTCTTGAAAACCGTTTGCGTTAGGCCACCTTGCGCAAACGTTTACCACATAAAAATTGTGTGTGATGGACAGCCTTTGCCACACAGTTTCTTGTACGGACCGTGCGTGATACATTCAATAACGCAAACGATTTAACGGGAAAAATTGTGTGTGATGTACCTGTGAACGAAAACATTTTCCTTGGAGCGACTGTGTTGGATGTGCATACGAATGGAAACGTTTAGCGGGGACTGACTGTGTGGGATGTACTTGCAACCGGAAACAATTTCGCCGTATAATTGTATTTTTTTAGCTCTACTATATGTATTTCCGTATTAGAGCGCTCGCCGGTCACACAAGACCTCATTTTGCCGAACGTGTGTGCCAGGAGGGCATATCCCCAACGGTTTCTGGGTCGTGTGGGAAGGACCCCCCTATCGCCCACACTCACTTGGCGACGGTTTGAAATGCTGTCGCGGAAAGGGGTTAAAAACCGTTTGTTTAGGACCAACGCGCACCAGTGTATCCTGGGGACTATGCACACAACCAGGAGCAAGAGTATTGTACCAAGCTTTAGCATCACCCTTTAATGAGAAAGGAAATAATTTGAGAATAGAGTAATAGCGAGTTTTCTTGTCATGAGTAAAAAGGGTGGCTATATCATTCAACTTAGTAAGATGTGCCACAACAGTTTCAGTTTCATAACCATGGAAAGGATCAGATTCAACCAAAGTAATTAACTCTGGGTCGACAGAGAATTCATAATCCTTATCAGCAATACAGATAGGTGAATTAGCAAACTTAGGATCACATTTCATTCTAGCATTCAGAGATTTTTCTTTGTACTTGCATAGTAATTTCTCTAGATCATCTCTATCATTGCAAGCAAGAATATCTCTAGTTGCTTCTTCACTCATAACATAACCTTCTGGTACGTTAGGCAATTCATATCTAGGAAGGCTAGTTCTAGCAGGTGTTTCAGGACTTTCAGTTTCAAGCTCATCATCATATTCAACAACATCATGTTGTATAGCTCTAGCAATTTGTTTATCAAGAAAATCACCAAGTGGCACATCATCATTATCAAGCAAGGTACTAGCATCATCATAAGCATCATTCATAGTAGAAGTAGCATCATCAATAACTTGCAACATATTAGAATTCATAGCATGTGGTGGTGTTGCAAGTTTACTCATAACAAAAGGTGAATCTAAAGCGGAACTAGATGGCAGTTTCTTACCTCCCCTCGTACTTGAGGGAAATATCTTTGGTTTAGGATCCTTCAGATTCTTCATAGTGATGATATGATAATAATCCCAAGTGATTCAACAAATATAGCTATGCTCCCCAGCAACGGCACCAGCAAAAGGATTTGATAACCCACAAGTATAGGGGATCGCAACAGTTTTCGAGGGTAAAGTATTTAACCCAAATTTATAGATTTGACACAAGGGGAGCCAAAGAATATTTGAAGGTATTAGCAGTTGAGTTGTCAATTCAACCACACCTGGAGATTAATTGTCTGCAGCAAGTAATCCATAGCATAGTAATATGATAGTTTTGCTAGTAGTGACGGCAGCAATAGTAACAGTAACAGTGATAGCAGTAATTTTGTAGCAAGTGTAATAGTGATGATAGCAGTAGTAATGCAGCAAGATCAATAAGGATAAATTCGTAGGCATTGGATCGGTGACTTGTTGGATGATATTCATCATGAGACAGTTATAACCTAGGGCGATGCGGCACTAGCTCCAGTTCATCGATATAATGTAGGCATGTATTCCGTAAATAGTCATACGTGCTTATGGAAAGAACTTGCATGACATCTTTTGTCCTACCCTCCCGTGGCAGCGGGGTCCATATTGGAAACTAAGGGATATTAAGGCTTCCTTTTAATAGAGAACTGGAACAAAGCATTAACACATAGTGAATACATGAACTCCTCAAACCACGGTCATCACCGAGAGTGGGCCCGGTTGTTGTCACTCCGGGGTTGTCGGATCATAACTGTAGTAGGTGACTATAATTTGCAAGATTGTATCTAAAATATGGATATAATGATAAATTCATAAACGATTCAGATCTGAGTTCATGGCACTCGGTCCCAAAGTGACAAGCATTAAGCATGGCAAAGTCATAGCAACATCAATCTAAGAACATAGTGGATACTAGGGATTAGGCCCTAACAAAACTAACTCGATTACATGATGAATCTCATCCAACTCCTCACCGACCAGCGAGCCTACGGAGGAATCACTCACTCCCGTTTGGGAGCATCATGGAATTGGCGATGGGGATTGGTTGGTGATGACGAAGAACGAAGATCCCCCTCTCCGGAGCCCCAAACGGACTCCAGATCTGCCCTCCCGGGGAAGAACAGGGCTTGGCGGCGGCTCCGTCTCATGGATCACGATAATTATTTCTCCTTGATTTTTTCTGGAATAATGTAATTTTATAGTATCAAGGGGGTCGTCAGCGGGGCCACCAGGTGGGTACAACCCACCTGGGCGCGCCTGGAGAGGGGGGCGCGCCCTGGTGGGTTGTGCCCAACCAGGGGCCCCTCTCTGGTGGGTCTTGACTCCAGAAATTCTTATTATTGGTATAAAAATCCTCGCAAAGTTTTGTTCCATCCCGAGAACTTCCATTTCTGCACAAAAACAACACCATGGTAGTTCTGCTGAAAACAGCGTCATTCCGGGGTTAGTTTCATTCAAATCATGCAAATTAGAGTCCAAAACAAGAGGAAAAGTGTGAGAAAAATTAGATACGTTGGAGACGTATCATTCACTGCAGATAAAAGGTCTACCAATTCAAACACTGTCCGTGGCCGTTGTGACCCCATTATGTAATTCAAATCAATACGAAAAATCAAGTATATCCCACATAGTTTATTATAACCAACCGTGTGAGATGCAGCACAAAATATCTTGGAGCACCGCGGAGTATAGTACGCATACGGCTTACGCGAGAAGGTGCAACGGCTACAGCCCATAGCCTGCTCTGAATAAGGGACCGTGTCTGATGACATTTTGTGTGCCAGTTTTTTGGCTGACGCGATTCCAAATTTTCGGCTTCCGCAGAATATCTACCTGTTGGAAATATGCCCTAGAGGCAATAATAAAAGCATTATTATTATATTTCCTTATTCATGATAATTGTCTTTATTCGTGCTATAATTGTGTTATCCGGAAATCGTAATACATGTGTGAATAACAGACAACAACGTGTCCCTAGTAAGCCTCTAGTTGACTAGCTCGTTGATCAATAGATAGTCATGGTTTCCTGACTATGGGCATTGGATGTCAATGATAACGAGATCACATCATTAGGAGAATGATGTGATGGACGAGACCCAATCCTAAACATAGCATAAGATCGCATAGTTCGTTTGCTAGAGTTTTCCAATGTCAAGTATATTTTCCTTAGACCATGAGATCGTGTAACTCCTGGATACCGTAGGAGTGCTTTGGGTGTGCCAAACGTCACAATGTAACTGGGTGACTATAAAGGTATACTACGGGTATCTCTGAAAGTGTCTGTTGGGTTGACACGGATCGAGACTGGGATTTGTCACTCCGCTTGACGGAGAGGTATCACCAGGCCCTCTCGGTAATGCATCATCATAATGAGCTCAATGTGATCAAAGTGTTTGATCACGGGATCATGCATTACGGTACGAGAAAAGTGACTTGCCGGTAACGAGATTGAACGAGGTATTGGGATACCGACGATCGAATCTCGGGCAAGTAAAATACCGATTGACAAAGGGAATCGTATACGGGATTAATTGAATCCTCGACATCATGGTTCATCCGATGAGATCATCGTGGAGCATGTGGGAGCCAACATGGGTATCCAGATCCCGCTGTTGGTTATTGCCCGAGAGCCGTCTCGGTCATGTCTGCATGTCTCCCGAACCCGTAGGGTCTACACACTTAAGGTTCGGTGACTCTAGGGTTGTGAAGATATGTATAAGCAGTAACCCGAATGTTGTTCGGAGTCCCGGATGAGATCCCGGATGTCACGAGGAGTTTCGGAATGGTCCGGAGGTAAAGAATAATATATAGAAAGTGTTGTTTTGGCCATCGGGACAAGTTTCGGGGTTATCGGTATTGTACCGGGACCACCGGAGGGTCCCGGGGGGTCCACCGGGTGGGGCCACCTGCCTCGGGGGGGCACATGGGCTCTAGGGGTGCGCCTTGGCCTACATGGGCCAAGGGGAACCAGTCCCTAGAGGCCCATGCGCCTAGAGGGGGGAAACCCTAAAGAGGGGGGCGCCCCCTTGCTTGGGGGGCAAGCCCCACCCCTTGGCCGCCGCCCCCCTAGGAGATTGCATCTCCTAGGGCCGGCGCCCCCCCTAGGGGGCTATATAATGGGGGAAGGGTAGGGGGCAGCGCACCCTTGCTCCTGGCGCCTCCCTCTCCCTCTCCAACATCTCCTCCTCCTCCGTAGAGCTCGGCGAAGCCCTGCCGGAGTACTGCAACTCCACCATCACCACGCCGTCGTGCTGCTGCTGGAGCCATCTTCCTCAACCTCTCCTTTGCCTTGCTGGATCAAGAAGAAGGAGACGTTACGCTGACCGTACGTGTGTTGAACACGGAGGTGCCGTCCGTTCGGTGCTAGGATCTCCGGTGATTTGGATCACGTCGTGTACGACTACCTCATCCCCGTTCGTTGAACGCTTCCGCTCGCGATCTACAAAGTGGTATGTAGATGCAATCTCTCTCCCTTGACTCGTTGCTTAGATGAACTCATAGATGGATCTTGGTGAAACCGTAGGAAAAATTTTAATTTTCTGCAACGTTCCCCAATAGTGGCATCATGAGCCAGGTTTATGCGTAGTTCTTCTTGCGCGAGTAGAACACAATTTGTTGTAGGCGTAGATTTGTCAAATTTTCTTGCCGCTACTAGTCTTATCTTGCTTCAGCGGTATTGAGGGATGAAGCGGCCCGGACCAACCTTACACGTACTCTTACGTGAGACCGGTTCCACCGACTAACATGCACTAGTTGCATAAGGTGGCTGGCGGGTGTCTGTCTCTCCCACTTTAGTTGGAGCGGATTCGATGAAAAGGGTCCTTATGAAGGGTAAATATAAGTTGACAAATCACGTTGTGGCTTTCACGTAGGTAAGAAAACGTTCTTGCTAGAACCCTAATTCAGCCACGTAAAACTTGCAACAACAATTAGAGGACGTCTAACTTGTTTTTGCAGCAAGTGCTTTGTGATATGATATGGCCAAAGTTGTGATGAATGATGAATGATCTATATGTGATGTATGAGATGTTCATGCTATTGTAATAGGAATCACGACTTGCATGTCGATGAGTATGACAACCGGCAGGAGCCATAGGAGTTGTCTTTATTTTTTGTATGACCTGCGTGTCATTGAGAAACGCCATGTAAATTACTTTACTTTATTGCTAAACGCGTTAGCCATAGTAGTAGAAGTAATAGTTGGCGAGCAACTTCATGGAGACACGATGATGGAGATCATGGTGTCAAGCCGGTGACAAGATGATCATGGAGCCCCAAGATGGAGATCAAAGGAGCTATGTGATATTGGCCATATCATGTCACGTTTATTATCTGATTGCATGTGATGTTTATCATGTTTTGCATCTTGTTTACTTAGAACAACGGTAGTAAATAAGATGATCCCTCATAATAATTTCAAGAAGTGTTCCCCCTAACTGTGCACCGTTGCGACAGTTCGTTGTTTCGAAGCACCACGTGATGATCGGGTGTGATAGATTCTAACGTTCACATACAACGGGTGTAAGACAGATTTACACATGCAAACACTTAGGTTGACTTGACGAGCCTAGCATGTACAGACATGGCCTCGGAACACAGAAGACCGAAAGGTCGAGCATGAGTCGTATAGAAGATACGATCAACATGAAGATGTTCACCAATGTTGACTAGTCTGTCTCACGTGATGATCGGACACGGCCTAGTTGACTTGGATCATGTAATACTTAGATGACTAGAAGAGGGATGTTTATCTAAGTGGGAGTTCATTAAATAATTTGATTAGATGAACTTTATTATTATGAACTTAGTCTAAAAATATTTACAATATGTCTTGTAGATCAAATGGCCAACGTAGTCCTCAACTTCAACGCGTTCCTAGAGAAAACCAAGCTGAAAGACGATGGCAGCAACTATACGGACTGGGTCCGGAACCTGAGGATCATCCTCATAGCTGCCAAGAAAGATTATGTCCTACGAGCACCGCTGGGTGACGCACCTATTCTCCCTGCAGAACAAGATGTTATGAACGCTTGGCAGTCACGCTGCGATGATTACTCCCTCGTTCAGTGCGGCATGCTTTACAGCTTAGAGCCGGGGCTCCAAAAGCGTTTTGAGAGACATGGAGCATATGAGATGTTCGAAGAGCTGAAAATGGTTTTCCAAGCTCATGCCCGGGTCGAGAGATATGAAGTCTCCGACAAATTCTTTAGCTGTAAGATGGAGGAAAATAGCTCTGTCAGTGAACACATACTCAAAATGTCTGGGTTGCACAACCGCTTGACTCAACTGGAAGTTAATCTCCCGGATGAAGCGGTCATTGACAGAATCCTCCAGTCGCTTCCACCTAGCTACAAGAGCTTTGTGATGAACTACAATATGCAGGGGATGGTAAAGACCATTCCTGAGGTATATGCTATGCTGAAATCAGCAGAGGTAGAAATCAAGAAGGAGCATCAAGTGTTGATGGTGAATAAAACCACTAAGTTCAAGAAGGGCAAGGGTAAAAAGAACTTCAAGAAGGACGGCAAGGAAGTTGCCGCGCCCGGTAAGCAAGTTGCCGGGAAGAAGCCAAAGAATGGACACAAGCCCGAGACTGAGTGTTTTTATTGCAAGGGAAGTGGTCACTGGAAGCGGAACTGCCCCAAATACTTAGCGGACAAGAAGGCCGGCAAAACCAAAGGTATATGTGATATACATGTAATTGATGTTTACCTTAGCAGTACTCGTAGTAGCTCTTAGGTATTTGATACCGGTGCAGTTGCTCACATTTGTAACTCAAAGCAGGAGCTGCGGAATAAACGGAGACTGGCGAAGGACGAGGTGACGATGCGCGTCGGGAATGGTTCCAAGGTCGATGTGATCGCCGTCGGCACGCTACCTCTACATTTACCTACGGGATTAGTTTTAAACCTCAATAATTGTTATTTAGTGCCAAGTTTGAGCATGAACATTGTGTCTGGATCTCGTTTAATTCGAGATGGCTACTCATTTAAATCCAAGAATAATGGTTGTTCTATTTATATGAGAGATATGTTTTATGGTCATGCTCCGATGGTTAATGGTTTATTCTTAATGAATCTCGTACGTGATGATACACATATTCATAGTGTGAATACCAAAAGAGTTAAAGTTGATAACAATAGTCCCACATATTTGTGGCACTGCCGCCTTGGTCACATAGGTGTCAAACGCATGAAGAAGCTCCATGCAGATGGACTTTTAGAGTCTCTTGATTATGAATCATTTGACACGTGCGAACCATGCCTCATGGGTAAAATGACCAAGACTCCATTCTCAGGAACAATGGAGCGAGCAACCAACTTATTGGAAATCATACATACCGATGTGTGCGGTCCAATGAGTGTTGAGGCTCGCGGTGGCTATCGTTATGTTCTCACCCTCACTGATGACTTGAGTAGATATGGGTATATCTACTTAATGAAACACAAGTCTGAGACCTTTGAAAAGTTCAAGGAATTTCAGAGTGAGGTTGAAAATCAACGTGATAGAAAGATCAAGTTTCTACGATCAGATCGTGGAGGAGAATACTTGACTCACGAATTTGGCACACACTTAAGAAAATGTGGAATAGTTTCACAACTCACGCCGCCTGGAACACCTCAGCGTAATGGTGTGTCCGAACGTCGTAATCGCACTCTATTAGATATGGTGCGATCTATGATGTCTCTTACCGATTTACCGCTATCTTTTTGGGGCTATGCTTTAGAGACTGCCGCATTCACTTTAAATAGGGCTCCGTCGAAATCCGTTGAGACGACACCATATGAATTATGGTTTGGGAAGAAACCTAAGCTGTCGTTTCTAAAAGTTTGGGGATGCGATGCTTATGTCAAGAAACTTCAACCTGAAAAGCTCGAACCCAAGTCGGAAAAATGCGTCTTCATAGGATACCCTAAAGAAACTATTGGGTATACCTTCTACCTCAGATCCGAAGGCAAGATCTTTGTTGCCAAGAATGGATCCTTTCTAGAGAAAGAATTTCTCTTGAAAGAAGTAAGTGGGAGGAAAGTAGAACTTGATGAAGTGTTACCTCTTGAACCGGAAAATGGCGAAACTCAAGAAAACGTTCCTGAGGTGCCTGCACCGACTAGAGAGGAAATTAATGATGATGATCAAGATACTTCTAATCAAGCTCCTACTGAAATTCGAAGGTCCACAAGGACACGTTCCACACCAGAGTGGTACGGCAACCCTGTCTTGGAAATCATGTTGTTAGACAACGGTGAACCTTCGAACTATGAGGAAGCAATGGCGGGCCCGGATTCCGACAAATGGCTGGAAGCCATGAAATCCGAGATAGGATCCATGTATGAAAACGAAGTATGGACTTTGACTGACTTGCCCGTTGAGCGGCGAGCCATAGAAAATAAATGGATCTTTAAGAAGAAGACAGACGCGGATGGTAATGTGACCATCTATAAAGCTCGGCTTGTCGCTAAGGGTTATCGACAAGTTCAAGGAATTGACTACAATGAGACTTTCTCACCAGTAGCGAAGATGAAGTCCGTCCGAATCATGTTAGCAATTGTCGCATTCTACGATTATGAAATATGGCAAATGGACGTCAAAACGGCATTCCTTAATGGTTTCCTTAAGGAAGAATTGTATATGATGCAGTCGGAAGGTTTTGTCGATCCTAAGAATGCTGGCAAGGTGTGCAAGCTCCAACGCTCGATTTATGGGCTGGTGCAAGCATCTCGGAGTTGGAACATTCGCTTTGATGAGATGATCAAAGCGTTTGGGTTTACACAGACTTATGGAGAAGCCTGTGTTTACAAGAAAGTGAGTGGGAGCTCTGTAGCATTTCTCATACTATATGTAGACGACATACTTTTGATGGGAAATGATATAGAACTCTTGGACAGCATTAAGGCCTACTTGAATAAAAGTTTTTCAATGAAGGACCTTGGAGAAGCTGCTTATATATTAGGCATCAAGATCTATAGAGATAGATCAAGACGCCTCATAGTTCTTTCACAAAGCACATACCTTGATAAGATATTGAAGAAGTTCAATATGGATCAATCTAAGAAAGGGTTCTTACCTGTGTTACAAGGTGTGAAATTGAGCTCAGCTCAATGTCCGACCACGGCAGAAGATATAGAAGAGATGAGTGTCATCCCCTATGCCTCAGCCATAGGTTCTATTATGTATGCCATGCTGTGTACCAGACCTGATGTAAACCTTGCCGTAAGTTTGGTAGGAAGGTACCAAAGTAATCCCGGCAAGGAACACTGGACAGCGGTCAAGAATATCCTGAAGTACCTGAAAAGGACTAAGGAAATGTTTCTCGTTTATGGAGGTGACGAAGAACTCGTCGTAAAGGGTTACGTCGACGCTAGCTTCGACACAGATCTGGATGACTCTAAGTCACAAACCGGATACGTGTATATTTTGAATGGTGGGGCAGTAAGCTGGTGCAGTTGCAAGCAGAGCGTTGTGGCGGGATCTACATGTGAAGCGGAGTACATGGCAGCCTCGGAGGTAGCACATGAAGCAATTTTGGTGAAGGAGTTCATCACCGACCTCGGAGTCATACCCAATGCGTCGGGGCCAATCAAACTCTTCTGTGACAACACTGGAGCTATTGCACTTGCCAAGGAGCCCAGGTTTCACAAGAAGACCAGGCACATCAAGCGTCGCTTCAACTCCATTCGTGAAAATGTTCAAGATGGAGACATAGAAATTTGTAAAGTGCACACGGATCTGAATGTCGCAGATCCGTTGACTAAACCTCTCCCTAAGGCAAAACATGATCAGCACCAGAACTCTATGGGTGTTCGATTCATCACAATGTAACTAGATTATTGACTCTAGTGCAAGTGGGAGACTGTTGGAAATATGCCCTAGAGGCAATAATAAAAGCATTATTATTATATTTCCTTATTCATGATAATTGTCTTTATTCGTGCTATAATTGTGTTATCCGGAAATCGTAATACATGTGTGAATAACAGACAACAACGTGTCCCTAGTAAGCCTCTAGTTGACTAGCTCGTTGATCAATAGATAGTCATGGTTTCCTGACTATGGGCATTGTATGTCAATGATAACGAGATCACATCATTAGGAGAATGATGTGATGGACGAGACCCAATCCTAAACATAGCATAAGATCGCATAGTTCGTTTGCTAGAGTTTTCCAATGTCAAGTATCCTTTCCTTAGACCATGAGATCGTGTAACTCCCGGATACCGTATGAGTGCTTTGGGTGTGCCAAACGTCACAACGTAACTGGGTGACTATAAAGGTATACTACGGGTATCTCTGAAAGTGTCTGTTGGGTTGACATGGATCGAGACTGGGATTTGTCACTCCGCTTGACGGAGAGGTATCACCGGGTCCTCTCGGTAATGCAACATCATAATGAGCTCAATGTGATCAAAGTGTTTGATCACGGGATCATGCATTACGATACGAGAAAAGTGACTTGCCGGTAACGAGATTGAACGAGGTATTGGGATACCGACGATCGAATCTCGGGCAAGTAAAATACTGATTGACAAAGGGAATCGTATACGGGATTAATTGAATCCTCGACATCGTGGTTCATCCGATGAGATCATCGTGGAGCATGTGGGAGCCAACATGGGTATCCAGATCCCGCTGTTGGTTATTGCCCGAGAGCCGTCTCGGTCATGTCTGCATGTCTCCCGAACCCGTAGGGTCTACACACTTAAGGTTCGGTGACGCTAGGGTTGTGAAGATATGTATAAGCAGTAACCCGAATGTTGTTCGGAGTCCCGGATGAGATCCCGGACGTCACGAGGAGTTTTGGAATGGTCCGGAGGTAAAGAATAATATATAGAAAGTGTTGTTTTGGCCATCGGGACAAGTTTCGGGGTTATCGGTATTGTACCGGGACCACCGGAGGGTCCCGGGGGGTCCACCGGGTGGGGCCACCTGCCTCGGGGGGGCACATGGGCTCTAGGGGTGCGCCTTGGCCTACATGGGCCAAGGGGAACCAGCCCCTAGAGGCCCATGCGCCTAGAGGGGGGAAACCCTAAAGAGGGGGGGCGCCCCTTGCTTGGGGGGCAAGCCCCACCCCTTGGCCGCCGCCCCCCTAGGAGATTGCATCTCCTAGGGCCGGCGCCCCCCCCCCCTAGGGGGCTATATAAAGGGGGGAGGGGAGGGGGGCAGCGCACCCTTGCTCCTGGCGCCTCCCTCTCCCTCTCCAACATCTCCTCCTCCTCCGTAGAGCTCGGCGAAGCCCTGCCGGAGTACTGCAACTCCACCATCACCACGCCGTCGTGCTGCTGCTGGAGCCATCTTCCTCAACCTCTCCTTTGCCTTGCTGGATCAAGAAGAAGGAGACGTTACGCTGACCGTACGTGTGTTGAACGCGGAGGTGCCGTCCGTTCGGTGCTAGGATCTCCGGTGATTTGGATCACGTCGTGTACGACTACCTCATCCCCGTTCGTTGAACGCTTCCGCTCGCGATCTACAAAGTGGTATGTAGATGCAATCTCTCTCCCTTGACTCGTTGCTTAGATGAACTCATAGATGGATCTTGGTGAAACCGTAGGAAAAATTTTAATTTTCTGCAACGTTCCCCAACACTACCTCCTCGCCCCCTCCCCCTTACCAAAAGCCACATTTCCCCTGTTTCCGCCTTCCTTTCCAAGTTGAAACCTTCACTCCTTGCTTGCAGCGGCGCCTCCTCACCGGCGACCCTCCTTCACGCTGCTCGGCTTTGCCTATCCAGGCAGGTAATCCACACCCGACCCCCATCCTTCTCCTCCTTCCACATCCCACATGCCCCGACCGCCAGCGCGAGCACGACACCTTCCACCCAAATCACCGACCCCTCCACCAAATAAGCATCGGCCTAAGCCATGGTGCATGCAGTATAGCCAGGATCTCAAGGAGCATTTGGGAGCGGAGAAGTAAATCGCGGCCGCATGCGCGGATGAGGTCGCAATGGCTGCCATTCGTGCCGACCCCCAGATCTTGGAGGAGCACCTCGCCGTCGAGGCCACCACTGACGCCTTGCGCGCCGATGTCGTGACGCGGTTGGCTTCTTTAAACGACAGTTCGTGGCGTTTTCTCGAGGCCACCATCGGTGCCTTCGATGAAGACTACGAGGTGTTTTCTCAGCGTGCACGTGCTTACCTCATCTCGAGAGCCAGCAGGTTGGTGCTCGGAGCGGCTCAAGCAACTCACCACTACGACGAGGGCACCCACGATGCGGAGGCGTCGCCCTCTTCCATGTCCAAGGAGCCAATCGTCATCGATATCTCCGACAATGAGGAGTAGCTTGTCTTATTAGCTCACTATAAGGACCCATGTTTAGTTTGCTAGCTACTGCCTTTCCTTAACAAATTCTAGTGAATTGTGCTATCTACTTTTACCATGCAATCTTCTACTATAGTGTATATGTTCTATATGTCGTGTAATGTGGTGTTCAGTTAACTGCTTTGTTCAATTCTACAAATGTGATCTTCAATTCTTCAGGGTGCAATATTTCCAAGTTGTTAAGCATGCTTGGTTTGGTTACCTGTCTGATCTTCTATTAGTAGTATGTTATATTGTGCAATGTGGTGCTCAGTTAACGTTTGGTTCATTTGTTGTGGTGTTTAGTTAACTGCTTGGTTCAATTCTGCAATGCGATGTTCAATTGTTGTGGTTGTATTCTGTTATTGTATACCATGTGAGGAATAAATCGAATTTGGTTGTACTAAATACATGAGAAACAAATACAATTGCTATATTTCCAAGTTGTTAAGCATGCTTGGTTTGGTTAACTGTCTGATCTTCTATTAGGAGTATGTTATATTGTGCAATGTGGTGCTCAGTTAACGTTTGGTCATTTGTTGTGGTGTTTAGTTAACTGCTTGGTTCAATTCTACAATGCGATGTTCAATTGTTGTGGCTCCATTCTGTTATTGTATACCATGTGAGGAATAATTCGAATTTGGCTGTACTAAATACACGAGAAACAAATACAATTGCTATATTTCCAAGTTGTTAAGCATGCTTTGTTTGGTTAACTGTCTAATCTTCTATTGGGATTATGTTATATTGTGCAATGTGGTGCTCGGTTAACGTTTGGTTCATTTGTTGTGGTGTTTAGTTAACTGCTTGGTTCAATTCTGCAATGTGATGTTCAATTGTTATGGCTGCTTTCTCTTATTGTATACCATGTGAGGAATAAATCCAATTTGGATGCACTTAATACATGAGAAACATATACAAGTGCTATATTTCCTAGTTCTTAATCATGCTTGGTTTGGATAAATGGGTTTTCCATGTGGCTTGAATTAATCTGATGAATCTGCAATGTGCTTATTTTTCATCAACATATTTTACTGATAGCATGCGAACCCTTACTTAACCTGATGACTAACTACCTTATATGTGTTGCAGGGAAACAATGGGAAGCACTGAGGTTTACAAGATGGTACTAACTATTATACCTTGCCTTTTTTCATTCCTTTGCCCCATTTCCAATATAGAGAAGATATTTATGCACATCCTTGTTTTCAGGCTTCACTGATGATTACCTCTCAGACCACCTCTCTGGTCAGGAGGCGAGGAAAGTTTTCATACAACACCCATGATTCAATATTGAAGTGTTCCTGAAGAGGTCGAAGGATGGACGATCAATCATCCACAGGCACTGGCCTAAAGTTGCAAAGACCTTCAACATGAATGAAGGCTCAATATTTGCCTTCCGTTTAAGAAGCTTTCCAGATGAGATGCATCTCTCTATGTACTGTCTATGATGCTAATTTTGAAAGGTTCTAGATGTTGCATGTGAAACTTGTTGCTGGTGCAGTTGTGTAATGGGGTAGCTGAGTGCTGAAACTATATCATGTTGTACTCCGATGTATTTCAATTATGAAATCCTGTTTCCTTAATATGGAAATGGAATATATTATGTGCTTAATATGAATGTCAATTAGATTAGTAAATGGATTATTAATAATAGGGCAATTAGCCTGCTAATTAGCCAATTAGCTTGCTAATTGGGTTTCCTATTCCAAACGGTTAATGAGAAAACACCGTGGGCGATGACCTCAGGCAACGCACACAGTTTCTAGGAATAAACCGTGTTGGATCAATGAACAATCACACACAACATTCTCTTGAAAACTGTTTGCGTTACGCCACCTTGCGCAAACGTTTGGAGTGACTGTGTGGGATGTATATACGAACGGAAATGTTTAGCGGTGACTGACTGTGTGGGATGTACTTACGATGGAAATGATTTCACCTGTATAATTGTATTTTTTAGCACTAATGTACGTATTTCTGTATTTGAGTGCTCGCCGGTCGCACACGACCTCATTTTGCCGAGCGTGTGTGCTAGGAGGGCATATCCCCAACGGTTTCTGGGTCGTGTGGGAAGGACCCCCCTATCGCCCACACTCACTTGGCGATGGTTCCGAATGCCGTCGCAGAAAGGGGTTAAAAACCGTTTGTTTAACACCGACGCGTGCAGAGGAACTGAAAACAGGTCCAGCAGACTGTTGTGTGAACTGAAAGCCAGAGTCTTCAGAGGTAATAAGCACAGAGATTTCAGAGCTGCCATTCCAGAGTCCATAACCAGTTCTCCAGGGGCCAAATGTTGCCATCATGGGGCGCAGAGCATTGAACAGAAAGGAGTTGAGTTGTTGTCATGGCACTAGGTCAGAGATCAGCATGGAGAGCAGTTCATTCCCTTGAGCAGAGAGGCCAAATTGTATGCCATGATTGTGGAGGTGACAGTAAGAGAGATAGAGTCCTGAATGTTTGGCTGCTCCAAATCACCAGGAGGGAACAAAGGGCCTAGGACCAACGAGGAGTCATCAGAGCTGCTGTCCTCATACACTGTGATTGAGTCATTCCAAGCTTGAGAGGGACAGTCCGTGGCATTGTTTTCAGGAACTAAACCATCTTGGAACGTCAGTCCTTGAGCTGCAAGCCATGCCTGGTAGTTGGTCAGGTGCGGAGGCATGGGAGGGAGAGGAGGCGCAGGCGGAGTCGGCCAAGCACCCCAACCTCCATTGCCATCAGCAGGTGCCGCAGCGTGAACATGATTGTCTCCATTGTTAGGAGCAGGGGGCACCATTTTGAACTAGCCAATAGTGAACCTGTTGTTGGTAGAGTTGCTCAGCCGTGAGCTTCGGCGCAAATTGGGGATGCGGATTGCCATCAGGGGAGGGGGCTCCTCGCCAGCAGGGAGCACCTCCGGCAGCAGCCCATTCCAATCATTGCTTCTGAGGATCATCACTTGAACAGTCCAACAATCCCGAGCACCATCCAGTTGCCACACAATAAGCTTTTTGGAATCAACCGCAGACGGATCACTTGAGCTTTAAGAAGAATAAAACGCCGATCCTGCCGAGGATTGTACCAGGAAATCAGAGAACCATATCCACCCAGAGCCTTAGTGATGTAATAGTCTGTTTAGTAGTCATAGGGAAACCCAAAAAACATAAGACAAACCTCAGGACCAAACGAAGTGGTTCTTCTATTCAGAGCTTCATTGTGAGGAACAAAGGAAATGAGGAGATCTTCAGATTCAAGCTCAATAGGAGTGGCAACCGCGGTATCTCTCATAAACGAATCCACAAATCCAAACAAGCCAATGCCGAAAGGGTGATCGCTAACTTCATTAGTAAAAAGCTGAGATTCATGCAACAAGCCAACAATCATGTTGCTCGTTTCGATTCTCAGTGGCTAACAATAAGGTTGGAAATTTTATCTATAATCTCAGAGACCGTATTTGGCCAGACTTTATTTGTCACTTCCACTTGTTTAAGGGCCGCTTTGCTCGGGCCGCTTCTGGTGATTCATCCTAGCATGCTGATATTACTTTACCTGAGATCGTGTATCGACACCCATTGGCTCTTAAGTCCAGTTTGAATTTTCTTGTTCTGGGCCTAGCGTGCCTCTAACTTCTATTCAGACTTCGGGCAAGTGTGGACTCGTTCCCATTGATCCTATGATCTTCTCTAACAAGCATGCGGCAGAAGCATCTTCTTCGATCATGTATAAGCATGTTCATCCTGCGGATACTCATATTCATTTTGGGTCTTTTTCTTCGACACCAATAATTACTCCTAGGCTTGATTCACGTTCGAAAAATCTTCTTACCGGAGACCACGTGCAATTAATGGAGCATTTTGTAACACCCCGGTGTAATGGTGCTACAGTAACCCATGGGGTTAAGTTAATCTTTTTGCTAAACATGTGTCTGATCATTATTGTCTCATGTTCTTTCAAATTCCAGTTGATTTCAAATTCAAATTCTGTGTGAAATTCAAAATGCTCAGACATGAAAACAAAAATGTTCATCATGTGCCAAATATTCCACAACTAATATTGGTGGTGAACCAACATTTTGGCAAAAGGTTTAAGTGGCCTAAGCTACTTAAAATGGTGACCTAAGCAATAAATTAAATGCCTTTTTAATTTATAAAATTGGCAATCTTTTTCTAAAGTCTCACAATATTTTTGTGGCAGTGCAATATACTTCTTTGAAATTATTTTGGCCAATGGCATAATTTTTGCAAAGTCTTTATTGGCAAAAAGGGAAAAAAAGAAAAGTTGTTTAAAGTAAAAGGAAAAGGCCCCCCCTCTCAACTGGGCCGATTGGCCCAGCTGGCCACCGCCCCCCCTCCCCCTTGGGCCTCGGCCCACTTGGCCGGCCCAGGCCGACCAGCTTCCCCCCCCCCTGTCGTCTTCCCTCTCCTCTCTATTCACGCGACCAAGCCCCCCCAGCTCGTTCCCACCGGACCCGGCGCGTCGCCCCGCGCTGCCACGTCACCGGCGAGGGGATAAGGGCAGCCCCGACGCCTCGGGCTCCCTCCCCACTCACCCACTTGCCCCCTCTCTCCCTCGTCGCTCTCTCCCTCGCTCTCCAGATCCCCTCCCCTCCTCAACCGACGCCGCCGTCGCCATGGATGCGCCGTAGCCGCGGCCACCGGCCACCCCGCGCCTCGCCAGCACGTCCACGAGACGCGCCGTCCTCGGCTACACCCTCCGCACCAACTGGAGCAAGAAGGGAGCCACCACCGCGAGCCCGACGACCCCCTTCTTCCTCCTGTGGCCGTGTTCGTCTCCGGCGCCGATTCACCGCCGTTGGTCCTCCCCGAGCCCGCTAACGCACACCTACAGGCTCATGGTGAGCAGCCGCATTGCCTCCCCCTCTCTCCGGCCTCCCCCCGTAGCCGTAGCCGCCGCTCTGCTAGCACCCGCACCCCTCGCCGCCGACGAGCTCGGCGCCGTGGCCATGGTCGCCTTCACATGCGGCCAATCACCGCATCATGCTCCTGGGGTTCCCAGGGGCCCAATGCGTGCATCTGCTGCTCTCGCCGAGCCCCATAGTCCGATCCCCGCCAACGCCCGTCCCGGCCGTCTGCCCCGCTCGACGCCGTCATCGTGGCAGCCCGCCCCCGTCCGAGCTAAGGTCGCAGTTGGATGCGCCGCTCCTCCCGCATCCGAACGAGCCCGGCCGCCCTCGAAACGGCCCCCTGTGGCGCTTTTCCGGCAAAGTCCGGCGTGCCCCGCCGCTGTTTTGGTCACCGGGGCTACGGGGTCACATCTTTCGTGAGTCTCTGCTTGTTACCGCGCGTTCCTAATCCACTACGATTTGGATATTTGATCCGAGGGGCCTCTGGCCTGATAGCACTAACCATCACGTGGGAGTATGGGCGTTCTGTGTCCTATGCATTAGCCGAAGCTTAATAGACGTCAGCGAGTGAGCGGCGCACGCCGGGTTGGACTGCGTAAGTGCCTGCCTTGTTGAAGGAGGTAGCTAGGTCTGCTCACCGGCCGCGTTCGCAACGTGCAGGAGTTCCTGGGGAGATGGCCCATGACCCCTGGGGGCATAGGTTTAGTCCGGCGTGTTGGCCTCTCTATTAAGCCTAAGTCGGGTTGCAGCGTATTGTTTGGCCGAGGCCGGGCATGACCCAGGAAAGTGTGTCCGGGCGAAGTTAATCGAGCGTGGTGGGTAAGTTGGTGCACCCCTGCAGGGAAGAAAACATCTATCGATAGCTTGTCCTACGGTAACAGACACTTGGAGTTGTATCCCGATCGATACAACTAGAACTGGATACTTGTGATGAGATTGGATGGTGATGAGTAATGGATTGTGATGATAACTGGATAGTATGGCTCTAGGATTGCCTTCTCGCAGGGAGTCGAGAAAGGATCTCTGGCCGAGGTTGATAACACTACTACTACTTTACTTTATGCTACTCTACTCCCTCCTGTTGCTGCAAGATGGTGGTTTCCAGAAGATGCTAGTCTTCGATAGGACTAGGCCTTCTCTCTATTCTGGCATTTCTGCAGCCCAGTCCACATATACAGCCTTCCTTTGATAATGTTGCATATGTAGTGTAGATCCTTGCTTGCGAGTACTTTGGATGAGTACTCACGGTTCCTTTGCTCCCCCTTTTCCCCCTTTCTTCTTCTTTCCGGTTGATGCAACCAGATGTCGGAGCCCAGGAGCCAGATGCCGCCGCTGATGCATACTACTACGTGGAGGCCGCCGACGACCAGGAGTAGTTAGGAGGCTCCCAGGCAGGAGGCCTTGCCTTTTCGATCGTAGATGCTTTTTGTGCTAGCCTTCTTAAGGCATCCTTGTCTAACTTATGTCTGTACTCAGATATTGTTGCTTCCGCTGACTCACGTGTATTCGAGCCCTCGAGGCCCCTGGCTTTTAATATAAAGCTTGTATTATTTTAATTTGTTTCTAGAGTTGTTTTGTGATATCTTCCCGTGAGTCCTTGATCTTGATCGTACAAATTTGCGTGTATGATTAGTGTACGATTGAATCGAGGGTGTCACAAGTTGGTATCAGAGCCGACTGCCTGTAGGTAGCCCCTTTTCCAACTCCTTGGCCGAAGTTGAGTCTAGTCACTGAAAAACTTTTACTAACATGGCTGTGTGTCTTACGGGCCCACGTCGCCATTGGATGGTACTAGGATCTTTTATTCCTCGTCTATACTCTGGGACTCTGATCTCTCTTCCATTCGGGTTAAACGAATTTACTAACTCTAACATTAGGATCCCGAGACCACATTCACCCCGAAGTTGGATAAGCCATAGAAATTCCTTAGAATAGTATTCTGAATGGTACAAACACTGTCGTGTTAACTACTAAGTGGTATCCATCGTACCTCTTTCATTACGCTTGTTTCATCATGAATGATCCTTGTCTTTGCAAATGCTCAATGCTAAACTACCCCCTGTTACATGTTAGCAGGATGGTTAGACCCGCTGGTCGTGGCCGTGGTGCCAACGATCCACCACTGCCTGAATTCTTTGCTGGAATGATGCAACAGTTTGAGTTGAATCGCCGGTTCATGGAAGGAATGATGGCTCAGTTTCCTCGTCCGAACATGAATCAACAGCCAACCCCAGTAACTCTGCAGGACTTCATGCGCCTCAACCCAACTATCTACCGCAGCTCAACTCAACCCCTTGATGCTGATGACTCGCTCCGCGACATCACGTATGAAATGGAGTCTGCTAGTGTGGCCCCTGCTAGCTATGTCACCTTTGCATCTTTCTTTCTGAAGGGTCCTGCTGCTCAATGGTGGGACAGCCACAGGCGTACCCTACCTACTGGAACAGTCATCACTTGGCCGGATTTCCAAGCTGCCTTCCGTGCCCGCTTCATTCCTCAGGGAATCATGGACAAGAAGAAGCGAGAGTTCCGCAACCTCACCCAAGGCAACACGTTTGTAGATGCTTATCAGCGGGAATTCTTGGACTTGTCTCGTTATGCTGAAGAAGACATTGCAACTGATGCTCGTAAGCAAGAGAAGTTTCGTGATGGACTTCACCCTGATATAAAGCTAGCACTGCTCGTTCATGACTTTGCCGACTTCGCCACCTTGGTGAACAAGGCTATTGAGGTTGAGACTGGTCTTCAGGAACACCAGGGATCCCTCAGGCGCAGCTGTGACGCTGGCTCATCTTCGGGACCGTCAGCGCAGAAGCGTCGGATATGGATTCCCCACAGCATGTATCGTCCATCTGCACCTGCTCCAAGACAGTCCTATGTTGCACCTCGTCTGCCTCCTTCACCGCAGAGGCAGCCTGTTCGGGCTATAACACCCTAAGCTTCTACTCCCAATCCCAATGATGGTATGTGCTTCAAGTGTGGCCTTCCAGGTCACTGTTCCAGGAAATGCCCTCAGAATCAGAATCAGCTGGCTCTGCCTTCAACTGGTCATAACAATCAGCCCCATAACAACAATGCCAGACCTTATGGTCGTGGTCAGGCTAATCATATTGATCTGAATGAAGCTCAAGGCCAGCCTGCCACTGTGATGGGTACTCTTCTTGTTAATTCAATACCAGCATCTGTTTTGTTTGATTCAGGAGCATCACATTCTTTCATATCAGAAGAGTTTGCATTCATGCATGGCATTAAATACGAAGAGATGCACACTCCACTAGTGGGTAAAACCCCTGCGGGCCAATGCCAAACCTCCATGGTTAGCCACAACGTTTCAGATGAAATCGAAGGGTTGGAATTTTTTGCATCCCCCATTATTCTGAAGTCTTCCAATATTGACCTCATTCTGGGAATGGATTGGTTGAAAGCACATACGGCTTCTATCGTTTGCGCCACTAAAATCGTCCACCTTCTGCACCCTTCAGATGAGATAGTAAGCTACAATGCTCATCTGGTTCAAAACGCTGAAGCACGACTTTATGCTTTGAATGCGTTGAACGCAGCACCTCTGGAGGGAATTGAAAAGATTCCAGTAGTTCGCGACTTCCAAGACGTATTTCCAGAAGAACTTCCAGGAATACCCCCTGCCCGGGCTATCGAGTTTGTCATCGACTTGAAACCAGGCACCGTTCCTATTGCCAAACGACCCTACAAGATGCCACCTCATGAATTCCTTGAACTTAAGGAGGAAATCGACAAATCTCTTCGCAAGGGTTTCATTCGTCCAAGTTCCTCTGCTTGGGGAGCAACTTCTCTCTTCGTTAAGAAGAAGGACGGAACGAACCGTTTGGTCCAAGACTACCGTCCTATCAACCAAGCTACAATCCAGAACAAATATCCCCTTCCTCGGATCAATGATCTGTATGATCAACTGGCTGGTTCATCGATATTCTCTAAACTCGACTTGAGGTTGGGTTACCATCAGATCCGTGTTCATGAGGAGGATATTCCAAAGACCACATTCGTCACTCGTTATGGTTCTTATGAGTACACCGTCATGTCTTTTGGCTTGACCAATGCTCCAGCCACATTCTCCCGTCTGATGAACTACATATTCATGGATTACCTCGACAAGTCCGTCGTAGTCTATCTGGATGATATCCTGGTATATTCGAAGAATAAAGAAGAACATGTTGAACATCTTCGTCTTGTTCTGGAAAAGCTTCGAGAGCATCAACTTTATCCCAAGTATTCCAAGTGCGAATTCTGGCTTCCCGAAGTCACCTACCTTGGTCATGTCATCTCCAAGGATGGTATTGCCGTCAACCCAGAGCGAGTTCAGGCTATTCTTGACTGGACCCCTCCGAAGACTGTCAAGCAAGTCAGAAGCTTTCTCGGCCTAGCCAGCTACTGTCGCCGCTTTGTCGAGAACTTCTCCAAGATCGCCAAGCCACTAACCAATCTGCTACACAAAGGCGTTAAGTTTGATTGGACAGACAAATGTCAGGAAAGTTTCCAGGCACTCAAGGACAAGCTGACTTCTGCCCCAGTGCTTGCTCCCCCTGATTCTCGCAAGGACTTTGTCATCTATTGCGACGCTTCACGTCAAGGATAAGGTTGTGTCCTAATGCAAGAGCGCAAAGTGATTGCTTATGCCTCCCGTCAAGTGCGTCCTCACGAAGAGAACTACCCAGTTCATGACCTCGAGATTGCTGTAGTTATCTTTGCACTAAAGCTATGGCGACAGTACCTTCTCGGTAATTGTTGCGAGATCTTCACTGATCATCAGAGTCTGAAGTACCTGTTTACTCAGCCAGATCTGAACCTCCGTCAGCAGCGGTGGATGGAAGCTATTGCTGACTACAACTGCGGTATATCCTATACCCCTGGTAAGGCTAATGTAATGGCCGATGCCCTGAGCCGTAAGGCTTATTGCAATAATCACCAGGTCTACAAAGCTCAACCCCGCCTTTATGAAGAGTTATGCAAGCTGAACCTTCAACTAGTTCCACAGGGTTCTCTGAATAACCTTGTCCTGGAACCAACTCTGCTGCAAGCAATTAAGTCTGCTCAAGCCAAAGATGCTGTAACGCCCCGGATCCGATGCGCCAGGTGTCCGCCAGCTATTCGCCGTCGTTGTCATGTCATGTGCTTGCGTGTCTCTCTTTGCCATGTCATCATCTGCATTTCATATCATGTCATCATGTGCATCTCATCTTGCATACGTGTTCGTCTCATGCATCCGAGCTTTTCCCCGTTGTCCATTTTGCAATCCGGCACTCCTATGTCCCCCGGCGCCCCCTTTTGCCTCGTTTCATGTGCGGGTGTTAAACTTTCTCGGAATGGCCCAAGGTTTGCCAAGCGGCCTTGGTATAGCACCGGTAGACCGCCTGTCAAGTTTCGTGTCATTTGGAGTCTGTTTGATACTCCAACGGTTAACCGGGTAGCCGCAAAAGCCTCTTTTATGTGCAGCCCAACACCCCTCTAAAGTGGCCCAAAACCCATCTAAGTCATCTCCATCCTCTCGGTCGTCGGATCATGATCGTGTGGGCGAAAACCGCACCTTATTTGGACGCTCCTACCTATAAATATGTGTCCCTCCCTGAAATTTCGCGCAGATCAAACCCTAGCATCTTCTTCCCCGCACCGTCGGACGTGTCCACCGCCTCCAGCCACCTCACTCCGGCCAATCACAGGCCGCCACCTCAGCGTCGCCGTCGCCCGGACCTATCCGCCGCCGCCACGTCATTGCCGCGCCTCCCTTTCTCTCCTCCGCGCCCGCCGCCGGCCCGCCCGAGCCGCGACCGGGCCCGCGCGCCTGAGCCCCCGCACGCCGCCCGGCTCCCGCCGTCTCCCGCCGGCGCCGCCCCGCGGCCGCCGCCTCCGCCACCCTACCGCGCCTGCTCCGCCGCCGCACACCGCGCCGCCCCCGCACGCCCGCGGCGCTCCTCCTCTCCAGCGCCGCCGCGCCGCGAGCTCCTCCGCGCCCCGGGCCGAGCGCCGCCGCCCCTGCAGCTCCCCGCCGGCGCCGTCCTCGCCGTCCCGCGGCTGGATCCGGCGCCCCTCATCGCGGATCCGCCCGTCCCCTTCGTCTCCGGCCGTTCTCCGGCGAGTTGCCCCGGCCCCGCCTCATTTTCCGTGCTCCTCGATCCGGATCTGGAATTCTCAGGTTGACCCCGAAATATTTCTAAGTTATTTTTGCTTGTGTTTTTATGCCATGTTCATCGCATCATATCTTGTTGCAGACTGCTCCATTTCATGCATATGATATATATAAATGTTCATCTGGTTGTGCTCTTCATTTTGTTCCATTGTGCAATGTTTGTTTGAGATGATCTTGATGCCCTAATCATCGTTGCGAAACTGCTATGTGATGTTGTCTGCTGTAGTTTATCAGAACATGCTCATTTGTCATTTTTGTATCTTGCTGTGTGATTTTCTTTTGAGCATGAAGTCTACATGTGTTATGTGCTACAACATGCCATATTTGCTGTGGTGCAACTCATTATTCATGATATGCCATGTATTGTTTGTTTAAGCTTGCAAAATAGCCCCCGTGATGTTGCTGATTTCAGTGAAGAATTTCAGCAAGTCTTTGTCTGCTGTTATTTTTATGCCATGTATTCATGTTGCTACCGTGAGATCAATGCCTATTTTAAGGATGATCAGTAAGGATGTTTTGTAGATATGGTTAAGCTCTATCAACACATGCCTCTGCTTGCATTTATGGAGCACCCTAGATTGACTCAATCGAGCTCTACTTTTGCTATAAAATGTTCCTGGCAGATTGTTTACATGTTATGCAATTTTGCCAAGGTTGTTGTAGTTGATCCGTGCATGCTATGTTGTTGTTCTTGCCATGTATAGCTTCTATGCCATGTCTAGTTGCTGGGTGTATGCTTAGTTTGTCATGAAATGCCTCGTAGTGAGTGCATCAAGCTCGTGAACATGCCTACTTGTTATCTGTTTATGCCATGCTCCAGTTTTTCACCAAGTCTGAATCTGTTTATGTTTTTGCTTTGTTCACGTGCTTGCAATTGTATTCTCTGATCCCTTTTGACTTATGGTCATTAAGGGACTTTTGTTAAATGCTTTGAGTAGATTCATGCCATGCTCTAATTTGACATGATAGCTTGCTGTAACATGTTGTTTGATAGCTCTAAATATTGCAACCTGATGTTATTTATGCCATGTCCTGTGATTTCTGCTAAGTCTGTGAACCTGTTATTATTTGCAAGCTTGCCATGTCCTTTTGAGCTTGTTCTACTAGTTTCTGGAGATAGCTCAGTGTTCATGTTTTGTAATTCTTTACCTGTACTTCATGTCCATGCCTTTTGTTATCATGTTATGGTGCTGTAGCATGTTGTTTTGATGCTTGCAAGATGCCTAGTTGCTGTTATGGACAGATTGGTGCTATTGAGTGTTTGGAGTGTATGTGTTGCACCGTTGCTCCGTTTTGAGCGTGCTCTATATGAAACTTGCTTAGAATTGCATGTAGATTCATATTATCATGTTGCATCCTTGTTTTGATGTGTTTGCTTGAGGTTTGTATGCATTTTGCATCGATGCCATGCTTATCTTGTTTTGCTCATATCTTCTAGGCCGTAGCTCCAAATTAAATGAACTTTATATGTAACTTGACTAGAATTTCGTGTACATCATGTTGGTGCATCTTAACTTGCTGTTTAACAACTTGAACATAAGCTTTATTCAAATCTGGACCAATTTCGAAATTTGCATATAAGGACTTACCGGAATTGTTCTATGTTGTTTCCGGCCTCATTTAAACTTGCTTTGATGTGTTGCTCTTATATGCATCATCTCTTGCCATGAGTAGCTTCATGTAGCCTTTTTCATGCATCATACTTGGTTGAGCATCATGACTTGTTCTTGTGTGGTGTGTTTACCATGTTGTGTGCTTCTTCTCGTTAGTTCCTGTTTCGTTACAATCGTGAGGATTCGTTCGTCTACGCTTGGTTCGTCTTCGTGGCTACATCTTCTTCATGGACTCGTTCTTCTTCCTTGCGGGATTTCAGGCAAGATGACCATCACCTTGGATCTCATTACTATCATTGCTATGCTAGTTGCTTCGCTCTATCGCTATGCTGCGTTACCTACCACTTGCTTATCAAGCCTCCCAAATTGCCATGAACCTCTAACATTTGTCACCCTTCCTAGCAAACCGTTGTTTGGCTATGTTACCGCTTTTGCTCAGCCCCTCTTATAGCGTTGCTAGTTGCAGGTGAAGATGAAGATTGCTCCATGTTGGATTATGTTTATGTTGGGATATCACAATATCTCTTATATTAATAATGCATCTATATACTTGGTAAAGGGTGGAAGGCTCGGCCTTATGCCTGGTGTTTTGTTCCACTCTTGCCGCCCTAGTTTCCATCATATCGGTATTATGTTCCCGGATTTTGCGTCCCTAACGCGGTTGGGTGATTTATGGGACCCCCTTGACAGTTCGCCTTGAATAAGACTCTTCCAGCAAGGCCCAACCTTGGTTTTACATTTGCCTCACCTATTACCTTTTCCCTTGGGTCGGCCAACCCGAGGGTCATCTTTATTTAGCCCCCCAGGCCAGTGCTTCTCTAAGTGCTGGTTCGAACCGAGTAGACTGCGGGGCCACCTTGGGGAAACTTGAGGATTGGTTTTACTCGTAGGATGTCTCATCCGGACGTGCCCTGAGAAAGAGATATATGCAGCTCCTATCGGGATTTGTCGGCACATTCGGGCGGCTTTGCTGGACTTGTTTTACCATTGTCGAAATGTCTTGTAAACGGGATTCCGAGACTGATCGGGTCTTCCCGGGAGAAGGAATATCCTTCGTTGATCGCGAGAGCTTATCATGGGCTAAGTTGGGACACCCCTGCAGGGTTTGAACTTTCGAAAGCCGTGCCCGCGGTTATGTGGCAGATGGGAATTCTTTAATGTCCGGTTGTAGTAAACTTGAAGTAAACTCTTTTAAAATACACCAACCGTGTGTGTAACCGTGAGTGTCTCTTTTCGGGTTTGATCGAGAGGAGAACACAGTTTCTGGGTTATGTCTGACGTAAGTGGGAGTTCAGGATCACTTCTTGATCATTATTAGTTGACGACCGCTTGCTTTGCTTCTCTCCTCGCTCTTATTTGCGTAAGTTAGCCACCATACTCTGCTTAGTCGCTGCTGCAACCTCACCACTTTACCCCTTCCTTACCCATTAAGCTTTGCTAGTCTTGATACCCATGGTAATGGGATTGCTGAGTCCTCGTGGCTCACAGATTACTACACCACCAGTTGCAGGTACAGGTTATGCGATGATCATGACGTGAGAGCGATGTTTATTTGTGTTGGAGTTATTCTTCTGCTTCTTCTTCGAATGAGGGCTAGGTTCCTGGTCGGCAGCCTGGGCTAGCAGGGTGGATATTGTTTGAGTTTCTGTTTATGTTTCATCCGTAGTCAGATGTCGATCTTGTATATGATGTACTGTTGTATTCATGTGGCATTGTATGTCTTGGTTGTATCCCCACTATTATGTAATGTTGATGTAATGATATCCACCTTGCAAAAGCGTCTTCAAGATGCGCTTCTATCCTTGGTGGGACCTTCGAGTTCCTTTAGGATAGGGTCGCATCTTGGGCGTGACAGATGCTCACGTTGATTTGATGAAAAAGGATCTTGTCTTAGAGAAATCCAGAGATTTCTCACTTGGTGAAGATGGAACCTTATACTTCAGAGATCGCATTGTAGTGCCCCGGTTCGAGCTTATAACAGAGAAGGTGATGAAAGAAGCGCATGACACCCCTCTCTCCATTCATCCGGGAAGTACCAAGATGTGTCTAGACATCCGTCAGAAGTACTGGTGGTCTAATATGAAGCAAGACATTGCTCGATATATTGAAGAATGTGACGTTTGTCGTCGCGTCAAAGCAGAACATCACAAACCGGCTGGACTTCTACAACCGCTTCCGATTCCTGAATGGAAGTGGGATAAGACCCAAATGGACTTCGTCACTGGCCTTCCCAAGTCTCAGAAAGGTAACGATGCTATCTTTGTCGTCATCAACCAATTCTCGAAGGTTGCTCACTTTCTGCCAGTCAAGGATACTATCACTGCTAGTCAATTAGCAAACTTGTATATCTCTAGAATTGTGTCACTCCACGGCATTCCGAAGGAGATCAGTTCAGACCGTGGCAGTATTTTCACTTCTAAGTTCTGGGATAGTTTCCAAGAGGGAATGGGAACTCATATAACCTGGAGCACTGCTTATCATCCCCAATCCCAAGGCCAAGTCGAGCGAGTCAATCAAATTCTTGAAGACATGCTTCGTGCTTGTATTATTTCTTTCGGCAAGAAGTGGGAAGAATCTCTCCCTTATGCAAAGTTCTCTTATAACAAAAGTTATCAAGCCAGCTTAAAAATGGCACCCTTCGAAGTGCTATATGGACGTAAGTGCCGAACCCCTCTGAATTGGTCAGAAACTGGGGAACGGACGCTCATTGGTCCAGACATTATTCAACAAGCTGAAGAGCAGGTTCGCATTGTTCGGGATAATCTCAAGGCGGCCCAGTCCCGTCAGAAGAGCAACTATGACCGGAAACACTGGGGTTCAACTTAGCAACCTGGTGAACAAGCTTATCTGTGTGTCACTCCTTTGAGAGGCACTCATCGGTTCGGAGTCAAGGGCAAGCTAGCTCCGCGCTACATTGGTCCTTTCCGCATTCTGGCCCGTCGTGGACTGCTGGCTTATCAATTGGAGTTGCCACCTCAATTCTCTCACGTCCATGATGTCTTCCACGTGTCGCAACTTCGTCGGTGCTTCAAGGATCCGGAACGTCAAGTGGATCCGGAATTGATTGAAGTTCAAGATGATCTCACATACAAGGAGCATCCGATATGCATTCTTGAAGAAGTTGAACATCAAACACGCCAGAAGGTTACCAAGTTCCTCAAGGTGCAATGGTCAAATCATTCTAAGGATGAAGCCACTTGGGAACGCGAGGGTAACCTCCGTGCTGAATACCCCAACCTGTTCCCTTCTACCTCTTAATTCTCGGGACGAGAATTTCTTTCAGAGGAGGAGAGTTGTAACACCCTGGTGTAATGGTGCTACAGTAACCCCTGGGGTTAAGTTAATCTTTTTCCTAAACATGTGTCTGATCATTATTGTCTCATGTTCTTTCAAATTCCAGTTGATTTCAAATTCAAATTCTGTGTGAAATTCAAAATGCTCAGACATGAAATCAAAAATGTTCATCATGTGCCAAATATTCCACAACTAATATTGGTGGTGAACCAACATTTTTGCAAACGGTTTAAGTGGCCTAAGCTACTTAAGACGGTGACCTAAGCAATAAATTAAATGCCTTTTTAATTTATAAAATTGGCAATCTTTTTCTAAAGTCTCACAATATTTTTGTGCCAGTGCAATATACTTCTTTGAAATTATTTTTGCCAATGGCATAATTTTTGCAAAGTCTTTATTGGCAAAAAGGGAAAAAATAAAAGTTGTTTAAAGTAAAAGGAAAAGCCCCCCCCCCCTCTCAACTGGGTCGATTGGCCCAGCTGGCCACCGCCCCTCCCCCTTAGGCCTCCGCCCACCTGGCCGGCCCAGGCCGACCAGCTTCCCCCCCCCCCCTGTCGTCTTCCCTCTCCTCTCTGTTCACGCGACCGAGCCCCCCCCAGCTCGTTCCCACCGGACCCGACGCGGCGCCCCGCGCTGCCACGTCGCCGGCGAGGGGATAAGGGCAGCCCCGACGCCTCGGGCTCCCTCCCCACTCGCCCACTTTCCCCCTCTCTCCCTCGTCGCTCTCTCCCTCGCTCTCCAGATCCCCTCCCCTCCTCAACCGACGCCGTCGTCGCCATGGATGTGCCATAGCCGTGGCCACCGGCCACCCCGCGCCTCGCCAGCACGTCCACGAGACGCGTCGTCCTCGGCTACACCCTCCGCACCAACTGGAGCGAGAAGGGAGCCACCACCGCGAGCCCGACGACCCCCTTCTTCCTCCTGCGGCCGTCTTCGTCTCTGGCGCCGATTCGCCGCCGTTGGTCCTCCCCGAGCCCGCTAACGCACACCTATAGGCTCATGGTGAGCAGTCGCATCGCCTCCCCCTTTCTCCGGCCTCTCCCCGTAGCCGTAGCCGCCGCTCTGCTAGCACCCGCACCTCTCGCCGCCGACGAGCTCCGCGTCGTGGCCATGGTCGCCTTCACATGCGGCCGAGCACCGCATCATGCTCCTGGGGTTCCCAGGGGCCCAACGCGTGCA
This sequence comes from Aegilops umbellulata, assembly GCA_032464435.1. Lineage (NCBI taxonomy): Eukaryota > Viridiplantae > Streptophyta > Magnoliopsida > Poales > Poaceae > Aegilops > Aegilops umbellulata. The sequence goes on along the minus strand of CP136056.1, from coordinate 400,096,490 downwards.
TCTGCTACTCTCGCCGAACCCCACAGTCCAATCCCCGCCAACGCCCATCCCGGCCGTCCGCCCCACTCGACGCCGTCGTCGTGGCAGCCCGCCCCTGTCCGAGCTAAGGTCGCAGTTGGATGCGCCGCTCCTCCCGCGTCCGAACGAGCCCGAACGCGCTCGAAACGGACCCCTGTGGCGCTTTTCCAGCGAAGTCCGGCATGCCCCGCCGCTGTTTTTGTCACCGGCGGCGAAACCCCGACGCCGCCGACGTGGCACACCTGGGGCCCGCCTCTGGGTCACTGCCCGTGGACCCCCTGGCCCTAGTTGACCACGTTGACCGTGGTCAACTGTGCTGACTGGGCACACAGTGTCTCTGACACGCGGGCCCCATCGCATATTTTGTTAAATAAACGTTTTTCTAAATAAAAATGATTAATTAAAACATTAGTTAAATTAGTTAGTTAATTAGTACTAACTAGTCACTGACTGCTGGGGCCCACGCCCCCCTAACTAACCCTGTTAGTTTAGTTAAGCCTCTGTTAGACAGAGAGGCTGACAGGTGGGTCCCACCTGTCAGTTTGACTGGTCAGTAGTGCTGACGCAATGCTGATGTCACTGTTGACGCAATAAACCTTTTCTGCTTTTAAAATAATTCAAAAATTGGTTTAAACTTCGAAAATCCGTAACTTTTAAACCGTAGCTCGGATCGTAAAAGTTTATATATGAAAAACGCCCAGAAAAACGAGATGAATCTGAATACGCGGTCCATTCATCTGTCACATGCCCCTAGCATGCTGAACATGGAACATTCCCCCTCCGGTCATCCGTTTGATACAGGTCCGGAACCGGGAATTCATTCCCGGTTGAATTTCCCCCCTTCACCCCCCCCTTTATCGTGTAGCCTTACGTTAGGTCACACCCAGCACAGCTTATTGCCATGTTATGCTTTGTGATGCTACGCTTGCTTTATATTTACTGTTTCTTCCGCCTCTTCTCTCTGGTAGACCCCGAGACCGATGCTGCCCCTGTGATCGACTACGTCGACGACGATGTTGGGGAACGTAGTAATTTCAAAAAAAATCCTACGCACACATAAGATCATGGTGATGCATAGCAACGAGAGGGGAGAGTGTTGTCTACGTGCCCTCGTAGACCGAAGCGGAAGCGTTGACGCAACGTAGAGGAAGTAGCCGTACGTCTTCCCGGTCCAACCGATCCAACCACCGTTACTCTGGCACCTCCGAGTTCTTGACACACGTACAGCTCGATGACGCACCCCGGGCTCCGATCCAGCAAAGCTTCGGGGAGGAGTTCCGTCAGCACGACGGCGTGGTGACGATCTTGATGTTCAACCATCGCAGGGCTTCGCCTAAGCACCGCTATAATATGACCGAGGTGTAATATCGTGGAGGGGGGCACCGCACACGGCTAAGGAATGATCACGAAGATCAACTTGTGTGTCTATGGGGTGCCCCCTGCCCCCGTATATAAAGGAGCAAGGGAGGAGGGGCGGCCGGCCTAGGAGGGGGCGCGCCAAGGGGAGTCCTACTCCCACCGGGAGTAGGAATCCTTCTTTCCTAGTCCAACTAGGAGAAGGGGGGAAAGGAGGGAAGTGGAGAAGGAAGGGAGAGGGGGGCCGCGCCGCAAACCCCTTGTCCAATTAGGATTGGGCTTGGGAGGGGCGCGCGCCACCTCCTGGCTCCTTCCCACTAAAGCCCATTAAGGCCCAATACTCTTCCTCGTATTCCCGTAACTCCCCGGTACTCCGAAAAATACCCGAATCACTTGGAACCTTTCCGAAGTCCGAATATAGTCATCCAATATATCAATCTTTACGTCTCGACCATTTCGAGACTCCTCGTCATGTCCCCGATCCCATCCGGGACTCCGAACTCCTTCGGTACATCAAAACTCATAACTGTCATCGAAACCTTAAGCGTGCGGACCCTACGGTTCGAGAATAATGTAGACATGACCGAGACACGTCTCCGGTCAATAAACAATAGCGGAACCTGGATGCTCATATTGGCTCCTACATATTCTACGAAGATCTTTATCGGTCAGACCGCATAACAACATACGTTGTTCCCTTTGTCATCGGTATGTTTCTTGCCCGAGATTCGATCGTCGGTATCTCAATACCTAGTTCAATCTCGTTACCGGCAAGTCTCTTTACTCGTTCCGTAATACATCATCTCGCAACCAACTCATTAGTTGCAATGCTTGCAAGGCTTATGTGATGTGCATTACCGAGAGGGCCCAGAGATACCTCTCCGACAATCGGAGTGACAAATCCTAATCTCAAAATACGCCAACCCAACATGTACCTTTGGAGACACCTGTAGAGCTCCTTTATAATCACCCAGTTACGTTGTGACGTTTGGTAGCACACAAAGTGTTCCTCCGGCAAACGGGAGTTGCATAATCTCATAGTCATAGGAACATGTATAAGTCATGAAGAAAGCAATAGCAACAAACTAAACGATCAAGTGCTAAGCTAACGGAATGGGTCAAGTCAATCAGATCATTCTTCTAATGATGTGATCCCATTAATCAAATAACAACTCTTTGTCTATGGTTAGGAAACATAACCATCTTTGATTAATGAGCTAGTCAAGTAGAGGCATACTAGTGACACTCTGTTTGTCTATGTATTCACACATGTATTATGTTTCCGGTTAATACAATTCTAGCATGAATAATAAACATTTATCATTATATAAGGAAATAAATAAAAACTTTATTATTGCCTCTAGGGCATATTTCCTTCAGTCTCCCACTTGCACTAGAGTCAATAATCTAGATCACATCACCATGTGATTAACATCGATAGTTCACATCATCATGTGATTAACACCCATAGTTCACATCGCCATGTGACCAACACCCAAATGGTTTACTAGATTCGGTAATCTAGTTCACATCGCTATGTGATTAACACCCAAAGAGTACTAAGGTGTGATCATGTTTTGCTTGTGAGAGAATCTTAGTCAACGGGTCTTTCACATTCAGATCCGTTATGTATTTTGCAGTTTTCTATGTCAACAATACTCTGCTCGGAGCTACTCTAGCTAATTGCTCTCACTTTCAATATGTATCTAGATAGAGACTTAGAGTCATCTAGATTAGTGTCAAAACTTGCATCGACGTAACCCTTTACGACGAACCTTTTTGTCACCTCCATAATCGAGAAACATATCCTTATTCCACTAAGGATAATTTTGACCGTTGTCCAGTGATCTACTCCTAGATCACTATTGTACTCCCTTGAAAAAATCAGTGTAGGGTATACAATAGATCTTGTACACAGCGTGGCATACTTTATAGAACCTATGGCCAAGGAATAGGGAATGACTTTCATTCTCTTTCTATCTTCTGCCGTGGTCGGGTTTTGAGTTTTACTCAATTTCACACCTTGTAACATAGGCAAGAACTCTTTCTTTGACTGTTCCATTTTGAACTACTTCAAAATTTTGTCAAGGTATGTACTCATTGAAAAACTTATCAAGCGTCTTGATCTATCTCTATAGATCTTGATGCTCAATATGTAAGCAGCTTCTCCGAGGTCTTTCTTTGAAAAACTCCTTTCAAACATTCCTTTATGCTTTGTAGAATAATTCTACATTATTTCCGATCAACAATATGTCATTCACATATACTTATCAGAAATGTTGTAGTGCTCCCACTCACTTTCTTGTAAATACAGGCTTCACCGCAAGTCTGTATAAAACTATATGCTTCGATCAACTTATCAAAGCGTATATTCCAACTCCGAGATGCTTGCACCAGTCCATAGATGGATCGCTGGAGCTTGCATATTTTGTTAACACCTTTAGGATTGACAAAACCTTCTGGTTGCATCATATACAACTCTTCTTTAAGAAATCCATTAAGGATCAGTTTTGTTATCCATTTGCCAGATTTCATAAAATGCGGCAATTGCTAACATGATTCGGACAGACTTAAGCATAGATACGAGTGAGAAACTCTCATCGTAGTCAACACCTTGAACTTTGTCAAAAACCTTTTTTGACAAGTCTAGATTTGTAGATAGTAACACTACTATCAGCGTCCGTCTTCCTCTTGAAGATCCATTTATTTTCTATGGCTTGCCGATCATCGGGCAAGTCAACCAAAGTCCACACTTTGTTCTCATACATGGATCCCATCTCAGATTTCATGGCTTCAAGCCATTTTGCGGAATCTGGGCTCACCATCGCTTCTTCATAGTTCGTAGGTTCATCATGATCTAGTAGCATGACTTCCAGAACAGGATTACCGTACCACTCTGGTGCGGATCTCACTCTGGTTTACCTACGAGATTCGGTAGTAACTTGATCTGAAGTTTCATGATCAATATCATTAGCTTCCTCACTAATTGGTGTAGGTGTCACAGAAACAGATTTCTGTAATGAACTACTTTCCAATAAGGGAGCAGGTACAGTTACCTCATCAAGTTCTACTTTCCTCCCACTCACTTCTTTCGAGAGAAACTTCTTCTCTAGAAAGTATCCATTCTCAGCAACGAATGTCTTGCCTTCGGATCTGTGATAGAAGGTGTACCCAACTGTCTCCTTTGGGTATCCTATGAAGACACATTTCTCCGATTTGGGTTTGAGCTTATCATGATGAAACTTTTTTCTTATAAGCATCGCAACCCCAAACTTTAAGAAACGACAACTTTGGTTTCTTGCCAAACCATAGTTCATATTGTGTCGTCTCAACGGACTTAGATGGTGCCCCTTTTTAACGTGAATGCAGCTGTCTCTAATGCATGGTCCCAAAACGATATTGGTAAATCGGTAAGAAACATCATAGATTGTACTATATCCAATAAAGTACGGTTATGACGTCCGGACACACCATTATGCTGTGGTGTTCCAGGTGGCACGAATTTGTGAAACTATTCCACATTGTTTTAATTGAAGACCAAACTCGTAACTCAAATATTTGTCTCCGCGATCAGATCATAGAAACTTTATTTTCTTGTCACGATGATTTTCCACTTCACTCTGAAATTCTTTGAACTTTTCAAATATTTCAGACTTATGTTTCATCAAGTAGATATACCCATATCTGCTCAAATCATCTGTGAAGTTCAGAAAATAACGATACTTGCCGTGAGCCTTAACACTCATCGGACCGCATACATCAGTATGTATTATTTCCAATAAGTCAGTTGCTCGCTCCGGAGAACGGAGTCTTAGTCATCTTGCCCATGAGGCATGGTTCGCAAGCATCAAGTGATTCACAATCAAGTGATTCCAAAATTCTATCAGCATGGAGTTTCTTCATGCGCTTTACACCAATATGACCTAAACGGCAGTGCCACAAATAAGTTGCACTGTCATTATTAACTTTGCATCTTTTGGTTTCAATATTATGAATATGTGTATCACTACGATCGAGATCCAACAAACCATTTCGTTGGTGTGTATAACCATAGAAGGTTTTATTCATGTAAACAGAACAACAATTGTTCTCTAACTTAAATGAATAACCGTATTGCAATAAACATGATCAAATCATATTCATGCTCAACGCAAACACCAAATAACACTTATTTATATTCAACACTAATCCCGAAAGTATAGGGAGTGTGCGATGATGATCATATCAATCTTGGAACTACTTCCAACACACATCGTTACTTCACCCTTAACTAGTCTCTGTTTATTCTGCAACTCCTGTTTTGAGTTACTACTCTTAGCAACTGAACCAGTATCAAATACTGAGGGGTTGCTATAAACACTAGTAAAGTACACATCAATAACATGTATATCAAATATACTTTTGTTCACTTTGCCATCCTTCTTATCCACCAAATACTTGGGGCAGTTCCGCTTCCAGTGACCAGTCCCTTTGCAGTAGAAGCACTTAGTCTCAGGCTTAGGACTAGACTTGGGCTTCTTCACTTGAGCAGCAACTTGCTTGCCGTTCTTCTTGAAGTTCCCCTTCTTCCCTTTGCCCTTTTTCTTGAAACTAGTGGTCTTGTCTACCATCAACACTTGATGTTTTTCTTGATTTCTACCTTCGTCGATTTTAGCATCACGAAGAGCTTTGGGAATTGTTTCCGTTATCCCTTGCATATTATAGTTCATCACGAAGTTCTACTAACTTGGTGATGGTGACTAGAGAATTCTGTCAATCACTATTTTATCTGGAAGATTAACTCCCACTTGATTCAAGCGATTGTAGTACCCAGACAATCTGAGCACATGCTCACTAGTTGAGCGATTCTCCTCCATCTTTTAGCTATAGAACTTGTTGGAGACTTCATATCTCTCAACTCAGGTATTTGCTTGAAATATTAACTTCAACTCCTGGAACATCTCATATGGTCCATGATGTTCAAAACGACTTTGAAGTCCCGATTCTAAGCCGTTAAGCATGGTGCACTAAACTATCAAGTAGTCATCATATTGAGCTAGCCAAACGTTCATAACGTCTGCATCTGCTCCTGCAATAGGTCTGTCACCTAGCGGTGCATCAATGACATAATTCTTCTGTGCAGCAATGAGGATAAACCTCAGATCACGGATCCAATCCGCATCATTGCTACTAACATCTTTCAACATAATTTTTTCTCTAGGAACATATCAAAACAAACATAGGGAAGCAACAACGCGAGCTATTGATCTACAACATAGATATGCTAATACTACCAGGACTAAGTTCATGATAAATTAAAGTTCAATTAATCATATTACTTAAGAACTCCCACTTAGATAGACATCCCTCTAATCCTCTAAGTGATCACGTGATCCAAATCAACTAAACCATAACCGATCATCACGTGAAATGGATTAGTTTTCAATGGTGAACATCGTTATGTTGATCATATCTACTATATGATTCACGCTCGACCTTTCGGTCTCCGTGTTCCGAGGCCATATCTGCATATGCTAGGCTCGTCAAGTTTAACCCGAGTATTCTGCGTGTGCAAAACTGGCTTGCACCCGTTGTAGATGGACGTAGAGCTTATCACACCCGATCATCACGTGGTGTCTGGGCACGACGAACTTTGGCAACGGTGCATACTCAGGGAGAACACTTCTTGATAATTAGTGAGAGATCATCTTATAATGCTACCGTAAATCAAAGCAAGATAAGATGCATAAAAGATAAGCATCACATGCAATCAATATAAGTGATATGATATGGCCATCATCATCTTGTGCTTGTGATCTCCATCTCCGAAGCACCGTCATGATCACCATCGTCATCGGTGTGACACCTTGATCTCCATCGTAGCATCGTTGTCGTCTCGCCAATCTTATGCTTCTACGACTATCACTACCGCTTAGTGATAAAGTAAAGCATTACAGGGCGATTGCATTGCATACAATAAAGTGACAACCATATGGCTCTTGCCAGTTGCCGATAACTCGGTTACAAAACATGATCATCTCATACAATAAAATTTAGCATCATGTCTTGACCATATCACATCACAACATGCCCTGCAAAAACAAGTTAGACGTCCTCTACTTTGTTTGTTGCAAGTTTTACGTGGCTTCTACGGGCTTAAGCAAGAACCAATCTTACCTACGCATCAAAACCACAACGATAGCTTGTCAAGTTGATGCTGTTTTAACCTTCGCAAGGACCGGGCGTAGCCACACTCGGTTCAACTAAAGTTGGAGAAACTGACACCCGCCAGCCACCTGTGTGCAAAGCACGGCGGTAGAACCAGTCTCGCGTAAGCGTACGCGTAATGTCGGTCCGGGCGGCTTCATCCAACAATACCGCCGAACCAAAGTATGACATGTTGGTAGGCAGTATGACTTATATCGCCCACAACTCACTTGTGTTCTACTCGTGCATATAACATCAAACCATAAAAACCTAGGCTCTGATACCACTATTGGGGAACGTAGTAATTTCAAAAAAAAATTCCTACAGACACAAGATCATGGTGATGCATAGCAACGAGAGGGGAGAGTGTTGTCTACGTACCCTCATAGACCGAAGCGGAAGCATTGACGCAACATAGAGGAAGTAGTCGTACGTCTTCCCGGTCCAACCGATCCAAGCACCGTTACTCCGGCACCTCCGAGTTCTTGACACACGTACAGCTCGATGACGCACCCCGGGCTCCGATCCAGCAAAGCTTCGGGGAGGAGTTCCGTCAACACGATGGCGTGGTGACAATCTTGATGTTCAACCGTCGCATGGCTTCGCCTAAGCACCGCTATAATATGACCGAGGTGTAATATCGTGGAGGGGGGCATCGCACACGGCTAAGGAACGATCACGAAGATCAACTTGTGTGTCTATGGGGTGCCCCCTGCCCCCGTATATAAAGGAGCAAGGGAGGAGGGGCGGCCGGCCTAGGAGGGGGCGCGCCAAGGGGAGTCCTACTCCCACCGGGAGTAGGAATCCTTCTTTCCTAGTCCAACTAGGAGAAGGGGGGAAAGGAGGGAAGTGGAGAAGGAAGGGAGAGGGGGGCCGCGCCCCAAACCCCTTGTCCAATTCGGACTGGGCTTGGGAGGGGCGCGCGCCACCTCCTCCTGGCTCCTTCCCACTAAAGCCCATTAAGGCCCAATACTCTTCCCCGTATTCCCGTAACTCCCGGTACTCCGAAAAATACCCGAATCACTCAGAACCTTTCCGAAGTCCGGATATAGTCGTCCAATATATCGATCTTTACGTCTCGACCATTTCGAGACTCCTCGTCATGTCCCCGATCCCATCCGGGACTCCAAACTCCTTCGGTACATCAAAACTCATAATTGTCATCGAAACCTTAAGCGTGCGGACCCTACGGTTCGAGAACAATGTAGACATGACCGAGACACGTCTCCGGTCAATAACCAATAGCGGAACCTGGATGCTCATATTGGCTCCTACATATTCTACGAAGATCTTTATCGGTCAGACCGCATAACAACATACGTTGTTCCCTTTGTCATCGGTATGTTTCTTGCCCGAGATTCGATCGTCGGTATCTAAATACCTAGTTCAATCTCGTTACCGGCAAGTCTCTTTACTCGTTCCGTAATACATCATCTCGCAACCAACTCATTAGTTGCAATGCTTGCAAGGCTTATGTGATGTGCATTACCGAGAGGGCCCAGAGATACCTCTCCGACAATCGGAGTGACAAATCCTAATCTCGAAATACGCCAACCCAACATGTACCTTTGGAGACACCTGTAGAGCTCCTTTATAATCACCCAGTTACGTTGTGACGTTTGGTAGCACACAAAGTGTTCCTCCGGCAAACGGGAGTTGCATAATCTCATAGTCATAGGAACATGTATAAGTCATGAAGAAAGCAATAGCAACAAACTAAACGATCAAGTGCTAAGCTAACGGAATGGGTCAAGTCAATCAGATCATTCATCTAATGACGTGATCCCATTAATCAAATAACAACTCTTTGTCTATGGTTAGGAAACATAACCATCTTTGATTAATGAGCTAGTCAAGTAGAGGCATACTAGTGACACTTTGTTTGTCTATGTATTCACACATGTATTATGTTTCCGGTTAATACAATTCTAGCATGAATAATAAACATTTATCATGATATAAGGAAATAAATAAAAACTTTATTATTGCCTCTAGGGCATATTTCCTTCAGACGACCCCTCCTTGCCAGAGCAACCAGGCAAGCCCCCCCCCCTTTGATCATACCGATATCGCCCATTCCTTTCTCTCATGCTTGCATTAGATTTTGCTACTGTTATTGTTTGCTCCTATTCTGATGCATAGCCTGCTTTTGTATCTGCTCTTGTACCTTATCTGCTTATCCTAAACTGCTTAGTATAGGTTGGTTAGTGATCCATCAGTGACCCCCACTTGTCCTTGTTGCCCCTGCTTCATCATCGACGACTCGATCTATGTGATCGAAGACCAGGCCCCGACACCGCACATCACTTCCCCTTAGTTGCTCGACACTACTGGGTTACTATCGAGTACTGAGGGTGAACCTCTTCAGCACTTCTGATGTTAACCCTGTAGTGTAGTCATTCGGTCGTGGTCATCGAGGGTGATTTCCTCCTTAACCACTTCCGATACGACTCTGTCGTGCAACCCCTCAAGTGTGAACCTCGGGGGTGATTCCTCTTACGTTCACCTTGATGATTACGTCTAGTGGAATTCATCGGTGGTGATTCCTCGGGTTTGCCCCTTGATGTTTGGACACACTGATACTTGTACTTTACCACTGTTACTTGGAAAGACGGGTCGGCCCTGAGGGGTACCCGCGCGAGCTTAATTGCGAGTGATGTGGAGACGGGTTGGCCTGGAGGATGTGCGCGAGATAATTACAAGGCGTGGCCGGGCATTCCTAGCCCTTGTCGCAAGTCCTCGAGACGGGGCAATGGGGTCACATCTTTCGTGAGTCTCTGCTTGTTACCGTGCGTTCCTAATCCACTATGATTTGGATATTTGATCCGAGGGGCCTCTGGCCTGATAGCACTAACCATCACGTGGGCATAGTATGGGCGTTCTGCATCGTATGCATCAGCCAAAGCTTAATAGGCGTCAGCAACTCAGCGGCGCACGCCGGGTTGGACTGCGTAAGCGCCTGCCTTGTTGAAGGAGGTAGCTAGGTCTGCTCACCGGCCGCGTTCGCAACGTGCAGGAGTTCCCGGGGAGATGGCCCATGACCCCTGGGGGCATAGGTTTAGTCCGGCGTGTTGGCCTCTCTATTAAGCCTAGGTCGGGTTGCGGCGTATTGTTTGGCCAAGGCCGGGCATGACCCAGGAAAGTGTGTCCGCCCGGAGTTAATCGAGCGTGGTGGGTAAGTTGGTGTACCCCTGCAGGGAAGAAAACATCTATCGATAGCCTGTCCTACGGTAACAAACACTTGGAGTTGTATCCCGATCGATACAACTAGAACTGAATACTTGTGATGAGACTGGATGGTGATGAGTAATGGATTGTGATGATAACTGGATAGTATGGCTCTAGGATTGCCTTCTTGCAGGGAGTCGAGAAAGGATCTCTGGCCGAGGTTGATAACACTACTACTACTTTAGTTTATGCTACTCTACTCCCTCCTGTTGCTGCAAGATGGTGGTTTCCAAAAGATGCTAGTCTTCGATAGGACTAGGCCTTCTCTCTATTCTGGCATTTCTGCAGCCCAGTCCACATATACAGCCTTCCTTTAATAATGTTGCATATGTAGTGTAGATCCTTGCTTGCGAGTACTTTGGGTGAGTACTCACGGTTGCTTTGCTCCCCCTTTTCCCCCTTTCTTCTTCTTTCCGGTTGATGCAACCAGATGCCGGAGCCCAGGGGCCAGATGTCGCCGCCGATGCATACTACTACGTGGAGGCCGCCGACGACCATGAGTAGTTAGGAGGCTCCCAGGCAGGAGGCCTTGCCTTTTCGATCGTAGATGCTTTTTGTGCTAGCCATCTTAAGGCATCCTTGTCTAACTTATGTATGTACTCATATATTGTTGCTTCCGCTTACTCTGGTGTATTCGAGCTTATGTATTCGAGCCCTCGAGGCCCCTGGCTTGTAATATAAAGCTTGTATTGTTTTAATTTGTGTCTAGAGTTGTGTTGTGATATCTTCCCGTGAGTCCTTGATCTTGATCGTACACATTTGCGTGTATGATTAGTGTACGATTGAATCAAGGGCGTCACACATTTCTTGCACCAGGCTGATTTAGAGGAATCACAGCCTTTGGCTTTTATACGCATGGGTCAATTTAATTGCCCATATGAGTTTACTTATCCATCTTTCCCCCGCTACGTTTTGAATTCGGCCACCAGGTACGCCCCTCCGCATGTCACTTGGTCGTCCACCCTCTCGGCCGACGCAAGGCAGATTTGGCCCAAGCCCGCTATTCTTTTATTAATATCATTAATATTTCGGCCAATTGGGCCGCTCTCTGTTCTCGCTGCCTCCAATGGGGTCACCAAAAAAATTCTTGCCAAAATTGCATTATTTGTCTTAAATGCTCTGCTCCAGATCACAAGGCATCTCACTGCCCAAGCATTGGCAAGTCTTGGTCAATTGATTCCCATGCCTTTACACACCAAAATCCCCCCATTGTGGATGGATCTTTTGCTCCTATCGATGGTAATTTGCATGTACCGAGACGGAAGATTTCCACCGTGTGATGCAACAGTTGTGGCAACTATGGCCACCTGGCAAGATCCTGCTTCCAAAATTTATTTGCCAAAAGATGGAAATGGGTGCGTAAGGCAACCCAGCACCCCAATCCCACCCCTCATGCTCCGTCTTCCCACTCTGCCTCGTTTTCCCAAACGCTACCACCCTGCCCCGTCCCATGACCATCACTGCTTCCACCACCAAGCTCCAGCGCCATGGCGAACTACCCGCTGCATTCGGTGCCATTCCTCCCGCCGTGTTCGTAATTATGTTTATGTCATGTGCTATAATTGCAATGGTTCTCAAGTTTGTATTTCCAAGAGGCTCAGAGGAAAACCCATATGCATGTGTGGAATAATAAAGGTAAAATTGATTATAAGTCTTGCCTCTAAGACTAGATCAAGTGTTGCATGATGGTTCTATTTTCTTGATCATGGACATACGTTAGTATGTCAGCAACTTTGAGGACACGATGTTAGAAGAACACTTGTGTTAAATAGACCCAAATGATTGTTATACTATGAGATCCTTTCGACCCAAATGACACAGTGACGTTAACGTTTGCACAATTCCTTAGACCGTGAGAGTATCAAGTTCTTCATAGTAGACGATGCACTTTGGGGTTCGTCAAGCATCAAACGTAATAGGGTGATCATAACAACAACTTACGGGTTCATCAGAGACTGGGATTTGCTCCTCCAACAACGGAGAGATGTTCTTAGGGCCCTTTCTCTATAATGGTATCCATCATCGTCAAGCCACACATGATGTGATTTGATCACGGGGATGATGGAACACGGTAATGAGAAAAAGAGAACAAAACTGACGACAAGTGAACTGGCATGGTGAACAAGTTGCTGATTCACGAGAATGCCGATAAATCTCACCTCAGATTTTCTAACATATCATGAAGCAAAATGAATAGCACATGGTAACTACAGGTTCACTCGAATATCATTCGTGTAGGTATAGGGGTTAGTATGGATGTCCACGATCCGCTATTAATCATTGATCGGAAGGAGTTCCGGTCATGTCTATACTTCACTGAACCTGTAGGGTCACATGCTTAAGGGCCATCAATCTGTTGAGTACCCGTGGGTTACGAGCCTGGGAGAAAGTCACTAGAAAAGTTTTGGAGACATTGAAAATGTTTCAAAGAGAGAACCGGAAGTGATTCTGAATAACATGAAGAGTTTCGGAGAAAACAACAAAAATAGGAAGTCAAAAAAGTTCATGAATGCATCTGAAAATATTTGGAGGATTCTGAAAAAAATTGGGACCTCGCATAATTTTCTTGAAGGTGCCAAGAGGCCGCCACTTGGCATGGAGGGGGGCATTGGGGGAAGCCACCCCTTGCATGTGGCGGCCATGAAGGGGGGTCTTTGGGGCAGCCACCCCCTTGCAAGTGGAGGCCATGGAGGAGGGGCTTTGTGTGCAACCCTGCCCCCTTTGCATGTGGCAGCCAATGGGGGGGTTTGGGGGCAGCTCCCCCCTCCTTTGCATATGGCAATTTTGGAGAGGGGGCTTTTGGGGCAACCATTGGTTGAGAGGGCCCCCTTAGAGGTTTCCTCCTTCCATGCCCCCTCCACTTCTCCATCTATAAATAGAGGAGGAGGGAAACCATCAAAAGCACACCATATTAGGCACCACATTCGGCATGCAATGATCTGCCCCCCCCCCTCTCTCTTGTTTCTCCATGAAATAGTTTTGTTCTGCCATAAGGCCGCTCCGCCCTTCCCTAGTCTTCAACAACGATTAGTTGTGGACGGCAAAGCATTGTCGGATCATTGACACCCTATGCGTGCTACTTTGTAGAGAGATCGTACTTTTTGATCTTTTACCGGGGGAGAAAAATCTCGCTGTTGGGAGGTAGTAAATCCTAGCTGCACGAATCTACGCCAACGATCTTAACCAACTCTTCTTCCGCTGCAATTTCGAGTTGGTAACGATCAGATCTAACCTTGTGTGCATCTTCGTATTGGTCTTGGTCTTGTACATGAGTAATTTTTTTCACTACATTACCCTAGAGATTGTCTGCATTGCATCAACACCTGCTCAGCATGGATCATAATTGCTCTTTTTTCTCTTGCTTTTGTTTTGTTTTCCTTCATTTAGGCATATATCATGTCTTGAAATACTTTATGTTTTTTGCTTCTGTGATACTTTGTATATGTCCATTATTGTTGGTTGTGTGCATCCTAGTCATGCAAAGGTCGGGTGTGTGCGTATCATGTTTTCTGTCCTCTAGATGTTAGTCAATAAAAAGCATCTGTTATGGAGAAAATGAACAAATGTTCCTCGGCCAAGAGGAAACCAGGAAACCAATAAAAAGCTTGTTGGAGAAAAGAAGTGATGGAGAATGTTGCATGAAAATCAACAAATTTCCTATGAAACACCCAAGATCTGATCTAGGAGATGTTAAGCAATGAGAGGGGAGTGTGTCTACTTACCCTTGTAGACCGAAAGCAGAAGCGTATATAACACGGTTGATGTAGTCGTACTCTTCATGATCCAATCATGATCCAAACTGATCTAGTGCCGAACGGATGGCACATCCGAGTTTAGCACATGTGTCGCTCGATGACGTCTCCTCCTCCTTGATCCACTAAGAGAAGGGGGAGAAACAGATGGGATCTCAACCAGCACAACGGCGTGGTGGAGTTACTCCGGTAGGGCTTTGCCAAGCCGTATCGAGATAATATGGTGGTAGAAGGGGGATGGCTACACCAGGGTTTAGGGTGCGGCTGCCCTCCTCTCCCTCCACTATATATATGGGCAAGGGCAGGGGCGCGACCCTTACCCTCCTCCAAGAAGGGGTGCGGCCAAGGGGGGAGGAGTCCCTCTACTCCCCTTCAGGGACTGGTGCGCTTGGCCCATGTAGGCAAGGTGCCTCCCCTCAGCCCATGGTGGCTCGGGGAGGTGGTGGGACCCACTCGTGGTCCCCCGAAACCCTTCGATGGCCCCCGGTATGATGCCGGTATACACCCAAACTTTTCGGTACCGTGAATATGACTTTGCATATACCAATCTTTACCTATGGACCATTCTGAAACTCCACATGATGTCCGAGGTCTCATACGGGACTCCGAACAACCTTCAGTCACCATTGTACATGTCCCAATACTATTCTAGCATCAATGAACGTTAAGCGTGGGACCCTACGGGTTCGAATCATGCAGACATCACTGAGAGTTCTCTCTAGTCAATAACAGCGGAATCTGGATGCCCATATTGGTTCCCACATATTCAACGAAGATCTTTATCGGTTGAACCACGATGTCGAGGATTCGGGTAATCTCATATGCAATTCCCTTTGTCAGGTGATATGTTACTTGCCTGAGATCCGATCGTCGGTATCTCCATACCTAGTTCAATCTCATCACCCGCAAGTCTCTTTACTCATTCCGTAATACAAGATCTCGTGGCTAAACTATTAATCACATGAAGCTTCTTGTGATGTTGTATTACCGAGAGGTCCCAGAGATATCTCTCCATCACACGAAGTGACAAATCCTAGTCTCAATCCATGCAACCCAACAGAGACCATCGGAGATACCTGTGCAGCATGTTTATGATCACCCAGTTACGAAGTGATGTTTGATAGCACACAATGCATTCCTCCGGTATCCAGGAGTAGCATGGTCTCATGGTCGAAGGAACAGATACTTGACATTAAGAATGCTATAGCAAAACTAATTGATATGATCTTATGCTAAGCTTACAGTTGGGTCTTGTCCATCACATCATTCTCCTAATGATGTGATCTGATTATCAAATGACAACTCATGTCTATGGTTAGGAAACCATAACCATCTTTGATCAACGAGCTAGGCTAGTAGAGGCTTAATAGGGACACGGTGTAGTTTATGTATTCACACATGTATTTAAGTTTCAGGTCAATACAATTCTAGCATGAATAATAAACATTTATCATAAACGGGAAATATGATAATAAACAATTTATTATTACCTCTAGGGCATATTTCCAACAAGAAGAAAAAATAGTATTTGGCATAACAACAACACAACCCTAAACCACCCTAGCAATTAGACATGTACTCGAAACAAAACAAGTGTTCGGCGGTTTTAAAATTATCTATACCAATATAAAAAGACCCAAATGGGCAGATCCAACTAATCTCGACCATTAAGCTAATCAGTCCAACGCCCTAGACTGCTCCAATGGCGAGCGCTTAGCACGTTTACCATGTAATTAATTAATATCATAGCAAATATAGGACTAATCATATAATTAATTAACATGCAAATGATATCATGTCTAATATCCGCGTGCAATTAATATGATGCCTAATATTAACATGCATTACATGTGTGTACTTACTAGTCACAAAAAACAGAAAACAAGCACGAGTAACATCTCTTCAATTCATCGGGAAAAAAATTATCAAAAAAACATCTCTCAAACTCTTACAATGATAGGGAATGTAGAAGGAGAGCCTATGCTACTTGTGAGCTGCGTTGGGATTTTTCCTCGAAGAAGAAGGATGAAGCAATATAGTAGCGGATAGTATTACCCTCAGTGAGAACCAAGGTTATTGAACCAATAGGAGAACCATGCAAACGCTAGTGAACACTACCTGCACACACAAGAGCAAATACTTGCACCCAATGTGGGCAAGAGGTTGTCAGTTGTCAATCCCCTTGAACTCATTATTTGCAAGGATTAAATCTGGTAATGGTAAATTAAATAAAATAAAATTGCAGCAAGGTATTTTTGGTTTTTATAATATGATTAAAATAGACTTGGGGGGCCATAATTTTCGCTAGAGGCTTCTCTCTTGTAAAAATAGCACACGGTGGGTAGACAAATTACTGTTGGGCGATTGATAGAAAAGCGCATAGTTATGACAATATTCATGGCAATGATCATATACATAGGCATTACATCCGTGACAAGTAAACCGACTCCTACCTGCATCTACTACTATTACTCCACCAGTTGACCGACTCCTGCCTGCATCTATGGTATGAAGTTCATGACAAACAGAGTAACACGCTAAGCAAGATTACATAATGTAGACAGAATAAAACCAAGCAATATGATTGAACCTCATCATTTTAACCTTAATTAATGACAACAATACAATACGTGCCTCGCTACCCCTTCTGTCATTGGGTAAGGACACTGCAAGATTGAAATCGGAGAGAAATACAAAGTTATAACAATCATGCATAATAAATTTCAGCAAAGACTCGGTTACTCTCAATAAATATTCCAACCATAAACCCACAATGCATCGGATCCCAACAAACACACCGCAAAACAAGATTACATCGAATAAAACTCCGAGGAGAACATTGTATTGATGATCAAAGGGAGGGAAGAAGCCATCTAGCTAATCACTATGGATCTGTAGGTCCGTGGTAAACTACTCACACATCATCGAAGGTGCATCAAGGTTGATGTAGAAGCCCTCCGTGATCGATTACCCCTCGACAGAGTACCGAAGAAGGCCTCCAGATGGGATCGCGGAAGAACAGAAGCTTGCGACGGTAGAAAAATTGTTTTGGGTAGCTATCTGTTGGTTTTGGGATTTATGGGAATTTATAGAAGTGGAATTAGGTCAAACAGAGTTACATGGGGCCCACAAGCTCAGGTGCCCCCCCCCAAGGGGCACGCCATGTGAGCTTTTGGCTCTCCCATATGCCTTCTGCCTCCTCCTGAAGTTTCTAGGGTCCCTTCTGGTCTAGAAAAAATCATCATAAAGTTTCATCGTATTTGGACTTTGTTTGATTGATTTCCTGTAAAAAAACATGCAGAAAACAGGAACTGACACTGGGCACTAAGTTAATAGGTTAGTTCACAAAAATGATATAAAATTGCATATAAAATATCTAAGATTGATAATATAATAGTATGAAACAATAAAAAATTAAAGATACGTTTGAGACGTATCAACCTATCATTGTATTAATAGTCTTAATATTTGATTTGTTGTTGAAAGGATTGAATTACTAATAATGTTGTAATGTATTAGCAACGAGTGTAAACAAAACTCGGTAACTGCTAGCAGAAAATCAACACAATCAGATGTTGCTCCACACAATGTGGAATGCACGCTAGACAAGTAGGGATTTTTTTTTGTATTGTGCACCGTCGGGTGTAGAGTGGCAGTAAGGACATCTCCAACACCCTCCATCAAAACGGACACCATAAACGTCCGTAGACATCGGTAGCGTAGCCCGCCATCCAACCCGCTACACCAAATAAACATGAACACATCATTCTCATTAATACTTAGGATTTTTTTACATCGCAAAAGTTAACCGACCCAAGTCTAATCTTTGTCGGTCGTGGGCACATCTGTCTTCTATGTCCTATTCTTCGATGGAGTCCGCTGCCTAATCATGGACGTCCCACGTGGAGGTGAGGTCGACGATCGACGTGGATGATCCAACCTCGTAACGATTTTGGCCCAACGTGAACTACGCAAAGTTCCCGACGTTGGCAGCATTCATGTCCGCCACCGCATGTGCAGCCTCCGTGTCTGCCTGTGCCGCCATCTCCTCAGACAGGCAATCATGCTCTGCCTTGTTATCGCAGAGCTGGCAGCGCTCGTGGTGGATGGCGAGAGCGTTGTGCACAGACTCGTACAACGCCTACTGCTCATGAAATGGTCGCGACGGCCTACTTGTTCGTTTACTCGTCGACCGTCTGGCCCTCCGTGAGCCGGTGGTGCTCGACGGGCTGCAGCTTATACCATTGCTTCTCCTATAGCATCCAGAACGCAAAGACCGGTGGTGCCTTGTAACGCCCCGGATTCGATGCGTCAGGTGTCCGCCAGTTATTCGCCGTCGTTGCCATGTCATGTGCTTGCGTGTTGCACTTTGCCATGTCATCATCTGCATTTCATATCATGTCATCATGTGCATCGCATTTGCATACGTGTTCGTGTCATGCATCCGAGCATTTTCCCCGTTGTCCGTTTTGCAATCCGGCACTTCTATGTCCCCCGGCGTCCCCTTTTACATTTTTCCGTGAGCGGGTATTAAACTTTCTCAGAATGGACCGAGGTTTGTCAAGCGGCCTTGGTATAGCACCGGTAGACCGCCTGTCAAGTTTCGGGTCATTCGTAGGTCGTTTGATACTCCAACGGTTAACCGGGTAACCGTGAAAGCCTCCTTTTGTGTGCAGCCCATCACCCCTTCAAAGTGGCCCAAAACCCATCCAAACCCCCTCCATCCTCTCGGCCGTTCGATCACGATCGCGTGGCCGAAAACCGCACTCCATTTGGAGCTTCCTCGCTCCTCCTACCTATAAATAGGTGCCTTCCCCTCCATTTTCGCGGATGAAACCCTAGCCTAGCCTCTCCCCGCGCCGCCGGACGCGTCCGCCGACAGCCGGACATGTCCAACCCCCGCCGCCACGTCGCTCCGACGAATCGAAGGTCGCCACCTCAGCCGCCGCCGTCGCCCTCCTCTCTCTCCCCGCGCCGCCGGCCCGCCGGGCCCAGGCGGGGCCTGCCCGGCCCGGTCCGCCGCCGCCGCCCGCCCGCGGGATGCCCGCGCGCCCGCACCGTCGCCCCGGGCGTCGGCGTGCTCCCGCGCCCCGCGCGCCTCCGTCCCGCCGCTGTCCGCCGGCGCGCCTCGCCTCCGGCCGCCGGATCCGCCCGCCGGCGACCCCGCACCGCCGCCCCGGCGCGCCGCTCCTCCCGATCCGCCCCATCGCCGCCTCCTCCTCGTCCCCGGCCAGATCCGGCGAGGATCCGGCCGGATCTCGCCGCCCCGCCATCTCCCTCTTCTCCGGCGGCTTACCCGGCGCCACTCCGTCGAACCTCGAAATCCGTGCAACGAGGTTGACTTTCCCCCTCGATATTCCTAAGTCCCGAAAATTCTATCATTTTCTTGCTCTGTTCATCATGCCATAACTTGCTGCATACTGCTCCGTTTCATGCGTGTAATATGTCAAATTGTTCGCCTCGACGAGTACATAATTTCATCTCATTGCATCATGTTGGTTTGAGCTCATCTTGATGCCCGAAATTCTGTTGGAAGAGGGCTATGTGATGTTAGTTTCAGATCTGTTTCAGTACATGCACTTTTGTCATTTTTGCCATGATTGATGTGTGCACCCTATGAAGTTGAGTCCTACATGTGTTTTCTAATATGCCATGCCATCTTTACAGGGGTGTATGCCATGTATTTTTGTGATCTTTTTGGTGACTAGCACAAGCATGCAAACTAGGCATCTTAATGTTGCTGATTTCAGAGACTTAGTAATTTCACGGAGTCATGCCCTGCTGTTATTTTTATGTCATTTGTTCATGTTGTTTCAGAGAGATATGTGCCTCTTTTTCGCATGATCAGTAAGGGTGTTTTGAGAATGTGGATGTGCGCTATCCCTCCATGCTTTTGTTTGTAATTATGGAGTGCCATAGCTTGAATCAATCGAGCTCTACTTTTGCTATAAAATGTTACTGGCAGATTGTTTACATGTTCTTCGATTTTGCCAAGCTTGTTGTAGTTGATCCTTGCATGATATGATGTTATTATTGCCATGTATAGCTTCTATGTCATGTCTTCTTGGTGGGTGTATGCTTAGTTTATCATGCAATGCTCTGTAGTGAGTGCATCGAGCTCGTAAACATGCCTACTTGTTATCTATTTTTGACATGTCCAGTTTTCTGCCAAGTCTGAAACCTGTAACGAAACTTGCTTAATTGACATGGATGCTATTATATTTTCTGGTCCTTTTTAGCTCATGGTCACTAAGGGACTTTTGTTCTATGTTTTGAGTAGATTCATGTGATGCCTTGTTTTTCTATATTGTGTCCTTGTAGCAGGTTGTTTCCTTGCTCTAAACATGTCATCCCGATGTTAATTTCTGGCATGTTGTTATTTTCACTAAGTCTGTGAACCTGCTATCTTTTGCACTTTTGCCATGCTTGTTTGAACCTGTTATGGTGTGATTTAGCCGTAGCTCAGTGTTCATCTTTTGTCCAGCATCTTGAGTAGATCACTGTCATATGCTTCTCTGATATGTTTGGATGCAGTAGCTTAATTTCTTGTTGCATGCTAAGTGACATCATGCTGTTAAACGCAGAAATATGTCATTCTTGTTTTGCTTGTCATTTGCAAACCGTGCATCCGATTCCGGTGATCTTTATATCGATTTCAACCGAAATCACCTCACATTTCCAGTGGCACACTTGGTTTGCCAAGATTATGCCGTGTTCATCTTTTTCCTTCCGGAGCACGCATATGCATTGCATACCACATCTCGCATATCATGACATGTTTTGCATCATGTTGCTTGCGCATTGCATCGTGGTTCATAGTTGTTCCTTTGCATGTGTTCTTGTTTGGGTAGAGACAGGAGACGAGTACGTGAACGAGGAACCTGTTGAGAATGCTTACGAGGATCAAGCCTTCGACTACTCTGAGAACCTTGCAGGCAAGATGACCATACCCTCGAAATCACTTCTATCTTTGCTTGCTAGTTGCTCGCTCTTTTGCTATGCCTATGCTATGATACCTACTACTTGCTTATCATGCCACCCATATTGTCAAACCAAGCCTCTAACCCACCTTGTCCTAGCAAACCGTTGTTTGGCTATGTTACCGCTTCGCTTAGCCCTTCTTATAGCGTTGTTAGTTGCAGGTGAAGATGAAGTTTGTTCCTTGTTGGAACATGGAGATGTTGTTCCTTGTTTGGAACATGTTTACTTGTTGGGATATCACAATACCTTATATATTATTAATGCATCTATATACTTGGTAAAGGGTGGAAGGCTCGGCCTTATGCCTGGTGTTTTGTTCCACTCTTGCCGCCCTAGTTTCCGTCATACCGGTGTTATGTTCCCGGATTTTGCGTCCCTAACGCGATCGGGTGATTTATGGGACCCCCTTGACAGTTCGCTTTGAATAAGACTCCTCCAGCAAGGCCCAACCTCGGTTTTACCATTTGCCTATCACCTATCCCTTTCCCTTGGGTCGGCCAGCCCGAGGGTCATCTTATTTTTAGCCCCCCCCCCCAGTCCAATGCTTGTCTAAGTGTTGGACCGAAACGAGTAGACTACGGGGCCACCTCGGGGAAACTTGAGGATTGGTTTTACTCGTAGGATGTCTCATTCGGTGTTGCCCTGAGAACGAGATATGTGCAGCTCCTATCAGGATGTCGGCGCATCGGGCGGCTTTGCTGGTCTTGTTTTATTACTGTCGAAATGTCTTGTAGCCGGGATTCCGAGACTGATCGGGTCTTCCCGGGGAGAAGGAATATCCTTCGTTGATCGCGAGAGCTTATCATGGGCTAAGTTGGGACACCCCTGCAGGGTTTGAACTTTCGAAAGCCGTGCCCGCGGTTATGTGGCAGATGGGAATTTGTTAATGTCCGGTTGTAGAAAACCCGAAGTTGGCCTAAATTAAAATACACCAACCGCGTGTGTAACCGTGATGGTCTCTTCTCGGCGGAGTCCGGGAAGTGAACACGGTGTTGGAGTTATGCTTGACGTAGGTTGTTCTAGGATCACTTCTTGATCATAGTTCATTGACCGTGCTTTTGCCTTCTCTTCTCGCTCTCATTTGCGTATGTTAGCCACCATATTTGCTAGTCGCTTGCTGCAGCTCCACCTCACTACCCTGTCCTACCTTTAAGCTTAAATAGTCTTGATCTAGCGGGTGTGAGATTGCTGAGTCCCCGTGACTCACAGATACTTCCAAAACCAGTTTGCAGGTGCCGATGAAACCGTGCAGGTGGCGCACCCGAGCTCAAGGAGGAGCTCGATGAAGATCTTGTTCATTGTGTTGTTTCATTTCAGTTGATCAGTAGTGGAGCCCAGTCGGGACGATCGGGGGTCTGTGTAGCATTTGGGGTAGTCTTCTTTTATTTTGGTTCCGTAGTCGGACCTTGATTGTATCTGTGTGATGTAATGCTTTACTCATGTATTGTGTGAAGTGGCGATTGTAAGCCAACTATGTATCTCTTTCCCTTATGTATTACATGGGTTGTTTGAAGATTACCTCACTTGCGGCATTGCTTTCAATGCGGTTATGCCTCTAAGTCGTGCTTCGACACGTAGGAGATATAGCCGCATCGAGGGCGTTACAAGTTGGTATCAGAGCCTTCCCCGACCTTAGGAGCCCCCACTGCTTGATCGTTTTTTAGCGGCCGAGTTGTGTCTAGAAACATGTTTTGAGTCATTTAGGAATTATGTATCGGAGAGTTTAGGAATTCTTTTTACTTCCCAGTCTCCTCATCGCTCTGGTAAGGCATCCAGACGTAGAGTTTTGACTCTTCTCTTCTCAAATTTCACTAAAAAAAATTTAGGATCACGCGGGTATCTTGGAATCGTGCCGATGGTTTTGTGATGACAACATTGTCTTGGTGCCTCCTGTCAGCAGGGGTTTAGTGGAGGTGTCCCGGGGAGTTGAGCTCCGAGGTGTTGTCGTCATAATTTTATCGTTGCAGTTCTGGAATACCTGAGTTTAGTACGCCGACATCGAAAATCTCTTTTGTACAGTTGTTGGTGAGATAACCCTGATAGCCCAGTACTGAGGCGAGTGCGGGAGTATTGCCATAACTCGTATAACAGATGCTTTTCGAAGGTTGAGGTAAACGATTTCCGGAGTTTTCTTGGTTATGTGTTGAAGGATGGATACAGCTGGATCTAGGTATTGTTAGTTTGGGTGATATATTTTGTGTCCCCTGTATCCCTAACACCAGATTGCATAACCAGAAAGTTTTGGGAGTTTATAAGTGGGAATTCAAATAGCTCCTAGATTATCTTTCCTACAGACACATGATACGATATGGGGTCTATCATATGTTTGTTTCCGGCTTATTCTGCGAGCCAATCCTTTGTTTTGTTTTAGTTTGTGGTATTCGAGTTGCTTCAAAGTCAAATGTTGAATCCATACCTTTCCTAAACGGTGTTCCCATATTTCTATGTGGATGCTAATCCTTCTTGATCATTGAGGTTGTCATGTCAATCCTTTTCAACCGGTGTGCTTCCCTTCAAGTTCATCATATTCGTTCAATTTCTGCCAGATCATTTATCAGTTCTTTGCAAAGGTGTTTGCTTCATCCGTTCCAAGTTGTCTTTGTTTTCCCGCCCTCCCACCCTTATGTCTTCAAGGACTCAGATCTCTTAATCGAATATCCATTTTATTCATGTGAAATCTCTTCATTCTTTTCCTCAATGCTCTTATCCGGTGATTCTCATGAAGATGCTAAAGGAAGCTTTGAGTTTATCATTCTTCATCCTCATATTTTCTCCGGTGGATTCAATTCCAGCTTTATCGATCATATCCTTTCCCTCGTTTCTAATGTTTTTCTCGTACCGGTGCACCTCTTAATCATCCACTTCTCACTATTCATTTGTTTCGGAGTGCTGAAGATATCTCAGAAGATTCAAGTTTCCATTCTCAATTCACTCAAGTTCTTTTGAGGATGCTATCTCATTCAAGCCATTTAATTCAATCGGTGTAATCTCTCTTCCTAAGCAATTCTTTCAACGGTGTTTCTTTTGAGTGGGCCCTAACCCACAGGTCTTTTCCCAGGATATTACCTGACTCTTCTAATTTTTCCGGAGCTATTCCCAAATTCTTTTCGAAGTTTGACGTAAGAATGAAGTATCATCAGTCATATTCCTTCTCCAAGATCGCTTTCAAATTCTTTTCATCGTTGGTTCAACCTTTCTAATTTTCATTCTGGAGTGCCTGAACAATTCATGGTGGTGTTTCTCATCGTCATTCTCTGCATTTGAAGACCGAGGAAGAATTTAACCTAAATCTTGGTCCGTTTTCTTGAAGATTCATAGTTCTAGCTTCATGCCATCCTCATAATTGTTTTTGACTGTGAGAATTCTTTTCACCCATCCGGAGCATTTCATGAGTTGTTTCCATTTCTTTCCTCCGAAGGCCATCATGTCATAATTCTTCATTCTCAGCTTTCAGCTCTCGTTCTCCAAATCTTACCGGTGCATCATTCAAATACCCTCTAATCAGTTCATGATCTCTGCGTTCACTTGTATCTAAAATCTCTCAAGTATCGTCGTTCATTTTCTAATTCTTCTCGGCGTTTCATTCTTATCTTCGTTGATTTCCGATTCTTACGGTGGTTCGTTCAAGAGTTCCCTTCCTTGGTTATCATGTCAATTCATTCGTTCTTTCCAACTATACCGGTGGTTCGTTGAAGACCTTCTCCAAGTTTACGCTATATCTCTCTTAAATCTTTCTACGGGAATAAGTAGTATGCCAAATCCGTTGCTTGTCATCAATTTAAATTGGTGAAGGAGACGCATAACATAATTCTTATTCTTGTTTCATCCAAGTGATCTAGTTTCTTCTTTCCAGAGTGGTTCGTCATGTCATTTTTCTCGGTTTCAATAGCTCATCTTTCTTTTCCGGAGTTCCAAGCTCTCGCAATTATATCATCAAGGAGATACATCTAAAGCATTACAAGGTTTCACCTCGTGTTTTCAACTTCTCTTCCTTTTTTATCATCCTTTTATTTACCGGAGTTCTTCATGGAGGCTCTACATGGTGGTTCGTCAAGGATTCCTTTCATTCTTCAATTGTTCTTCAAGATTTCTCTCGAAATTATGATCCGCCAATCTACTCAAAAAATAAACATGGTGTTCAACACATGTTTTGTTTGGAGGAGTTCAAGCATTTCTTCATCTTGCATTCCGAGGTGCAATTCTTTCTATCCTATCTTTTGAGGTGGTGTTATGTAATTCTTGATAATTTGAGTTCATGTTTCATGACTCACATGTTGTTAAGAATGAGGTATTTTAAACCCATCGACCTCTTCGTTGGGGTTATCTTGTGTCATGTTTCACCTAAAGTATTTCCTAAGGATTGTTGCTATTTAGGGTGCTCATAAATGACCCAAGTTCTTCTTTTATCCTCCCGGTGAAATAGTTTCTAGTCTCCTTGTTTATATCAATGCAATCTTTTTCTTCCGGTTAGTGGCAGAAGCTCACCTCATAATTTTGAGATGTTTCCATAAGCCCACTACAAGCTTGTCCGTCTCGTTGTTGATTTTCCAACAACTCCATTTTAACCTTCTTGCAAGGGTGCTTTCCAAAATCATTTGTGGTAGAAGTTGTCATTTTCTTCTCCATTCCTTTATTCCAATGATCTAACTTCTATTTCTTCTTCCGGAGGCATTGTGATGTTGCTCTCTTCACCCATCGTCTCGTTTTGTCAATATCATGTTCTTTTCCTTGCTTATCCATTTAACATGAGCATTGTTCTATTCAAGTTCTTTCCATCTTGTCAAATTCATGCTATTTCTATCCCTTTTCAACCGAAGTGATGCCCAAATTCTTTCACTTTTACTCCTTGTCTATTCCATGTTAACCGGAGTGTTCTGTCATCTCTTCAAGTCCTTTTCATCTTATCAAGTTTAGCTCATCTTGTTTCAACCGGATTGCTTGCAGGTACTTCTTGTCCATCGTAACCATTTTTGTTTGTCATTTAAACTACAAGGTTCTTGTAATGTTCCTTGTTCCTCTTGCTGAACGAAGTGTTTTAGATTTTGTTCACCTCCGTCGTGTCTATTCTTCAAGCTTTGCGACCTCTCAAGGTTCTTTGGTTTCACTCGTTTGTCAAAGAAGCAACTTAGTTTTACCTCTCCTCTTTATCTTCCGTTTTCCCTCCGGTGTCATCCTAGATCTCGGGACGAGATCCTCTCGTAGTGGTGGAGTGTTGTAACGCCCCGGATTCGATGCGCCAGGTGTCCGCCAGTTATTCGCCGTCGTTGCCATGTCATGTGCTTGCGTGTTGCACTTTGCCATGTCATCATCTGCATTTCATATCATGTCATCATGTGCATCGCATTTGCATACGTGTTCGTCTCATGCATCCGAGCATTTTCCCCGTTGTCCGTTTTGCAATCCGGCACTCCTATGTCCCCCGGCGTCCCCTTTTACCTTTTTCCGTGAGCGGGTATTAAACTTTCTCAGAATGGACCGAGGTTTGTCAAGCGGCCTTGGTATAGCACCGGTAGACCGCCTATCAAGTTTCGGGTCATTCGGAGGTCGTTTGATACTCCAACGGTTAACCGGATAACCGTGAAAGCCTCCTTTTGTGTGCAGCCCATCACCCCTTCAAAGTGGCCCAAAACCCATCCAAACCCCCTCCATCCTCTCGGCCGTTCGATCACGATCGCGTGGCCGAAAACCGCACTCCATTTGGAGCTTCCTAGCTCCTCCTACCTATAAATAGGTGCCTTCCCCTCCATTTTCGCGGATGAAACCCTAGCCTAGCCTCTCCCCGCGCCGCCGGACGCGTCCACCGACGGCCGGACATGTCCAACCCCCGCCGCCACGTCGCTCCGACGAATCGGAGGTCGCCACCTCAGCCGCCGTCGTCGCCCTCCTCTCTCTCCCCGCGCCGCCGGCCCGCCGGGCCCAGGCGGGGCCCGCCCGGCCCGGTCCGCCGCCGCCGCCCGCCCGCGGGACGCCCGCGCGCCCGCACCGCCGCCCCGGGCGCCGGCGTGCTCCCGCGCCCCGCGCGCCTCCGTCCAGCCGCTGTCCGCCGGCGCGCCTCGCCTCCGGCCGCCGGATCCGCCCGCCGGCGACCCCGCACCGCCGCCCCGGCGGGCAGCTCCTCCCGATCCGCCCCGTTGCCGCCTCCTCCTCGTCCCCGGCCAGATCCGGTGAGGATCTGGCCGGATCTCGCCGCCCCGCCATCTCCCTCTTCTCCGGCGGCTTCCCCGGCGCCACTCCGTCGAACCTCGAAATCCGTGCAACGAGGTTGACTTTCCCCCTCGATATTCCAAAGTCCCGAAAATTCTATCATTTTCTTGCTCTGTTCATCATGCCATAACTTGCTGCATACTGCTCCGTTCCGTGCGTGCAATATGTCAAATTGTTCTTCTCGACGAGTACATCATTTCATCTCATTGCATCATTTTCATTTGTGCTCATCTTAATGCCCGAAATGCTGTTGGAAGAGGGCTATGTGATGTTAGTTTCAGATCTGTTTCAGTACATGCACTTTTGTCATTTTTGCCATGATTGATGTGTGCACCCTATGAAGTTGAGTCCTACATGTGCTTGTAATATGCCATGCCATCTTTACAGGGGTGTATGCCATGTATTTTTTTGATCTTTGTGGTGACTAGCACAAGTATGCAAACTAGGCATCTTAATGTTGCTGATTTCAGGGACTTAGTAATTTCACTAAGTAATGCCCTGCTGTTATTTTTATGCCATTTGTTCATGTTGTTTCAGGGAGATCTATGCCTCTTTTGAGCATGATCATTAAGGGTGTTTTGAGCTTATGGATGTGCTCTATCCCTCCATTCTTTTGTTCGTAATTATGGATTGCCATAGCTTGAGTCAATCGAGCTCTATTTTTGCTATAAAATGTTACTGGCAGATTGTTTACATGTTATTCGATTTTGCCAAGCTTGTTATAGTTGATCCTTGCATGATATGATGTTATTATTGCCATTTCTAGCTTCTATGCCATGTATTCTTGGTGGGTGTATGCTTAGTTTACCATGAAATTCTCTGTAGTGAGTGCATCGAGCTCGTAAACATGCCTACTTGTTATCTGTTTTTGACATGTCCAGTTTTCTGCTAAGTCTGAAACCTGTAACGAAACTTGCTTAATTGACATGGGTGCTATTATATTTTCTGGTACCTTTTGGCTCATGGTCAGTAAGGGACTTTTGTTCTATGTTTTTAGTAGATTCATGCCATGCCTTGTTTTGCTATATTGTGTCCCTGTAGCCGGTTGTTTCCTTGCTCTAAACATGTCATCCCGATGTTAATTTCTGGCATGTTATTTTCACTAAGTCTGTGAACCTGCTATCTTTTGCACTTTTGCCATGCTTGTTTGAACCTGTTATGGTGTGATTTAGCCGTAGCTCAGTGTTCATCTTTTGTCAAGCATCTTGAGTAGATCACTGTCATATGCTTCGCTAATATGTTTGGATGCAGTAGCTTAATTTCTTGTTGCATGCTAAGTGACATCATGCTGTTAAACGCAGAAATATGTCATTCTTGTTTTGCTTGTCATTTGCAAACCGTGCATCCGATTCCGGTGATCTTTATATCGATTTCAACCGAAATCACCTCACCTTTCCATTGGCACACTTGGTTTGCCAAGATTATGCCTTGTTCATCTTTTTCCTTCCGGAGCACGCATATGCATTGCATACCACATCTCGCATATCATGACATGTTTTGCATCATGTTGCTTGCGCATTGTATCGTGGTTGATAGTTGTTACTTTGCTTGTGTTCTTGTTTGGGTAGAGCCGGGAGATGAGTACGTGAACGAGGAACCTGTTGAGAATGCTTACGAGGATCAAGCCTTCGACTACTCTGAGAACCTTGCAGGCAAGATGACCATACCCTCGAAATCACTTTTATCTTTGCTTGCTAGTTGCTCGCTCTTTTGCTATGCCTATGCTGCGATACCTACCACTTGCTTATCATGCCACCCATATTGTCAAACCAAGCCTCTAACCCACCTTGTCCTAGCAAACCGTTGTTTGGCTATGTTACCGCTTCGCTCAGCCCTTCTTATAGCGTTGTTAGTTGCAGGTGAAGATGAAGTTTGTTCCTTGTTGGAACATGGAGATGTTGTTCCTTGTTTGGAACATGTTTACTTGTTGGGATATCACAATAACTTATATATTATTAATGCATCTATATACTTGGTAAAGGGTGGAAGGCTCGGCCTTATGCCCGGTGTTTTGTTCCACTCTTGCCGCCCTAGTTTCCGTCATACCGGTGTTATGTTCCCGGATTTTGCGTCCCTAACGCGGTCGGGTGATTTATGGGACCCCCTTGACAGTTCGCTTTGAATAAGACTCCTCCAGCAAGGCCAAACCTCGGTTTTACCATTTGCCTATCACCTATCCCTTTCCCTTGGGTCGGCCAGCCCGACGGTCATCTTATTTTTAGCCCCCCCCCCCCCCGACCAATGCTTGTCTAAGTGTTGGCCCGAAACGAGTAGACTACGGGGCCACCTCGGGGAAACTTGAGGACTGGTTTTACTCGTAGGATGTCTCATTCGGTGTTGCCCTGAGAACGAGATATGTGCAGCTCCTATCAGGATGTCGGCGCATCGGGCGGCTTTGCTGGTCTTGTTTTATTACTGTCGAAATGTCTTGTAGCCGGGATTCTGAGACTGATCGGGTCTTCCCGGGGAGAAGGAATATCCTTCGTTGATCGCGAGAGCTTATCATGGGCTAAGTTGGGACACCCCTGCAGGGTTTGAACTTTCGAAAGCCGTGCCCGCGGTTATGTGGCAGATGGGAATTTGTTAATGTCCGGTTGTAGAAAACCCGAAGTTGACCTAAATTAAAATACACCAACCGCGTGTGTAACCGTGATGGTCTCTTCTCGGCGGAGTCCGGGAAGTGAACACGGTGTTGGAGTTATGCTTGACGTAGGTTGTTCTAGGATCACTTCTTGATCATAGTTCATCGACCGTGCTTTTGCCTTCTCTTCTCGCTCTCATTTGCGTATGTTAGCCACCATATTTGCTAGTCGCTTGCTGCAGCTCCACCTCACTACCCTGTCCTACCTTTAAGCTTAAATAGTCTTGATCTCGCGGGTGTGAGATTGCTGAGTCCCCGTGACTCACAGATACTTCCAAAACCAGTTTGCAAGTGCCGATGAAACCGTGCACCCGAGCTCAAGGAGGAGCTCGATGAAGATCTTCTTCATTGTGTTGTTTCATTTCAGTTGATCAGTAGTGGAGCCCAGTCGGGACGATCGGGGGTCTGTGTAGCATTTGGGGTAGTCTTCTTTTATTTTGGTTCCGTAGTCGGACCTTGATTGTATCTGTATGATGTAATGCTTTACTCATGTATTGTGTGAAGTGGCGATTGTAAGCCAACTATGTATCTCTTTCCCTTATGTATTACATGGGTTGTGTGAAGATTACCTCACTTGCGACATTGCTTTCAATGCGGTTATGCCTCTAAGTCGTGCTTCGACACGTAGGAGATATAGCCGCATCGAGGGCGTTACATGCCTACTCCTCCGCCATGATGACATTCTAGTGCACCTCCAACTGTTGTAGGGTGAACATGACATCTGGCTCGGGTACGGGATACCTGCTCCTGCTCCTCCTCCTCTGCATCCTCCTTGCCCACCTTGTTCGGGCTCTCCTCCTTCAAAGAGCTCGGAGGCTCTCCACTGTGATATGAGTTGCGTGCCAGGCACACCATGCGGCCATCAAGGCATGACTTCCACCAAGGCGGTGTCGCAATCAAAGGGTTTTCCACCAGCCATGGTTGGTCCCGACCATTGGTCACAAAGGTCGAAGAAGGAAGAAGGGAAGAGGTGGTGCGCCGACAGAGTTTGGACGAAGGGAGATGGGGCTCTGTGGTGCTACGGGTTTGTGTCGTGGTCGGCGCTTATTAAATAGTGGGCACCCATGTTGGTGGAGCGATGATGTCTACTACGCAACCTTCTTCTTTTAGACTCTTGTTGGTCCTCCAAGCGCAGTGTTTTGTAGGACAGTAGCAAATTTCCCTCGAGTGGATGACCTAAGGTTTATCAATGCGTGGGAGGCATAGGATGAAGATGGTCTCTCTCGAACAAACCTGCAACCAAATAGCAAAGAGTCTCTTGTGTCCCCAACACACCCAATACAATGGTAAATTGTATTGGTGCACTAGTTCGGCGAAGAGATGGTGATACAAGTGTAATATGGATGGTAGATATAGGTTTTTGTAATCTGAAAATATATAAAAAAAAGGTAGCAAGTAGTAAAAGTGAGCAAAAACGGTATTGCAATGCTTGGAAACAAGGCCTAGGGTTCATACTTTCACTAATGGAAGTTCTCTCAACAATGATAACATAATTAGATCATATGGCAATCCCTCAACGTGCGACAAAAGTCATTCCAAAGTTCCTATCGCGGAGAACATAAGATGAAATTGCTTGTAGGGTACGAAACCACCTCAAAGTTATTCTTTTCGATCAATCCATTGAGCTATTCCTATAAGTGTCACAAACATCCCTAGGGTTCGTAGTAAAATAACACCATATGACACACATCAATCAACCCTAATGTCACCTAGATACTCCAATGTCACCACAAGTATCCGTGGGTCAATTATACGATATGCATCAAACAACTTCAGATTCATAATATTCAATCCAACATAAAGAACCTCAAAGAGTGCCCCGAGATTCCTACCAGCGAAACAAGGACGAAAACGTGCATCAACCCCTATGCATAGATTACCCAATGTCACCTCGAGAATCCGCGAGTTGAGTGCCAAAACATACATCAAGTGAATCAATAGAATACCCCATTGTCACCACGGGTATCCCACGCAAGACATACATCAAGTGTTCCCACGCAAGATGCTCCAAGCAAAACTCATACCATGTGGTGAATAAAAATATAGCTCCAAGTAAGGTTACCGCTGGATTGAAGACAAAAGAGGGGATGCCATCTGGGGCATCCCCAAGCTTAAATCCTTGGTGTCCTTTAATATTACCTTGGGGTGCCTTGGGCATCCCCAAGCTTAGGCTCTTGCCACTCCTTATTCCGTAGTCCATCGAAACTTCACCCGAAACTTGAAAACTTCACAACACAAAACTCAACGGAAAACTCGTAAGCTTCGTTACTATAATAAAGCAAATCACCACTTAGGTACTGTTGTGAACTCATTCTAAATTTATATTGGTGTTATATCTACTGTATTTCAACTTCTCCATGGTTCATACCTTCCGATACTACTCATAGATTCATCAAAATAAGTAAACAACACATAGAAAACAGAATCTGTCAAAAAGAGAACAGTCTATAGTAATCTGGAAACTTTCCATACTTCTATAACTTAAAAAATTCTGTAAAAATTAGGACAACGTAGACAATTTGTATATCAATATACTGTAAAAAATTCAAAAAAGTTCGACGCTCCAGTGATTTTTAACAATTCTGTGACTGGGCGCAAAAGTTTCTGTTTTTGGACAGAATTGAATCAGGCTTTATTTGGCACTTTATTGAAACAAAAGCTATAAAACATGATTAATACAGTAGCTTAATCATGTAAACACACAAAAACAGTAGGGGTAAATATTGGATTGTCTCCCAACAAGCGGTTTTCTTTAATGCCTTTCTAGCTAGGCATGATGATTTTAATGATGCTCGCATAAAAGTAAAGAACTGAAACGCAAAGAGAGCATCATGAAACATATGTGGCAAGCACTTTAGGTCTAACCCACTTCCTATCCATAGGGATTTTGTGAGCAAAAAACTTATGGGAACAAGAATCAACTAGCATAGGAAGGCAAAACAAGCATAACTTCAAGATTTTTCAACACATAGAGAGGAAACTTGATATTATTGCAACTCCTACAAGCATATATTCCTCCGTCATAATAATTTTCAGTAGCATCATGAATGAATTCAACAATATAGCTATCACATAAAGCATTCTTTTCATGATACATAAGCATAGGATTTTTAATACTCTCCACATAAGCAAATTTATTCTCATGAATAGTAGTGGGAGAAAACTCAACAAAATAACTATCATGTGAGGCATAATCCAATTGAAAATTAAAATCATGATGACAAGTTTCATGGTTATCATTATTCTTTATAGCAAACATGTCATCACAATAATCATCATAGATAGCAACTTTGTTCTCATAAACAATTGGAACCTCTTCCGAAATAGTGGAATCATTACTAAATAAAGTCATGACCTCTCCAAATCCATTTTCATAATTATCACAATATGATTCAACACCCTCCAAAATAGTGGGATCATTATTACCTAGATTTGACACTCTTCCAAACCCACTTTCATCAACATAATCATCATAAATAGCAGGCATGCTATCATCATAATAAATTTGCTCATCAAAACTTGGGGGACTAAAAATATCATCTTCATCAAACATAGCATCCCCAAGCTTATGGCTTTGCATATCATTAGCATCATGGATATTCAAAGAATTCATACTAACAACATTGCAATCATGCTCATCATTCAAAAATTTAGTGCCAAACATTTTATGAACTTCTTCTTCTAACACTCGAGCACAATTTTCCTTTCCATCATTTTCATGAAAGGCATTAAAAAGATGAAGCATATGAGGCAATCTCAATTCCATTTCTTTGTAGTTTTCTTTTATAGACTAAACTAGTGATAAAACAAGAAACTAAAAGATTCGATTGCAAGATCTAAAGATATACCTTCAAGCACTAACCTCCCCGGCAATGACGCCAGAAAAGAGCTTGATGCCTACTATGCAACCTTCTTCTTGTAGACTCGTGTTGGGCCTCCAAGCGTAGAGTTTTGTAGGACAGTAGCAAATTTCCCTCAAGTGGATGACCTAAGGTTTATCAATCTATGGGAAGCGTAGGATGAAGATGGTCTCTCTCGAAAAACCCTGCAACCAAATAACAAAGAGTCTCTTTTGTCCCCAACACACCCAATACAATGGTAAATTGTATAGGTGCACTAGTTCGGCGAAGAGATGGTGATACAAGTGTAATATGGATGGTAGATATAGGTTTTTGTAATCTGAAAATATAAAAATAGCAAGGTAGCAAGTAGTAAAAGTGAGCAAAAACGGTATTGCAATGCTTGAAAACAAGGCCTAGGGTTCATACTTTCACTAGTGCAAATTCTCTCAACAATGATAACATAATTAGATCATATGGCAATCCCTCAACATGCAACAAAACTCACTCCAAAGTTCCTATCGCGGAGAACGTAAGATGAAATTGCTTGTAGGGTACGAAACCACCTCAAAGTTATTCTTTCCGATCAATCCATTGAGCTATTCCTGTAAGTGTCACAAACATCCCTAGGGTTCGTAGTAAAATAACACCATATGACACACAGCAATCAACCCTAATGTCACCTAGATACTCCAATGTCACCACAAGTATCCTTGGGTCAATTATACGATATGCATCAAACAACTTCAGATTCATAATATTCAATCCAACATAAAGAACCTCAAAGAGTGCCCGGAGATTCCTACCGGAGAAACAAGGACGAAAACGTGCATCAACCCCTATGCATAGATTACCCAATGTCACCTCGAGAATCCGCGAGTTGAGTGCCAAAACATACATCAAGTGAATCAATAGAATACCCCATTATCACCACGGGTATCCACGCAAGACATACATCAAGTGTTCTCAAATCCATAATAGTATTCAATCCGATAATAGTGAAACCTCAAAGGTAAAACTCAATTCATCAGAAGAAGATAGAGGGGTAGAAACACCATATGATTCAACTATAGTAACAAAGCTCGCGGTACATCAAGATCGTATCAGATCAAGAACATGAGAGAGAGAGAGAGAGATCAAACACATAGCTACTGGTACATACCCTCAGCCCCGAGGGTGAACTACTCCCTCCTCGTCATGGAGAGTGTCGGGATGATGACGACGGCCATCGGTGATGGTTTCCCCCTCCGGCAGGGTGCCGGAACGGGCTCCCGATTGGTTTTTCGTGGCTACAGAGGCTTGCGGCGGCGGAACTCCTGGTCTAGGTTTATTTCTGGGGGTTTCTATATTTATAGAAATTTTTTGCGTCGGAAACAAGTCAGGAGGGTCCACAAGGCGATGACAAGACAGGGCGCGCGCTCTAGGGGGGCGCGCCCTCCACCCTTGTGGATGCCTCGTGGCTCTTCTGGCCCAACTTTTTTGCTTCGGGGGCTTCTTCTGGTCAATAAAAAATCACCGTAAATTTTCAGCCCATTTGGACTCCGTTTGATATTCCTTTTCTGCAAAACTCAAAAACAAGGAAAAACAGAAACTGGCGTGCCCCCCACCCTCGTGGATGCCTCGTGGCTCTTCTAGCCCGACTATTTTGCTTCAGGGGCTTCTTCTGGTCCATAAAAAATCACCATAAATTTTCAGCTCATTTGGACTCCGTTTGATATTCCTTTTCTGCGAAACTCAAAAACAAGGAAAAAACAGAAACTGGCACTGGGCTCTAGGTTAATAGGTTAGTCCCAAAAATCATATAAAATAGCATATAAATGCATGTAAAACATCAAAGATAGATAATATAATAGCATGGAACAATAAGAAATTATAGATACGTTGGAGACGCATCAAACGACGGCCTCTCGTTCGCCACGCTAGCGGGAGTGCCAGGCAGGCTGACGGACGGTCAACCCGCTTAAATGCGGTAGGAAGCCATCTCGTCACCCCGTCCGGTCACATCCTTTTTGAACTGATATTAATGCGGCAGGGAGAGCGAGCGCACGTGTTGCAAGAGGCGGGCCATAGCAGACGCCTCGACAGCTGCACCAGTGTGAATCTCGTGTCGTTCGACTGGCATGGGCTAGTGACCGGTCGCGTCCATTCTGGATCAGCATAAATGTGGCGGGAGGAGTAGAGTAATGGTTGAATTGGAAAAAGATAGGGGGGTTGTGTCGGTCGGGGGTATCAGACGCCTAAGTGGCGGAGGTCCGAATTCCCACAAAATTCCTTCGGCTTTGCATCCGGTTTGCAGGAATTCGGACGTACGGACACCCACAAAACTTCTTTGGCTTTGCTTCTGGTTTGCAGGAATTCGGACGTCCGGACCGGTCTTCATTTTGATGGATGGCGTTGGACGTCCCCTAATTTGGTGAACTTTTTTAGGCTGGCCATAGTGCTGGTATCTTAGCTGGTATCATGCACTCGGAAATAGCAAACATACTGATGTGGCAGAGAATTAAAGAAACATAGGTAGATACCGTATCATGTTAAATGGTATGTTACTTTGTGTCATGCATGACAATAAATATGATCATCTATGATACTACTCTATGATACTATGCACTATGAAGGTAGTATCATACACAAGTATCATGTGCATGATACTAGTAGTATATGATACTCCCCAGTATGAGTAGCCTTATTAGTGTAGTATCAAAAATATACAATGCACATAAATGCGTGCGGAAATCCGTGATGCTAACTAAAGGCTTATTTGAAAATTTCAGATTTTCATTATATTAGGCTGGTCACAATGGGGAGGAACTTAGGAGTAACATCACACACTCCAATACAACTTTGCTTATGTGGCACATATTTAATGAAGAGAGAAGTGCTTGTGGTAACTAGCTAAGTTACCGAAACATCACACACTTCAAGAAACAATGAGTCTATAACCTAATAAATACATCGTTGCATGACACTACATAGATGTTCCTACCCACTATGGAGGTAGTAACATAGTCTAGGGAAGTGTGTAAGTTACTAGCTTATGTTCTTGCCCATTGTGACCAGCCTTAGGCTCACTTTGAGTACAATTGAGTTAAAACGCTTTGAGTCTCACGCCACGTTTAATTCATGGAGATAAAAGAGAGGGTCATGCATGCATCTTATTCTAAATGCACCATGCAAGTTTAATGAGAAAAAGGGTGCTATACTTCTTGCTTCGGGAATCGAATATGTGAGAAATATTCCATTGGACAGTTTCATATCCACAAACTTGTGTCATCCACTCACAATCTACCTTGATTGATAAGATTTCATATTTGAGCCTTTCAAACCGGAAAGGAGGGAGTACGAAAGGAACACATTTTGATATAAAAATCTTACAGTAACCGTACACAGCTACACTGACGTGTTAATTGTAATTCAGCGTTCGTCTGTCATCAGTATTTACAGTACATCACATCGCAAGTGAAAAAAAACTAGTTATATATCCCCTTCATATCTGCCTCGAGCTGTAGGCTGTAACTGCACTTGGATCATCTGCCTCCATTCACAACTCTAAATTGGTCCCGGATCTCCATTGTGCCTGAGCTTACAAACTGAAGAAAACAGAGCATCAGCTGTTGTATTCCGTTGAGGAAACTGAGCATCACTAGTTAACTACGTATGCAAAACTCCCCATGAGAAGAAGAAAAAAAGGTGAAGCTTACCTGAACCAACACGCTGGTCCTCGTGGCGTGCACCCTGGCATAACCGAACTCTGAAATTCTTGACAAGCTCCAGCTCTGCGGCTGAATATTTGGGCAGCAGCAAGACAAGGTTGTCAGAGAACGACATATCATGTAGTAATGCAGGTTTTCACCAATTAAAAATTACTTCCTCCGTCTCAAAATAACTGTCTCAAGCTTAGTACAACATTTTACTAGAGCTAGTACAAAGTTGAGACACTTATTTTGGGACGGAGGGAGTACGAAGTATTTGCTGCTTTGGAGAACAAAACATACAAATACTTATTGCTAGAGCTCTTACAATCAGAGAGAATCCGTCCAGGCTGAACCCTGCTGCTCCAACGATGGCATGGACTGGCGCAGTGTAGTTGCTATTATCGTAGGTGTCGATCCCATTTGCATCCTTCCTCGGCATGCCTCTGCACTTGCCCTTGTAAACTGCGCACGTCCTCTCGTAGTTGTGCACATGGCCGAAGAAAACCAAATCCACCTGTTACCAAAATGCGTCAGGCAAATAGATTCTTGCCTACTGAATATGATGCGTTGCAGTGTGATCTTCTACTTACGTACCTTGTTGTTGAGCAAGAGTGGCTCCACAGAGGCCACAAAGTCCGGGTCCACGCTGGGAATTATGCCCACATTCGATGAATACATTGGTCTATGCCTGCAACGGTCATCAAAATGGCAGGTGTTACTTGCAGGGACGTCAACAAGGCAAGAACAAGAACAACTTTTTGGTTTGATCTTCAGAAGCTCACCCAATGAAGATCACCCATGGAGTCCTGGATCGATCGACCGATGACAAATCCTGCTCCATCCAGTTATACTATTCACACAAGGCGTCGAAGTTACACAGAAACATCAGCATGCAAACGGCTGCAAAGTCTGAAATAGGAACGCACGGCTGCTGTCTGCTGGTGAAGTAAAAAGAACATACTTGCTCTGACTTCTCCGACCATGGATGCTCGGTGGACATGACGATGAAGTGGACGCTGCCTTGCTCGATGGAATACCACGGCTTGTCCTTGCCAGCAGCGGGCATGGGGAAGTAGGACTCGTAGGCGACGCCGCATTCGCCGCCCGAATCCGGGGTCACGTACACAGACCCAGACCCTGCATAATCCCTGGAAAGGGACACATGACATTTCCTTCATCAGCTATTGTTAGCTCGAGATCAACCTGTTGGCCGCGAAGAGTGCAAGGTCGGCGTTCTGCGTTCAGAAACCAGTCACCTCTCGTGGTTGCCAATGGCGGTCATGTAGGAGACCTGAGAAGCGAGCGGCCTGATGAGGTGGAGGAAGAAGTCCCACTCCACCAGAAACCCCGTGGCGTAGCTGATGTCTCCGATGTGGAAGATGGAGTCGACCTTCCCGGTCTGCATCTCCTTGGCCACCGCTCCCGTCACAGCGATCGATCCAGGCTGCAGATCCATGCGTGTGATGAGATGGACATTTTTACATCCGAAGGGTGCATCACGTTCACGTATAGAAAGGTTTTACACCGACGCAATTTTGGCGCTCCTACCTGAATATAGTGTTCCACTGACGGGTCTAGTGGAGCCTTCCCCATGTCGCCGTAGATCACAAAGGACGTCTCGTCCGACCCTGCTGCTGGAGGGGTTCTGAACTTGGTAGTGTCACTCCAACCCACGGAATCACTGCACGGACAATGTGGTATATAACTGACACAGCTTTATCTTCCTTTTTAGCCATAAATAAATGATGGCATGAGCTTCACCTTCCGTAACGGTAGTCGTAGGACTGAGAAGGCTGGAGGCCGGTCATGACGGCCGAGTGGATGTAGCCGGGATCATGCCACCCGAAATCCTTGGCCGGGCTCGGCAACACCGAAAAACCTGTGCAGAACCGAGAGTTACAAAACATGGCAACTAAATCACTTTGCTCTACTACTACAATATAATCTGAGCTCTGTGCGATCGAGGAGCATTCGACCACTCACTGCACATGTCCTTCTGCGTGAACGTCGTGGCCGCGGAGGCAGCGGCCCTGCTCCCCGCGTACTGAACCTGCTGCGGCCTCCCGTCGCCGCTCACCCACGTGAGCTTCATCTGGTAACACAAACCAGCACCATGGGAAAAATCACTGCAGATGAAATTTAACCACCGCTAAATGCTCGGCGTCGGTGGGCGCTCGATCACGTAGGTACGTACCGAGGTGGCGGAGGAGTCGGTGCTGGAGAGGTGGCCGTGGAGCGGCTTGGCCGGGTTGGCGAAGCGGAGGACGCCGGAGCGCTTGAGGAGGCACGGCGTCTGGAACCCGCCGGCGAAGAAGACGAACTCCACGTCCGTGCGGAAGTTGATGACGTGGAACGTCAGCGTGGCGCCGCACGTCCGGACCTGGCAGCCGCCCGACGCGTCGCGCTTCTGGCACGCCGCCTTCTTGCACCCCAGGTAGCTCGGGTCGCTCTTCACCCGCTGGGCCTGCATCCAAGTTCGTCGTGACAAGTATCTATCACAGCCCGCTAAGCAGGCCTTGACAATTAATTGGGCCAACATTCACTTTAATTTATTTTCTTTCGAAAAGGAGGTTCATGTCATGCTCTGATCCATGCAACAGCACACGCCGTACGTTCATGTGCGCCCATACGGATATAGCCGGCGTAGCACGCTTGAGAGCTTGGCATGCTTCATGGATGGCCATTTCCGGACCGGTTAACGGATCATAGCACTGCCTTTTCGTAAACATAGCAACCTCATAATGAAGGCGGGAAATCTGAGCAACGGTGCATGTACAGGAGTTGTTCACGTGACGACACTCCGTACGTGTGGTACTAGCACTGGTGGTTGCCGCTAAAACATATGATAGCATGTACGATCCTGTGGCAACTAGATGGATTCTACTGTGGCGAAGCGGTAGCTAACGGTCAGTTGGCAAGTAGAGCATGCAAAATTCAAAAGGTTCTCACCTTGACAGGGTAGTGGCACAGGAGAGGGAGCTTCGCCGTGTCGCCGGTCTCCAAATAGTTCACGCCGCTCAGTGGACATCCGGAAACACTGCGCCCGCAGCATGCACGTACACTATTGTTAGTAAATGATTCACATGTAGATCCATCATCAAAAGGCAAAACGATCGTGAACACTACGTACGTAGGCTGTGGAAAACGGATCAAATCACATCTTTTTTTCCAAGCTTAGATATGTAGGAAGATAAAACAAAACATCGCAGCGATGTAAGTTTCAAGAACATCAGATGGATGTTAATCTTTTTTTTTTTGAAGCAAGATGGATGTTAATCTTTTGTTTGTACGTACCTGGAGTTTGAAGGCGTGATCATGGCGACCCAGTGCGAGCCGCGGGGCCTGAAGACGCCGCCGACGGTGACGTTGACGAACGCCTCGTCGGGCAGCGGGCCGGCGGTGCTGACATTGATGGACAGGTACGGGCTCGGGTTCAGGCACGACTCCAGCGGCCTCCGGTTGACCGTCCTGAACTCCGACTTCCCCGCGAAGCTCTCGTGCAGCATCTCCGGCGGCTGGAGCGCCGCGCACGAGCCGGCCGCCGCGCAGAGGCCGAGAAGCACGAGAAGGACACCAGCACGCCGGGAAGGAGCGAAACCCATCGCCCCGCGTACGCACAGCGAGTGATAGCTCTACGCCGCGTGCAAACTGCACTGCACGGACGAAGCCTGCAGCTTATAGTGGCGACGTACTACGGCGGTGGCGAATGGAGGGGGCCAAGGGGGCTACGGCCACACCAACGATGCACGAGCTGACGAGCAGTGTGGGGACGAGAATGAAGAGGGCGGGGGCGTTGGGATATCAGCACGGCAGCGTCGTCCCCGAAAGCGACCGGGGCGGGAGAAGGAAGCTATAGCGGCACGCCTGCACGTACGCACGCCGCGGCGGGGTGGGAACGGGCGGGGGCAGCCAAGCCGAGCGCTTTCGTCTGTTTGTCCGCGATCGCTCGCAAGGCTTCCGATCGAGACCCGACCGCGTCGGGCGCCCGCGGCCGCCGCGCTGTCGCTTCGGCCGAACGGCCACCGTTATGGCGACGTCTGGCTGACAGCGAGAGCTGTGGAGCACAGCGGACACGGAACTTTCAGACGGCACACGGAGCACGGCATATGCTCTCGGAGCGCGCGGGACGGTACAAATTGCCCTGATGATCTCCAAGATACTTCGGCCAGTATATCCTTCTCGAGTTCTGGTGATGCTGGGAACTTTCAGGCAGCTGGTAACATCAAGATTAAGGTGTCACTTGGCGTGAAAGTCTTCCGTCGGTTCTTGTCAACTGTCCCGCTCACGCGTCAGCTGGGCCGCGGCCAAGACTAGGGCGTCACGCCATAGTGCAAGCCGTATGTGTGTATGTACTATACGAGGAAAAGATTCAGATGGTTCAGACGCTTTCGCCTAAAGCAAATTAATCACGGGTGAATTAAATACCATAGCAACGCAATGGCAATCACAGGTACGGGCATGGCAAAACATTCTCTTCTTTTTCACAGAAATCAGTTCCATGATCCCAGCAATAACATCTTATGAACTGAGGGTCTTTTTACATCAGAGCACAGTTACTCCCACTGGAATACAGCAGGCTTTAAAAGAGTTGTGACAGGACGAACCAGCACTGCCGTATGTATGCACTGCAAAGATTTCACCTGCCATACTGTTGAGCAAAAGAACAGATGATCAACAAAGTTGACAGGACCCAATGTTGTAGAATTTTATTCGAAACACTTAGAGCTGCACATTGTTAGCAACAGACCGCCAGACAAGAACTAGTATAGAATCAAATGGCTTTTTCAGCCACTGACCTGGCACCCCATTGTTAGTCTGCATTCTCTCTGAAAGGCCGAAATGGCAATGTACTCAAAGAAATCTTTATCTGTCATCCCCAGTCCTATGGGCGCAATGAAAATGGAAATCAGTACACGACCACGAGGATATCCAGTGATGAGTTTGGTTTGCTCATAACACATGATCACACAATCATATGCGCGTGAATCGCCTGTGTTGAGACCAAATCATTCTTCTAATATCTCAACTCATACTTGCAGGAGAATAGACCGGAAATTTGTATTCATCTCGCTGATTCCCACAAGGCCTCAGCTGGACTTCATGAA
Source organism: Aegilops umbellulata (assembly GCA_032464435.1). Taxonomy (NCBI): domain Eukaryota; kingdom Viridiplantae; phylum Streptophyta; class Magnoliopsida; order Poales; family Poaceae; genus Aegilops; species Aegilops umbellulata. The sequence goes on along the minus strand of CP136056.1, from coordinate 400,053,488 downwards.
GCAATGTGTGGAGCTATCCGCTGAATACATCTGTAGCAAGTCTAACAAAAAGAGTATCATCCAACAATTCAGCCCAAAACTTTGCAGATGTTGAACTATGCAAAAGATCAACTGACTGCAGGAACAATCAAGCCAGGTGGTTCGCGCGCCTTAATGGAGCTCGACCCTCTGTTTTTCCGCACATTATGTTCCTCCATCAATCTCCTAACCTTCAACGCATCATCCCACCGCCCACCCATGGCATAGAGGTCAGATATAAGAGTATATAATCCACCATTTTCATCAGATATCTCCATTGCCAATACCTTCTCTAGTCCCTCCATTGCAATGTTAAAATTCTTAAACCTCTTGCAAGCCGCTAGCAACGAAGTCCAGATGATGACATTTGGCTCCACTCTCATGGTCTTGATAACATCATAAGCATCTTCCAACTGACCTGCCTTTGCAAAGATATCAACCATGCACCCGTAGTGATGTATAGTTGGCTCAAGGTCATATTCCTCAACCATAAGTTTAAAGAAATCTCTCCCTTGCTCCACCAGTCCAGCATGCCCGCATACACTGAGCACAGCAGTGAATGTCATCTCATTTGGTCGCGCTCCTTACCGGCGCATCTCCTCAAACAGCTGGATAGCCTCGTCATAATGCAGATGCATAGCCATCCCACAAATCATTGCAGTCCAGTGCATCACTTTCCTGGAGGGCACCCGCGCAAAGACACGGGAAGCATAATCGAGGCGGCCAACCTTTGCATAGCAATCAATAAGCGATGTCCCGAGGTGCATACTGACTGCCTGGCGCCGCACAATATACCCGTGAATGGATCTGCAGAACGGCTGCAGCAAGCCAGCCGACGCACATCCTGTGAGGACGGTGACGAGCATTACATAATCTGGAGCAAGTGCGGTGGTGAATGTCATTGTGCGGAAGAAGGCAAGGCCGTCAGCTATGCTCTTATTGGAGAAATAGCAAGCGAGCATGGTCGACCAAGAGACGATGTCCTTGTCGGGGATGTCGTCAAAGAATAGGCGTGCGGAGGCGAGGTCGGAGGAACGGCACAGGGATGAAAGCATTACGTTGACAACAAACAGGTTGGAGGTGGCAGGGGGTATTTGATCGAACAGGTGGTGGGCGGCCGCAGGGGAGAGGAGTGAATATGAACGGAGGAGCGATGAGGCGACCTGCGGGTACGCGAGGAGGTTGGACCTGATGAGGTGCGCGTGGAAGTGGGAGAGGAGAGGGAGGGAGCCGGCGGCGGAGAGGGGCTTGAGGGCGAAGACGGCGGCGCGCGCGGCGAAGGAGGAGGGATCTGAGGGGGGGAGGCGGATGCGGAGGAGGTGGTACAATCTGAGGGCCTAGGAGGCGCAAGAGGCGCCGCGGAGGGCGGCGAGGTGGTGAGGAAGGGACATGGGGAGTAGGGGTCCGGCGTCGTGAGCGGCGCGACGCCGGCGCGGCCGCTTCGGTTTGGAATTGGGGCGGGACTGCTGGACCCTGAAACTTCCTGCTTCGGCGAGGCGTTGGCTCGGTCGAGCAAGTTGGGCTGCATCGGATCACGTAGTGAAGCAGGCTGTACTGCTGAAAGCCTGCTCGATTCTTTCATGGGCTCTTTTAAGAAGATCATCGATGGGGTGCTACTATTTAGCGAAATTCTCATCCCTCAAAAAAAATTAGCAAAATTCTCATCCCTCAAAAAAAAAATTAGTGAAATTATCTTTACCTCCAAAAAGATATTTAGCGATATTACCTTCTAAAAAATAGCAAAATTCTACCCCTCAAAGAAAGAGTGGAATTCTGCTACGGCTAAAAAAAGCGAAATTCTACTTTTTTTTACTATTTAGCGAAATCTCCAAGATGATGTAAAATAGGAAGGACTATTTGCACTTTTACTTTTGAAGAATCTGCTGTGAACTATGAAGCACATAGTCTAGCCAAGTTTTTGCTTACTCTAGTTCAGGACGCCACATGTGGTTTGGCCAACCCCATGACATGAATTGTATCCCACATTTCATGATTTTCGATTAATAAAACTTGGATTTACCCCTCAAAGAAAAAAATTAGCAACTCCAAGATGATGTATAATAGGGACTGACTAGCTAGCGAGAACCCCTGCATCGGCCTCCCAGTGTACGGCGCAGGGCACACGCCACGCTGGTGCATGGTGCATCCAACCATCATCATGTGTCGCATGTAAGGGGCATCCATGGGAGCATTATTTTTTGTGCATGCATTTTTTGGAAGGGGGTCCTAGGTTTTTTTGACCTTTTGGATTTGGCTTGGTTGTTTGTGTTCAAAATAGTATTTTGTTTGGTATTTTCTAGGTATTTTAAAAAGAATCATTTTTTCTCGTGTGAAGCACACACTATTGAAAAAAATTGGTTTTATATCTGTTCTTTTTTCTGGTTTTGCAGGTGGAGTGACCTTGCATGGGTTACCCTCGGTTTAGTCGTTCCCCCTATTTAGTGCTTAAGACGCCAAAGATGCCTCTGAAGCGCACACTAGTCCTCAAACCATGAAAGTTTCGCTCGCTGCTAGTCTGCTCGATCGGCTCATTTGATTCTTTTGAATGGTGAAACCAATAATTTTTAAAGATTTTAAAAAATCATTTTGGATATGTATAAATTTTCAGAAATTGAAAAAATATTCATGCATTTCTAGAAAATATGAACTATTTAAAAAACGTTCACAATTTTATTTAAAAATATTCATGAATTTATTTTTTCATGAATTTAAGAATATAAGAATTTTGTAAAATATTCACGGTATTAATATAATCAATATTTTGAAAAATATTAGTGTTTTCTTAAATATATGATATAAAAGTATTCATGAATTTCAATAAATATTCACGCATTTGAAAAATATTCTCAACCTAAAATATGAAAAAATAAAAAGGGAGAATAATAGGGAAAAAAGGAAAAGGCATCGGTAAAACGGTAGATGAAAAACATGGAAAAGGAAGAAAAATAAACGAAGGAACATTCGAATGTTCCCAATACCAGAAAACATGAATTGTTAGCTCGTTATATGGGCCGGTCAAAGATGTGCATTTTCTACCAAATGACTAATACATGGCGCGTGAAGCGTTGAATAACATTTTTCTTATCAGTGGCCTTACATGTAAGTATCCAACACCTTTTCCTTCCTTTTATAGTCTGCTTGATTGTTTCCTCATAAGAAGATTGCTTGACCGGAAAATAGGAAAAAGAAACGCCCGGACTCTCTTACAAAAGAAAAAAGGAACAAAGGTAGAATATCATCTGAATTTCGGCAATTGCCAGCTAGACTAGATCTGAAAGATGGGATATCATAGTCATCCACACGACTTTGAAGGCGTTCTCGTCACACTCGGCTCTTATCTTTCTTCCAAATTCAACACTGACGTCGTCTCATAACATCTTTTCTTATCTTCACCAAATCATTGATATAAGATTCACTTCCGGCTGCCCGATGCCTAGCCCACTAGTCATGCGCATGGCCGCCTCCTTGATCCACCCACCGCTTGTGATTGTTGTCCATCCTAAATCTCGGGTCTAGAATACCAATAGATCTAGATCTAAGGTCCTCATAGATTCAAAGGGACTAAGGAATTGTAGAGGATTTTAATCCTTCGAAAATATCCAACGAAGGTTGTTTGATCCGTATGATTACAATCCATACGGGTTTTCTTTACTTATGATTCATTTGCGCCGGACTTCATATGAATATATCAATCCATTTTCATCCTCTTGTGAATCCTGTGTTTTTGCTTTGACATACATGTGTTCATGAAATTCCTTTTTTGTGTGTTTTAAATATGCAGAATCAAAGAGGTGCTGAATTTGGTTACTTCGGTCTCTGCATCACCTTGGAGTAAGAGCGTGGATTGCGGCCCGAATACAAAGGTAAGGCATTAAAATATGTTTTGGCGGAACTTTATACTTGTGATCTTTATCAATTTGAGGATCTTGAGATTCCAATTGTATGTATTGTTTAGATTACAATCATTTACCACAAAATATGTTGGTACATGGACGGTTCTGGTATTATACCGCAGATTCTTGTTTCACCTACCCGTGGGTTTTATGTCTTGACATTATGTTGATTCATTTCCACTGAAATCCATATTGAGGACGCATTGTCTTGGCTTCATCAAAACCAACACACCGCGGTTGCTTCTGCTAGACAATATGCTCCGTCTTCAAAAACACCCTTACTCCCTCGTCCTCCTCATCAATTTTTTTCTCGTTTCGTTTGGCTATAGGTCTTTCCTATCACTGTCTAAACACTGTTAGTTCAACCCCTTGTTTACATTGCACACACCTGACAGTGGCGAATGACGATAACAGATGCCAACACAATGTTATCATGACTGAATGTTGGATCAGGTTGTGACTCCTCTGGGGATACCAATGGGCAAAAAGAAAGACAACACAATGACTAGATCTGAATTAAACCAATCTAGATGAGGTGGCAACAACATTTGTCATGTATTTTTTTACGATAACTATAGATAATTTAGCTTACCAAGAAATATATTAAATTAAAAATGGTCTGTACTGGAAAGAAAAGAAATTACAAGAAACTGCAAGCCAGCCCTCTAAACCGGAATAAGGATGCTCTTTTCACTCTATGGTGGCCTACTGGTGGTCCACTACGCACCTTACAAGTTAGTAGAATATATATAAATAATATACACTTTTTTAGAAAGGCAAAAGGTGATGTATTAAGTAACACAAACCTTGAAAAAGGCACTATTAAGAAACACATTCAAATTCATGGGGTGTCCAAGTATTCTTCCTTCTGCATGCACCGGCTGTCGGAGCAAACTTATTTAGACCCAATAGCTTGTACAAGCATCGACAGAGAATCGCTGATGTAGACCTTAAAATGTGGATGTCCCAGTCTTAAACAACATCAAAGTAAATTGTACTTTGGTGTCACTAGGTTGCGGCGCAAGCACGTCATTTTCACTAGGTAGACTCAATCACGCCTGATCTGGAGTTTGGTGCTTTTTAATCCAGTTTTTTGTGTATCTCATGTGGGAGAGAGGAGACCATTGTCCACAGCGTGTGGCATTGCCCCCATTTGGTTCAGTTCTGAAAACTGCTCAGTAAAGAAATAGGGGTCCCATTGCCACAGCTACCTAAACACATAGATTTGGTGGACAACATGCTATCATGGTTACTAGACTGGTTTGTGTGTGCAGCAGATAAGGAGAAACGAACTGATATGAGGGCGTGGTATGAGTTGTGGCGTGCGCGCAACAGTGCGCGGGAGAGCAACCGGATTGAGGATCCGGGCTCGATCTCCGAGAGAGTTGTTCGCGTTGGTGAAGAGTGGAGAGCGATCAGAGAGTCTCCAACAAACCCACCTGTACGCCGGACCTTGGAATCCTGGAGGAAACCAGAGGAGGGCTGGACAAAGGTCAATACGGACGGGGCACTGGCTAAGCGGGGCGGGGCGGATCAAGAGGTGGTGGAGCTGTTCTTCGGGACTACCATGCCATGTTTGTGGCAGGAGTGTGCCATTTTTTCCTAGCTGCTGCCGATCCGGAGACTGCAGAGCTATTTGCTTGTCGTCCAGGTATTCTTCTAGCGCAGGAAGTTAAAGCCCAAAAGGTAATGGTGGAGATGGACTCGCAGACTGCTGTGGGTAAGATCACTAGCCAGCAGCGGGACTTATCAATGAACGGACAAGTTGTCCAAGAGATTAAGGAACTAATAGCCCAGTTTCAAGATTCTAGGGTGGTATGGGTGCGTCGTTCCGCAAAAGGTAGCGCATATCCTTGCTAGGAAAGGTTGTTGTAAGTCGTTAGAGCATTTCCAACGGCAGCGCCAAAAGACGCGCGGGCGGTAAACCTGGCTTTTAGCGCGCGCGGGACGTTTTGCCGCGCTCCAGCGGTGGCGGAAAACTGGCGCGCGCGGGAACTATTTGCGCGCGCGTGCGAAAAGGCGCCAGCTCGCGCGTCATTTTTGGCGCACCGCTTCCGGCGCGCCTATAAAATGCGGCGCGCGCCACGCGCCTTTTCCACGCCTCCTCTTCTCTTCTTCCTCTCCCTCTCTGCCACGCGCCGCTCCAGCGCCCCTCCACCGCTCCAGCGCCCCGCCACCGACGCGCCGTCATGCCGCCGCGCCGCCGAGGAGCGTCCGACTACCGTGGCGTCCGCCTGCGCCCCAACGGCGGCTACTACGCGGAGATACGCTCCGGCGAGCTCCGGCTCGGCCTCGGCACGTACGGGACGACGCGCGAGGCCGCCCGCGCGTACGACGCGGCGGCGTGGCGCCTAGGCCGGCCGCGCAGCCAGATGAACTTCCAAGATGTGTACACGCTCCAGCAGGCGCTGGACTTTGCCCCTCCGCCTCGTCTGAACACGGCGCAAGACCGTGCGGAGCACGCCGAGCGGCAGCGCCGCCTCCTCGTCGCACAGGAGGACGAGCGGGTCATGGCGGAGTGGCGCCGGCGCCACCCGGAGGACGTCGCCTACAAGCAAACCTACTTGGCAAGGCGCCACGAGAAGGACACGCGAAGGCGCCGCGAGGAGTGGTTGGACAGGCATCGGCGGAAGGCATTGGCGAATGCGCAGCCCGATCTCGTCGCAGCAGGTGGGAGGTCGTTCTTCACGGAAAACGATGATCGTTGGTTGGACATATGGATAGATACCTCGGACGACACCGCCGAGAAAGATAATGGTGATGATGATAGCGACTTAGAGTAGTTTTCTATGCAATATATCTAGTTTTTTATCGTTTGTCGTTTTTATCTATGCAATCTATGTTTCCGATGTAAAATACCTTTGTATCGTTTTTAAAAATCTATGCAATCTATCTAGTTTCTATGCTTCCGGTGCATTTGTAGAATGAGCGCGCGCGCTGTATTTTTTGGTTCCTTGTGACTTCGGATTGTGTTAGCTTGGAGATCTCCGTAGAGGGGCCTATGAATAAGGTAAACGTTTAGATACGACGCACCGGCCGAAACTTCGGCCGGCTCCTGCCTCGTCACCCACAACACACGCGCATACAGCCACGTCTTTCCGATGTGGGGCCCGTTCATCTTATCCATCCCTCCCTGCGTCGTTCCCAGGCAGCCAGCGCGCCTGCGAGCCGCGCCCCCACACGAGCCCCGTCGCCCGGCGCCTCGCCTCCTCGTCGCCCGGCCCCGCCGCCTCGCCGGCCGGTCGCCGGAAGGCACCGCCACCGCGCGGGTCTCAACCCAATCCACTGCTTTTCTTCAGCTGCTTAGGGCGCCGATGGCGCGGATCAACGGGATGAGCTACTACCTCGACCGGCAGCCACGGCAGTGGGAGCACATAGATGCTACAACTGACTAGGGAGGGAGCTGCAACCGCGTACTGTTTTTGCTGGAACCAGCAACGGTGGCGAGCTGCAGGATTCACTCCGACGAGCTGTTGGAATCACCCCCGACAAGTTGGACTAGAAGTGGGCGGTGTGATGCTGCAACCACAGATCAGGATTGCTGGAACCAGCGCAGTGTTTTGCTGGAAGTAGTACCCAAAATGCTTCCATCAAAGTCGTTCTTTGCTGGACAAGCAATTTTTTGCTACATCCGGCATTGTTTTGTGCTGGAACCAGTCGACTGTCCGCTACGAACGCCAACACGGCAGAAGCTGCAACCAGGGTGGAGAAATGCTACAACCGGTGTATAAATTTGCTACTAGAGACATATTTATTTGCTGGAACCAGTCAAGTGTCTAGATTCCACCCAGGAGAAAATGTTTGAACCGTTTGTGGGAAAGCTTCATCCGGCTAGAGGAAAAGCTTCAGAGCGGCATGAGGAGAAATCTTCCACCGCGGGAAAAAGGCTTCAATGGTGGAAAAAGTTTCAAGCGGCAGTGGAAAAGCTTCAACTGGTGGAAGGAAAAAGCTTCAAGAGGTAATGACAAGAAAAGCTTCAACCGGGGGAGTCGGGCGACGACTGGCGACGAGGGCTGCGACCGGGGGCGAGGCCGGCGAATGGCGGCGACGAGGACGGCGACTGGGCAGCGACGAGGACGACGACCGAGGATGAGGGCGGCGACGAGGACGGCGACCGACGGCGAGCTAGTGATACTTCAAGGCAGTCCTCGCAGCGTTCATGGCGGGTGGATGAAGGGCGATGTTGCCGTTCGTGCGTGCGAGGAAGGGGGCGATTGAAGGGCGTGACCTAACGGCCCCTGGCAAACTGATCTGACGGTGGGCAGGCGACCGGCCGAATCGTTCGGCCGGCGCACCGGCGCAGATCATTGCCCTATGAACAATGAATAAAATAGTAGTGTTTTCCCCTAAAATAAATAGCTTTTTCTAGAATAGTGCTTTTTAATAGCTAACCTGTTCGTTTCTGGTTTCTCTAGTTTTGTCGGTCACGTTCGGTTTGGAATTTGGTATCCTCCACATATGAGTCAGATTCTTTCTACCTTCCGGTTTGTTTCCAAGTACGTAGAGAACCGACTGGATTCCTTGCCGCGTGAGGTTTCCAAATTTGTTATCTATTCTAATCTCTGTTTTGTTTCTTTTGAGCAAATATTATCTGATTTTTTTATTATATATTACGTTCTAATCTCTTGTTGTTTATGCTGAGCCAACTCAAGTAGGCCTAGGTACAGTAAATTAGAGTTATACTAGGCATGGATATTTGGAATATCAAACAAGAAAGGCATATCCTACAAGGACTCTACTGGTCAGGCTATTGTTTTGACCGAAGGATTTTTTTTTGTTAATCACGTGTTGGAGTAGGACTTCTACCTGGGTACCTTTGTCTCAAAAGAAGAAGAAAACTGGGTACCTGCCCAGTATATGTTCCTTCCTTCAAAATATGTACATGACTCTGTTTTGGACCAATGCCTAAAGATTCAGGGATATTCTCTTGGCATATAAATATGTGAGGAGGGTTTCATTGTACTAACACCTTAGATTGCAGATCCCCAATTGCTAGGGCTTGGCACTGTCATCAAGGGCAGGGCAAAAGCTTCTGAAGTTGAAGGAACTTCCAACAGAAGTTATTGACAAATTAAGAGACCTCATCAATTCCCAAAAAGCATCCAACATCAAGGTCGCTTGATCTGATCCAAGAAACCACCGCGGAAGTGGATAGGTGACAAGAGAAAAGTAACTCGACTTGTGAACCCACAGTCACACGTAAGTATCTTGAGCTTCTAAACATATTCCAGGTTTCCTCTTCTTGTGTTGTACTGTGCAAAGGATTTTCTTGGTGAGTTACTTTTTCTACTTGTGTATTGTTGTACATCAGGCAATTCAACTTTCTTAAGAAAGAACAACAATTGATTTTTGGATCTAGATCCATTAGGGCCTTATTTGAGTTTTGCATCTAGATCGATTGTGAGCTTGTTTGAATATTTTTGGAGGATCATAGCCTACCGAAAAACTCTTGTGTTTTTATACGACAATCAAAAATCCTGAATATCTCTTTACTAAAAAAAAATATACACAGGGCTCTATCTTAAGTTCCTTTCTTTCGTCCACTCTCTTTTTGCCTCAGCCTGCTCATGCAGTTTTCAGATTTGTTGATTTTGTCTAACACGTTTACCTTGAAAACCACCTCAACTAACTCACGTCTTATTGAATAAAATGACAATAAGGACTGATTTAATTTATAGCTAAAATTTATTTTTGTATGCATAATAAAATGTTCGATAAATTACGGTAGTTGTGCATAGAATATTTGTCCCGTAGTTACAACGTGTAGTTCTCGGTGTAGGCTATTTGCCGCGACTCACACCTAATTATTCTCTTGTCGCCTTTGTTGTTCTCTGTAACTCCTTGCGTGTGTTGTGTTGAGTACTATCTGTCGTAGCCGATGTGTTCTATCTCACTTTTATTTCAGATGAAAGTGGTTCAGGCCGGCGTAAGCCCGCCGGAGCACCGGAAAAAGGGGTTGGATTAAATACTTGCTCTTGGTTGTTAAAAAAACCTAGCAGCCTTCGAGGAATTTTACCGTGTTACTAGCTAATTACTCATGCATTGCAAGGGCTGCATACATACTCTAGTGGTTTAACAATCGTGTTCGACATAAATCTTACTCCTATCATATGCCTTATAAGATCTTATTTGGTTTGAGTGGGGAAGTCAAGGAAAGTTTTGATTTAGTTGATGTTCTGGTAAAATTTGATATTTCATATGGGTAGAAGAAGGTAAGGAACTTTTTAATTTATTTGAGGCTGTAAGATTTTGATTTGATTTGATTGAGTCAATCTCTACTGCTTAAAAAAACGTAAGGTTTCCATTACACCTTTTTCCCATCACCCCTTCATTCAACCTTTCATGTATATGATAATCAGTCACCTTAATTTACTTAACTTCTGTACCTGTTCAACTTTAATTTACTTACCAAACTTCTAGTCAAAATATAAGGTAATTCATGCTCACAAATTGATGAACATTTATTTACACAATCGCATTATTACTGACAGGTAAATCACAATCTAACGTACTAGAATATTTGTATCCCGTTGCAACGCACGGGCATTGTTCTACTATAGAAAAATTACATAGGGGTGACAAAAGGAGGTGAGACGAACGTAATAGAGATAGTCAATTCAACATAAATCGCCAAAAGACAGAAATTGAGAGAGAGAGATTGTTCAAATAACAAGGTAATTTTTTCTTGTGAATTAGACAATAAGGTAATTAATTGAGTGGACTTGCATGTGTTGTCAAATCAGATGTGGATATATTTTTTACAGTGAGGGTGAGTTTTCTAGCATTGGCAAAAAATCAACATGAACAAAAGGATAATAAACATTAAAAAATTAGAGATTGTTTAGGTTTGTCCTATTCACATGGTATAGATCTTGGAGGAGTCCTCTCCAATATTCTTTCTTCCTACAAAAGTGAAAGGATAACTACCAAAACCAAATCTAAACTACTACTCCCTCCGTTCCTAAATATAAGTCTTTGTAGAGATTTCACTATGGACCGCATACGGATGTATCTAGATGGAGTATAGATTCACTCATTTTGCTCCGTATGTGGTCCATAATGAAATTTCTCCAAAGACTTATATTTAGGAACGAAGGGAGTAGTTGTCTCCTAAAAGCTAGGGATACCCAAGGGGTAGGCATACAAATGGGAGTAGATTGGTTTCCTCCTCTGATTCAACAAACAAGTCTTGTACAAATCGGACTCCCTCACCTCCCCTCCCCTCCCCTCCCCCACTTCTATTCAAGTATATATATACCCATGTAGATAGCCCAGAGGGGCACATACACTTTAAGATTGAATTCGTGGTGCTTCATCAAAAGGTATTGAAATTAGGTTTACCAAACTCTTGTTGCCTTAAACCTTTCATCATCAGGGCTGAAAATTACTTTTGCTATATTTTCTCTGCCCACACTTCTTTTCTTGTTTTCTGCTGTGGAGAAGGAGAATTTGTTGCTTTCTCTCGGTTAATCAGGGACGTGATCTCGCAACTGCACGGCCATATCGCGCCACTGATCCATCGTGTCTGACATGTGCACAGGGAACCGCCACACCGGGACGACGACGGACCCCATGGACACGCGGCGGGACGTGAAGCCCTTCTTGGCCCCGGTCACCAGCCACAGCCAGCGAGGCGTCCCCGGGTTCGGCGTCTGCCAGGCGGCGCCGACGCCGCTGGGCCGCGGCGCGCGCGTCTCCGCGGCCCCGCAGCAGGCCGCCTGCGTCGTCAACCGGGCCGCCTCCCTCGAGCCGGAAGGCGGCTGCAGCCGCGACGGGAGGCTCGACGCCGAGGCGGCGGGCGCCCCGGCTCGCCGCCCCGCTCCTCCTCCTCCTCTCCTCGCCGCGCGGGTCAGCAGGAAGTTCTGGAGCGCCGGCGACTACGACGCGGCCGGCGGGAGCCCCGCGCAACCGCCTCGAAGTAAGTACGCCGCAATGTCCCGGTTCTTTCCTGCCAATTTCGCCGTTTCGCATGCTTTCTCACCGTCCCTTCTTCTTGCTTGCCCTCCTCGGCAGATGTGGGGAGCCGAATGTGCGTCCACCCCAAGTTCCTCCACTCGAACGCGACCTCGCATAAATGGCCATTTGGAGGTGAGCGGTTACGCGGCTGCTGTAATTTCTTCGTTTGCTGCCAAAAGTTAATATTTTGCTTGTGCATTTGCGTCTTTACACCTTCTTTCTGCCTTAATTGCAGCCGTTGCGGAGTTGCTGGATAACGCGGTCGACGAGGTAATTTAATTCAGTAGCTTCATTGTTTCCATTGCGTTTCCGGGATGAATAGGAGCGCATTTTGTACGTAATTTGGGATCGTATATCTGATTGGATTTGTTTGATGGCAGATCAAAACTGGTGCTACTAGAATCGTGGTGGACAAAATCGTTAACAAGCGAAACGGGTCGCCAGCTTTACTTGTTCAAGGTAACCCTGTTAATCTTGTACAGTAGTACTATGTTTTCTTCCTTCAGGATGGCAAGCGATATCTGTACATCTGACACTATATTCAGATATAACTAGTATACATTGAGTTCGAACACCAGAGTATCCTAACTCATAAATGCTGCAGAAAACTAAAATAGTTTTTATTAATTTGCTGTTTGTTACAAAGATGATGGCGGAGGCATGGACCCCGATTCCATGAGGCGTTGCATGAGCTTTGGATTTTCCGACAAGCAATCAGGTTCTTCAATTGGACAGTGTACGTTCTACTAACTCGGTTTCATACTCACTTATCCTGCTCCCAAAACTATATGACTTCTGATGTATTGGCGCTGGGCTTCCTGACAGATGGCAATGGTTTCAAGACTAGCACAATGCGGCTAGGGGCAGACGCTATCGTCTTCAGTCGTTGCATGAAGGGCAGGTATGGAGTCACTTCTATTTGCTTTAGTGCAATAACTTGTTATCTTTGTGCCTTACTTTGTATTGAGTTAATGCCAAACTACTACTGGTTTTTCAGTGGACCTACACAATCGGTGGGTCTTCTCTCTTACACCTTCTTGGCGGAAACCGGTCAAAAGGATGTCGTAGTTCCCATGGTATGCTATGTGAACTGATTTCTTTGGCACGACACTGATCAAAATATGTTGATGGTTCTGATGATATTTTTTGCTTTAATTAGGTGGACTACAAGTACGATTTATTGACAGGGGAGGCTGGACAATATGAGCGACATGGCGCAGATCAGTTCTGCTCAAATCTGTCAGTGTTATTAAAGTGGTCCCCTTTTGCAACAGAAGAAGAGCTGATGGGCAATGTAAGTTAGACGTCCTTCCTATTGGCTGCTGTTCTGTAGATACTATCTTTTTATTACACCCTTAGAAGACAATGATTTTACCAAACATGCAAATCTTAGACCTTTCAAAGCTAGAAGTTTCATCTGATTGTCTTCGAGATAAACGGCACAATTGGTTGCAAAGGGGGGAACAATCAAGCTCAAACAAAACATGTAGCTAGTACTATTTCGTTTAGTAGTTACTACCTACTAGTAGCTTATCACCAGTTCAGTGTACTAATGATTGTTTTAATTTTATGGTTGATGAGGAACAGTTCAGTGACATTGGTCCACATGGCACAAAGATTATAGTGTTCAATTTGTGGTCTAATGACGATGGTGTTCTGGAGCTCGATTTTGACACCAAGGAGGAAGTAAGCATCAGATGCTTATATTATTTCTTAAATGACTTTGTATAATTTTTTGTGTTGTTGAAGTGGCATTCATAGTCATGAAGTTCTCTTTCCCTTTCACCAGGATATTATGATTAGTGGTGCGCCAAATCCAGCAGAAACAACTAATGCTGTCAAAAGAACGAACGAAAACCATCTGTCAAATCAACTGCGCTATTCTCTTAGGGTGAGTATTTATCCCACGGCTAATCATTTACCTCCGATGCTCATGAAAGATTGCTGAAATAGCGTTTTGCAGGTGTATGCTTCTGTCTTATATTTGCAGCTGCCCGGGTACTTCAAGATCATACTTCGGGGACAAGAAGTTCAGCGCCACAGCATTGCGACTGACCTCATATACCGTCAAGCTGTTTCTTATACACCCCTAGAATTCCTACGAAAAAAGGAGGTTTGTCTTGAAATACACCATTATTTTTCCAAGTTTCACGTCTTTCACCCACATTGCCCGTTCATTTACTATAATCATGTCAACATGGAATTATTAAATTTATTCAATGTTCCTTTTTGCATCCACATGTTTACATTGCTTATTTTTGCGTCCACTTGCTTAATTCAGGGTGAGGTTGTTACAAGTATCGGATTCTTGAACGGTGCTCCAACAATTAGTGTGCATGGATTTAATATCTACCATAGGAATCGCCTTATATTGGTGAGCCTCAAATTCTCTCTGTGTTTACTTTGTTTCAAGATGATCAATGGGCATATAAACATCAAAACAAGCTCAACTTAATCACATCCTTATTATCTTTATCTATCTGATTGTTTGGAAAGGGGCCGAGCCCGGTTCAAAAAAACATTTAGCTGATTGTTTACATTAAAATTAACTCTGTTCAGCCTTTCCATCGAGTGTTGAGTTCTGCAAGCAGTAAAGGTAGAGGCGTCGCTGGGGTGCTGGAGGCGAACTTTATCAAGCCCACTCATGACAAGCAAGACTTTGAGAAGTCGCAGCTGTATCAGAAGCTGATCATTCGCTTGAAAGACATGACAACTGAGTACTGGTAACTCCTGTTTTCACTTCTGTTTCTTCCAAATCCACAACCACCAAAGTCTGCTTCTGTTCTGTAATTAGTATTTCCACTTGCTTCCAGGGATTTACATAGTCACCTGATTGGATACCAAAAGAAGCCCCGTGCATCCGTTTCTCCCACCCCTCCTGGAATGCTTACAGCATCAGACACCATTGCTGAACCGTCCGAGAGGAACGCAGTCGGTGCCGGTCTCTCAGTTGCCCCCTGGAGAGGCGGCACCCGCGATCACCCCGCGAGTGCTATTCCGATCGCCTTTGCTCCTCCGCATCTGTCGGTTCCTGCCGGAACCAGCGGGCACGCACCTTGCTCCATGCCAGCTGTGCAGATGGGGCCTGCCACTGATTCAGCGGAGACAAGAAAAAGGAGAAACGAGGATGATGTCCAGATGGATCCGTGCAAGAGGCAGGCCATACAGAGTTTGGAGGTCGATAATCAGGTCAGTCTACGTTCCATTGCTAGTTTATTACAGGCTTACGGCGTTGGTCGATCCTGTGCCTCCATGGATGATCCATCTTGACAGATGTGTTCTCTGCCTACCACTGCAATGGCACTTGATTAACTTACAACTTTGTACTTCTGCCTTTGAATGCCACAGATTTCCCAACACATGACAGAACGAGATCTGAATGAGTACGAGCACTTGAAGTTTGAGAATCAGCAGCTCCATGAAGAGTGAGTACGAAAACCACCTGCTGCCTTTTTTAGCAAACAGTGGTAATTTTGGCTAAATTTCATGAAATTTGTTGTTTCTAGGTGCTTGGAGCTGGAGGTGTCTGAGAAGGAGCTTTTGCTCAAGGTATTGCCATGGTCATCATAGTACAAACATTTTTGCTTTAAACCGCACTTTGCTGATGGAAGTTGCGAACTTATAATTTTCTTGCGTGTCCAGGAGCAACAGTTAAGGCTCCAAATTCAGCAGGCGGAGGCGCAATACAAGAGTTTACTGAACGAGTACATTTCCGCCACTCCTGTGAGGACGCGTATGCGGTAGATGTCACTGGCCTTGGTTTTCTTCCACAAAACGAAGACGAAGAATCGCAAACACTTCAGAGGAAGTTGAACCTGAACTTACAATGGCTAGCAACTTAGCATGATGAAGGGCTGAGCTAGGGGAACACGCCCGTTATGAGGAACGCTGTAAGATCGGTCGGACTGGTGTTTCATCTCCCCTGTTTGTCATATGCCGACCACAGTGGGTTTTGTAATGTGTACCCGTGTATACTGTGTACATGCAGTTTCAAATTGATTCGTTCAACTCTGGCTGACTCCTTAGAAGGGCACCCTCTAGAGTTGTCTTGGAGGGATCTCTAAAACTGTTTTAGAGGTTTTGTAGCCCTTTGCTATTTCAGATTAGTATCTAGTATATTTTTTCCTCTTAGTTTTCCAATAGGTATCTTATATGCACATGAACTCTATTTGAACTCCAATTTGACATTAATGCATTTCAATGCCACACAATTCAACAACATTTTATATTTTTTAATTTATTAAAAATTCAAATTCAGACATAACATGTAGGCGAAGGCATGATAAGCATAATTTTCTAGTCAAACCATGGCACCTTACTTCATCTTTAGCTTGAACGAGTCAAGCCACCTCTTCTGTTCCTTACTCGCATTGTCCCCCGTATTGGCTGACTGGAATGTGATTTCGTCCCCTCCCCCTTCTCTCCATTAACTTAATCAAATCTTATCAAAATCAACTCAATCAAATAAAATAAAATCTTACAATAATCTCAATTAAAATCAAAACTTTCCTTGCATTCTCCCATCCATACCCAAAGCAAATTAAACCTCAAGTACATCAAAACTTTCCTTGCTTTTCCTTACCCATAACCAAATCAAATCAAATCTCACCCAAACCTGGACTAATTAAAACTTTCCTTGCCTTCCCACCCATACTCAAATCAAATCTTACAAAAAATCTCAAATATGATGGTTGTAACGTACACGTTGGACACGATTGATGTTGAACCACAAGAATATGTATGATCCCCATTGCATCACACGGGCAATTAGCTAGCAATGATAGCTTGGGTCGCTGGCAATGTCAAAGGAGAAAATCTACATGACGGTCTTTCCCTTCACGGCCTCGACAATGTCCTCCTCGTCTATCCCAGCCTTTAACTCGGCGAGTATGGCATGTGCCTCCCTCTTCCAAGCCTCGCCCTCAAGTGGCAAGAAGCTGGGAGACGGGGCGTCGACATTAGGGCTGCAAGAAAAGCTCGAGGCTCGTGAGCCGCTCGAGATCAACTCGTTTTTTGACTCGACTCGAGATCGACTTGAAAAAAAACGAGCTGAGTTTGAACACTTTATGTAGCTCGACCGAGAAACGAGCCGATCTTGAGCCAATGTTGGCTCGCTCGATTTTAGCTCGATAGCTCGACATAATATCATTATGTTAAATAATCATGCCTTATATTAAATGGAAATACAATAATTTATTACCATCTATGTTGTCCATAATTTTTGTCCATTTTATTTACCAACGAACATGGAAACTTAACTAAGTGCTGAGAAGATTTAGGCCTCATTATGGCACGTGGTCGACTATGTGTTAAATAACCTATATTTTTTGGCAAAGTTCTCAGCATATTCACCTTAATTTTTTAGTTTTTCATTCATAGATTCATATTTTTTACCATCTCATTTAGCTCGAAACTAGCTCGAGATCGACTCGAGATCGTTACAAGCTGAGCACGAGTCATGTTCTACAGCTCGATCATGAGCTTCACTCAGTTTGAGCTCGCTCGAATTTTCATATGAGTTGAGCTGAGCCAACTCCAACTCGCTCGAGCTCGACTCGTTTGCAGCCCTAGTCGACATGGAGTGACAGGTGGAGTCGGGGTGGACAAGCGATGTGTTTCAAGGAAATATATGTGCGCTATTGGGAACCACAATGTGGGGTTAGGGATAGCGATTAGGTCAGTGACGGGGCGGGGAGGCATGAGGGAATGGCGGCCCGGAAGCAAACATCATGGGTGGCGATGGGGCAGCTTCACTTGGCGAATCTCGCCCGTTCGACACTGAGCACAGCTTCTTCCAACGCCACCATCGGCTAGCAGCCCAGCTGGGGAGACTGTTTGCCTGCTGGAACTAGCCCAATTTAGGATGCTGCTCTTGGCTCGTGTCATGGGGCTCGGGCGTCAATGTCTTCGCCACATCAGGGTGGGCTTTCTCCTTTAGGTGAGCTCTGTTGGAAATATGCCCTAGAGGCAATAATAAATAGGTTATTATTATATTTCCTTGTTCATGATAAATCGTTTATTATCCATGCTAGAATTGTATTGATAGGAAACTCAGATACATGTGTGGATACATAGACAACACCATGTCCCTAGTAAGCCTCTAGTTAACTAGCTCGTTGATCAATAGATGGTTATGGTTTCCTGACCATGGACATTGGATGTCATTGATAACGGGATCACATCATTAGAAGAATGATGTGATGGACAAGACCCAATCCTAAGCCTAGCACAAAGATCGTGTAGTTCGTATGCTAAAGCTTTTCTAATGTCAAGTATCATTTCCTTAGACCATGAGATTGTGCAACTCCCGGATACCGTAGGAATGCTTTGGGTGTGCCAAACGTCACAACGTAACTGGGTGGCTATAAAGGTACACTACAGGCATCTCCGAAAGTGTCTGTTGGGTTGGCACGAATTGAGACTGGGATTTGTCACTCCGTGTGACGGAGAGGTATCTCTGGGCCCACTCAGTAGGACATCATCATAATGTGCACAATGTAATCAAGGAGTTGATTACGGGATGATGTGTTACGGAACGAGTAAAGAGACTTGCCGGTAACGAGATTGAACAAGGTATCGGGATACCGACGATCGAATCTCGGGCAAGTACAATACCGCTAGACAAAGAGAATTATATACGGGATTGACTGAATCCTTGACATCGTGGTTCATCCGATGAGATCATCGTGGAACATGTGGGAGCCAACATGGGTATCCAGATCCCGCTGTTGGTTATTGGACGGAGAGGTGTCTCGGTCATGTCTGCATGATTCCCGAACCCGTAGGGTCTACACACTTAAGGTTCGATGACGCTAGGGTTATAGTGAAAGTATGTACGCGGTTACCGAATGTTGTTCGGAGTCCCGGATGAGATCCCGGACGTTACGAGGAGTTCCGAAATGGTCCGGAGGTAAAGATTGATATATTGTACGAAGGGTTTTGGAGTCCGGGAGTGTTCAGGAGGTACCGGGTGATGACCAGCATGACCGAAAGGTGTTTCGGGAGCCCCGGCAAGTGTTGGGGGGCTTCATGGGCCAAGGGAAGGGGGCAAACCAGCCCACTAAGGGGCTGTGCGCCCCCCTCACCTATTCCCACGTGACCAGGGGGTTTGGGGCGCCCCATCTAGGGTTCCCACCTCCTGGCTTGGGGGCCAAGTCACCCAAGGGGGAGATCCAATCTGCCCTGGCCGCCGCCCCCCTAGGGAAACCCTAGGGCGCCTCCCCCTCCCCCTTGCCCCTATATATAGTGGAGGTTTTGGGGCTGCCCAAGACACGAGATGAACTCTCTCAAGGCGCAGCCCTACCTCTCTCCCTCCTCGTCTCTCGTAGTTCTTGGCGAAGCCCTGCTAGAATTCCGCGCTCCTCCACCACCACCACGCCGTTGTCCTGCTGCTGGATGGAGTCTTCCTCAACCTCTCCCTCTCTCCTTGCTGGATCAAGGCATGGGAGACGTCACCGGGCTGTACGTGTGTTGAACACGGAGGTGCCGTCCGTTCGGCACTTGGTCATCGGTGATTTGGATCACGGCGAGTACGACTCCATCAACCCCGTTCACTTGAACGCTTCCGCTTAGCGATCTACAAGGGTATGTAGATGCACTCTTCTTCCCCTCGTTGCTAGTTTCTCCATAGATAGATCTTGGTGACACGTAGGAAAATTTTGAATTTCTGCTACGTTCCCCAACTGTGGCATCATGAGCTAGGTCTATTGCGTAGATTCTATGCACGAGTAGAACACAAAGTAGTTGTGGGCGTTGATTTTGTTCAATATGCTTACCGTTACTAGTCCAATCTTGTTTCGACGGCATTGTGGGATGAAGCGGCCCGGACCAACCTTACATGTACGCTTACGTGAGACCGATTCCACCGACTGACATGCACTAGTTGCATAAGGTGGCTGGCGGGTGTCTGTCTCTCCCACTTTAGTCAGAACGGATTCGATGAAAAGGGTCCTTATGAAGGGTAAATAGCAATTGGCATATCACGTTGTGGTTTTGCGTAGGTAAGAAACGTTCTTGCTAGAAACCCATAGCAGCCACGTAAAACATGCAAACAACAATTAGAGGACGTCTAACTTGTTTTTGCAGGGTATGCTATGTGATGTGATATGGCCAAGAAGAATGTGATGAATGATATGTGATGTATGAGATTGATCATGTTCTTGTAATAGGAATCACGACTTGCATGTCGATGAGTATGACAACCGGCAGGAGCCATAGGAGTTGTCTTAATTTATTTATGACCTGCGTGTCAACATAAACGTCATGTAATTACTTTACTTTATTGCTAACCGTTAGCTGTAGTAGTAGAAGTAATAGTTGGCGAGACAACTTCATGAAGACACGATGATGGAGATCATAATGATGGAGATCATGGTGTCATGCCGGTGACGATGATGATCATGGAGCCCCGAAGATGGAGATCAAAAGGAGCAAAGTGATGATGGCCATATCATGTCACTATTTGATTGCATGTGATGTTTATCATGTTTTCCCATCTTATTTGCTTAGAACGACGGTAGTAAATAAAGATGATCCCTCATTAAAATTTCAAGAGAGTGTTCCCCCTAACTGTGCACCGTTGCAAAAGTTCGTCGTTTCGAAGCACCACGTGATGATCGGATGTGATAGATTCTTACGTTCACATACAACGGGTGTAAGCCAGATTTACACACGCGAAACACTTAGGTTGACTTGACGAGCCTAGCATGTACAGACATGGCCTCGGAACACAAGAGACCGAAAGGTCGAGCATGAGCCGTATGGTAGATACGATCAACATGAAGATGTTCACCGATGATAACTAGTCCGTCTCACGTGATGATCGGACACGGCTTAGTTGACTCGGATCATGTAATCACTTAGATGACTAGAGGGATGTCTATCTGAGTGGGAGTTCATAAGATGAACTTGTTTATCCTGAACATAGTCAAAAGAACTTTGCAAATTATGTCATAGCTTACGCTTAAGTTCTACTGTGTTAGATACGTTCCTAGAGAAAATATAGTTGAAAGTTGATAGTAGCAATTATGCGAACAGTAGAAGGCTTATGTCGTTAATGCAACGCTCGGTGTGCTGGACCTCGAACGTGATCTGTGGATGTTGCGAACATCGGACATACACGTTTTGATGACTACATGATAGTTCGGTAATGTTAAATGGTTCAGAATTGAGGCACCGAAGACAATTTTGAAATGTCGCGGAACATATGAGATGTTTCGAGGGCTGAAATTGAGATTTCAGGCTCGTGCCCACGTCAAGAGGTATAAGACCTCCGGCGAATTTTCTTAGCCTGCAAACTAAGGGAGAAAAGCTCAATCGTTGAGCTTGTGCTCAGATTGTCCGAGTACAACAATCACTTGAATCGAGTGGGAGTTGATCTTCCAGATAAGATAGCGATGTTTTTCCAAAGTCATTGCCACCAAGCTGCTAGAGCTTCGTGATGAACTATAACATATCAAGGATAGATATGATGATCCTTGAAATATTCGTGATGTTTGACACCGCGAAAGTAGAAATCAAGAAGGAGCATCAATTGTTGATGGTTAGTGAAACCACTAGTTTCAAGAAGGGCAAGGGCAAGAAGGGATACTTCATGAAACGGCAAATCAGCTGCTGCTCTAGTGGAGAAACCCAAGGTTAAACCCAAACCCGAGACTGAGTGCTTCTATAATAAGGGGAACAGCCACTGGAGCAGAATTACCCTAGATACTTGGTAGATGAGAAGGCTGTCGATAGAAGTATATTGGATATACATTATGTGAATGTGTACTTTACTAGTACTCCTAGTAGCACCAGGGTATTAGATACCGGTTCGGTTGCTAAGTGTTAGTAACTCGAAATAAAAGCTACGGAATAAACGGAGACTAGCTAAAGGTGAGCTGACGATATGTGTTGGAAGTGTTTCCAAGGTTGATATGATCAAACATCGCTCGCTCCCTCTACCATCGAGATTGGTGTTAAACCTAAATAATTGTTATTTGGTGTTTGCGTTGAGCATAGACATGATTGGATTATGTCTATCGCAATACGGTTGTTCATTTAAAGAGAATAATAGTTACGCTGTTTATTTGAATAATACCTTCAATGGTCTTGCACCTAAAATGAATGGTTTATTGAATCTCGATCATAGTGATACACATGTTCATGCCAAAAGATATAAGATAGTAATGATAGTACCACCTACTTGTGGCACTGCCGTGTAAGTCATATTGGTATAAAACGCATGAAGAAGCTCCATGTTGATGGATCTTTGGACTCACTCATTTTTGAAAAGGATTGAGTAATGTGAACCATGTCTATTGGTATATACGCATGAAGAAACTCCATGCAGATGGACCCTTTTGGACTCACTTGATTTTGAATCACTTGAGATATGCAAATCTTACCACATGGGCAAGATGACTAAAAAGCCTCGTTTTCAGTAAGATGGAACAAGATAGCAACTTGTTGGAAGTAACACATTTTGATGTGTGCAGTCCAATGAGTGCTGAGGCACGCAGTGGACATCGTTATATTCTTACTTCATAGATGATTTAAGTAGATACTGAGTATATTTACTTGATGAAACACAAGTCTGAATTATTGAATGGTTCAAGTAATTTCAGAGTGAAGTTGAAGATCTTCGTGATAAGAGGATAAAATGTCTATGATATGATCATAGAAATGAATATCTGAGTTACGAGTTTGGCACTGTGGAAATTGTTTCACAACTAATACCGCCTGGAACACCATAGTGTGATGGTGTGTCCGAACATCATAGTTGCACCCTATTGGATATGGTGCGTACCATGATGTCTCTTATCGAATTACCACTATCGTTCATGGGTTAGGCATTAGAGACAACCGCACTCACTTTAATAGGGCACCACGTAATTCCGTTGAGACGAAACCGTTTGAACTATGGTTTGGAGAAACTTGAGTTGTCGTTTCTTAAAAGTTTGGGGCTGCGACGCTTATGTGAAAAAATTTCAGGTTGATAAGCTCGAACCCAAAGCGGATAAAATGCATCTTCATAGGACACCCAAAACAGTTGGGTATACCTCCTAATTCAGATCCGAAAGCAATAGGGATTGTTTCTAGAATCGGGTCCTTTCTCGAGAAAAAGTTTCTCTCGAAAGAATTGAGTGGGAGGAAGAGAGAACTTGATAAGGTTGTTGAACCTTTACTTCAGGCAGAGAGTAGCGCAAGCACAGGAAAAATGTTTCTGTGGCCCCTGCCTCAGTTGAAGAGAAAGCTAATGATGATGATCATGATCATGGAGCTTTAGATCAAGTTACTATTGAACCTCATAGGTTGACAAGGGTGTGTACAACTTCTAAGTGGTAACCCTGTCTTAAAAGGTCACGTTGTTGGACAACGATGAACCTATGAGCTATGGAGAAGCGATGGTGGGCCCGGATTCCGAAAAATGGCTCGAGGCCATAAAATCCGAGAGAGGATCCATGTATGAAAACAAAGTGTAGACTTTGAAAGTGTTGGGGTACGTTGCAGAAAATTAAAATTTTTCCTACGGTTTCACCAAGATCCATCTATGAGTTCATCAGCAACGAGTCATGGGAGAGAGAGATTGCATCTACATACCACTTTGTAGATCGCGAGCGGAAGCGTTCAACGAACGGGGATGAAGTAGTCGTACACACCGTGATCCAAATCACCGGAGATCCTAGCACCGAAAGCACGGCACCTCCGCGTTCAACACACGTACGGTCAGCGTGACGTCTCCTTATTCTTGATCCAGCAAGGCAAAGGAGAGGTTGGGGAAGAAGACTCCAGCAGCAGCACGACGGCGTGGTGATGGTGGAGCCGCAGTACTCCGACAGGGCTTCGCCGAGCTCTACGGAGGAGGAGGAGGTGTTGGAGAGGGAGAGGGAGGCGCCAGGGCAAAGGGTGCGCAGCCCCCCCTCCCCTCCACCCTTTATATAGCCCCTTGGGGGGGCGCCGGCCCTAGGAGATGGAATCTCCTAGGGGGGCGGCGGCCAGGGAGGGGGACTTGCCCCCCAAGCAAGGGGGGCGCCCCCTTTAGGGTTCCCCTCAAACCCTAGGCGCATGGGCCCTTGGGGGGGAGGCGCACCAGCCCACTTTGGGCTGGTTCCCTTCCTCATACAGCCCATGGGGCCCCTCCGAGGCAGGTGGCCCCACCCGGTGGACCCCCGGGACCCTCCAGTGGTCCCGGTACAATACCGATAACCCGAAACTTGTCCCGATGGCCAAAACAACACTTTCTATATATAATTCTTTACCTCCGGACCATTCCGAAACTCCTCGTGACGTCCGGGATCTCATCCGGGACTCCGAACAACATTCGGGTTACTGCATATACATATCTTCACAACCCTAGCGTCACCGAACCTTAAGTGTGTAGACCCTACGGGTTCGGGAGACATGCAGACATGACCGAGACGGCTCTCGGGCAATAACCAACAGCGGGATCTGGATACCCATGTTGGCTCCCACATACTCCACGATGATCTCATCGGATGAACCACGATGTCGAGGATTCAATTAATCCCGTATACGATTCCCTTTGTCAATCGGTATTTTACTTGCCCGAGATTCGATCGTCGGTATCCCAATACCTCGTTCAATCTCGTTACCGGCAAGTCACTTTTCTCATACCGTAATGCATGATCCCGTGATCAAACACTTTGGTCACATTGAGCTCATTATGATGATGCATTACCGAGAGGGCCCGGTGATACCTCTCCGTCAAGCGGAGTGACAAATCCCAGTCTCGATCCATGTCAACCCAACAGACACTTTCAGAGATACCCGTAGTATACCTTTATAGTCACCCAGTTACGTTGTGACGTTTGGCACACCCAAAGCACTCCTACGGTATCCGGGAGTTACACGATCTCATGGTCTAAGGAAAGGATACTTGACATTGGAAAACTCTAGCAAACGAACTATGCGATCTTATGCTATGTTTAGGATTGGGTCTTGTCCATCACATCATTCTCCTAATGATGTGATCTCGTTATCAATTACATCCAATGTCCATAGTCAGGAAACCATGACTATCTGTCGATCAACGAGCTAGTCAACTAGAGGCTCACTAGGGACATATTGTTGTCTGTTATTCACACATGTATTACGATTTCCGGATAACACAATTATAGCACGAATAAAGACAATTATCATGAATAAGGAAATATAATAATAATGCTTTTATTATTGCCTCTAGGGCATATTTCCAACAGTCTCCCATTTGCACTAGAGTCAATAATCTAGTTACATTGTTATGAGTCGAACACCCATAGAGTTCTGGTGCTGATCATGTTTTGCCTTAGGGAGAGGTTTAGTCAATGGATCTGCGACATTCAGATCCGTGTGCACTTTACAAATTTCTATGTCTCCATCTTGAACATTTTCACGAATGGAGTTGAAGCGACGCTTAATGTGCCTGGTCTTCTTGTGAAACCTGGGCTCCTTGGCAAGTGCAATAGCTCCAGTGTTGTCACAGAAGAGTTTGATTGGCCCCGACGCATTGGGTATGACTCCGAGGTCGGTGATGAACTCCTTCACCCAAATTGCTTCATGTGCTGCCTCCGAGGCTGCCATGTACTCCGCTTCACATGTAGATCCCGCCACGACGCTTTGCTTGCAACTACACCAGCTTACTGCCCCACCATTCAAAATATACACGTATCCGGTTTGTGACTTAGAGTCATCCAGATCTGTGTCGAAGCTAGCGTCGACGTAACCCTTTACGACGAGCTCTTCGTCACCTCCATAAACGAGAAACATTTCCTTAGTCCTTTTCAGGTACTTCAGGATATTCTTGACCGCTGTCCAGTGTTCCTTGCCGGGATTACTTTGGTACCTTCCCACCAAACTTACGGCAAGGTTTACATCAGGTCTGGTACACAGCATGGCATACATAATAGAACCTATGGCTGAGGCATAGGGGATGACACTCATCTCTTCTATATCTTCTGCCGTGGTCGGACATTGAGCTGAGCTCAATTTCACACCTTGTAACACAGGTAAGAACCCTTTCTTAGATTGATCCATATTGAACTTCTTCAATATTTTATCAAGGTATGTGCTTTGCGAAAGACCTATGAGGCGTCTCGATCTATCTCTATAGATCTTGATGCCTAATATATAAGCAGCTTCTCCAAGGTCCTTCATTGAAAAACTCTTATTCAAGTAGGCCTTAATGCTGTCCAAGAGTTCTATATCATTTCCCATCAAAAGTATGTCGTCTACATATAATATGAGAAATGCTAAAGAGCTCCCACTCACTTTCTTGTAAACACAGGCTTCTCCATAAGTCTGTGTAAACCCAAACGCTTTGATCATCTCATCAAAGCGAATGTTCCAACTCCGAGATGCTTGCACCAGCCCATAAATCGAGCGTTGGAGCTTGCACACCTTGTCAGCATTCTTAGGATCGACAAAACCTTCCGACTGCATCATATACAATTCTTCCTTAAGGAAACCATTAAGGAATGCCGTTTTGACGTCCATTTGCCATATTTCATAATCATAGAATGCGGCAATTGCTAACATGATTCGGACGGACTTCAGCTTCGCTACCGGTGAGAAAGTCTCATCGTAGTCAACCCCTTGAACTTGTCGATAACCCTTAGCGACAAGCCGAGCTTTATAGATGGTCACATTACCATCCGCGTCTGTCTTCTTCTTAAAGATCCATTTATTTTATATGGCTCGCCGCTCAACGGGCAAGTCAGTCAAAGTCCATACTTCGTTTTCATACATGGATCCTATCTCGGATTTCATGGCTTCCAGCCATTTGTCAGAATCCGGGCCCGCCATTGCTTCCTCATAGTTCGAAGGTTCACCGTTGTCTAACAACATGATTTCCAAGACAGGGTTGCCGTGCCACTCTGGTGCGGAACGTGTCCTTGTGGACCTTTGAATTTAAGTAGGAGCTTGATTAGAAGTATCTTGATCATCATCATTAATTTCCTCTCTAGTCGGTGCAGGCACCTCAGAAACGTTTTCTTGAGCTTCGCCATTTTCCGGTTCAAGAGGTAACACTTCATCAAGTTCTACTTTCCTCCCACTTACTTCTTTCGAGAGAAACTCTTTCTCTAGAAAGGATCCATTCTTGGCAACAAAGATCTTGCCTTCGGATCTGAGGTAGAAGGTATACCCAACAGTTTCTTTAGGGTATCCTATGAAGACGCATTTTTCCGACTTGGGTTCGAGCTTTTCAGGTTGAAGTTTCTTGACATAAGCATCGCATCCCCAAACTTTCAGAAACGACATCTTAGGTTTCTTTCCAAACCATAATTCATACGGTGTCATCTCAACGGATTTAGACGGAGCCCTATTTAAAGTGAATGCGGCAGTCTCTAAAGCATAGCCCCAAAAAGATAGCGGTAAGTCGGTAAGAGACATCATAGATCGCACCATATCTAATAGAGTGCGATTACGATGTTCGGACACACCATTACGCTGAGGTGTTCCAGACGGCGTGAGTTGTGAAACTATTCCACATTTTCTTAAGTGCGTGCCAAATTCGTGACTCAAGTATTCTCCTCCACGATCTGATCGTAGAAACTTGATCTTTCTATCACGTTGATTTTCAACCTCACTCTGAAATTCCTTGAACTTTTCAAAGGTCTCAGACTTGTGTTTCATTAAGTAGACATACCCATATCTACTCAAGTCATCAGTGAGGGTGAGAACATAACGATAGCCACCGCGAGCCTCAACACTCATTGGACCGCACACATTGGTATGTATGATTTCCAATAAGTTGGTTGCTCGCTCCATTGTTCCTGAGAACGGAGTCTTGGTCATTTTACCCATGAGGCATGGTTCGCACGTGTCAAATGATTCATAATCAAGAGACTCTAAAAGTCCATCTGCATGGAGCTTCTTCATGCGTTTGACACCTATGTGACCAAGGCGGCAGTGCCACAAATATGTGGGACTATTATTATCAACTTTAACTCTTTTGGTATTCACACTATGAATATGTGTATCATCACGTACGAGATTTATTAAGAATAAACCATTAACCATCGGAGCATGACCATAAAACATATCTCTCATATAAATAGAACAACCATTATTCTCGGATTTAAATGAGTAGCCATCTCGAATTAAACGAGATCCAGATACAATGTTCATGCTCAAACTTGGCACTAAATAACAATTATTGAGGTTTAAAAATAATCCCGTAGGTAAATGTAGAGGTAGCGTGCCGACGGCGATCACATCGACCTTGGAACCATTCCCGACGCGCATCGTCACCTCGTCCTTCGCCAGTCTCCGTTTATTCCGCAGCTCCTGCTTTGAGTTACAAATGTGAGCAACTGCACCGGTATCAAATACCCAAGAGCTACTACGAGTACTGGTAAGGTACACATCAATTACATGTATATCACATATACCTTTGGTTTTGCCGGCCTTCTTGTCCGCTAAGTATTTGGGGCAGTTCCGCTTCCAGTGACCACTTCCCTTGCAATAAAAACACTCAGTCTCGGGCTTGGGTCCATTCTTTGGCTTCTTCCCGGCAACTTGCTTACCGGGCACGGCAACTTCCTTGCCGTCCTTCTTGAAGTTCTTTTTACCCTTGCCCTTCTTGAACTTAGTGGTTTTATTCACCATCAACACTTGATGCTCCTTCTTGATTTCTACCTCTGCTGATTTCAGCATAGCATATACCTCAGGAATGGTCTTTACCATCCCCTGCATATTGTAGTTCATCACAAAGCTCTTGTAGCTAGGTGGAAGCGAATGGAGGATTCTGTCAATGACCGCTTCATCCGGGAGATTAACTTCCAGTTGAGTCAAGCGGTTGTGCAACCCAGACATTTTGAGTATGTGTTCACTGACAGAGCTATTTTCCTCCATCTTACAACTAAATAATTTGTCGGAGACTTCATATCTCTCGACCCGGGCATGAGCTTGGAAAACCATTTTCAGCTCTTCGAACATCTCATATGCTCCATGTCTCTCAAAACGCTTTTGGAGCCCCGGCTCTAAGCTGTAAAGCATGCCGCACTGAACGAGGGAGTAATCATCGCAGCGTGACTGCCAAGCGTTCATAACGTCTTGTTCTGCAGGGAGAATAGGTGCGTCACCCAGCGGTGCTCGTAGGACATAATCTTTCTTGGCAGCTATGAGGATGATCCTCAGGTTCCGGACCCAGTCCGTATAGTTGCTACCATCGTCTTTCAGCTTGGTTTTCTCTAGGAACGCGTTGAAGTTGAGGACTACGTTGGCCATTTGATCTACAAGACATATTGTAAAATTTTTAGACTAAGTTCATGATAATAAAGTTCATTTAATCAAATTATTTAATGAACTCCCACTTAGATAGACATCCCTCTTCTAGTCATCTAAGTATTACATGATCCGAGTCAACTAGGCCGTGTCCGATCATCACGTGAGACGGACTAGTCAACATCGGTGAACATCTTCATGTTGATCGTATCTTCTATACGACTCATGCTCGACCTTTCGGTCTTCTGTGTTCCGAGGCCATGTCTGTACATGCTAGGCTCGTCAAGTCAACCTAAGTGTTTTGCGTGTGTAAATCTGTCTTACACCCGTTGTATGTGAACGTTAGAATCTATCACACCCGATCATCACGTGGTGCTTCGAAACAACGAACTGTCGCAACGGTGCACAGTTAGGGGGAACACTTTCTTGAAATTATTACGAGGGATCATCTTATTTACTACCGTCGTTCTAAGTAAACAAGATGCAAAACATGATAAACATCACATGCAATCAAATAATAAACGTGACATGATATGGCCAATATCACATAGCTCCTTTGATCTCCATCTTGGGGCTCCATGATCAACTTGTCACTGGCTTGACACCATGATCTCCATCATCATGATCTCCATCATCGTGTCTCCATGAAGTTGCTCGCCAACTATTACTTCTACTACTATGGCTAACGCGTTTAGCAATAAAGTAAAGTAATTTACATGGCGTTTCTCAATGACACGCAGGTCATACAAAAAAATAAAGACAACTCCTATGGCTCCTGCCGGTTGTCATACTCATCGACATGCAAGTCGTGATTCCTATTACAATAGCATGAACATCTCATACATCACATATAGATCATTCATCATTCATCACAACTTTGGCCATATCATATCACAAAGCACTTGCTGCAAAAACAAGTTAGACGTCCTCTAATTGTTGTTGCAAGTTTTACGTGGCTGAATTAGGGTTCTAGCAAGAACGTTTTCTTACCTATGTGAAAGCCACAACGTGATTTGTCAACTTCTATTTACCCTTCATAAGGACCCTTTTCATCGAATCCGCTCCAACTAAAGTGGGAGAGACAGACACCCGCCAGCCACCTTATGCAACTAGTGCATGTTAGTCGGTGGAACCGGTCTCACGTAAGAGTACGTGTAAGGTTGGTCCGGGCCGCTTCATCCCACAATACCGCTGAAGCAAGATAAGACTAGTAGCGGCAAGAAAGTTGACAACATCTTCGCCCACAACAAATTGTGTTCTACTCGTGCAATAGAGAACTACGCATAGACCTAGCTCATGATGCCACTGTTGGGGAACGTTGCAGAAAATTAAAATTTTTCCTACGGTTTCACCAAGATCCATCTATGAGTTCATCTAGCAACGAGTCATGGGAGAGAGAGATTGCATCTACATACCACTTTGTAGATCGCGAGCGGAAGCGTTCAACGAACGGGGATGAAGTAGTCGTACACACCATGATCCAAATCACCGGAGATCCTAGCACCGAAAGCACGGCACCTCCACGTTCAACACACGTACGGTCAGCGTGACGTCTCCTTCTTCTTGATCCAGCAAGGCAAAGGAGAGGTTGGGGAAGAAGACTCCAGCAGCAGCACGACGGCGTGGTGATGGTGGAGCCGCAGTACTCCGACAGGGCTTCGCCGAGCTCTACGGAGGAGGAGGAGGTGTTGGAGAGGGAGAGGGAGGCGCCAGGGCAAAGGGTGCGCAGCCCCCCCTCTCCTCCCTCCTTTATATAGCCCCTTGGGGGGGCGCCGGCCCTAGGAGATGGAATCTCCTAGGGGGGCGGCGGCCAGGGAGGGGGACTTGCCCCCCAAGCAAGGGGGGCGCCCCCTTTAGGGTTCCCCCCAAACCCTAGGCGCATGGGCCCTTGGGGGGGAGGCGCACCAGCCCACTTTGGGCTGGTTCCCTTCCTCATACAGCCCATGGGGCCCCTCCGAGGCAGGTGGCCCCACCCGGTGGACCCCCGGGACCCTCCGGTGGTCCCGGTACAATACCGATAACCCCGAAACTTGTCCCGATGGCCAAAACAACACTTTCTATATATAATTCTTTACCTCCGGACCATTCCGAAACTCCTCGTGACGTCCGGGATCTCATCCGGGACTCCGAGCAACATTCGGGTTACTGCATATACATATCTTCACAACCCTAGCGTCACCGAACCTTAAGTGTGTAGACCCTACGGGTTCGGGAGACATGCAGACATGACCGAGACGGCTCTCGGGCAATAACCAACAGCGGGATCTGGATACCCATGTTGGCTCCCACATGCTCCACGATGATCTCATCGGATGACCACGATGTCGAGGATTCAATTAATCCCGTA
This sequence comes from Aegilops umbellulata, assembly GCA_032464435.1. NCBI lineage: Eukaryota > Viridiplantae > Streptophyta > Magnoliopsida > Poales > Poaceae > Aegilops > Aegilops umbellulata. The sequence goes on along the minus strand of CP136056.1, from coordinate 400,022,069 downwards.
TACGATTCCCTTTGTCAATCGGTATTTTACTTGCCCGAGATTCGATCGTCGGTATCCCAATACCTCGTTCAATCTCGTTACCGGCAAGTCACTTTTCTCGTACCGTAATGCATGATCCCGTGATCAAACACTTTGGTCACATTGAGCTCATTACGATGATGCATTACCGAGAGGGCCCGGTGATACCTCTCCGTCAAGCGGAGTGACAAATCCCAGTCTCGATCCATGTCAACCCAACAGACACTTTCAGAGATACCCGTAGTATACCTTTATAGTCACCCAGTTACGTTGTGACGTTTGGCGCACCCAAAGCACTCCTACGGTATCCGGGAGTTACACGATCTCATGGTCTAAGGAAAGGATACTTGACATTGGAAAACTCTAGCAAACGAACTATGCGATCTTATGCTATGTTTAGGATTGGGTCTTGTCCATCACATCATTCTCCTAATGATGTGATCTCGTTATCAATGACATCCAATGTCCATAGTCAGGAAACCATGACTATCTGTCGATCAACGAGCTAGTCAACTAGAGGCTCACTAGGGACATATTGTTGTCTGTTATTCACACATGTATTACGATTTCCGGATAACACAATTATAGCACGAATAAAGACAGTTATCATGAATAAGGAAATATAATAATAATGCTTTTATTATTGCCTCTAGGGCATATTTCCAACAGAAAGAACTACTTGATGGTCGTAAGGCTGTTGGGTACATATGGATTTTAAAAGGAAGACAGACAATGATGGTAAGTGTCACCATTGAGAAAGCTCGACTTGTCGTTAAGGTGTTTCCCGACAAGTTCAAGGAGTTGACTACGATGAGACTTTCTCACTCGTAGCGATGCTAAGAGTCTGTTGGAATTAGCAGGTACTGCATTATTTATGAAATCTTGCAGATGGGATGTCAAAATATTGTTTCCTTGTTCTTGAGGAAAGGTTGTATGTGATACAACCAGAAGATTTTGTCGATCCTGAAAGATGCTAACAAGTATGCAAAGCTCCAGCTATCCTTCTAAGGACTGGAGTAAGCATCTCGGAGTTGGAATGTACACTTTGATGAGATAATCAAAGATTTTGGGTTTATACAAAGTTTATGAGAAACTTGTATTTCCAAAGAAGTGAGTGGGAGCACTATAGAATTTCTGATGAGTATATGTTGTTGACATATTGATGATCAGAAATAATGTAGAATTTCTAGAAAGCATATAGGGTTATTTGAAAAGTGTTTTTCGATGGAAAACCTGGATTAGGCTGCTTAAACATTGAGCATCAAGATCTATAGGGATAGATCAAAACGCTTAATGGTACTTTCAAATGAGCACATACCTTGACATGATCTTGAAGGTGTTCAAGATGGATCAGTCAAAGAAGGAAGTTCTTGCCTGAGTTGTAAGGTACGAAGTTAAGACTTAAAGCTCGACCACGACAGAACAGAGAGAAAGGACGAAGGTCGTCCCCTATGCTTAGACATAGGCTCCATAGTATGCTTTGCTGTGTACCGCACCTGACATGTGCCTTGCCACATGTCTGGCTAGAGGGTACAAAGGTGATCTAAGAGTAGATCACCAGATAGCGGTCAAGATTATCCTTAGAGGAATAAGGATATGTTTCTCGGTTATGGAGGTGATAAAGAGTTCGACGTAAAGAGTTACGTCGATGCAAGCTTAACACCTATCCGAATAGCTTTGAGTAGAGATGCCGGGTACGTATATGGGAGCAACAATTTGGAATAGATCCAAGTAGAACAGTTATTTGAAATGGCTCCAAATATAGCGTAGAGATTTGCGAAGTACATACGGATCTAAATGTTGCAGACCCGTTGACTAAAACCTCTCTCACAAGCAACATGATCAAACCCAGAACTCATTGAGTGTTAATCACATAGTGATGTGAACTAGATTATGAACTCTAGTAAACTCTTTGGATGTTGGTCACATGGCGATGTGACCTGTGAATGTTAATCACATGGCGATGTGAACTAGATTATTGACTCTAGTGCAAGTGGGAGACTGTTGGAAATATGCCCTAGAGGCAATAATAAATAGGTTATTATTATATTTCCTTGTTCATGATAAATCGTTTATTATCCATGCTAGAATTGTATTGATAGGAAACTCAGATACATGTGTGGATACATTGACAACACCATGTCCCTAATAAGCCTCTAGTTAACTAGCTCGTTGATCAATAGATGGTTACGGTTTCCTGACCATGGACATTGGATGTCATTGATAACGGGATCACATCATTAGAAGAATGATGTGATGGACAAGACCCAATCCTAAGCCTAGCACAAAGATCGTGTAGTTCGTATGCTAAAGCTTTTCTAATGTCAAGTATCATTTCCTTAGACCATGAGATTGTGCAACTCCCGAATACCGTAGGAATGCTTTGGGTGTGCCAAACGTCACAACGTAACTGGGTGGCTATAAAGGTACACTACAGGCATCTCCGAAAGTGTCTGTTGGGTTGGCACGAATCGAGACTGGGATTTGTCACTCCGTGTGACGAAGAGGTATCTCTGGGCCCACTCGGTAGGACATCATCATAATGTGCACAATGTAATCAAGGAGTTGATTACGGGATGATGTGTTATGGAACGAGTAAAGAGACTTGCCGGTAACGAGATTGAACAAGGTATCGGGATACCGACGATCGAATCTCGGGCAAGTACAATACCGCTAGACAAAGGGAATTGTATACGGGATTGACTGAATCCTTGACATCGTGGTTCATCCGATGAGATCATCGTGGAACATGTGGGAGCCAACATGGGTATCCAGATCCCGCTGTTGGTTATTGGCCGGAGAGGTGTCTCGGTCATGTCTGCATGATTCCCGAACCCGTAGGGTCTACACACTTAAGGTTCGATGACGCTAGGGTTATAGGGAAAGTATGTACGCGGTTACCGAATGTTGTTCGGAGTCCCGGATGAGATCCCGGACGTTACGAGGAGTTCCGGAATGGTCCGGAGGTAAAGATTGATATATTGGACGAAGGGTTTTGGAGTCCGGGAGTGTTCAGGAGGTACCGGGTGATGACCAGCATGACCGAAAGGTGTTTCGGGAGCCCCGGCAAGTGTTGGGGGGCTTCATGGGCCAAGGGAAGGGGGCAAACCAGCCCACTAAGGGGCTGTGCGCCCCCCTCACCTATTCCCACGTGACCAGGGGGTTTGGGGCGCCCCATCTAGGGTTCCCACCTCCTGGCTTGGGGGCCAAGTCACCCAAGGGGGAGATCCAATCTGCCCTGGCCGCCGCCCCCCTAGGGGAAACCCTAGGGCGCCTCCCCCTCCCCCTTGCCCCTATATATAGTGGAGGTTTTGGGGCTGCCCAAGACACGAGATGAACTCTCCCAAGGCGCAGCCCTACCTCTCTCCCTCCTCGTCTCTCGTAGTGCTTGGCGAAGCCCTGCTAGAATTCCGCGCTCCTCCACCACCACCACGCCGTTGTGCTGCTGCTGGATGGAGTCTTCCTCAACCTCTCCCTCTCTCCTTGCTGGATCAAGGCATGGGAGACGTCACCGGGCTGTACGTGTGTTGAACGCGGAGGTGTCGTCCGTTCGGCACTTGGTCATCGGTGATTTGGATCACAGCGAGTACGACTCCATCAACCCCGTTCACTTGAACGCTTCCGCTTAGCGATCTACAAGGGTATGTAGATGCACTCTTCTTCCCCTCGTTGCTAGTTTCTCCATAGGCGCAGCCCTACCTCTCTCCCTCCTCGTCTCTCGTAGTGCTTGGCGAAGCCCTGCTAGAATTCCGCGCTCCTCCACCACCACCACGCCGTTGTGCTGCTGCTGGATGGAGTCTTCCTCAACCTCTCTCTCTCTCCTTGCTGGATCAAGGCATGGGAGACGTCACCGGGCTGTACGTGTGTTGAACGCGGAGGTGCCGTCCGTTCGGCACTTGGTCATCGGTGATTTGGATCACGGCGAGTACGACTCCATCAACCCCGTTCACTTGAACGCTTCCGCTTAGCGATCTACAAGGGTATGTAGATGCACTCTTCTTCCCCTCGTTGCTAGTTTCTCCATAGATAGATCTTGGTGACACGTAGAAAAATTTTGAATTTCTGCTACGTTCGCCAACAAGCTCGATGCTCCAGTCTGGCAGCTAGGGAATTCCACTGAAGGGACAATATCCGACGGGGAAGAGGTTGGGATGGCCCGATCTGCCGACTGAGAGGCTCAAATGCCGGCGATGGGTTGTAGCCGGGGGTGGTGGCGGGGACCGACGTCGCTATACGAGGGGTAGGGTTACGAGAGGGAGAACTGCTGAGGGATATGGGTGTAGAGATTCCTGAGAGATGTCAAGGGATGCGTTTCCCCTCTTTTATAGCCTGTCTGGGACTGCTCCGTGCCACCAAAATCAGCTGCACTCCACCAAATTTACTTTGGAGCAGTTTCATACAAGAGTTATAGCTTCACCTGAGTGCAGTTTATCATGTTTGGCTTCCAGCTTTAAGAATAAGAAATTTGATGGAAAGAATCTTTTGATTGGATGACATGGGAAAAAACAAAGGGGTGTTCACTTACTAGTGGCAGTGGTTGATAATTCCATCCAACTCTAGCTTCTAGAGATTTTGGAGCACCCTTGAAGAGTTTCACAGAAAACAAGGAGTTATACCCTAGATTCTAGTTCATTTTTTTGGGGTTGGCCCGTTTGGTTTGTATTTTCTGGTGCAGAGCTAAATTTTATAGTGCGGAGCATTCCCAAAAAAGCTCTTAAGGTAGGAAGGCATCGATTGATGAAGCTCAGACGTTCGAGCTGGCTTCACACGTGGAGTTTGTGGAGCTGGAAGCTGAAGAGGATCCGAACAATGCCCTTACCTCACTTTTCTCTAAATATAAATACTGGGAGGGGTTCTTTCTCTAAATATATATACTAGGAGGGGCCTTAGGGAATCTTTTTGACAATATTTTCGTCTTTTTTTCAGGTAGGGGCCAGCGCCCCCTCGTGGTTCCCGTTTGGTGATACTTGGTGTCGAAGTCACCCGCGACTCTCTTTTTTTTTTTTTTGCCGCGGCCCTCACTCGTGGTCCGTCGCGCAGCGCGGGCGATTACCACATGTGAGCCCAAGGCATGCCGCCTCCCGTGCGCCTCGCGGATCGTCTCACCCCGCCCTCGTCGCCTGGCGCCACGCGCGTACAAAACACGCTCGACACGGGGTCCATCCATCCACCCAAACACCCTGCCAAGTTCCCACCTATCCCTTCCCCGATTCGAGCGAGCCCGACGCCCCCCACCGACCGCGCCTTCCCCACCACACCGCAGCTCCGGCGGGCCCAAACCAAATCAATCAATCGCCGGATCCCCCTCCACCACTCCCCTCTCCACCGCCCATGGAGCTGGCGACGCGCGATCTCGCGGCGCTGGGCGCGGCGGACCTGGTGCGGGTCTCCGCCGCGATCCCGCGCGCCGCGCCGCGGACCTTCGCGCTGCTCACCGCCTGCCTCGTCTTCCCGCTCTCCTTCGCCGTGCTCGCCCACTCCCTCTTCACCCACCCCATCCTCCGCCGCATCCGCACCTCCGACTACACCGCCACCTCCGCGCAGTGGGTCGCGCTCTTCGCCTACCAGTTCCTCTACCTCATCTTCCTCTTCACCTTCTCGCTCCTCTCCACCGCCGCCGCCGTCTTCACCGTCGCCTCCCTCTACGCCGCCAAGCCGGCCTCCATCGCCTCCTCGCTCTCCGCGCTGCCGCCCATCCTGCCCCGCCTCCTCCGCACCTTCCTCTGGGTCTCGCTCCTCATGCTCGCCTACCACGTCGGCTTCGTCGTCACCGTCGTCCTCCTCATCCTCCTCTTCGACCCGCCCATGACCGCCTCCACCCCGCCCCCGCTCTCCTTCCTCCTCGCCCTCCTCGCCGTCGCCTTCCTCTTCCTCGCCATCCACGTCTACATCTCCGCGCTCTGGCACCTCGCCAGCGTCATCTCCGTGCTCGAGCCCCTCTGCGGCCTCGCCGCCATGTCCAAGAGCAAGCAGCTCCTCCAGGGCCGCACCCGCACCGCCGCCGTCCTCGTTTTCTCCTACTTCGCCATCTGCGGGCTCATCACGGGGATGTTCCGTTCGGCCGTCGTCAAGGCGCGGGGCGAGGAGGGGAGCCTCGACATGAGCTTGGCCGGCCGGATAGGCGTCGGCGCTCTGCTCGTCTCTGTTCTCGTCTGTGTCAATCTCTTGGGGCTGCTCGCGCAGAGCGTCTTCTACTACGCCTGCAAGGCCTACCACAACCAGGAGATCGACAGGACCGCGCTGTACGAGCACCTCGGCGGCTACCTTGGCGAGTACGTGCCGCTCAAGAGCAATATCCAGATGGAGAACCTGTGAGATCCGTAAGCTGCTCACTCGCCTGCTCCTTACAAATACTAGCCTGTTGGATCTTGCTCTAAAGAAGAGCATGGCGTTGCCAGGATTTTATTTAGTTTTCTTGTTTCTAGTTTATTGTGCTTGCCTGTTGTAATCTGTAATTAATAATAATGCGCAGTGTGGACTGATCTATGGTATGGAACATAAAGGAAGTTCTCATTCTGCTGCAAAATCCTGTTCTTATTTACGGTGTTTGTTACTTATCATTCTTGGCCCATGGTTAGTGATTTAGTGGTAAGAGTGGAGGTTAGCATTGCGATATTGAGTTATTATTCTCTTTACCAGTTTGAGGACTTCATGATTCTTGATGCTCTTACTCTTTCCCTGTCGTGACACATAGAAAAGCAACCGTGGAGAATTGATGATGACTGTCGTGCCACTTAGAAAAGCAATCGTGCAGATGCAATTTTGATTTCTTAAGTATGGTTGGAGTGGAGACGACCAGTTTTTTGTGTCAGTTTGGGAGATGAACTGCACTATTATTTTCATGTTACAGGACTGGTCCTGTTACGCACTTCTATAGTTTAGGCAGAGAACTATCTAATAAATGTGCACAATAGTTTCAACAAAATAAATGTGCACAATTAGCTTTGTTGTTAGAGAAAGAGTGTGTAAAATTTGAGGAAGAGTGCACAGTAAACCATTACTGATGCATTCCTTTCAGCTTCTATAACATTTGTGCACAATTGTGTTAGAATATGTTTCTGGAGTAGTTGTCAAAATCAGTATGTTCCTGTTTTGTCATAACATTGTGCATTTTATCTTATTTACCAGCGATCTTGTTGTTTTTAATTTGGTATATACTTGTAGCAAGTTGCAACCATTAGAATTCATCCTTGTTATGTTTTTTTATCACCATGCTAGGAAGCAAAGCTTGTTGAAATGAATGCATGCTCTCTTGTACTGTGCTAGTAAAATATGCCATGTTTCGAGTTGTTGCTTACTTGAATTGAATCAATTTAAAGTTTAGATATATGCTATTTCAAGGATTGCTTTGATATCTGTCGAAACTTCTGAAGAAATCTGGTTACACGGTATTCAAAACTCTATAATTTTGCAAGATCTGTATGTGTCATTAGAGCCTTGTCATTTTCATTACAACAAGTCCGAATGGGATGACAATGGGACAAATCCTAAGGCAAAAAACCGCTATCTAGGGATGAGTGAAGATGTTTGATGTAAGAGTGTACCAGGAAGTTGTAACTATGCTTAATTGGGACTGGGCTTTTCATGAGACCAACAATAATGGTTTATTTTGGTTCCCTCATTCTTCATGTTTGATTCATTTTGTTAAGATAACTGAACTTACCGACGATATGAGAACCTTAAAATCCTATCCATAAAGTTGTGTAGATTGGAGAGTGGTTTGTAACATTAATTCTTCATCATGATGGTGGTAGGAGTGTCACGCCCATTGCCTTTTGTTTCTTCTATGTATGGATCAGCACAAGATAGTGAGACACATATCAGTAGTGATTTTTCTCCAAATAGAAAGAAAAAAAGAATGGGCCTGAGAACTTGGGAGCCATTTTGGTAATTGGACTAACATATATACCATGTTTGTGGAGTATGGAACTATGGATTGTGTTGATGCCCAGTCAGAATGCACTTTGACATGTGAGTGGTGATCTACTATGATACCATCTCTTCGGCCTGAAGTAGTATTATGATCAATGCACTTACTCCGTGTCACGCAACTTCTCCATTTGAATGAACAGCGAAGCGGTTATCTGCTCGCTTGCCTGATGCTGATGGCTGGTGATGCTTGATCATTTCTTCCTTTTATCTATACTCGGTCACTCGTCTGCTGCGTGCCATTGTATTTCTGTCTTTGTTGGTCATACAGTATTTCATTCGTCCTCTTAACTTGTTTAGCGTGCATTGTCCTGTCTGTCTGTAATATGATTTTGCCGGCCGTATTTGCTTGTCTTTTTGGAAGGACTGACCAATTTGGACCTTGTTAGCTAGTACTCCCTCTGTAAACTAATATAAGAGCTCCCTCTGTAAACTAATATAAGAGCGTTTAGATCACTAACTAATATAAGAGCTCCCTCTGTAAACTAATATAAGAGCGTTTAGATCATTAATTTAGTATTCTAAACGTTCTTATATTAGTTTACGGAGGGAGTATTTGCGTACGTAGCGCTGGATTAACACTCAACCGCTCGGCGCTGGTGTCTCGCTACTCGCCACGCAGGCCTGCAGCACTGATAATGGGTTGAACTGTTCCAGTTTTTTGTTTTAAATAGAATTTGCTTTGAAGTTCGACTGACTGTAAGACTTGAACGGTAAGGCCATGTACAACGGCATCTAATCAGCCGTCTATAACGGATGCCAGCTCAGATTTTTTATTACGTGGATGAGAGAGAGCTAGGAGAGAGAAGGAGGGTGTCGTTAATTTTGCAGACGGTCGATATCCCAAGAATCTCGCTACTTACCGATAGCCTCGTCCCCGTTGTACGCTCAGGCGTCGGTAATGCTCGGTTTGCATGCAGCAGTCTGCCCACGTTCTGGCCATCAAGTACACGAGGATGGAGGGGTTCGCATGCAGCGGCCTGCCCACGATCGACGCGCTACAGATAGCAAAAAAGCAGACTATTGTAGATGATGTTTTTACTGCTATCTATAGATGACGTGGATGATCATTATAGACTGCAAGTGTCTAAACTAATGTACATGCCCTAATGGCTTCTTCCATTCATTCGAAATGCATGAATACGAAACACGTAGGATTGCAATGTCATGCCCATGAAAATCATACAAGATTTTCTTAATGAATGTAGGAATACTACCATTTCGAAAAGAAAAAAATCCTACTCCCTCTGTAGACTAAACATTCTTATATTAGTTTATGGAGGGAGTACAAGATTTGTGTAGGAAATCAAAGGGATTTTTTTGGAGTTGATGCTAAATGTCCTACTGATTGTAGTACAAATGAATCCTTCGCAAATTTTAACTCAATCCTACAAATCAAATCAAATTGTTGAATAGGTTTCGAAAAAAAATTTGTTGAATAGGAGAAGTTCCCAGGGATTCTAATCATCTAAAAAATTATATTAGAAGTCTTTTGAGGGACACTAATATCTCCCATGAACGGAGTGCACACCTGCTTTGGGCTGATGGATGGACAAACAATGGACAAGAATAAAGGCTTCTTTGATTTGTAGGATTCCGAAAAGTAGGGATAGAAACACAGGAACATAATAGGATTGTATGTCTAAAACTTAATAGGATTTTATGCGCAAAACATGAGATTGTGGAAACATAGGAATTTTGTAGGATTGGGTGTTCGATCCATACCAAATGGTGAACATAGGAATTTCATCTACGCTCTCTACACTCATTTCAAATTCAAGTCCAACAGTAACCTACCTTGTATAAATATTTGAAACAATTACAACAAAAATATTACATAAATCTTCTGGAAACTCACTCCTATTTGTACTTTTTATTTCCTGGAACCGTGCTATAAAGGAGCAATTTGAAAAGACCATGTAGCTCCAGCTCAGGACCTCAAGCCAAGCCCTTAGGAAATTGACAGACAAAATGCTCTTTCATCTGAATAAGAAAGCCGGGGGGCCTCGTTAACGTGACCTAAAGTTGTGTGTGTCAATTTAAATATGGCGTGCAAGGAGGTGGCACTGAAATTGGAAAAGCAATGGCCATGACCATATGTCAATTTAATTGAAATTGGAAAAGCAACAGCCATAGCCATGTGTTAATTTAATGTGAGATCACTGTATCTTTAGTTCTGAACAGTAGCGTATGTAAACATGACGACAATTTGTACATAGCAATAGCATCGGTGCGATCCCTCTGAACCCTGCATTTGTAAAATCTGTCTGCTGCACCAAAATGCAGATTTATTGTATCTTCTTAGAATTTTCTTTGTCTCATATATCTATACCATACTTAACAAGATATCTGTAGTATCCGTATTTTCTAAAATATATTAAGTGTTTTTCTCCAATATAGACGGACGGCATCGCGCGCCTATATGTTCTAGTACGAACTATATTGCCAGGCAGTATAGTTGATATGTAGGCGAAACCATTGATTAGTGGAGTGGAGAGGTACCCAATACTCTGATCGTCTGGCTTGCCCCCTTCTCTACTTGATCGTGGCTGTTAGGAGTACTAGAGTGGTTTGTCGAGTATCCATCGGCTGAACATGGCGAAGCACCTCTCGGGCTCGTACTCCGGCGCGGTGTGCCCGCCACCCTGCATCAACCGAATGGAACTTGATCAGAACCAGCTTGTGCATCCAGGCAGATTAAGAAGGCAAGTGTTACCTTGATGGTTGCGAATGTCATGTTGTTGGAGTAAGTCAAGGTGAACCTGCAAGAAATACATGCATGAACAAGAATATACAGTAAGCGTGAAGCAAGAAATAGCGATAGTAGCTAGCAACAATGGTGTGGGTACCCAGCAGACTGGCCATCGAGATGCCATGCCCTCCAATGGCTGGCGACGGGGAAGCCGAGTGACCTGATCCACGCCTGTGTCCCCAGGTGCGGCACCACTGCGTCATGGTCGCCGCTGTATACAAGCGCACGGTAGCCACCATTGGCCGTGACGTTCCGGTGGTACTCAATGCTGCTCCTGAGGTCGATTGTGTAGGGCAGATCGGCGTTGTGGCACCTCACCCACTCCCCCGCGCTCCCCTCCTTGATCCCAAGAGCATTTCGGGTCACCTCCGCGTTTGCCCAGAAATACGATAGGTAGTACTTGTAAGTCTGCCACAATATTGGTATGCATAGCACTAGTAAGTTACTTTTATTCTCGGGTAAGTACTTGTAAGTTGTCAAAGTGATGGAAAAATACGATAGGTAGTACCCATAAGTCTACACTATATTGGGTATAATTTGCATTTTTCTTGGCTAACTACTACTCATTCCGTTCCATAATAAGTGACTCAATTTTGTACTAAAGTTAGTACAAAGTTGAGTCATTTATTTTGTGATGGAGGGAGTAATAAATTGTTAAAAGCGATGGAAACTATCTAACTCGCATTGTACTACATGAGGAATGGAGACATTACTACTTACAACACATCCAAATGGAGGGCGAGGTGGCGGATTTCCAACTAGGATCCTCCTAGCAGCGCCACCCGAGTACTCGGTCCCACTATCAGCTTCTGGCCGGGCTGGAGTGGACGCAAAAACGCAGGTGTCCAACAAAATTTGGGCCTGCTGAACTTCGGACAAAAGCTGCAAAAATTGCATTGCGAACGGTCAAGTCAATTCTAGCATAAGATGTTTCTTTCTTCTTCTTACATGATTGAAATCATCCAGAGCTTGGGCGCACAAATCATTTGTCGGAAACATGTAGTCCTGTCCTTGGCAATGCCCCAATATGGTCTACATATATTATCATCAAACAACATATCAATGTCCACCTTGATTGCGATAAAATGGACTATATACATGGCTGCGAGGAGGCTCGAGTCTAGTTACCTCATACAATTGATCTGATATTATACCAACTCCGTGAGCATATGGCACTTTAGAGCTTATATCGATGCTTTCACCGGTCGATGGGTTACCTACTAGATATCCCTGAAATCAACAAACATACATAGTATATAATATTGATTTATGATACTGTTATTACTAAAACAACTAGCAATGATTATGTCATTGTGGTACCTTAAGATTAATGCGGGGACTATTTCCTGCTTCAATACCTGAAGAGGGAAGCTAGTGAGCATGAATTCATATACAGTTCAGAACTTCAGATAGAGCTTATAGTGAATTGAAACAATTGATCATACTAGTTTGCACACCGATTGACGCGGATGGACTTGCCAAACAGGGCACAGGGTATATATATGTACCTTGTGAAATGATGTGTGCGATATATGGCACAAGTTTTCCGGCATAGGAATCTCCACCGATATAGAAAGGATTTTTCAGGTATGTGGGGTGGTCGCTGAACCACTTGATGAGGAAGTCATGGAGCTGCAATGAGGAGGACACATCGCCGACCTCGTACCCCTTGGGTTGCTTGGAAAAGGAAAATCCAGCACCCACCGGTGAATCGACGAACAGGATGTGTGCCACCTGCGCCGGTGGACATTCCTTCAGCATTTGCGTGCAAGTAGCATGCGTACATATTCAGATGGAACAAGAAGCTAGGTAGGAAGACCTTTGTCCATGAGTTTGGGTTGATGTGCAGGCGTGGTAGGCTGCCATTGTAGGGCTCCAGGACGAACCTGACGGGACCTGCACTATACATGAATGATGTGATCATGTTGCAGACAGAGAGACGACCCATCAATCAGTAATAGTACTAGTTGATTGAATGAGAAGAGAGACCGATCTCGTAGGCGAGGCCGCTGAAGGCGGAGCAGCGGTCGCCGCCGGTGAGCCAGAGAAGGAAAGGGGCCCCCTCGCCGCCGGCCTCCGACTCGACGAAGTAGTAGAAGAGCTCCGTGCCCTGCTCCACCTCCACGTACCTTGCGATTCAATTCATTCACATGTCGGTTTATAAGAATGCAAGAAGTAGGTAGACTTTAGCTCGTGGAGATTGAGATGGAGACGAAGGTACCCACCCAGTGTGGAGGCGGAAGGGGAGGCGGCCGTCGAAGCCGGGGAGGCTGGTCACCAGCTTGGAATCGGTCGTGCGCGGGGCGACGGCGATGAAGATGAACGACAGCAAGTAGCAGCAGCAGAGCAGCCGCGTCGTTGGGGTCATCTCCGTACTCGTACTCGGACTAGCGGCGGCGCCGGCGGCAGAGCAGAGCAGAGCACGGGCAGCGGATCAACTGCTGGCATAATTTCTGCCGGAACTGTCTAGAGGTGGAGGGCATTTTCTGCCGGTCTCAACTGCTCTACCACACGTGTCATGCCTCTTAGCCAGACGTGTCACGGAAGGATGACTAGCGACATCCGCCGTTTGGAAGCGAATTGTTATGGCGCTGCTAGAAGGAGGGCGCGAGAGTGCCGGCCGGGGGCCTTTTTGCCCACGGCCGGGCAAGAGGGAAGGGATTTCCTTCTTAATTCTTGCTTGATTAGATTGATACATCTTTATATAGAGAGGTTTACTCGACTCCCAAGCAAGGCTTACTTCACCCCTAAGCAAGCGACCCTTATCTCTAAATAACCCTAAGACTAACGGGCCCAAGCCCATTACGTACTCTAACACTACACCCCACCTGGACATGCAGCTTGTCCTCGAGCTGCAGCCTAACCAACTTATAACCATGACTCGACGCAACACAAACCTAACACCTAAAAACAAGCCTTTTACATCTCGACTTGGTTTATTACTCTCAACCTGAAATGGACTGGGACTCTTTATTTTGGACCCCTGAACATAAAGTGGACACCATCCGCACGTCGGACGTGCACGTGTACAGCCACCTGGATCCCATGGAAACCATCTGGACAAAAAGAGTGTATGTGTATGGCCACCTGGAAGTGGTCGCAAGAGCGACCAATAGAGGCGCCCTCGCAGCGGCCGGCGGTGGAATGCAGTGGTGCTACGTTGTGCGCTCTTGTCGGTGACACCATGCCTTCTCCCCACCGGAAGGCTGTTGGTCTACATCGCACAGAGAAGAGTGGAGGGCTGTCGATGGAGAATGGCGAGGAGGGGTGTGCCCCCCAACCGCCGATGTCGCAGAGTTTGAGGTCGCTGTCCGTGGGGAAAACAGCATGCCCAAGATCCCCGACGCAGCGGACGAGATCGAGGTCCTTTGCGCAGCGAAGCGCAACTGGGAGGAGCGGCAGCTGCAGACCACGCATCTCCCGCACATGCCGACGCACTAGGAGGCCGCGCGCAGCAGCCTGCAGCCTCACCGCCGCCGACAAGTGGCGGGTAGTGATCCAAGCCGGAAGCGGTGACGGCGACGACGAGAACTTGATCTGCTGGATGGGGACGCCCAGGGGAAGCGGTGATGGCGACGGCGGGAACTTGATCTGGTGGATCGGGACTCCCGCCGGCGCGGTCGATGCGGGGCCGGAGCTGACCAGCGGTGGCTGCTGCAGCTGCAGCGGCTGCTGCGGTGCCGCGCCGGGCAGCGGCAGCGGCTGCTGTGGCGGAGTGCCGGGCATGGCGGAGGCCGCCAGGAGCGGCTGCTGCCACTGCAGCCAGGGCAGGGCGGTCGATTGCAGCTGCAGCGGCCCGGCAAGCGCGACAGAGGCCGCCTAGTGCAGCGGCTGCCATGGCAGCCATGGCGGCGCGATGGCGGCGATGGGCGGCACAACCGAGTGCGACCCGGCGAGCGCGGCGAAGGCCGCCTGGTGCGGCGGCTGCCACGGCAGCCACGACGGCGCGGTGGGGGCGATGGGCGGCGCAGCCGGGTGCGGCCCGTAGGACCCGGCCAAGAACAGGTGGATCTCCTAGACCGCCTGGGTTAGGTCCCGCAGCACCCCGGACACCTCCTCCGGGGTGAGGACGGTGGGGGCGGGCGCAAGGAAGGAAGACATGATCGAACCGAAGCTAGCTGATACCAAATTGTTATGGCGCTGCTAGAAGGAGGGCGCGAGAGTGCCAGCCGGGGGCCTTTTTGCCCACGGCCGGGCAAGAGGGAAGGGATTTCCTTCTTAATTCTTGCTTGATTAGATTGATACATCTCCTCTTTTTATATAGAGAGGTTTACTTGACTCCCAAGCAAGGCTTACTTGACCCCTAAGCAAGTGACCCTTATCTCTAAATAACCCTAAGACTAACGGGCCCAAGCCCATTACGTACTCTAACACGAATCTAATCACCGAAACTCATCACGTCAGCTCGGTGAATCCCAATCAGTAACATAGGGGGAGTAACTCAGTAACATAGTACATTTCAAGACATAAGAGAGAGTAGTTTAGTGGAAGTAAAAAAAATTCAAGAAAATTTTTCGATCTATTTATCATCTGTCAAGGCAGTACAAAGAACACTAGAAGTACAAATTACATCCAGATCTGTAGACAACATAGCAACAACTATAATCACTGGAGCAAGCGGACGGCGCGCCGCCGTCATCGCCCCTCCATCATTGAAGCCGAGCAAACCTTGTTGTAGTAAACAGTTGAAAAATCGTCGTGCTAAGGACCAAGAGGACCAGCGCGCAAGAACAGCAGCCGCCGCCGATGAAGAGAAGTGTAGACCGGAAAGATCTAACCTGAAGACATACGACACGTTCGAACGAAGACCAGATCCAAGTGGATCCACTGAAGACAAACGCTGACTGAATCCATTGAGATCCGTCAGAGACAAATCCCCACACGCCCTCTGATGGTGCTAGACGCACTACCAAAACGAGGCTTAGGCGGGAAGAATCTTCTTCCAACTTTAAAGAGACGCCGTTGTCTCTTCTAGCTGAATAAAACGCAAACCCTAGACAGACAAAAAAACACACATAAAAATGATGTAGGAACCCTCTCGCCGAAAAAGGCCAATCTACGGCGGCGCCAGCGGGAGGCGTGGGTTCCTGATCGCCCGCGCGTGAGCGCACGAGGCGAAGGCCAGGAGATCATCTCTGTACTATGGTTGTACTGTTTCGTCGGGCTTGGACTTCAGGGGGAACATATCTGGTGCACCAAAGCAAATTAGTGCTACCGGTGCACCGGTCGTCCATTGCACATTAAAAATGTTTGAAAAAATCCAAAAAAAAATTTAGTGCATCGACACAACATTAGTGTATGTTGTCACAAAAATTCAAATAAAATTTCAAAACAATGCTTAAGATACAAAAATGACAAATTTGTCGTCAATTTGCTAATGGGCCAAAACTGAAGCCCAACTTGTGTGACGTACTATTCAGTGTTAGATTTGTTATTTTTGTATCTCAAGCAATGTTTCAAATTTTAATTTAAACTTTTTAGACAACATACATTGATGTTGTGTCAATGCAATAATTTTTTTCCGGATTTTTTTGACCATTTTTGAATGGGCAACGGACGACCGGTGCACCGGTAGCACCAATTACTCCGGTGCACCAGATACGTTCCCGGACTTCAGGAGTAACTTAACCACGGTAAACTTAATTTAATACATAAATTCTATTAGTCGATACAAGAGAGAGAAAAGAAAGAAAGAGAAAAAAATGTGTATGGCACATGTGTACATCGAAGGTCATTTTCAAACTTTTTTTCTAGCCTTTTCATTTTTGTCTCTTTCTACATAGATAGGAATCTACGGTTCCGCACTCTCACATATATGTTCAACATGCACTAATTTCATCTTTCCTCTATGTCTTTCACTTGTATGCATACCACTACTTCAATACCATTTTATTTAATACGCACACTAGAAACAAACGCTTTATAATAGGTTCCGTAAGTTTTTTTTTATTTCTGACATAAAAAGAGACCGTAAGAAAATATACAATCGTCGTAAAAAATATTTTATGTTATGTAAAATTACAAACGTAAAAACATAGTGTAAAATATACATAAACTGCAAATTTTGTTATCTTATGACCTATATTTTGATTTTCAGATGCGAAATTTTACGTAGTGAATCAATATGAATGTAAGTATTTGAATTTCAAATGTAATTTAGTTATGAAATGATCGTAAAATTACCTCGGGTGAAGAATAACTTATTCTGCATCCTGGGTGATGAATAGCATCACTATATCCCATCTATTTTACCTATATATATATATATATATATATATATATATATATATATATATATATATATATATATATATATATATATATATATATATATATATGACGCCAGTTTGGGACACCTAGGTGCCCAGGCACCTTGGCTATCCATCGTTGGATCGTGTTCAGCGGCTGATTTGGCAACAAATGTAAATGCCTTAATTACTAGTTAATTTGGCAGGCTTTAATTCTTTAACCATCCCATGCATGCATGCCACCTCATAGAAAAGGAAGGAGATTAAAATACCATATTGTATAAAAATTAACACTTATTGTTTCGTAGAACACGTCATTAGGTATGTAAAATACTCGTGTATTTTACGTAATTTCAGTAGTAGACATACACATACACACCACATAATTGGGTATACACATACTCGTACATATACTTTTTTTGCATGGTACCCGCATATATACATAATTTCGTTACTTGGTATATGCATACCCGCATATGGAAATAAATTTTTTAGTAGGTATATGCATACCCACGCATGTATATAATTTTGTTAGTAGGTATATGCATACCTGCGTATGTATATAATTTTGTTACTAGCTAGAACCTAGAATAATTTATTGGATATATACATACCTGCGTATTAGATACTCATATTGAATTGTTAGGAAACAAAAAAAAAGTATATGGAAGTTTAGAAAATAATTTACTGGGTATATAATAAGCGCTTATGTACATAATTTCGCTAGTAAGTATTATATACCCGTATTAGATAGTTAGGAGACAAAAATACGCGTATTGGATACCTACAGTAGTTTAGAAAAAAATCAAACATTAATACAATCTATTGTATGGCAAATCTTGCATGCCTACTAGTTAAAAATGGAAACAAAATGTAAGCATGGAAAGCCTTGCATGAAAAATAGTTAGGAAAGAAATCAAACAATCATTATGCAGCGATACTTACCTAAAACAATCAAGGTGCCCGGGCAACTAGGTGTCCCATCTATTTTACCTATATATATATATATATATATATATGTAAATTATATGGGACACCTAGGTGCCTGGGCACCTAGATGCCCGTTATAGTAAGTGATATTCATGATGCATGATGTACAATCCACGACATATGACTTTCCAAATTTTGTTTGCATGCACTATCAGTTCTAATAGGCAATTATTGCTTTCCAAAAATAATATTCTAGTACTTTCCTAGCAATGATTCCTTTCCAAAATAAAAGGGTATGTATATACACTCTGATTTTTTAAGGTATCAAATATGACAAAATAATATGAAATATCGTCGCAAATGTTTGTATGTATAATTACAACGTATATTATGCATTCTTCTGGTGTTTTACTTTTCAAGGTATCTAGTATTAAAAAATTTAGGGCCGGGTCACACTTTTTGGCGACTAATATTTTTTTCAAAAATAAAGTCACCAATAATATTAAATGTAATCCTAATTATTTTTTACTTTTATAAATATATATGATGCATGCTAATACCCACACGTGATTTTTAGTACGTACATGGACCTAACATATCATACCCGCATACCCTTTTTCAATACATGCATGCTTTGAAGATACACGCAAAACTAATATACTTTGAACGGTACATAACCCAAAAAATGATACACCATTTTTTAATACACGTAAAATATTTTGAGACATACTCGTAAATGATATTAGAGATATACCCAAAAATAGTACTCCCTCCGTCCGAAAAAACTTGTCATCAAAATAGACAAAAAGGGGTGTATCTAGAACTAAAATACATCTAGATACATCCTCTTTTATTCATTTTGATGACAAGTATTTCTGGACGGAGGGAGTACCATTTACATATACGGCAAATATTGATTAGGTATATGAAAAAGTTAGTACGTGACTAGGTATATGATTTTTATAGGTATATAAATTAGTACGTGACTAGGTATATGAATTAGTACGCGACTAGGTATATGATTTTTATAGGTATATAAATTAGTACGTGACTAGGTATATGATTTTTATAGATATATAAATTAGTACGTGATGAAGTATATGAGGTTTTATAAGTATATGAATTAGTACGTGAATTTTTATAGGTATATGAATTAGTACGTGACAAGGTATGTACAAAAAAGTATAGCCATAAATTAAATATGCGTAGCATGCATGGACCATTAATTGCTGATTTTCTCTTTCTTGTTTAATAAGGGTATTAAGTGTCCAGATCAAGCAATAATTCTTTCCTAATTAAAGAGTCAAAGTTTAACCAATTTGTTCTAGTACTAATACAATTGCACACATCTTAATGTAATCCGACGGTTTCTAGGCAAGGTGACTGGGCATCTAGGTGTCCCAAATGGTATATATATATATATATATATATATATATATATATATATATATATATATATATATATATATATATATATATATATATATATATGATGACAGTTTGGGACACCTAGGAGCCCAGGCACCTTATGTACCCGCCGTTGGATTGCTTTAGGATACGTGCTAATATAGTAAGCATGCATGTTTATAGTACCTTATATTTGGAAAGAAATCTGCAGTGCTGCCATCAATTAGCACTATTTAAATTAGTGATTACTTGCCTTTTAAATGAGGTATTAATCTGATTGGTCAACGACAATAAGGAAATAAATATCTCCCTAATTTTGGACGTGCATTAACTACATGACTCATACATGGAAATAGTCGTATGGACACTCCACGTATATGCCAAACTAATAAAATCATATTTCCTAGCACGTCATATATATCTTCAATTTTTTGGAATGCGGCCTTTTCTTGTGTCTGAGGTTGTATTTCCTAGTACGTGCATGTATAATCTTATTAAAAACAAAGGTATCTAGAAATATATTGGGTATTCTCATGTTTCACACATCCAAAAATATAAAATACCCCCAAAAAGTAAATGTGTACATCGTTTTAAGTTTATTGTATGTGGATAAGCTAGTTGTAGGTACATATTAATAAATATTGCATATACCCAAAAATATTTTGGGTATAAACATACCCGAGAATATCTTTTTCACTAAAAAAGTTCACATACTCACAAATTTATTTGAGGTATCTGCATACTCATGAAATTTCTGGGTATATACATTGTGTCTCGTTAGCAGGTATTTGATACCTCAGGCATGTGTCAATGCTTTGGAGTATGTACACCATTTAGATATATACATACCAAATTTAAGTATATACTCATGATATTCTCGAGGTATCTACATACTCATGAGATTTCGGGTATGTGTATATTCTTAGTACATATAATAGCATGGGTATATGTATATTTTTTATTAAGTAATATTTACAGTATGTGTATATTTTCATTAAATATAATAGCCTGCTTATGTGTATATTTTTATTAGGTATAATAGGTCAACATAATATTTGGAAAGGGATTATTGCTAGGAAATCAGCGTATTATATTTTTGGAAAGTAATCATTGACTGTTGAGTGTACTAGTGCATGCAAATGAAAAATGGGAAACTACTATTTCATTGATTACACGTCATGCACTAATAAAAATGGCTTGCCATGTTTGGGCCTAGGTGCCCAGGCACCTAGGTGCCCCAAACATTTTACCTATATATATATATATATATATATATATATATATATATATATATATATATATATATATATATAGAGAGAGAGAGAGAGAGAGAGAGAGAGAGAGAGAACAACACTATTCTAATCCCAGGATTAGAATAGTTATTTGGATACAACAGCCCCTATATAGGGCCCGACAGGGCCCTCCCGAACTTCCTGAACTGCCGACCCGGCCCGACAGAATCACACCTGATCCTGAGCCGCCCCGACAGGACACACCTGACCCCGATCCCGAGCCGCCCCATCCCCCCTCCTCGCCGCTCCTCCCCTCGATCCCCGACCTCCTCCCGTGGTTGCCGCCGATCTTCGCCGGATCCGCCGCCTCCCCCCAGTCTCCAGATCCTGGCCGGCCGGATCCGCTGCCTCCCCTCCGTCACTAGAGCCTGGTCGACCGGATCTGCCGCCACCCCTCCGCCGCCTCCCCTCCGTCACCAGAGCCTGGTCGACCGGATCCGCCGCCACCCCTCCGCCCCACCTCCTGGCCGACCACCGGCGCGAGCGAGCGAGCGACAGCGGACGCCGGCGCGAGGGAGCCCGCGTCGCCTGGACGCGGCGAAGCCGCCATGGACTTCCAAAAGCCGCATCCTCCTTCCATCCTCATAGCCCGACGCCTTGGCAGAGTAGATGACGGCCCCGACGGAAGCTATGGCGAACGACGCAGCTAACGGAGCAACTCCGCAGCGGAGGCGGCATCGGCGACGCCCTCATATCCAGCAACGGTACATGAACTTCCTCCCACTTGTCGCCTTCTTCTTCAATCTTCCCTTGCCTGACCTTCTTCCTTCGTGTAGATGAACTTCGCGCCCTATGCAAGACATGGATTGCCGTGCGGTTCCTCTCCTAGCTCTCCGACAAATTGCTCACAAGGTGGCCTATCAGCTGCTCGAAAAAGGTTGGCCGGACTTCAAGCTAGGGTATGGTTGAACTTCTTCCTTCTGTTTGTTATTTTCTTACAGCCATGTGAAGTTCAGGTGGTGTGTGAGCATCAGTTCAGGATACAAAAAACTTTTTTAAAATCTGCCTGCTTACAGCCATGTGAAGTTCAGGTAGGTTGTGAGCCTTCAGACCAGACTACAAATAGTAGAAAATCTTCCTGCATTCACATGTGAAAAGCCATGTGAAGTTCAACTATTTAGTGTGCTAGATTTCAGGTTGGTATGTAACTTGTTGTGTGCAAAAAATAGAAGGAAAATAGAACATGCATGTGATCACATGAAGGTCAGGTTGGTATGCACTAGTGGTTCAACCATTCAAACTCATGAAGGTTCCGGTTTTTAAACTGTAGACATTATTTCCCCTTTGCAAAACAAGAAGTTTAGGTTGTGGAGAGTGCTCAGTTCAGGTACATATAAGTAATCAAATAGTGTAGAATTAACAGAATGTGAGGTTCATTCTGTGAAGGGTGCTCAGTTCAGGTACGAAAGTATTGGCAGATGCTCATCTCAGTGCATAGTGTGATGCCTGTCCTAGGGGAAAAATATGTACATGAACACCAATTTTATATGAGAAGTTCAGGCTGTGAATAATGCTAAGTTCAGTTACAAAGGTATAGGCAGATGTAACTTGTGTGCTAATGCACATTTTTTCTTTTATGTCAGCAAGACGAGAGACGCATGAAGAAGCTTAGAAGTTCCCAGCAGCAAGCACACAATCCCAAGCTTGTACGCGTTGCACCACCCCCTCAATGGGTCACACCTCAAACGCACCGACAGCATTGCCAACCAGCTCCATACCAAAACTGGATGACACCCGAAACGCATGGAGACTTCGAAAATGCTGGGTCACAGCCCTATCCGCACAACTTTGTGCCTCCACCTAATTGGGTGACGTCGGAAATCCCCCGTGGATTCTTTGTATACACCAGCAGACTCCCAAGCACGCCGATGGAGGAGGGGGTTAGCTCAAGTCCCGCGTGTAACTCTAGAGGTTATCCTGGTGTGCCTCATCAATGCCAAAGTGAAGCAACTAAACCAGATCCCATGACAAATCCAACAGGAACACACATACAGAGGAGAGTGCTCTGCACACTACCATTGTTGGATCCTGCTGCTGCTGCTACAAGTCAGAATTGTACGGGACATAAGGTAGATGGATTGCTTCACAAAAAAAAGAGCAAACCAAGACCAGGATCGCAATACCTCCACAACCACCTCAAGCAAAAAGGACGCAAACAAGAGAGAGAGGCCATTTTCAGCCCTCCTTCCTCCTCGTGATCCACTCCTGCATCCTGCTATGATTACTCCACCGTGCCCCATCCTAGAGGGACAGCAGCAGACTCCGGTGGAGTTGCGATCATACACGCATGTAAGTGAAACAAAAATATTTATATACGCATCTTGTATTATCTGCAAATTTTCTGCTCCCTACAGGATAACAAGTTCATAAACTGCATTTTAACGTGCCGTTTGGATTATTTTTTCTTTTTCTGCAGACGCCGGATCTCCCGGATTATCTAATACCAAGACTAAATATAAGACTCCAAGATGTAGAGAAAGCAAGGGAATTTTATAACAGATACGCCAGACACGTTGGTTTTGGAATCAGGAAGACGGGGGGTAATGACAACCACAAGTATTTTGTTTGCGCATTCCAAGGGATACACACATCTTCTGTTTCAGAGGCTAACAGGAAGCGAAACAAAACATCGCAGAGGACAAGATGCAATGCAAGAATGACGGTGAAGGTGCAGGAGGATAACACATGTGTGGCGGTGGACATTGAGTACAATCATAATCACCAACTCATGCAAACTGATGACATGATGGTATTCTTGCACTCACACAAGAATTATGACCCCACTATTTTGGAGTACGTAAAGCTCCTGCAGTACCATGATGTCAAGCACACAACAATCATGTCCATGCTATCTGAAAATGAAGATGGAAGCTACTTCCTAAGCATGACCGGACGAGACCTACTAAACCAGTAAGTATTCAAACATCCACATACTGCAATGTAAAAAAGCATCCTAGGTCACAACCCTTTGCTAGCAAAATAACAAATGCATGTTTGCATGTAATTTCCAGGAAAGCCATGAATGCAAGGAAAGATGATTTGGATGATGTATTGAAACTTGTTTCATTCTTCAAAGACATGAAGGCAATCAATGATGAGTTTTTCTATGACATACAAGTAGACAAGCACAAGTCAATTAAAAACATTTTCTGGTCCAATGCAAGCTGTCGAGGAGCCTATCAAGATTTTGGCGATTGCGTAATATTCGACACAACTTACAAGACCAATAGATTTCATATGCCTCTGGGAGTGTTTGTTGGAACAAACCATCACATGCAGTCAACGATATTTGCTGTTGCACTTATCAGGGACGAAGATGCAAACTCATTCAAGCGATTGTTTGATACATTTGTACGGTGCATGAACAACAAGCATCCAACTTGCATTCTAACAGGTGAGTTAAAAAAAACCTCTTCAAGTTTCATCATCTTTTCAGTCTATGGGTCTGTATCGGGTACATTGGTTTTATTTGAAAATAATGTAAACAATGCAGCTCAACCACTGTTAGCACAGAAGTCCAACTAATTGTACAAGAAAGCAAAAGTATCTATCACATGTTTAGAAAAAAATTAGTTATGAATGTGAAGTTCAAATACAAGAATCATAGAAGTTCAAGGACAAAGCTGTAAGAAAAATATATGTAACATGTTTAGAAAAATATAGTTATTTATGTGAAGTTCAAGCACTGGTACCACAGAAGTTCAAGAGCACTGCCTTGAGAAAATTTTGAGTGTCACACTACTAGTTAGTCCTATTGCTACTATGAAGTTCAAGCACTGGTACCACAGAAGTTCAACAACATTGCTGTAAGAAAAAAATACATGTGACATTTTTTAGATAGCCATACTTCTACATGTGAAGTTCAAGTACTTGTACAACATAAGTTCACCATCAGTGCAAAAAAGAAGCAAGTTTCATTTTTTTTAATTCATGCAGACCAGTGCCCATCGATGGCGAAAGCTAACCACAATCATTTCCAAACACCGTCCACAAGCTATGCCGTTGGCACATCATGAAGAAGTACAGGGAATACCTCGCGTTGCTATACGAAAAGTATAAAACATTCAAAGAGGAGTTCACAGCTATATTAAACTAGCCGCTGATGCCAACAGAGTGTGAAACTGCCTGGGCTGAACTCGTACACAAGTACAACCTGGAGAACGACCAGATGATGATGCAGTTGTGGAGTGATAGAAAAATGTGGATTTCAGCATATTACAAGAACATTTTCTATGCTAGAATGACTTCCACACAACGAAGCGAGAGCATGAACCACGTGCTCAAGAAAGGGTTTGTCAAGGGGACCCAAAAAAGTTTGCTAGGTGGGTAAATGCGTGCATACAAACTTGGATACAGAAGGAGAACGAGCAAACAATGACCAGCATGGTATGAAGACACAAAAAAGAAAACACCCCCATCATGTTCTGTTTTCCTTCAACATGTGCACTTTGAATTTTAAAAAATGAAACCCATGACTCTGCTTCGACTAATATCTTACTTTTTGACATGTGTAGACCAATTCTATGACAAAAACAACTTACGGCTACGAGGAAGACATGTCTATCAAGTACACACGAGCCGTGTCCACCGAGATGAGGACTAGGATGAGAAAAGCCATGCTATTTCACGCAAAGCGTATAGCAGAGCCCACTAAGTATCTTGTGTACTACCACAACAAGCCTGGCCATGATGATGAAGAAAGATTTTCCTGGTCAAAGCATGAATTCCAGGTTGTAGCTGACCCAGAGAATGAAATATACGAGTGTGAATGCAAGCTTTGGACACACACAGTGAGCGGAAAAACAAACTCATTAAATAGATAAACTAGTAGTATCATATCAAAATATGTGAAACTCATTGCTATCTCACAAACTGTTTATTCTGCATTCATCACAAAATGCAGGCCTGTTCTGCCTTCACATCATGAACATACTGGACTACCTGAAGCCTGACAAATTTCCAAACAAGTATATCCTCCAACGGTACACAAAGATTGCAAAATCACAACCAACCTTTGGTACAAGGGACTACAACACAACTGCATAGGATGGCAGCTCAAGACTATCGAAGCAAGACATCTTGCTGCAGCTGAATTTGATGGTTAACAAGAAAGCGATGAGATGTGACCAGCAATATGACAGAGCCTACTATGTTCTCAAGAGGCTCGTGGAAGAGCTTGATGCAATACATTCAGCAAATCAAGCGGATGCTGATGAAAGGATGGCTGAAGAGGATGCTGAAATTGAAGATGACCTTCATTATTATGCAGCCGAAATGCTCAACGCCGCCGATCAAGCCAACCAATGTAGGCAGGGTGTTGACCAATCAATGGAGCAGCGACAACAAGAGATGATGAAACTGCCGCTGTACTCTGAAACAAAGGGTAGGAAGAAAATTTCTGCAGCAAAGAAAATTGACAAGAGAGCTCAAATAAAGGCACCACCTCCAGCAAGAGTCATCGTGCTCGATGAGAACGGAGTGCCACTTGGACACAGAAAATGTAGTGTGTGCAACCAGGTTGCGGGACACAACAAGCTCACCTGTCCAACACTCTTAGAAAGACACGATGCTGAGCAGGTCAAGCAACCCAAAGTTCAAAAACAACAGCCCAAAGTTATAGAACAAAAGAAGGGACCACACCCACAGAAAGCAAGCGGCAGGCTTTGTAGCATTTGTAAGCAGTATGAACCACATAATGCAAGAACATGCCCAAAGCGCGCAGAAGCTGAAAAGATAAGCAAAAAGCCTGAGAAGAAATAGAAAGCAAAACCTAGAGCCAGCAACAAGAAAGTGGTGGAAGATGAAGAGGAGGACGAAGATGAAGACACCATCGAAGAAGAGGAAGACGAAGAGGAAGA
The DNA here is from genome assembly GCA_032464435.1 of Aegilops umbellulata. Classification (NCBI taxonomy): domain Eukaryota; kingdom Viridiplantae; phylum Streptophyta; class Magnoliopsida; order Poales; family Poaceae; genus Aegilops; species Aegilops umbellulata. The sequence continues at coordinate 399,995,635 of CP136056.1, read as the reverse complement.
GGAAGTGGAATGCGAGGAGGAAGAGTAAGAGGATGATGTAGATGAAGAGGACGATGAAGAGGAACAGAAAGAGGAAGATGAAGAGGAAAAGGTACATGTCAAGCAAAAACCACTACAACAAAAGCCTAGGAGGAGCGCAAGGCTGATGAACAGTTAGACTAGGTCAATTAAACAAAAGCAAACTTATGTCATGTCAATGTGCAGAATGTTATTCCACTTTTGAAAACAGTATTTTAGGAGAAGCTTACTTGAACTTCTATTGTTGAAGTTTCACAGAAATTATGCACTAGAAGTTCAAGTAAGCTTACTGCAGAAGTCCTGGTATAGTATGAGAGGAGGTGCTTGTGATGTATTGCATGAAAGAGCAAGCAGTAATAAAATGAAAAATATACATTGTGAAGTTCAAGTAATATTACTGCAGAAGTCCTGGTATATTATGAGAGGAAGTGCTTGTGATGTATTGCACGAAAGAGCAAGCAGTAATAAAATGAAAAATATACATTGTGAAGTTCAAGTAATATTACTGCAGAAGTCCTGGTATATTATGAGAGGAAGTGTTGTGCTAGTGATGTATTCCATGCAAAGTGCAAGCAAGAACAAAAATGAAAAATATACACTATGAAGTTCAAGTAAGATTACAGTGGAAGTTCTGGTATATTAAGGCAGGAAGTGCTGGTGTTGTATTCCATAAAAGAGCAACCAGCAAATAATCATACAGTTTTGAAGTTCAGGTCAGCTTACAGAAGAAGTTCTGGTATATAAAATCGATGTAGGAAAAAATATGCTTAAAAAAATAAAGTTTTGCCGTATGAACTAATGTTAGCAAGCCTAAGACAACGCGTTCAAATGTGAAGTTCTATTTGGATACGTACAGAAATTCATGTACAATGCCGACAAAAATATAAAGAAACGTCAAGGAGTGTATGCGAATATTTTTGCACAAAGTTACAGTTGAAATTCATTCACACTTGAAAAAACACAAAAAAAACAAATATAGATTCTATGCAAAAGGCTACATATTGGTTGGGTTGAAAAATACCAATACATTACACAACACAGAAAATCCTCTCCATCTGAAACCAGCAGCCCAACCACATCTCAAAGCAGAAGTTCAAGTCTACGATCATATGTTGGGGCCCAAAAATAAACAACACAAAAAAACAAGCAGTTCAACTATAGCCGAGGAGAGAAGTTCGGGTACATCTGTTGGGGCAAAAACATACAACACATTGATACTAAAAAACGATGCAGTACATTGAAATTCACAAGCCAAATCATTCTTCACACCAAATAAATTTGTTCACAATATCATAAACAATAGTGCTCCAGCTATAGATAAACAAATCACTAAAACATTCTTACAACCAAATCTTTACGGAATCGTTCCAATCATTATCAAACCTAAAATCTGTACGAAATCAAATCTACAATGAAACTAATGCTTCAAATTCACGGGCCCAAAGACTGGATCTCTTTAGGGAGCTCTGAACGCATGACTTCATTCTTCTCACTAAACATCAGAGTGTGCATGAACTCAGCCTTCCAGTCATCTGCAACAGCCTGCAAACAAAGAAAATGAAACGATGGTTTAGTAACGGATAACTAAAACCACAGCAGGAGCGTCTCAGCAAAAACACACAAGAAAAATGAAATGATGATCAGACGAGAACAAGGACATAACATACTTCCACATCAGCAAAATCTTCAACAAGCTCATCGCCATCATACGAAGAGCAGAACTTCACGACAAAGAAACCACAATCATTATTCTTCTGCTTTGGAACATCGATAAAAGTCAACCTCTTTGCAATAGTCACCCAGTTAGGCTGCTTGCTCGCTTTGTACGCAGTCTTACCGTACACCTCCTCGAGCAACCCAACAAATCTCTTGATTTGCCAGAAATAACAAAGTAAGATGAAGTCAAAAACATGTTAACCAAAATAATTAAGTTCAGGTACATAAAAAGCGACACTTTCATAAGATCCAGCTAAACAATTAGCAGAAGTTCAACTGTCAAATGATAGTCAGTTCAAGCAGTATTACCACAACAAAGACAGAAACATATTTTGTCAAGAGAAGGCAAAATAAACTTCGTGTCAAACAAGAGAATATGAAAGGAGTTTCAGGCTAAGAAACATTCACGATATTTTGGCAGTCCCCGTGGAAACTTGTTCGTGACGTTTCCATATTAGCGTAAGGAAGTGAATCAAGGATGTCAATGCTCCCACGATATCTATTCACCACATACACATTGTAGTGCTCCATTGTGCCAATTGGCTTGAATAATCAAAAAAACCTGCCAAGAATGAAAGGAATGGTGAACACAAACTATAAAGCATATGTATTGAAGAACTGGGATGAACAAAAACTTCTTGACAAACTCATCAAAAGGATGTACATAAAATTAAAAAAGCAAGAGTTATGAAAAACTAACTAGCTTTGTGTTAAGAAGGTCTTCTTCCTTGCGAACAAACATTGGGAGGAGTTTAACACATTTTTTTACATCAAACTTTGGAACTTTTGCACCGAAAAAATCATACTCCAAGCAGTACTGTGCATTCACAAAAACACAATTAAAACACCTCCGAAACGCCACTACACCAAAACTAGAGCAAAAAAGGCAGATAGGGGTGCAAAAGAACTAAACCCTGTATGAAGTAGGGACTAAGTACAACCCTGTCAGCACAAGTGAATATCTCAGAGGTCTCCGGCTTATCCTTCCACAAATTTATGAGATAATCCATTATGTATCCTTCCATCTGCCGCCCTTCACCGAGAAGGGTATAAAGGACATGTCCTGTAAGGTCAATCGCATTCCCAGGGATGGTAAACATGCAGTAGCTTGTGCTGCAGATTTAAAAGGATGGGGAAAAATATTAGAAGTTCAGATACAACAACAAACGGAAGTTCAGACACTATAATCAAAAGGCAAGGAGGGATGAATAGAAGTCCACATACTAAAACAACGGCAGTTCAGACAATATAACAACAGAAGTTCAGACAATATAACTCCAAGGCAAGGGAGAAATGAACAGAAGTCCACATAATACAACAACAGAAGTTCAGACACAAAGTAGCACCTCTGGCGGCAACAAAGTTAAAGAAGAAAGAAAACTCACTCATAATACTTCTCTAGACCGTCTTCACTAAGCACATACTGTTTCAACTTCCGAGCCTTACATAGATGAGGGTAACTGTATTTTTTTAGGGGAGCGATAGCAGAATGCCACTTCAAAGGCAATCTTGATGCTCTCTTGGAGGAAGTTATGTTGCCAGACTCAACTGCCGGTTTCCTCCTAGTGATGACAACATTCTTCCCACCTCTACCAGCAACAGTACAAGCAACATATTTAACATTCTTCGGGTAAGCAATCTTCTCAAAATGATCATCGGACGAAATAACTTCTGCTTCAGCTGCTTCGACTGCACCAACCTTCATGGAGCAAGGGTTTTTTGGAGTACCAAGAATACCACCAGCTTGCTTCCCCAACTTGGAAGGAATAAGGGTTCGAGGTCTATCATCTTCTATCGGAGCTGTACTCATCGATTCCTCCCTAGGCTGGTATTCCTGTGACCCGAGGAATGAGTAGTGGTAATCGGTCAAGTCCAACGGATCCACTATCAAAGAAAAGGAAGAGAAAACATCACCATTAAATATAACTGAAGTTCAGGAACAACACAATGTGCAGTCCAACTAATACAGATGACATGATTACTACTCAAGCTGACCTAAAAAATAGTTCCATTAAAAAACTAAATGAAGTTCAGGCACAACCAAGGCACAGTTCAAGATAAATCGATGAACTAGAGAACATTCAACTACAGCTAACAAAACCATATAAAGGCATCATCTCTGAAGCTCAAGTTGAAGAAATGCTCAGGTCCAAGTAAGCAATGGAAGGAAAGAAATTACTGAAACAAAACACACAAGCAAAATAAAAAGATAGAAATGAAGTTCATGTACAAGAAATGCTCCTCTTCATCTGAAACCAGCAGCCCAGCCAGATCTCAAGCAGATGTTCAATTTCAAAGAAAATATGAAGTTCAGGTAGAACAAAGGATGCAGTGCAGGTCAGCAGTCCAAGTTCCAAGACTTACATGTCTAGTAGCCAAACAGAGCTTGGAAGTCTGTCTCAAACAGGTTAGAAGAAGTGATTGAGTACAACCACGTCTTCCTGATATCCGTGATATTTTCATGGGAATAATTTGCAAGAACCCCATCATGATACGAATTAACATTCATAAGCATGAAGAAACCGCAGTCGATACTGCCATCAAACACACAAAAAGAATAGTGTTAGAACATAAAAAGAAAGCCAACGAATAAAACATGTCGCAGCTTAAGTACAACTACAGATAAACAGGAGTGATAAAGAGAAAAGTGGAACTCATACTTTTTTTGCTGCTGGGGCACATCAATCCAATCCATAGGGAAATGGTCGATGGTAAGAGGACTGAAGGGCGTCTCCCTGTCATTGCTGGCATCGCTCCAAAGCTTCTTGATGTTATCGGTCATTCGCCAAAACAGGTGTACCGCACAGTCATCGTCTGGTCCATAATAGGAGTCGAGAAGCTGGAACCTTGAATTCTTTAGGTCAAGAAATATCGAAACCCAATGACCAACACCACCTTTGGAAACAGGAATCTCAAGCGGGTCAAAAGTGGGGAAAACAACCTGAAGCAACATAAACACATGAATCATTAAAAACTAAGAATTAATATCAAACGGTACAAAAAAATGAAACAATATTAACACAGTGGATCGCAGTGCAAAACTAATACAGAGGCAAAGAACAAGATATTGCATACCGAATCATGTGCATCCATGCTATCTAGACCACTCGCCAAGAAGTACTTCCTCACACGGGAATCAAAATGACCTCTGAAAATCTTGTCCTAAAATAATGCAGACAACACCAACATATGAAAATAAAAAAATAAGACAAACAAGTTTTAACTAAAATGATAAGGAACAAAACAGAAAAGAAATCACTATATGGTTGACTTACACAAACCCAATACGGCAGGATGAGTTTATCCGATCCCTGGTACTTCGCACATAGACAGTAGAGTGCAATCTCAGCCACATTAGATCGAAGGATTCCACGAGGAGCAAAAGATATTGCGACATCTTCAACAGAAGCTTCACATTCCTTGTTTTGGAACATAATCATTGATCTAAAACAAGCAATAGAAAGCAAAACAAGTTCAGCATCATGAACTCAGGAAAGTTCATAACACATACAAGCAAAGTTCAGCTATATCACAACAGGCAGTACAGTACAAAAAGGCCAAAAGTTCAGCATCAGAGAAGAAAAACAGAAGTTCAGCAACATAGAGTGAAGAAGTTCAGGTATGAAACCACAGGCAGTTCACAGGGGGGTAGATGGATGTAACTATTGACCAGCTGCACTCACCTCTTGGAACGATTATTCTTAAGCCTAGTTACACTGAAATAAAAATCATCAACCTTCTTTCGGACGACTGCAAGGTCACTATCTGCTCAGCAAAAACAAATAGAAATTAAGAGGAACACTCAAGCACATAGATTCACGACAGTTTAATTAATAGCAACATTCAAGCACAACATTCAAACACAATCACATATCAGCTACTACACCAGAAAAGATAAAACTATAGGATCATAAACATCACAACCCATGCATTAAAAACCTTGCCCCACATAGAAAACAGGTTCACTTAACTTTATTTACAACCCACACGACAAAGCACTAAACAAGAAGTTCAACTTGCACCACACAGGCAGTTCACAGGGATATCATGGACAAAAACAAACAAACAAAAGGGACGGGGATGGGGAAAGAAGAGAGAAGCATGCTCCTCTCTTCATGGATTCTTGCCTAGACCAGTGGCAGCACTGGAATGATCAACCTCCTCTCCATAGCTATCGCTTTCAGTCTCTTCATCATCATCTCTAGTAGACATTGAAGCGTCGTCGAGAAGGACACCAGCAGCAGCTGGAGCAGCTGGAGAATCTGAAACAACAAAAACTGTTGGTTGTGTTTGAACAACATCAACATCAATTGATGGCTCTGCTGCAGGAGACTTCTCCGGGCTTGCCGCAATACTACCACTAGTCTCAACAGCAGCCTCAACGGGATCTTTCTCCAAAATGATATCTCCAGCTGTCTTGCCCTGCTCAGCATCAGAACCCTCAACTGTCTTGACCTGCTTAGCTCCAGAAACCTCAATTGTCTTGCCCTGCTCAGCTTCAGAAACTTCACCGCCATTGGACGACTCAGGTTTAGTTGGGACCACCCCGTCGGAGCAGCCGGTGCCTGACAAGGACTTGTCTGCAACCTTCTCTAGAGGAACACTACCATCATCAATCTGCAGCAAGAACAGAGAGTCATTACAAAAGGGGCACATAGTGATAAAATGCAGAAACAAGTAAAATAAAAAATGAGACAAATGGACAAGAAAAATGGTACTTTATCTTCACTGCCATGAACCTCATCAACCAATACATCACTCGAGGGAGCAGGTTGGGCAGGTTCATGCACAGAAGCAGATTCATGCACAGGTAAAACATCCTCCTCAACCCTAGTACCATCATCAACAGCCTACAAAAAAATTCATGTAGAACAAAAATACCTAATCAGCAGAAGTTCACATTACATAATCATAGAAGGTTAGCTATGACCACTGACACATAATGGAAGTCCAAATGCACTAAACATAACCGGTCAGATATCAAACTACTCTAAAATACAAAAGGAAACAAAAAAGGGCCAGTTATGGAAATTACATAAGTTCAGGTGCTGTAGACCATGAAGTTCAGGTGCTATAAACAGAGAAGGTCAACTAGGAAACACTAGTACTAAAAACTAAAAGTTTACGACACATGAAATCAATAAGGGTCACCTATGGCTAAAAACAGTAATAACTGAAAGCTAACAATGAACAGAATCAATTTACCTCTTTGGTATGCTCCGTGTGGCCTCCTTCACGACCCAAACGAACAGAATCCTGCCTCTGAATCTGACTCACAAAAACACTTGCCTCATCTTCAAAAGGCTTGCAACGAGCATCCTGCATTTCCTTGAACAACCCAAAGCTAGCATGGAGGTGGGAAGTGCTCTAACGAAGCTCTTCAAGAAATCTAGCTTCAATTGACAAAACCTCCTTCGAAGAATCAGCATCAAAACCGTGTCCGGGAGGAAGAATCCCATCAACGCGACTAAGACGCTCAACAGTTGACGGAACACGGGCCAACTCCCCACAAACGGTTTCAAGAAGAACGTCAATCCTAACCAGGGAAATATTGGCAGCTTCAAGCAAATTCTCAGAAGACATGCCACCTGTAACACTCACACGGGCAGAAGAACCTCCTGGATCTACAGGGGGCACCAGTATTAACATCCCGAGAGAATTCAAATCTTGGGGAGGTTCCACTCCCTGGCCGGCGGCATGAGGCATAGTCAGAACAGGACGTTCGATAACCCTAAAGAACACAACCTCAGCCTGTGTCTTCCACTGCATACAAAAACAAAAATCAATGCGTCAGAAAACAAACGAAGGACCATGGGAACAAAAATATAGAAGACAGTACCAGAAGTTCAAGTTAAACTACACAGGAAAGAATGATGTGTATAAACGCTCACATGCAGTTTCCCAAACACCCAGTTGCCTGGGTCATCATCACCCTTCTTGACCAAGTCAGTCACAGCAAGCTCAAGAAGCTTGACCTGATCCATGAAATTGATGCGAGGGGTCCTCTAGTCAATATTAGGCGTCCTGCCAATGATAAGGCAGTCCGGATACATAAGAAGCGGCACGATGGCACAGCCTGTGACAACTTTTCCTCTGCTAATACCTTCCTGATACCTAACAACAACACTCCGGATATCGTCAACAACCAACTGGCAGTAGTCCATGTCTGCCATATCCTCAAACACAAGATTCTCAGCCATTGCTGCCTCCCTGGACACTCGTGTAGACGTTCCAGGGATAACCACCTTCATGAAAACAATAAGGTAAAACACCTGCAGAGCAAGATCATCCTTCATCTCATCCTTCACAAGTTCCGCGAGGATATTCCGCAAATCCTTTGTCTTGATGTCGTCACTCCTAGCATACCCAAGCTTGCCCTTCAACCTCATAACAGCATCATCGAAACCATCATTCGAGGTCCTAGGAGGGGTACGATTACCTTGAGGGAATCCAAACAGATGGTGAATATCATCACTTGTAATACGCAAAAGCTTGTTCACCTCACCCATGTCCAAAATCATGGTTGAAGGGTCAATCCTCGTGTAGATGTTGCCCATCAAAGGACGAGAAATGTTGGAATCAACCTTAAAGTCAAACACACAACCAAAACCAGCCTTGATAACCCTCGTCTTGTGCCTAGGTTGTAGCATTTTCGCACACGTCTTGACCTCTCCTAGTGAGCAGCGAACCGTCTTGTTAAAACGTTTCGCCTCACCTCCTCCTTGGCCACCTTCTTCGGGCGCTTTGCCTCCTCTCTTCCTCCTCTCAGGACGCTCCACAAGCTAATACTGGAAAAATGCAATGATAAGGAAAAAAGGCAGAACAATGAGATACACAAGCTTCACCAAAATTCCACTAATGCCTACATACACAAACATTTCAGAAGTCCAACTATGTCTACATAGGCAGTACAACCATGTATGACCAAAAGTAAAGATGCTTACAAAATGTTGGAAATTTACAAAGCAGAAGTTCAACCATGTACACCAAGGCACTAATCAAACATGTATTTCAGAAGTCCAACTATGTCTACATAGGCAGTACAACCATGTATGACCATAAGTAAAGATGCTTTCAAAATGTTGGAAATTTACAAAGCAGAAGTTCAACCATGTACACCAAGGCACTAATCAAACATGTATTTCAGAAGTCCAAGTATGTCTACATAGGCAGTACAACCATGTATGACCAGAAGTAAAGATGCTTTCAAAATGGTGGAAATTTACAAAGCAGAAGTTCAACCATGTACACCAAGGCAGTAATCAAACATGTATACCAACAAGTTAAGCTAATTTATTCATGTATATATCCAGAAGTCCAACTATGTAAACAAAGGCAGTAATACCATAAAAAGCAAAGCAGAATATGAAGCAGAAGGTCAGGTATGTACGCCAAGGTAGTGCTAAAAACACAAAAACTACAACAATAGCGACAAATGCTCTAAAAAGCGGTAAACATGAGACATTCATACCTGACTAGCGGCAGCATTATCATCATCGTCGTCCTCGTCATCAGCGTTGAAATCAGCATCATCCTTGTCTTCTGGATTAACACGAGAACGCTTCTTATCACCCTTGTTGACCTTTGCAGGTGGAACCTTGCGCTTGATGCCGCATTTCTTCCCCTTACCAGATGCACCAGCACCAAGCAGAGAAGGTGTAGGCGCGGCAGTGGCAAGCACACGAGGACTACGGCGTGGCGTACCATCGAGGCCTAGCCCTTCATCTTCAGCAACTTCTGCAGGCCTTGAAACACGTGGGCTCCTCCGAGGAGTAACTTCACCAACTACATGCTTCCTCGTAGCGGTCTTCTTGATTTTCTTCTTAACAGGGACAACCGTGCCATCACTACCACACGACACGTCTTCCTTAACCGTGAGCTCAGCCGCATGAATAGATCTAGGAACATCAGAACCTTTCTGAAGGCAGGCCACCCTCTTCTTGTCAAATCTTCTTGCTTCTTCCTCTTACGTTGGTCCTCCAGAAGAAGCTGAAGAGGCACATCCTCAGGTTGTGTGACAGGTTCAATGCCATCAACACACTGCGACTGCGTCTCTGACATCTGAAGAGAGCACAAAGGATCAGGAACGGAATCACAACCTTTGACTGACGGAGCCCCCTGCTCAGCAGCAGTAGGGTTTTCTGATAAATCCAACTCAGATAGAATATCGTTGATGGTGTTCACAACTTCCTCCTTTGTGGAGACATATGCAAAGAACACAAAAAATCAAAGCAAAAAATAAAAAAGGTCAGGAACAAAAACAAAAACAACCGACGGCAACAAGTAAAAAAACATGGCTTGAGAATTTAAAATGAAAAGAAAAGGGGTTTCACATACTAGGTGAAGCAAGAGCTGCAGAGGCAAGATCCTCGAGGCTTGAAAAATTCTCAAGGCTTGAAGCAACCTCAGCAATCACAGTCAATGGAATAATGGGTGATTTAGCCGCATCAGATATTGGAGCATCGGTATTAACTTCTGAAGCTCCATCTTGATCGCAGGCATTTTTTCAGAACTATTCAACTCATCACCAACTACAAAAAATGCAAGTAAAAAGGCAGCTGAGTTCGATTCCGCAATCCTACACCAATGTCCAATACCCAGAAGTTCAACAATACCTAACAACGCAGTAAACAATACCCAGAAGTTCAACAATACCTAACAAAGCAGTAAACACAGCAAACAATCTAAAATTTACATACTAAATATAAGAACAATCTACACCAGAGGGGCTACTACATATAAGATGAATGTCCAGAAGTTCAACAATATATAACAAAGCAGTAAAACAAAATGTGCATAACACAAGTTCAACCAAATTTAATTATAAACAAACAATAATTAAAACTAGAAGTTCAACTATGTGACCCAAGCAAGTAGCATATAAAAAGATGTAGCATGGCCACAAATAGTATTTCACAGGCAAACTAAATATAAATACCATGAACATGATAACAAAAAAACAAAGATATACACTATAAATATGAAACATTTGGGAAATCCAACAACACTTGGTGACATAGTTTCACCTGCAAATCATCAACTAAAAATTAAGCAACACTCTACTAACTCAAACTAAGGGTAAAATGCATACACATAACCTTTGTTAGAAGTTCACACTATTAAGAATGGCAGTCCAACAAGAAAACTAAGTGAAGATATGGGCAGACATATATAAGAATACTGCTATTTAAAATACAAGATCCAACTACATTAAGATACCTGAAGAAGGTTTTGAAGCCATGACAACACAACCGCCTTGATGAATGCAACTCCAAACACTAGAACAACCTACTAAAAACAGGGGATTGATTGCATATAGTTAGGAAGTAGAAAATCATACAACAAAATACAAAAAGAAACTGAATCAAACCTTAGGATGAAACAACTAGAACATACCAACAAGTATGCAAAGATGAACAGTAGCACATCTAGGCAAGCACAACAAAAAATGTATCCATAAACTAACTAGAATGTCATAGACATAATCTAGATTTCGAAATCCATAGCACTAATGCAATTAGATACATCAAATCCAGCATCAACCATCACACCACACCCTCTCTTACATGCATCTGACTGCTAAAATCAATAAAGGGGAAATGAAATCCACACAAGTCTGAAGGGAGAAATAGCACACACAAGCATCCCACAAACAAACCTGACCACGGTGGAATGCAATCCAACCACCACACGCAGAAGAACCCTACCTAATCTCCCACCAAACCATCAGAAGAAGGGGGGAGGAGGCGAACGTGAGAGAACACAGAAGAAACATGCATGCCTCGACAGATCTGGCGAAACTAAAAGCAAGCATTAGGGGGGCAGCATTTGTACCTCTCCAAACGACCCCCACACTCACGAATCCGCGGCGGTTCTTACACTCCCCACGACGCCACTCGCACCTTGGAACCGCGCAGGCAGTTGCTGCCCTTGCTCCAGAGCAGAAGAGAGCGGGCTGGGCGAGGGAGAGCGGGGCGTGGGGGAGAAATAGGAGCGGGAGCATGCGCCGGTTACTCCACCCACGAGGGCAGGGGATAGGGGCGGAGAAATCGGGGGGAGTTGGAGGGGACAAAGGCAGCGGAGCGACGGAGAGGGGGAAGAGAGCGAGCAACAGGGGGAGAGGGGTTTTCTGACAGGTGGTGACGAGGGAGATGGGCACTTAATGCCTCTTTGTCGTGGGTGTTGCAGCGCCGGTAAAATTATAGTTTTACCCCCCAATGGCTAAAAAGGTAAATACATCCATAGATAAATGAATGCACCATTTGAATGCATCTATTATAATGAGATAAGATCACACAACAACACTGCTGATATCCTTAAAACCAAAAATTGATGGCAAATACAATACCAAGGGAAGAAAAATGCATACACAAATATGCACCTAAAAAAAATAAGAGAAAGAAGTTCAAAAAATAAAGAACAGAAGTTCAAGTACTATAATCAAAGAAGTAAAGGCATATGAATAAATAAACACTAAGAAACAAAAAATAAGAAGTTCAAGTACAATAACAGATGAAGTTCATATCTTTACCTAATATTAAAAGACGAAGACTTTCATAGTTCTCCATAGGTCAATTTTTTTGAAAAGAAATTACTACCGGAGGTGGTACTATCTGCTTCTTAGACGCTGCATTCGATTTTTTCTGCACGTGGCTGCTTCGCTCAGTTGGGCCTTTGGCTGGGCCTACATCCATGCTTAAAATTTTGTCCGTCATACGCTGCGCAGCCAATTGACACATCGAATAATCCCACCTTGCTACAATAAATTGACTCTCACTGATCCATATACATCCCAAATTACCTATAGCATCAACCCGATTCCTCAAGAAAAACACGCTAGAACGATGGCGAGGCCGGGAAAGGGCGGGGGACAATGGTCTTGCTCGAGACGTCATTGGCGGTTGAACGCCATGACACGAAGGAGATCAAGGAGCCTGGCTGGAGGCAGTGCTCTACGGTTAGGAGACGAGGCAGCGGGCAGCGGCGCAAGGGAAGGGGTGGTGCGGGTCGCCGACGCCGCGACTACAGGAGGCAAAGTCGGTGCTAGGAACTGCCGGCCTGATGTCCGGGAGAGGGGCTGGAGGGGTTAGGAGCTCGGCGGCCGACGCCATGGGCGAAGCTAGGCTGGCGCTCGGAATGGGCGGCGGGCGGCCATAAGTTGGTCGTGGAGGTGTGTTGCCAGCGCGAGGCTTCAAGAGGCGCGCGAAGAGGTCGACGGCCGACGCCGCGGCTACGGCTACAGGAGGCGAAGCCATCGCTCTGGGCTGCCGGACAGAGGTCATGGAGGTGTGTTGCTGGCGAGGCTTGAGGAGGCCCGAGGGAAGACATGAGGAAGAGGGATAGGGGGAGGGGTGAGGAGCAGAGTTGTGGCGGTGTGTGCTTGGTTGTGCGCTGTGTTTTTGGGCGGCGACGCTTCAGGGAAGACACGAGGGAGAGGGGTGAGGAGCAAAGTTGTGGGGAGCTAGGTTTCGGGAGCTAGCTGGGCGTGGTGGTGGGCCGGTACGAAGGCTAGGGAGAGAGACCAATAAAATTTTGTGCTGAACAGTTTTTCCATTAATAAACCAGAAATCTCTCAAAAAAATTAATAAACCAGAAAACTTCATGGGATTTTCTTAGACTCCCAAGATTTATACTTAGTCCCATAAAATTTTGTTCCACAAATGTTTGAAAGGTTTGAATTCGAATGATTTGAATTTGATTCAAATTGGCAACAAGAAAAGTAATACAAAAACCAATTCACATTAACATAAATAACTTTATTAAAAATTACAAATAGGTCCACTAAGACAAGTAATATGTTTGGGATGTTACAACATGAAGGGGAGGAGGCCATGGGGTGATAGCGGCATCTCGCGAGGAAGAGACGAACAAGGTGCTCCCGTTGGCCTGCTACGTGTATGACGCTATGTGCATGTAAGATATACTTTCTAAGAAAACTTATTTTACTTAGTGTGTGCCTGATCAGAGTTGATTTGCAGCGGCTGATGTTTTCTTTGTGTGGTGACATGACCAAACACATCTATTAAGAATGCCCTGGAGGCGACTTGGGGGGCTTGGAGTAGATTGCACGCGCCTGGTCGGCCTTGATACAACCATGACATATAGATGTATAAATTCAAAATTTGCGACGTTTTCTTGAGCTAGAGCTTTCATAGTCTATGTAACATATATCTATCTTTGCATCGCCAACGTTGCTACAAGTCAGAAGTTGTTATACACATGCAGCAGAAGATTTCACTACATCAAGCAAACAAACTTTAAATGTGTATGTCACTTATTTTCAGATACCCATTACTGAATTTCCCCCACTAGAGTTGACCGCCTATGTTCTTGCATCAGGATTTTTTCTCATGATTTAGAATATGATGCAAGGTGGGCATCATTGCCACCGTGAATGAGGGCAGACAGGAATATAAGCAACAATAAATGTGGGGTATTGTGTTGAAATAAACGACGGAGACAAGTGCGTATTGGCGAGGAGGCTTGGGCTATGATATGTTTCCTTTGTATTGCAACAGACAGGAAACTTCAAATGTGCATGTCACTTATTTTTGAATACCCATTACTGAATTTCCCCAACTATAGTTGACCTCACATGTTCTTGCATTAGATTTTTTTAGGAAGATTCCGAATATGAAGCAAGGTGGACATCACTGCCACCGTCGATGAGGGCAGAATGGAATATAAGTGACAATACATGTGGGGTATTGTGTTGAGGTAAAGGACGGAGACAAGTGTGCACTAATGAGGAGGGATGGGTTGTGATATGTTTTCTTCTTCCATTGCAATGCACACGCATTTTTGCTAGTCTAACTAAAATACACAACATGAAAACAATATAGATGGTGGGGTCACGGATGTGACGGACTCGCCTCCGCATGCGATGACGCGGCATGCCGCGTCGTTGCCTGCTCCGGCTTTTTCTTGTCTCAGCCTCGCAGGGGGAGGGGGGTCCCGACCCCCTCCCCCTGCCCGGCCTCGCGCTACCGCATTGATGCACGCTAGGTTTTGACATGACACAATGCGGTTATTCTGTTTCCACCCCCACCGCACGCACCCCAGAGCCAGACCCCTAAGATAGATGGTGGGGTCACGGATGTGACAGACTCGCCTCCGCATGCGATAATGCGGCACGCCGCATCATCGCTTGCTCCGGCTCGTTCATGTCTCGGCCTCGCAGGGGGAGGGGGGGTCCCTCCCCCTCCCCCTCCTCGGCCTCGCACTACCGCATTGATACGCGCTAGGTTTTGACAGGACGCAATGTGGTTATTCTGTTTCCACCCCCACCGCACGCACCCCAGAGCCACACCCCTAAGATATATGGTGGGGTCACGGATGTAACGGACTCGCCTCCGCATGCGACGACGCGGCATGCTCCGGCTCGTTCCTGTCTCGACCTCGCAGGGGGAGGGGAGGGGGGGGGTCCCGACCCCCCTCCCCCTGCTCGGCCTCGCACTACCACATTTGTCAATAGGGGCAATGCCGATTTCAATGTCTACAAATATTTAAATACAAAAATAACAAACAAAATTATAAAATAAGAAGTTCAAATAGTGAAGATATAGAAGTTTGGGGTTTTCTAAAACCTAAAATTAACATGTTAAAAATGATTATCATACAAAAGTTCAGGAAAGTTATTTAATGAAGACAAACAACTATTATAAGTACAAAAAACATACTAGGAAAAAATAAAAAATATAAGCATATCCGTCGGCCAATTTCATGGTTGCTCATGGGACTAAGTCAAAAAAAATCCAAACCAATGCAAAGAATCCAAACCAATACAAAGGACTTGCTGCATTACCTTGCAAAGAATGAAAAGCAGAAGTTCACGTATGAACAACATAGAAGTCCAGCTTGTACAACAACCATTAGATGATCTAGAAAAGGTGGATGCATACTTGGGCTAATCCCATGATTTCTCACGAGACAAAGTCTAAAAAGAACATCTGAAGAATTAAAATTACAAAAAACCAAACAAAGAAAATATAGAGCACCATGCACCTTCGCCTTGCAAATGTGGAATGCAATGTGGAAAACCAGAAGTTCAACCATTAATAAAAAAGAAGTCCAGCTTCTACTGAAGATAGTGGATGATCAAAAAACTATCCCAAAACATAGACTAAAGGAAACGAGGATGCATGTGTCTGTGGTCCAGCTCCACACTTACACACATGACGGCAGTCAACAACATAAAGCATACTTGATTTTTTATACAACAATAGCAACAGACTAGATCGTATTGCCTCATCTCCTAAAAGCATGCGTAAAGAGCACAAAAGTTCTACTACGAATATTATAGCAGTCTAGCTTGTAGAACAGAACGTAAAATGATTGAAAAAACAACCCCGAACAAATTTGGTTCCCGGATTTAATCGTTTGGGTAAATTCCAACACGTCAACAGCCATTTCGAACGTCGTCATACTACAGATAAAACATCAAAAAATGATCCGCCATCAAGTTCTCCGCTCGAACAACGAACCATGGCGGGAGGCAGAAGGTCCAATCCACATTTTCGGAATGAATGAGCCAGCCAAATCAAATTAACAACGCGGGGAGGATTCAACCGCCATTTCGAACGTCATCATGCTCCAGATAAACAAGAAAATGATTCTCATCATGTTGTTCCATCAAACAGAAAACCACGACGGGAGGCAGGAGATCCAATCGCCGGATTTCGATTTGTATGAGCCCGCATAATCAAATTAACAACATGGGCAGCATTCTGTATCACTAATGCACGCAAATCCGCCGCCAATTTGAACAGCAAAACTACAAATCTACAACAGAGGCCAGAACCACTCCCGCGGACAAAGAACAGAGGCGGCGGAACACCAAATTGAATTCGTTCAAAAATAACAACAAAACATGCAGTAAACTCGTACCTAAACCCAATTCTCATCCTGTTAGATATTCTAGAACATCTAGTACATGCAAAAAACTTGTAACAGACCCATGTTCATCACCTCCCGAGAGCAAATCCGCCAGCGTGCTAGATTCCGAATCAAAACAAGCATTTAGTTGCTAAAAATTGTGTCCACATTACACTTACATCACAAACAACACGAATGATCAGAAAAAATTGCGGTATCAGAATATTATTCTGATCCTGTGATCAGAATAATGTTTATATACATGTATATGTGTATATACATAGGAAAATGGTTGTGTACTCCTGGGAGTATGTACTCTCGCTCTTCGTATACCACATAGCTGAATCTTTTATACCTCTTTATTATTTTTAATATACTTCATTAATAATCTTTTATTTTTTAATATATATATATATACACACACACATAGTATGTACTTTTTGCGAATGTATATAGTATGTACTTACCTAGGAGTGTATGGTGTAGAAGATTGTGTGGCCACAACAGAGTGATTTGCATCGGCGACCTCGTGGAGCATGATCGGCTTCTATGTGTTACTGGTTTCCTGTTACTGGTACATCATGTCCATGCTGGTGATTTTAACACATCAAACACAATAAGAGCATAGAGGAGGAGGGCCTCTCACGATGTCCACGTAAGTGCAAAGCGACAATCGCTTTACTATGGCTAGGAGATAAGGTGTTGGCCATAACTGCCTTCACTACCCCACGCCTCAAGCCCCACTCCTCTCTCCTTTCCTTCCCCTTTCCTCTCCCAACAGGCAACCTCATTCCCACGATCTGGTCCTCCCTATTCACAACCATCGGCAGGAGGGTCCCATCGGAACACGCCCATCCCCAAGTGGAGGAGGAGGAAGGCGTCCGAGGAGGGGACCGCACGGCTAGCTCGGTGGTTGTGTTGCTGTTCTTTGGCTGGTTTGCCTTTGGGTCGGCGGGGCAGATGAGGTCCACCGCTGCGCCCTGCGCGCGACCACCATAGCGGCAGCGGACTACAGTGCCAAGATGAAGGGCCTCTTCAGTCGAAGTCGCGGACGCCGACCGACGTCGTGCGACAGATGCCCGAGCTCCTTATCTATGTCGACCTCCACTCAGGCTCACGACGCGAAGCGGGGGGAGAAGGTGAGATCGAATCTGACCGGTCTTCCTATTTTGATCCCTCGTCACTGCCCTCAGATTTGTCTTGGATCACGCATGAGAGTGAAAACCATTTATCTCTTGCTTGATTTGGCATGATTTCTGGTGCACACTCTTATTTCTATGAACGTCAGAATGGCTGGAACATTGATGCTTGCCTGGGCGTTATGTATTAGTCGATGCTGCTCAATTTGCTCCTATTTAAGCCATTGAGTGAATTAACTAGCCTACTTTCTTGTAATCCATGATGATGACATGACCGTAGCATATAGAAATGGGTTGGTTCGTGGAAACCACATAGCATACATTGAATTTTGAACTTATAGTTGAGTAAACGTGGATCAAATCAAGAAGTGTACTCAAGTTTTGTTTGCTCCTTAACCAACTTACAAGAAACGATTTCTAACCCCACTGAACTTAATTAGAAGACTCACATTTGGCTCATCTGGCTATATGATATGTAAATGTACAACGAATAAATTAATTTGCATGCCTAGAAGTGTACACAGGTTACGACAGTGTATGCCTTGGAGGCATTCAATTTGGAGGTCGAAACCACTTGGTAGGTATGTTTTGTTTAGATGTGAGCAACTATGTATCTAGAATTTTGTCCTACAAATATATGTGTATAATGTATCTAGCAAAGTTAATTTTCTGAGCATAGAAAAATATATGAGGTATGGTGTATTTTTTAGGGTTGGATTGTGGAAAATTTTACCTTTTTCAGTGAAACAAATTGTATTCTCTTGTAGCTTCTTATTGTGGAATCATCTAATGGATTATAGTCAGTAAGATGGTGTCGGTGTTCTGGGAACGGGGGTCCCCAGACTTGCCTGCCTGCGGCCCACAGCGTGGCTAAGCCAGCAGGCCGTACGACCCATCTTCGTCAACAAGGCATCCAAGACCCTCGCGAGGGTCCAAGCCTCGCGAGGCGGATGACGCAAGACCTCCTCTGGAGTGGCCTAGCTAGGGAGGCTCACGAGGAGCGGAGATATCAAGGCGGGGCAAACCTCATGAGGCTCTCGTGACGTGAGCCATGACAAACGACACCAGTCGGGCGCCAGCGCGCGCAGCGTCCTTATTTCCTCTTTGGTGCTAAGGAGGCCAGCGCAGGCGAAGAGTACCAAGGCATCAGGCAAAGGTTGCTATATTGGTGCAACGAGACCAAGACCAGAAGGACGACAAGATGGAGGTCATCATGGAGCCCAAGATGGCGTCACCACCAGAGCTTTTCGCAGGCGAAGACCACTTTTGTCAGGATAGCTTGTACTAGCTGTCCCCCTTCAAATTTGCCCGCCGTTGTTGGCTCCCTTGCCGCTCAACATTTGGGAAGAGGACCAGGGCCTATATAAGTATATCTAGCCACCATAGTAGAGGCAATCTCATCTTAGCTTGATCCAACCCGATCGAGAGCCTACCCACAAGAACACCTCAACCTCAGGAGGCTGTTCTTCCCTTGTACTGTTCACCATCAACCCTAGAGGCAATCCACCACCACCACACTGGAGTAGGGTATTACACCACAACGATGGCCCGAACCAGTATAAACCTCGTGTCTTTCTGTGTTGCGAGTTCGTCGAGTTCGTCCGCGAGATCTTAGCGAGCTAGGGCGTAAATCGGTAGGAGGGAAAGACTTCGCGCGCACCCCAGTGTTCGAACCTCAACGGTTTGCCGGAACCCCACATCCGACATTTGGCGCGCCAGGTAGGGGTGTGCCGGAGCTCCTCTCCACCAACCTGCGCCCCGTGCCACCGCACTTTGCCCCCATGGCGGATTCCCCGCCATCCACCTCCGCGACCTACGTCGACAGCGGGGGATCTGGGTACCGAGCCCTGGCCCCCTCCCTGTGCCGAGTGCATGGCCGACCAAGTTCAAGCCAGAGATGCCGCCGCATTAAGACGGCGCGGCAGACCCAACGCCGTTCCTCCTGGTGTACGAGGAGGCTGTCCTCGAAGTCGGAGGTGACGACGAGATCATGGCCAACTGGTTCCCCATGGCCCTTGCCGGTGAGCCGCGCGCCTGGCTGCTCAACCTCCCGGGATCCACAGTGGATTCCTGGGGGGAACTCCGTGACCTCTTCATCGATCGCTACGCGGTGCCAGCGCACCATGCGGTCGCGGCCCTGCTGGGCAGCTCTCAAGCACCGCCTTCAGATCTCCACATCAAACCGTTCCTTCGTCAGACCGGGGCCGCCTCCAAGCGCCCGGGGGCTCCGCCAGGTTGGGCTGCCCCAGAGGCCGACCTCACCTTCGGCTCAGAAGACCACCCCGGCTCCACCGCCGGCTCCGGCATGCTCCCAATGCTCTGGACGCCCACCATCTGCAACGTGGCCGTCACCAAGAACCTTATCGACGGCGGTGCCGGCCTCAACTTGCTCTCGGTAGAAGCCTTCAGCCTTCTTCATGTGCTGCTCGAGCGGCTCAACCTCAGCAGGCCCTTTTTGGGAGTGGGTGGTGGAACTGCCCGCTCTCTAGGGCAGATCCGCCTTCCTGTCACCTTCGGCATGCGCGACAACTACCACACTGAGCCGGTGGACTTCGACATCGCCCGCATCGGTCTCCCATACAACGCCATCCTCGGGTATCTAGCTCTCGCTCAGTTCATGGCGGCGACCCATCCGGCATACAACCTCATGAAGATGCCAGGAAGCAAGGGCGTCCTCACCATCAGGGGGGACACTAAGGAGGCCGTGATGGCACTCAGGCTTGCCTTTAAGACCGCGGCAGCAGCACAGCCGGCCGGCGCCGGTACCCACGAGGCCAAGGAGGCCGCGCCTATTAAGAAGAAGCAGCTGTTCACCCAAGACAAGGCAGAAACCAAGCAGGTGCCGGTCAACGAGGACGGGTCTTCGGGGGCCACCTTCACCATAGGAGCCGGCCTTGACCCGGGCCAAGAAGAAGCCTTGGTGAGGTTCTTGCACGCGAAGGAGATATTCACGTGGGAGCCCGATCAGTTGGTAGGGGACCCGAGAGAGGTGATCCAGCATCATCTGAGGGCATGCCCTAACATACGCCCCGTGAAACAGCGAGCCAGACGGCAGTCCACTGAGAAGCAGGCCTTCATCGTCCAAGAGAGATGCAAGCTGAAGGCGGCAGGCGCCATTCGGGAAGTTCGATATCCCGAATGGCTGGCAAACCCTGTCTTAGTGCCAAAGAAAGGCAGGAAGGAGCGGATGTGCGTAGACTTCACCAACCTTAACAAAGCCTGCCCCCAAGATCCATTCCCGCTTCCGCGCATCGACCAGATTGTCTACTCCACCACCGAGTGCGACTTGCTGTGCTTCCTGGACGCGTTCTCAGGGTATCATCAGATCAAGATGGTGGTGGAAGATGTGGAGAAGACAACTTTCCTAACACCATGTGGGGTGTATTGCTACACCTGGATGCCCTTCGGGCTGCGCAACGCAGGCGCCACCTTCCAGCGATTGAAGCACATCGCCCTGGGGCGACAACTCGGGAGGAACATAGAGGCCTACATCGATGACATAGTGGTAAAGTCTCGCGAGGCGAGGACATTGATTCAAGATTTGGAGGAAACCTTCGAGAGCCTGCGCCGAGTGAACTTGAGGCTTAACCCGGGGAAGTGCGTGTTCGGTGTCCCCTCCGGCAAGCTGGTGGGATTCCTCGTGTCCCACAGAGGGATCGAGGCAAACCCTGAGAAGATCAAGGCCATCGAGGACATGAACCCGCCACAGACCCTCAAAGAGATGCAAAAGCTAGCGGGGCGGGTGAGTGCATTAGGGCGTTTCATCTCCAAGCTGGGAGAGCGCGCCTTACCCTTCTTCAAGCTCATGAAGAAGAAAGGCCCGTTCGAATGGACCCCAGAGGCCGATCAGGCCTTCCAAGACCTCAAGAAATACCTTACCAGAGCTCCGGTGATGATGGCACCACGGCCTTTTGAGCCTCTGGTAATTTACCTTGCCGCCACCCCATCCTCCGCCTGCGCGGCACTGGTGGCGGTCATGGAGGAATGCCAAGACAAGGGCGCGCCGCGCCAAGCCGTAGAAGAAGTGGCGCAGGGTCAAGAGGATGCAGCAAAGGCATCAGCTGGGGAGGACAAAGCTCGGCAGGACAACGTCGCAGAAGCTCCTGAGGACAGCCAAGTCTTAGGAAACCCACCACCTCAGGAGATGCACCAATCTCCGCAGGACCTCAGCCTCGATAGTGCGCCAGCCCTCATTGAACACCCGGTGTACTTCGTCAGCACCGTGCTGAGAGACGCAAGGGCACGCTACCCCATGCCTCAGAAGCTCCTGCTCGCACTCTTGGTGGCCTCGCACAAGCTGCGACACTACTTCCAGGGGCACCCGATCAAGGTCGTCTCAGCTTATCCATTGGAGAGGGTACTCAGGAGCACAAATTCCGCTGGAAGGGTCGCTGAGTGGAATATCGAGTTGCAAGCATTCCAGTTAGAGTTCAGCACTACCAGGGTCATCAAGGGGGCTGCGCTCGCTGACTTTGTGGCAGAATGGATGGATGCCCCGACACTTGAGGAAGGGGAGGACCGGTCCACCTCCCCAGGGAGCGAGGCTCCGGACGGCTGGGTCATGTATTTCGATGGCGCCTTCGCGCACCGGAGCACAGGAGCCGGAGCGGTGCTCATCTCGCCCACCCAGGACAAGCTCTACTATGCCATGCAACTCTGCTTTCAGCACGACGAGAAGGTCTCCAACAATATCGCAGAATACGAAGGCCTCATAGCTGGCCTAAAGGCTACGGCAGTTCTGGGGGTGAAGCGCCTTACTGTCAGAGGTGACTCGCAACTCCTCGTCAACTTCTCCAACAAGGTGTACGAGCCGAAGGACGAGCACATGGAGGCCTACCTCGCGGAAGTACGCAAGATGGAAAAGGAGTTCTCAGGTCTCGAGCTGCAGCACGTGCCCCGGGGCACCAGCAAAGAAGCCGACGACATCGCCAGGAGAGCATCCAAGCGGTTACCACAAGAGCCTGGTGTCTTAGAGGAGCGGCTCTTCAAGCCATTGGCTACGCCACCCCTTTCAAGCACTACTCAGCCTCGGGAGAAGCTCCCACAACCTCCGGTCACGGGAGCCCCGGCCTGTGGCCCGACCTCAGGAGCTCGGCTGCTCTTGGCGCTCGAGCCCCAGGAGGAATGCTGGACCAAAGAATTCAAGGAGTACCTGACACACGGGGCGCTATCGGAGAAGGAAGAGGACGCGGAGCGCGTGGCCCGACAAGCCACAACATACTGCATTCAAGACGGCGAGTTGTACAGGAAACGGCCGAACGATGTCACACTGCGCTGCATCTCCTGTGACCAAGGAAGGGAGCTACTGATTGACATATACGGTGGGGACTGTGGGCATCACTCGTTGTCGTGGACCCTCGTCGGCAAGGTGTTCCGCAGTGGATTCTATTGGCCTACAACACTCAACGACGGAGCTGAGCTAGTGAAGTCCTACGAAGCTTGCCAATTCCACGCCAAGCAAATCCATTAGCCTGATCAGGGCCTCCAAACCATCCCTCTCACATGGCCGTTCGCAGTCTCGGGGCTAGACATCTTAGGCCCGTTCCTTCGGGCGCCAGGGGGCTATCGCTATCTCTACGTCGCCATCGATAAGTTCACCAAGTGGGCGGAAGTGGAAGCCGTTCGTACCATCTCGGTTGGCTCTACTGTCAAGTTCATCAAGGGCCTCGTGAGCTGCTTCGGGGTCCCCAACCGCATCATCACAGATAACGGCTCGCAGTTTACTAGTAACCTCTTCAAAACCTACTGTGCTAACCTTGGAACGCTGATCTGCTACGCTTCGGTGGCCCACCCCAGGAGCAATGGTTAGGCTGAGCGCGCCAACGCAGAGGTCCTGAGAGGCCTCAAGACCAGGACCTTCAAGAAGAAGCTGGAGGCCTACGACAGGGGCTGGCACGATGAGCTCCAGTCTGTGTTGTGGTCCATCCGCACCACCGCTACCAAGCCAATGGGCGAGACTCCATTCTTCCTCGTCTACGGAGGCGAAGCAGTCCTCCCTCACGAGGTCAAGCATCGCTCCACGCGGGCCCTGGCATTCGATGAAACGCAGCAGGACGCCATGCGGGGGATGGATCTCGTGCTGGGGGAGGAACGTCGTCGCGAAGATGCATTACGGGCGGCAAGGTACCAGCAAGTGCTGCGGCGTTACCACTGCCGCAACATTCACTCCAGGACGCTCGAGACGGGTGACCTGGTCATGAGGCGGGTCCTCTCCAGGGAAGGGTTGCAAAAGCTTTCACCCACGTGGGAGGGCCCGTTCAGGGTCGTCCGCATCTCCAGGCCTGGCGCCGTGCGCCTGGAGACGCAAGAAGGGACACCTATCCAAAACACCTGGAACATCCAGCACCTCCGGAAGTTCTACCCATGAAGCGAGGCCCAGAGCCTATGAAGCAAGGCCCAAAGCCTGTGAAGAAAGTCCCAGAGCCTAAGAAGCAAGGCCCAGAGGCTGTGAAGAAGGCCCAGTGCCTGTGAAGAATCCCCACCCGTGACACTCTCACGTAATAATGAGTTGGTGCTGTACACGCCCCGGAGTCTCAGGAGCGCCGGCCTCAGGCCTTGGGTCTCCCGCCCACGCCTAGTGGCAGCACTTAGCTCCGCGCTGGTGAGAAGACTTGAAGACTAGATTAGGTGCCGTACACGGCTTTTCATTTGCTTTCCGTAGTTGGCTCGCTTTTCCTTAATCGAAGCTGCTCTTGGTGTTCATTGCTGATTTGATTCCCTAGCCTTTTACCGCACTTTCCAACTCTGGTTTGCTCATGTTCTCTCTCTTGCATACCTCGTGAGGGGGCTAGGCAGGTGCCCTCGCGAGAATTTTCTCTTCTCTCTACCTTCTCGCGAGCCACCCTTGTTCGAGCCTGAAAGCTGGCGCATCTCTCCTAAATCCGTGCCCCTCGGGTACCGCGATACAAAGTGCCAAGTCAAGGCTTGGGTGAGTGGCAAATCTTTTAGCGCACCCTCTAACGAATCTTTTTGCAGTTTCTGAGTGAACACAGACATCTCGTGAACAGTTTCTGAGTGAACACAACAACCATCCGCCTGCAACTAGAGCCCGCCTGGACCAGGGGCCGGTAGTTCATCGAAAAAGAACCGCGGAAGCTAGAGCCAGTTGCCGGCCGGGTTCTCCGACCAGACGACGAACTCCGGCGACACCTCCGCTTAATGGAAGCGCGGGCGGGGAGGTGATACATCTCCAACGTATCTATAATTTTTGATTGCTCCATGCTATATTATCTACTGTTTTGGACTATATTGGGCTTTATTTTCCACTTTTATATTATTTTTGTGACTAACCTATTAACCGGAGGCCCAACCCAGAATTGCTGTTTTTTGCCTATTTCAGAGTTTTGGAGAAACAAAATATCAAACGGAGTCCAAACGGAATAAAATCTTAGGGAACGTGATTTTCTCACCGAACGTGATCCATGAGACTTGGACCCTACTCCAAGAAGTACCGGAGGCGGTCACGAGGGTGGGGGCGCGCCCTGTAGGGGGGGGGGCGCCCCCTGCCTTGTGGGCCCCTCGGTGCTCCTCCGACGTACTCCTTCCTCCTATATATACCTACGTACCCCCAAACGATCAGAACAGGAGCCAAAAACCTAATTCCACCGCCGCAACTTTCTGTATCCACGAGATCCCATCTTGGGGCCTGTTCCGGAGCTCCGCAGGAGAGGCCCGTCATCACGGAGGGCTTCTACATCATGATAGCCCCTCCGATGAAGTGTGAGTAGTTTACCTCAGACCTTCGGGTCCATAGTTATTAGCTAGATGGCTTCTTCTCTCTTTTTGGATCTCAATACAATGTTCTCCCCCTCTCTTGTGGAGATCTATTCGATGTAATCTTCTTTTTGCGGTGTGTTTGTTGAGACCGATGAATTGTGGGTTTATGATCAAGTCTATCTATGAATAATATTTGAATCTTCTCTGAATTCCTTTATGTGTGATTGGTTATCTTTGCAAGTCTCTTCAAATTATCAGTTTGGTTTGGCCTACTAGATTGGTTTTTCTTGCCATGGGAGAAGTGCTTAGCTTTGGGTTCGATCTTGCGGTGTCCTTTCCCAGTGACAGAAGGGGCAGCAAGGCATGTATTGTATCGTTGCCATCGAGGATAACAAGATGGGGTTCTTATCATATTGCATGAAACTATCCCTCTACATCATGTCATCTTGCTTAAGGCGTTACTCTGTTTTAACTTAATACTCTAGATGCATGCTGGATAGCTGCCGATGAGTGGAGTAATAGTAGTAGATGCAGGCAGGAGTCGGTCTACTTGTCTCGGACGTGATGCCTATATACATGATCATACCTTAGATATTCTCATAACTATGCTCAATTCTATCAATTGCTCAACAGTAATTTGTTCACCCACCGTAGAATACTTATGCTCTTGAGAGAAGGCACTAGTGAAACCTATGGCCCATGGGTCTATTCTCATCATATCAATCTCCATCACTTTAATCTTGCTTAGCTTTTTACTTTGCCTTTTACTTTTCACTTTGCATCTCTATACCAAAAATACCAAAAATATTATCTATCATCTCTATCAGATCTCACTCTCGTAAGTGACCGTGAAGGGATTGACAACCCCTAATCGCGTTGGTTGCGAGTAGCTATCGTTTTGTGCAGGTACGAGGGACTTGAGTGTGGCCTCCTACTGGATTGATACCTTGGTTCTCAAAAACTGAGGGAAATACTTACGCTACTTTGCTGCATCATTCTCTCCTCTTCGGGGAAAACCAACGCAGTGCTCAAGAGGTAGCAGGAGGCCGTGCCACCATTGCGCGCCTCCCCTCGTCAGCTGGACCACCATGGTTGGGACGATCCCCTCCGCGTGCCGCGGCGCCGCCTCGACGGTGGGCCATGGCGGGGGTCGCGGCGTGCTTGCGCGGACGACCGCGACCGCGCTTGGGCGCCGGGAAACCGTGGCCCTCGCGAGGGGCCTTCCCCTTCTCGGCGGCAGAGAACTTCCTTCGTGGCGCCATCGGTGGCACTACAAGCAATGGAGCAAAGAAGAAGCAAGCAAGCGAGGAAGAGATGCACGTTGTGGGCTGCAGGTAGGCAAGTCTGGGGAACCCCGTTCCCAGAATGCGACAGTAGCCTCCGAGCCAAAGGTGCACTCGGGCTTGGCTTCGCAGTGAAGCCAAGGGTCAAGTTCAGAGCACCGCAGGCCCCAAAAGCCTACGGCCTCGGTTGACGTGTGGCGGTTGGTTGGACGTGGGCGTCTTCGCTTCCCCACGCTGCCTCGGTAGCTGCACGACTTGACAAGTCCCTGCGACATGCAAGGAAAACCATCATTACCTGCGATCGTGGGAGACGCCGGTTGGCCTTCTTCCGCTATAAATGGGGAGGGGGCTAAGCCAGCAGGCCGTACGGCCCATCTTCATCAACAAGGCATCTAAGACCCTCGCGAGGCGGACAACACAAGACCTCCTCTGGAGTGGCCTAGCCAGGCAGGCTCACGAGGAGCGGAGATATCAAGGCGGGGCAAACCTCACGAGGCTCTCGTGATGTGAGCCATGACGAACAACACCAGGCGGGCGCTAGGCAAGCGCCAGCGCGCGCAGTGTCCTTATTTCCTCTTTGGTGCTAAGGAGGCCAGCGTAGGCGAAGAGTACCGAGGCATCAGGCAAAGGTGGCTATATTGGTGCAATGATACAAAGACCAGAAGGACGGCAAGACAAAGGTCATCGTGGAGCCCAAGACGGCGTCACCACCAGAGCTTTTCGCTAGCGAAGACCACTTTTGTCAGGATAGCTTGTACTAGCTGTCCCCCTTCAAATATTCCCGCCGTTGTTGGCTCCCTTCCCGCTCAACATTTGGGAAGAGGACCAGGGCCTATATAAGTAGAGCTAGCCACCATAGTAGAGGCAATCTCATCTTAGCTTGATCCAACCCGATCGAGAGCCTACCCACAAGAACACCTCAACCTCAGGAGGCTGTTCTTCCCTTGTACTGTTCACCATCAGCCCTAGAGGCAATCCACCACCACCACACTGGAGTAGGGTATTACACCACAACGGTGGCCCGAACCAGTATAAACCTCGTGTCTTTCTGTGTTGCGAGTTCGTCGAGTTTGTCCGTGAGATCTTAGCGAGCTAGGGCGTAAATCGGTAGGAGGGAAAGACTTCACATGCACCCCAGTGTTCGAACCTCAAGGGTTTGCCGAAACCCCACATCCGACAGATGGGCGTTGGGTGGACCTCAAACAGATGGATCCTTTGCTCATATGATTCATATTCCAGATATTAAGGTTCCAGATAAAATGCATAATTCTGTAGTTTTTATATTGACAAATCCTGGACAATTGAATTTCTACGGTGGTGTATGAATATGTATTCACTAACTGGAGAGGGCATCCAAGTATTTCACTAAAGGTATAGTTTTGTGTGGATCTTGATATTTTACTCTTGATGGCAAGGTCAAGACCTCTCCTATCCAATCTTTTGCTGGTTTCCTAAATGTTGGGAACGTAGTATTTCATAAACTTCCTACGATCACACAAGACCTATCTAGGAGAAGCATAGCAACGGGCGGGGAGGGTGTGTCCACGTACCCTCGTAGACTGAAATCGGAAGCGTTTATCAACGCGGTTGATGTAGTCGTACGTCTTCATGATCCGACCGATCCTAGCACCGAATGTTGGCACCTCCGTATTCAGCACACGTTTAGATCGATGACGTCCCTCGTACTCTTGATCCAGTTGAAGGAGAGTTCTGTCAGCACGACGGTGTGGCGACGGTGACGATGAAGTTACCGGCGTAGGGCTTCGCCTAAGCACTACGACGATATGATCGAGGTGTGTTTCTGTGGAGGGGGCACCGCACACGGCTCAGAGAAACTTTGGGGTGCCCCCTCCCATGTATATAAAGGGGGTAGGGAGGAGGAGGCCGACCAAGGTGTGGCGCGCCCAAGGGGGGGGGGTCCTACTCCAAGTAGGATTCGCCCCCCTTTAATATTCCTACAAGGAGAAGGGGAAAGAGGAGGAGGAGAGAAAGGAAAGGGGGGTCGCCCCCCAACCCCTAGTCCAATTCGGTTTGGGCTTGGGGGCGCGCGCCTCCACCTGGCTGCTGCCTCCTCTCTTCCACTAGGGCCCATGAAGGCCCATTAACCCCCCCGGGGGTTCCGGTAACCCCCGGTTGTAGGATCGGAAGTATGTCTAGAGGGGGGGGGGGGGTTATTAGACTACTTGACCAAATAAAAACTTAACCTTTTCCCGATTTTAGTTCTTGGCAGATTTTAGCAACTTTAGGACAAGTCAAGCAATCATCACACAATTCAAGCAAGCATGCAAAGAGTATATAAGCAGCGGAAAGTAAAGCATGCAACTTGCAAGAATGTAAAGGGAAGGGTTTGGAGAATTCAAACGCAATTGGAGACACGGATGTTTTTCCCGTGTTTCGGATAGGTGGTGCTATCCTACATCCACGTTGATGGAGACTTCAACCCACGAAGGGTAACGGTTGCGCGAGTCCACGGAGGGCTCCACCCACGAAGGGTCCACGAAAAAGCAACCTTGTCTATCCCACCATGGCCATCGCCCACGAAGGACTTGCCTCACTAGCGGTAGATCTTCACGAAGTAGGCGATCTCCTTGCCCTTATTAACTCCTTGGTTCAACTCCACAATCTTGTCGGAGGCTCCCAAGTGACACCTAGCTAATCTAGGAGACACCACTCTCCAAGAAGTAACAAATGGTGTGTTGATAATGAACTCCTTGCTCTTGTGCTTCAAATGATAGTCTCCCCAACACTCAACTCTCTCTCACAGGATTTGGATTTGGTGGAAAGAAGATTTGAGTGGAAAGCAACTTGGGGAAGGCTAGAGATCAAGATTCATATGGTAGGAATGGAATATCTTGGCCTCAACACAAGGGTAGGTGGTTCTCTCTCAGAACATATGAGTTGGAAGTGTAGATGTGTTCTGATGGCTCTCTCCACGAATGAAGAGGAGGTGGAGGGGTATATATAGCCTCCACACAAAATCCAACCGTTACACACAATTTACCAATCTCGGTGGGACCGAATCAACAAACTCGGTCGGACCGAAATAGTAAACCTAGTGACCGTTAGAGATTTTCGGTGGGACTGACATGCAACTCGGTAGGACCGATATGGTTAGGGTTAGGGCATAACATAATCTCGGTGAGACCGATTACACAAACTCGGTGAGACCGATTTGGTAATTAGCTAACCAGAGAGTTGGTCAGGTAAACTCGATGGGACCGATTTGCTCTTTCGGTGAGACCGAAAAGTTGCAAAGGGGAAACAGAGAGTTTACATTGCAATCTCGGTGGGACCGATCCGCTCTTTCGGTGAGACCGAAAAGTTACGAAAAGGAAACAGAGAAATTGCAATCCCATCTCGGTGAGACCGAGATCCCCATCGGTAGAACCGATTTGCTAGGGTTTGGCAGTGGCTTATGACATGTGAAACTCGGTGGCGCCGGATGGAAAGAATCGGTAGGACCGAGTTTGGCTTGGAGTTTAGGTCATATGTGGATATGGGAAAGTAGCTGAGGATTTTGGAGCATATCATTAAGCACATGAAGCAAAAGGCTCATTAAGCAACACCTCATCCCTCCTTGATAGTATTGGCTTTTCCTATGGACTCAATGTGATCTTGGATCACTAAAATGTAAATTGAAGAGTCTTGAGCTTTTGAGCTTGAGCCAATCCTTTGTCCTTAGCATTTTGAGGGTTCCACTTTCACCATCCATGCCATGCCAATCATTGAGCTTTCCTGAAATAATTGTCTTGGAATAGCATTAGCTCAATGAGCTATATGTTGTTATGAATTACCAAAACCACCTAGGGATAGTTGCACTTTCAATCTCCCCTTTTTGGTAATTGATGACAACATATAGATCAAAGCTTCGACAAATGATAATAAGAATGAATTATATCGTCGCTTTGAGAAGTATGTGATAAGTAAGAGCTCCCCCTGAATTTGTGCATATTTAAAATTTGCTTTGGACTGCAAATGCACAAAGATTTAGAATTATGGGTTACTCTTTCATGTCACATACATCTTGGTGGAGCGCTCAAAATGATAATAATGAAATACATGCACTCATCACCAAGGAAAAGTGAATGACCACATAAGATAGATAAGATATATCAAGCATGCATAAGTGTAGCTTATGATCAAACACATGATCATCAATGTCTCACAAGCATATCAAAGTATCTCGACCAAAAGCAAACAATGTTTGAAAAACCACCAAATAAAGCAAGAGAGAAAAAACAACACTCTCTCTCTCTCTCGAAGCCTATGATCTATACATTTTTCTCCCCCTTTGGCAACAAGTTACCAAAAAGTCCCTAGAAAATGCATAGTGCTAGATCGACACTCAGGCTTGATCTTATGGTGGTGGTGGAGTCTGGATCACTCCAAGGATGAAGGCTTCCGTAGACGTGGTTGGAGTTGGAGCTGGAGTAGATGCTGGAGCTGGTTGGGCTGGTGCTATGGCTGGAGCTGAGGCGGTGGCTCTTGTGTCAGGAACTGGCACTGCAGACGACCTCGGACCTCGTGGCACTCTGGCAAATGCATCAGTGGTAGTTTTCCCTTTCCTCTCCTGCATGTCATCTTGAAGTTGCTCCACTGTTGTTTGAATCTCTGTCACCTTGACATCCAAGTCATAGAACTTTTGTTCTACGATTCTCTCTAAGCTCTCCTGGTTCTGAGTGAGGGTGGCAGACCTTTCTCAATCCTCAGGGTGGATGCAATCACGTAACTGAGTTGCTCTTGCTTGTTTTTAAAGAAATACTCAGATGCATCCTCTTGAGTTGGCATCTTGGCAGCTTTCTCCTTCCTTGCCTTCTCCTTCTTAGCTTGTGCTTGGGCTGATGATGATTCATTTTCATTCATCACAACTTGGTTGTCCTCGAAATCTGGATGAATAGGTAAATGTTCCTTGTCCAACAAGTATGTGTTTGTGCCCATTCTTGAGTTAATCAACATCTAGATCTCAGGGGCATAACCAGAGCTCCTCTTCTGATCTGCTGCAGTCCTCTTGATAGTCTCTACTATGAGGCTCATGACCTTAAATTTCTGAGGCACATCGAATATATGTAGCAGGTTAATGGCATGACCTATGATCATCCTGTGATCTCCAGACTTGGGCAAAAGTGTGTGCCTAAGGATCCAGTTGATCGTAGGCAGTCCTGACAACAAGTGTTTTACAGACCCAAAATGGTGAGTGTCAAGATCATCTGCTGGAATCTCCTTGTACATATTTGCCATAGTGTTATGATCCATCTTTTTCTTGGCATAGACATCCAAGTCATCTTCATTTTCCTCTGGGGCATTGATCAACTTTGCCCATTCCTCAACAGTTTAGTGGTACCTTGTACCTTCAGACATCCATGTGATCCTTCCATCTGGATAGAAGTGTGCCGTGGAGTAGAATTGCATGATCAGCTCCTCACTCCACTTTGTGAGCTTCTGCCCAACAAAGTCAGCTACTCCACATGCCTTGAAGCTGTCTTGCACTCCAGGGTAGTGCTCTTCATTGTCCTTGATGTATTCCCAGTCGACCCATCTCATATCACACACAATGGGCTTCTTGTCTAACAAGACTGTCTCATAGAAGTCCTGCTGTTCCTTAGTGTGGAACCTGTAGTCAACAACAGTCCTCCTCCTGGTAGCATATGGATCCTCTGCTCTCCACTTTCTTAGCCCAGAGTCTCTTCTGATCTTCATATCCTCAGCCACAGGATGAGCATCATTGTGGTCTGGGATCTTGGGCTTCAACTTTCTCAGCACTTGGCCTTCCTCTTCTTCTGCAGTGTCAGGCACTGGGGCCTTGTTCTTCTCAGCAGCTGGGATGCTCCTTGTATTTCTCTTTGGTTTTGGCTTTGGAGCTGGCTTGGCCTTGGATGCAGCCTTGGGGGCTTCCTTGGGCTTAGATGCAGTAGCCCCTGATCTTATAGCATCACCCATCAGCTTGGGTGCCTTAGGTGCTGGTGCAGCAACCTCTTCTTCTTCCTCTTCTTCATCAGAAGAATGTTGTTCAAATTCAGCCATGGGATCAACTTTCTTGCACCATCTGCCTCTCTTCCATTCCTTCTTCCCTTCAGCAGCAACTGGATCTTTGAGTGCAGGCTTCTCAGGAATCTTTGTTGAGGCTCTGGCCTTTGGCATGGGCTGTCTGCCTGCTGGCCTTTTGACCTTTAAGCCTGGCTTGGTGCTCTGTCTTGAGCCATGCTCTTTCTTGAGTTCAACTTTCTTGGAAGTTGCTTCCTCCTCTGCCACATAGTCCTCATCCTCTGATTCTGAGGTTCTCTTTTTTCCTTTGTCTTGTGGCAGCTTTTGGCAGGTTGCTGGGGGTGCTCCTGCTGCCTTCATCTGAAGAGCTGGAGGGACTAGTGCCCTCACTCATCTGCACTGGCTGTTCTGATATGTTCTGGCTATCACTCTGGTCTGACATGATGAACAAGCTGACTGCTGACCCTGTGAATAGTTTATAGATGAGGTAGAGTGGATGAGCATCACAAAATGCAGAGATTTTTGCAAAAGAATGATTCAAAAACTTAGTTTTAGTTTCCCACAGAAAGCATTTCGGATCTACCGATTTTTAAACTCGGTGATACCGAAGCAGCTTTTGGAACCTAAACTAGTGAACTCGGTCAGACCGAGTCACAGTTCGGTGGCACCGAGACCGCTAGGGTTTCACAAAGTTCCAAAATCGGTCACATCGATTAGCAATACTCGGTTAGACCAAGTCTTACTTGTGCAATGGCATAAGCCAAATCGGTGGGACCGAGTTTTTCAACTCGGTGGGTCCGAGATGGTTTCGACAGAAACCTAACCCTAAAATTTTCGAATCAAACCTATTCTACGAGTTCATTGACTAGATAGGAGTTTATCAAACGTGGCTAGAATCAATATGATCACAATGTGCTAGGAATCGGATTGGGGAATAGCACAAAGATCGAGTCCATACCCTAGTTCGGCGGAGACTCGCTACGGCGGCAACGGCGGGGTTGATTCCCGTTGACGGCGACGGAGACCAGCGACTGGAGGCGGCTGGCAGTGAGGAGACGATCCGGAGACCACGTTGGCAGAGCGAGCTATCGCGCGGGCGAAGGGGTTCGGAGAAATTTCCAATTTTTTTGCCCGTGTCTATATATAGCCTGACCCTGTCGGTGTGACCGAGTGGAACAACTCGGTGGCACCGAGATGCAAAACTGTGTACAGTTATTGCAACTCGGTGGGACCGAATGGTTCAAATCAGTTGCACCGAGATCGAAAACATAGATCAACTTAATGATCTCGGTAAGACCGAAAGTGGGGTATCGGTCAGACCGAGAATCACAAAGAGGTTTTGGAAGTTTAAGTCTATGACGAATCGGGGACTCCGAGTGCTCCTCACACAGAGTGGTTCGAATCTGACTTGATCAATTTTGTGATGTAGCATGAATAGAGTTTGAGACGAGAAAAGCATAGATAGCTAGAGAAGGTTCTTAGACATTCTTGTCCATCCACTTGGCAAAAGAAAAATAAAGCCAAACAATCAAAACAACAAGTGGATGTCCTCGAATGAGTAAAATATGCAACCAACATGCTCACACAATAAAATGGCAATTGAAATATGTGACAGAGCATGCACAACCAATTCTAGCATCTATCAAGCAATTGGCGATGACTAGGTCATCTATATATGAGTATATTGACATAGGAGTCAAATGAAAAACATTTGATCATAGGTCATACTCATCGTTTAAGCTCAAGTGGGGTTACCACTTTTACATAAAGCACTGTTGTGTTCACATCATTAGAGTTGATTTAACTCAAGTCTTAGAGTAAAGCTCCCCCTAGATGTGATATCCCCCCTAAGAGGGATGAACTAACCTTGGGTTTTGTCGATGATGACTTCATGTAGATGTTGAAGATGTGGATGCTCAATGTAGATCACTTAGAGCTATCCTTTTGAGTGAATTGCACTTTCAATACCTACATGGGTTAGTCCCACAAGGAACAAACAAGGATATCCATAGACATAGGGTGATGCACACACAAGATGATGTCTATGAAAGCTTTTAGGTTACCTTGTCCCTTGTCTTACCAACAAGAGGGTTTGTGACTCCTTGAACTAGTGCAAGATGTGGAAGTTGATTGCACTTGTTCTTTGTGACACCCCAAAATTTTTGGCCTTGTTTTATTAATTAAATTTTGCCAGGATTTAAAAAACTTTATTTTCTGAGCTCCCTTTTTATCTTTAACCTTGTCATTGTGGAGTTTTCCCCTAAGTGTGGACTTTTCAAATGTGTTATTGGACTTGTTTAACCTCTCTGGAAAAACTTTACTTTTATCAGTGCAACTAATTGCTCAATTAAGTTGCTTGATCTTCACTTTCTTGAAAATGGTTTTTCAAAGTTGAATGGCCATTTTTGAACTACGACCATTTGATAAATTCACTTAAAATTCCCACCAAAATTTGGAGATGTCATGTGATGTTATTAAATCTCTTTTATGCAAAAAGATCTTTTATTCTTGAAATATTTTGAGCTCTACACCCTCTTTTCTTCTCTGGTCCAGTGGGCATTTTTGCACTACAACCCATTTAAATATTTTCTTTTAGCCTCTACCAAGATTATGGGATGTTAGTGATATCATATGATTCAACTTTATGCAAAAACCCAGTGGTGTTATTTGCAATTTTTGAGTGAATCAGCCTCATCTTCATTCTGGACCAGACTGGTGTTTTCTACTGCAACCCTATTATTTCTTGCTCCAGTGACCTTGTGTTTTCTCATGCTCATAGTCCTCCCTACCAAACCCCTAAGTCCAGGAGCATGCACCCTTTGGGGCAATTTTGGTTCATGAAATGATGCCATTTATTTCCTGTCCAGAATTGTAATTCTGCAAAACTTGCACTAACAAGTTTCCCCTTTTGCCAAACTAACCTCACCACCCTCTTGTGCATCCAAGGAGACACTGATCTGGAGTTTTTGACCACTCCAAGACTTGCCTAAGTGCCCTTGGCATTGTGTCAAACACCTCATGGGCATGTTCTGTTTTGGCATGAAACTTTGGTTGCACTGTGACCCAGATCCTCTGACCAAACTGGCAGGTCCACTAAACTCCCTGTTTCCCCTAACCTAGACCTGCTAAACCCCTGCTCCAACCGAGCCACCTAGCTTGCCCTGGCATTTCGCCGAGCAGCTGGTGAGCGTGCTCTGGACGCGCCCAGAGCGCGCCATTTGCAACCACGTGAACCGAGCCGCCGCGTCGCAACCCCCTGCCTTGGCCCGCACGGGAGAACTTGCCACGCACTCCCCGCCTAACCACTACACGCCCCACCCCTGGCGCCCTACAGCGCCACCGCCAGAGCCCTTTTGGCGGCACGCCGGCGTCGGCCGACAGCCTCTGCCACGGGCAGCGCCGCCCAAGCCCCTCCTGCTCGCCACCTGGCCCCTGGAGCAGTGCAAGCTCATCCGCAAGCGTGTCTGCTAGCCCTCGTCGCCGCCACGTCGCCCTAGCTACAGAATGGCGGTCGCCGGAGAGCTTATCCACGGCCGCCGCGGAACCGCCTTGCCACGCCTATTTAAGGAGTCCCCGAGCCCGTTCCCGCTCGCAGGCGACCTCAGGCCACCACTATGGCATTCCCCTAGCCCGCATTCGACCCAGGGAGGTCTTCTTCCCCGTCTCCGGCAACTCCGACCACCGCCACTGCCCCTGCCGTTCCGGCGCCACCAGGACCTCCCCCTCTCCACTCTCCCCACCAGAAGCCTCCTCATCCTCCCGCGAACCTTTCCCCCTGCTCAATTTTGATCGGGAGCCACCGCAGCCCCAATGGCACTTTGCTCCCGAGGCCACCTCCGCCGAGGAGCTCGCCGCCGGCAGCTCCCTCCGCCCCCACCTGCCAGGCGACCACCGGGAGGACCGCCACGGAGTAGCGGATCCATCCCCGCCCTCGGAGCCCCGCGAAGAGCCGCCAGTCGCCGGCGACGATCGCCGGAGCTTCGCCTCCGCTCGGGACAGAGGAAAGAGAGGGAGAAGACTAGTCAAACCTGACTAGTGGGCCCCCTGGACCCACTGTCAGTGACTCACCGCGCCGTCCACGTGTCTAGGTGAAGGCGTATTTCCCCCAGTACGTCTCCCCGCTCCGAAAGCGTATTCCCCTCTGAAACGTTTTTCCTTTTCTGTTTTATTTAAATCAGTTTTGACCACAACTTTGACTGCCTATAACTTTTTAAATATAACTCCAAATGAGTTGATTCTTTTTCCTACCTTCCTCAAATTTGATCTAGTTTATTTTAATATTTATTTGAAAATTTTCCAAAACAACTTTTTGTACTGTTTTGAAATGTGTGTTAATTCAAATATTTTTAAAATAGGATTTTGGAGAGAGGGAAGAGACTTTCAAAGATTTTGGAGAAACACCTCACCCCTCCACAACTTCAAGGCAAGCATCTTGAACCTTGGCATAATATTTTTGATGAGATGGTTGACACATTTATAACACCACCTCATTTCGGTGGAATTGATATTTCATGTGACATGATCACTTGCATGGAAGCATATCAACGTTTTCCTTGCTATTGGAAATGAAATGATTGTAATGGTAATCACCCTCATGTGCCTTGCATGCATACCGGAAAGGAATCCGGGAAAGCCTCGGCCTTGGGTAGGCATGAGCTTGTCGCCGGTCCCCGTCGGGACGGTTATTTCCAATATGGCATGGTAAGGTATATTGAGTGGTGATATTTGTTGGTTAAAAATATATTTGATATACATGTCATGCAGGGAACCTATGAACCTCCTGATGTCGACCGCAGATCGAGTTTTGTTCCAGTAACCCCCAAACTTGTCTCGTGCTACCACTTGTCCCTGCCGCAGGTAGGGTATGGTTCAGTAAGTTGTTAACCCCTTTCCAGCACACACCATACAGAGAGGCCATGGTGGAAGATATCGGTTGTAGCCGGTAGGCATGCCACCTGGTCAGGGGGCATGGGTGTTTCCGGTTGGGACCGAGAGGGGAGGCCACCCCTTAGAGCGCGCGATATAAATTTGATCCCATGCTACGCGAGGTTGTAGCCTCCCCACTTAGAGTTTTGCTTGACAAGTGTCGTGGGTGATTCCAGACACTGATGAGTTAAGCTGGTGTGTGCAAGTTAGGCGTGTTTTTAACTAAAAGGCCGTAGGCGGAATTAGTCCCGATGGGCTAAAGGAATCCGTTACTCGTGGGTAAAGAGTACGTCCTCTGCAGAGATTAAACCTATTCGAATAGCCGTGTCCATGGTTAAGGACTACAGTCTGGGATGGGTCAAGCGTCGGTCTTAGTGTCGGTCTTCGGAGGTGAAACGGTTAAAATCAGAACGGAAATTACTACTTGAGACTTGTGATGATTATGATTATTACTACTGTTGACTAACCCGCGATATTATTGTTATCATCGAATATCTCTGGGATGGTTCTACCTCCGGGATATTTCACTATGATTATTTAATCTTTTAAAGCCCTTTCTGTGGTGTCGCTCAGACGCCCGACTGTGGCATTTCTTTTAAAGCCCTTTATGTGGTGTCGCTCAGACGCCCGAACGTGGCATTTCTTTTAAAGCCCTTTATGTGGTGTCGCTCAGACGCCCGAACGTGGCATTTCTTTTAAAGCCCTTTATGTGGTGTCGCTCAGACGCCCGACTGTGGCATTTCTTTTAAAGCCCTTTATGTGGTGTCGCTCAGACGCCCGACTGTGGTATTATTATTACTCTGCCTTTTTCCGCTCGAGGAGTCTTTCAGACACTCGTTTGGCACCAGTATTTATTACTCCGCATTTTCCGCTCGAGGAGTCTTTCAGACACTCGTTTGGCACCAGTATTTATTATTCCGCCTTTTTCGCTCGAGGAGTCTTTCAGACACTCGTTTGGCACCAGTATTTACTACTTTGCATTTTTCCGCTCGAGGAGTCATCCAGACCCTCGCTTAGTACCCAGTATTTATTACCTCTATGTGGCCTTTGCATAAATTTCCGGTTACATATGAATGACTTGTTTTACATGCATCAAGATAATTATTTATGACTAACTAAGTGAGTATAAGGATATTGCAAGCATGAGTATCAACGATTATAGTATACGACGATTATATTATACCTGTGTTCTTAATGTTTGCGAGTACATTCAAAGTACTCACTGGCTTGTCCCTGGCTATTGTCTTGGCCAGATTGCTTGCTTGGAGAGGAGCGTTGCGACGACCGCCTCGGAACCTGAGCAACGGTGATAGCAGCCTCATGAAGATAGGAGTTAGCCTGGTCAGCTGTTCCCGTGGGAAATGGAGTCCCATAGCTGTGGTGATCCACAAACCGCTTCCGCCCTCAACCACTAGAAACCATTGGTTGTACTTATAGGCCACAATGGTCTTGTACTTCATATTTTGTACCTTTGCTTGGAATTTCTGTAACAAGTTGGTGCCTCATCAGCTAACAGTAATCCTGGGGCTGATGAGCTCGACGGCCATTTTCTGGAATTTAATGTCTGGAAAAACCGGTCGCGACAGGCTTGGTATCAGAGCCAGGCTGACCATTGGCTAATCCTATCCTAGCCAGGTCAATAAACTTAGGCATGCCAAACCACCGAGCCATAACCAAAACCGCAGCCAAGCTCCTCCTGCAAGATAGCCCTACAGTGAACCGACACCTTTTGGCAGTCGGTGCCCAACCTACCAGCCTAGCCGTCGATCACGCGCCAGTGACCGGCCCCCCTAAATAGTCCTTTCTCGCAAGCGTGCGAAGGAAGACCCCGACCCCTTTTCCTATAAAAAGGGCACGCTAGTCTCAACCCGGCACAGCCCGGCCGCTATCCTAACCTAAGCCACAATGCCTGGTCCTATTGTGCACCATGAGACCACAGCGACCAACCTTGGAGGTTTTGTGACCATACTCGCAAACCTCACCCGTCGTGCCTATGCATTAGAAGAACCCCCAGAATATGTTGTGTACCAAGGGCCCGTAAGCGGTGAAAGCCATCAATTCTGGGCCACTGTACACATCTACGGTAGGGGTCTCGCACCCGAACGCCCCTACAGGTTCACCGGAAGAACAACTTCCTTTGAGCCACAAGCCATCCAACTAGCTGCTCGAGAAGCTATAGTTCATCTCCGGCACTTGTCGCCAAGAGTTGACTGTCGCTCGTTCCACTACTACCCCAGGCGTGAAGGGTATGGTAGATCACCCCAAGTTGCCAACGGAGATCATGAGACAGATCCTGCATTGTTGCACCTGGTGCGCTATGTAAGTGCACTGGAAGAACTGTGCGATCAGGTCACAATTGATCTCATCGCAGCTCGTGGAGAGTCGGTTCGTCGAGCCTCGGCAAGAGGAGAGGACGAGCCCAACGCCGACAACCCAGTCGTGCTGTTTGGACAACCGATCGAGCCCCTGAGGTCTACCCCAGCCATCGGCCAAGGTGTTGCGATAACCCCAGAAGTGCTATGTCGCATTTTGGGAACACACTCCAACGGAGTTGTGGCCAGCAATCCCAGAGATGGCCACCATCGCTACCCCGAGCCTGCAGCCCCTCAACCCACTCCAGTCAGT
Organism: Aegilops umbellulata; assembly: GCA_032464435.1. Lineage (NCBI taxonomy): Eukaryota > Viridiplantae > Streptophyta > Magnoliopsida > Poales > Poaceae > Aegilops > Aegilops umbellulata. Next base: position 399,955,356 of record CP136056.1, on the reverse strand, counting down.
TCCGACGGCGAGACCCGTGTAGAAGCCTCGACATCCACAAGGCACGCCCGCATGGATGTAAACGAGGTAGACTAAGTAACCCGAGCTGTATCGAGTCCCAGTGTATCCTCACTTTGAAATCGTGTGGCCTGGTGTTTAAACGCTGCTTGTTGTCATGCCTCTGCTTTGACGATAACCTTGACTGAACACCCAGTGCGCAGTATGAGATTGCTACCCCTGGCGCAGCTACCAAAAACCCTCCCGACAACCCCACAGTATCATGTCACCTCGGTGGAATAAGTGTATCTGTGGCACTGACTTCGACCCGCAGATCAGAGCTGGAAATTTCATTACCCTTCACCACGGTAAAAATGATCCAGCTCCAGTGCTATAAAAAGGCCACCGCGTGACCTTTCCAAGCACCTCTCACCTTGTGCATCACCCCCACAACCATTTCTTGCCATGCCGAACCCCAGCATTTACCTGAGAACCCCAGATGCAACCCTGGGTAGTTTTGTTAAGATATTGTGGGATTTTACCTGTAGTACCATGGGCGCTACCCAGCCACCCCAGTACGAGCTGTTCAAATCGAGGATCACCTCTTCCACCTCGAGATACTGGGCAGCAGTGCACATCCCTCCCGTAAACTCAGACCAGGACCCAACAGAGGTCTCTTCGTGGGGAAATCTATGCCAACCCCACAGATGGCCGTGGAAGCTGCGGCTTGCGAAGCACTTGCTCGCCTTCGATTCGCGGTACCCTATGCCAGCGAGCGTGGGTATTATTACTTCCCGAGCCGTGCAGCGCCCGGAGGAGTAACATCGTTTCGCGGTGTGCGAAACGAAAGAGACCCCGTCCTGGCCAACCTTGTCTAGTATGTCATCGCTCAAGAGAGTTTGATCCAACGCGTGATGGGTTATCTCCAGAACCTCGCAGACTTAAATCCTCAGATCGCCATCGGCAGATCACTGAGGCCCGACCAGGAGAGACACATGCATCGACTAGTCAATCCGCTTTCTCCGATAGAGGAAGAATGTGTCTCAGTACCAGAAACATTTTCTCGGGACCCCATCCAGTTACCTTTTTCATTATAGACGTCGCTGCTACGTTATTTATTGCAATCTTTATTTGCGTGTTGTAACTTGTGCGTGGAGCTTAATGTGTGCTTTAAGTGTGTTATTTTGTTAATTTCAATTAATATGAGTGATTCTGTTGCATTACTGTTTTCTCCCGCGAATAATCCTGGAGTGAGACATCTTTTTCTGAGTTGATACTTCGGCACTTTCTCACGACATGGATTTCACACAAGCACAACGACAACAGCTGACCCACAACCGCAAACACTCGGACACACACACACGTGCGCCGTTTGCAAACTTTGCAACAGTGTTGCAACTGGCTAACCCCTCTCCTAACCACGGTTAGCACCCGTCATCCCACCTACTCCTCATGATCACCACCGCGGTGGAAAGCCAACACCCGAGCAGCAGCATCGCGACGATCATCGAGGATCATTGCACACAGGAGCACGGAGAGCCCCAGCAGGGTCGCCAGCCCTCCGCATATCAAGATCGTGTACCAGTCCGGCATCGCCTCCACCATTAGAGCCTCGCCCGAGCTTCTGCAAGTAGAAATGGAGGAGGAAGGAGGGGGAGAGGCAAGGCCAGAGGTGAGGAGAAGAGAGAAACACCTCGGCCGTTTTATAGCTCGAGCTCGGTGCACGGTGGGCGAAGTCCACCAACGCCGCTCGTCGCCCGATCGCCGGTGTTCAGAGTCGAATCCGTGAGCAGTGCCGACAGCGCGCTGGCCCGCGAGGTGACTGCACGCTGCTCCGGCAGCTAGCACGCCGCGCACTACCGCGGTACGGCCTAGATGCCCCACGCGCTAGGCACCGCCGGTGGAGAAAGCGCGCAGGAGAGAGGAAGAAGAAGAGCCAGAGGGAGGAGAGGAGGCTGACAATGGGCCCCGGGTCCACCTGTCGGCCAGAGAGAGCACTGTGCTCCCGGGTACGACCAGCGTATATTTAAATTTAGGCTTTATTCTAAATTTATACCCAGCGTAGAAATCTCGCGTTTTTGTCTCAGACCGTAGATCTTTCTCCGCGCAGCACCAGTATTTCACACTGTGGTCTTCATCACTTATTGCCCTCTTACTGTAGCCACTTTTTCGTTGCATGCAATCTTTTCTTATGCGACTTTTAACAAATCTCGAGGACGAGATTTTTCTTAAGGGGGGTAGTTCTATGACACCCCAAAATTTTTGGCCTTGTTTTATTAATTAAATTTTGCCAGGATTTAAAAAACTTTATTTTCTGAGCTCCCTTTTTATCTTTAACCTTGTCATTGTGGAGTTTTCCCCTAAGTGTGGACTTTTCAAATGTGTTATTGGACTTGTTTAACCTCTCTGGAAAAACTTTACTTTTATCAGTGCAACTAATTGCTCAATTTAGTTGCTTGATCTTCACTTTCTTGAAAATGGTTTTTCAAAGTTGAATGGCCATTTTTGAACTACGACCATTTGATAAATTCACTTAAAATTCCCACCAAAATTTGGAGATGTCATGTGATGTTATTAAATCTCTTTTATGCAAAAAGATCTTTTATTCTTGAAATATTTTGAGCTCTACACCCTCTTTTCTTCTCTGGTCCAGTGGGCATTTTTGCACTACAACCCATTTAAATATTTTCTTTTAGCCTCTACCAAGATTATGGGATGTTAGTGATATCATATGATTCAACTTTATGCAAAAACCCAGTGGTGTTATTTGCAATTTTTGAGTGAATCAGCCTCATCTTCATTCTGGACCAGACTGGTGTTTTCTACTGCAACCCTATTATTTCTTGCTCCAGTGACCTTGTGTTTTCTCATGCTCATAGTCCTCCCTACCAAACCCCTAAGTCCAGGAGCATGCACCCTTTGGGGCAATTTTGGTTCATGAAATGATGCCATTTATTTCCTGTCCAGAATTGTAATTCTGCAAAACTTGCACTAACAAGTTTCCCCTTTTGCCAAACTAACCTCACCACCCTCTTGTGCATCCAAGGAGACACTGATCTGGAGTTTTTGACCACTCCAAGACTTGCCTAAGTGCCCTTGGCATTGTGTCAAACACCTCATGGGCATGTTCTGTTTTGGCATGAAACTTTGGTTGCACTGTGACCCAGATCCTCTGACCAAACTGGCAGGTCCACTAAACTCCCTGTTTCCCCTAACCTAGACCTGCTAAACCCCTGCTCCAACCGAGCCACCTAGCTTGCCCTGGCATTTCGCCGAGCAGCTGGTGAGCGTGCTCTGGACGCGCCCAGAGCGCGCCATTTGCAACCGCGTGAACCGAGCCGCCGTGTCGCAACCCCCTGCCTTGGCCCGCACGGGAGAACTTGCCACGCACTCCCCGCCTAACCACTACACGCCAGCCACCCCTGGCGCCCTACAGCGCCACCGCCAGAGCCCTTTTGGCGGCACGCCGGCGTCGGCCGACAGCCTCTGCCACGGGCAGCGCCGCCCAAGCCCCTCCTGCTCGCCACCTGGCCCCTGGAGCAGTGCAAGCTCATCCGCAAGCGTGTCTGCTAGCCCTCGTCGCCGCCACGTCGCCCTAGCTACAGAATGGCGGTCGCCGGAGAGCTTATCCACGGCCGCCGCGGAACCGCCTTGACACGCCTATTTAAGGAGTCCCCGAGCCCGTTCCCGCTCGCAGGCGACCTCAGGCCACCACTATGGCGTTCCCCTAGCCCGCATTCGACCCAGGGAGGTCTTCTTCCCCGTCTCCGGCAACTCCGACCACCGCCACTGCCCCTGCCGTTCCGGCGCCACCAGGACCTCCCCCTCTCCACTCTCCCCACCAGAAGCCTCCTCATCCTCCCGCGAACCTTTCCCCCTGCTCAATTTTGATCGGGAGCCACCGCAGCCCCAATGGCACTTTGCTCCCGAGGCCACCTCCGCCGAGGAGCTCGCCGCCGGCAGCTCCCTCCGCCCCCACCTGCCAGGCGACCACCGGGAGGACCGCCCCGGAGTAGCGGATCCATCCCCGCCCTCGGAGCCCTGCGAAGAGCCGCCAGTCGCCGGCGACGATCGCCGGAGCTTCGCCTCCGCTCGGGACAGAGGAAAGAGAGGGAGAAGACTAGTCAAACCTGACTAGTGGGCCCCCTGGACCCATTGTCAGTGACTCACCGCGCCGTCCACGTGTTTAGGTGAAGGCGTATTTCCCCCAGTACGTCTCCCCGCTCCGAAAGCGTATTCCCCTCTGAAACGTTTTTCCTTTTCTGTTTTATTTAAATCAGTTTTGACCACAACTTTGACTGCCTATAACTTTTTAAATATAACTCCAAATGAGTTGATTCTTTTTCCTACCTTCCTCAAATTTGATCTAGTTTATTTTAATATTTATTTGAAAATTTTCCAAAACAACTTTTTGTACTGTTTTGAAATGTGTGTTAATTCAAATATTTTTAAAATAGGATTTTGGAGAGAGGGAAGAGACTTTCAAAGATTTTGGAGAAACACCTCACCCCTCCACAACTTCAAGGCAAGCATCTTGAACCTTGGCATAATATTTTTGATGAGATGGTTGACACATTTATAACACCACCTCATTTCGGTGGAATTAATATTTCATGTGACATGATCACTTGCATGGAAGCATATCAACGTTTTCCTTGCTATTGGAAATGAAATGATTGTAATGGTAATCACCCTCATGTGCCTTGCATGCATACCGGAAAGGAATCCAGGAAAGCCTCGGCCTTGGGTAGGCGTGAGCTTGTCGCCGGTCCCCGTCAGGACGGTTATTTCCAATATGGCATGGTAAGGTATATTGAGTGGTGATATTTGTTGGTTAAAAATATATTTGATATACATGTCATGCAGGGAACCTATGAACCTCCTGATGTCGACCGCAGATCGAGTTTTGTTCCAGTAACCCCCAAACTTGTCTCGTGCTACCACTTGTCCCTGCCGCAGGTAGGGTATGGTTCAGTAAGTTGTTAACCCCTTTCCAGCACACACCGTACAGAGAGGCCATGGTGGAAGATATCGGTTGTAGCCGGTAGGCATGCCACCTGGTCAGGGGGCATGGGTGTTTCCGGTTGGGACCGAGAGGGGAGGCCACCCCTTAGAGCGCGCGATATAAATTTGATCCCATGCTACGCGAGGTTGTAGCCTCCCCACTTAGAGTTTTGCTTGACAAGTGTCGTGGGTGATTCCAGACACTGATGAGTTAAGCTGGTGTGTGCAAGTTAGGCGTGTTTTTAACTAAAAGGCCGTAGGCGGAATTAGTCCCGATGGGCTAAAGGAATCCGTTACTCGTGGGTAAAGAGTACGTCCTCTGCAGAGATTAAACCTATTCGAATAGCCGTGTCCATGGTTAAGGACTACAGTCTGGGATGGGTCAAGCGTCGGTCTTAGTGTCGGTCTTCGGAGGTGAAACGGTTAAAATCAGAACGGAAATTACTACTTGAGACTTGTGATGATTATGATTATTACTACTGTTGACTAACCCGCGATATTATTGTTATCATCGAATATCTCTGGGATGGTTCTACCTCCGGGATATTTCACTATGATTATTTAATCTTTTAAAGCCCTTTCTGTGGTGTCGTTCAGACGCCCGACTGTGGCATTTCTTTTAAAGCCCTTTATGTGGTGTCGCTCAGACGCCCGAACGTGGCATTTCTTTTAAAGCCCTTTATGTGGTGTTGCTCAGACGCCCGAACGTGGCATTTCTTTTAAAGCCCTTTATGTGGTGTCGCTCAGACACCCGACTGTGGCATTTCTTTTAAAGCCCTTTATGTGGTGTCGCTCAGACGCCCGACTGTGGTATTATTATTACTCTGCCTTTTTCCGCTCGAGGAGTCTTTCAGACACTCGTTTGGCACCAGTATTTATTACTCCGCATTTTCCGCTCGAGGAGTCTTTCAGACACTCGTTTGGCACCAGTATTTATTATTCCGCCTTTTTCGCTCGAGGAGTCTTTCAGACACTCGTTTGGCACCAGTATTTACTACTTTGCATTTTTCCGCTCGAGGAGTCATCCAGACCCTCGCTTAGTACCCAGTATTTATTACCTCTATGTGGCCTTTGCATAAATTTCCGGTTACATATGAATGACTTGTTTTACATGCATCAAGATAATTATTTATGACTAACTAAGTGAGTATAAGGATATTGCAAGCATGAGTATCAACGATTATAGTATACGACGATTATATTATACCTGTGTTCTTAATGTTTGCGAGTACATTCAAAGTACTCACTGGCTTGTCCCTGGCTATTGTCTTGGCCAGATTGCTTGCTTGGAGAGGAGCGTTGCGACGACCGCCTCGGAACCTGAGCAACGGTGATAGCAGCCTCATGAAGATAGGAGTTAGCCTGGTCAGCTGTTCCCGTGGGAAATGGAGTCCCATAGCTGTGGTGATCCACAAACCGCTTCCGCCCTCAACCACTAGAAACCATTGGTTGTACTTATAGGCCACAATGGTCTTGTACTTCATATTTTGTACCTTTGCTTGGAATTTCTGTAACAAGTTGGTGCCTCATCAGCTAACAGTAATCCTGGGGCTGATGAGCTCGACGGCCATTTTCTGGAATTTAATGTCTGGAAAAACCGGTCGCGACATTCTTGCCAAAATGATAAGAGTGAAATATGTTGGCGGAGTCACCCTCAAGAACTCTCTAGTTCTTCTTCTTTTGGATCCACACCATCTTGATGGGAATCCTTGGAGTTGTAGTCGTACTTGATGAAGTGGAACTTGAAGTAGTCTTGGGAACCCACTTGACTAAGGTCTTAGGAGCTTCTTCAAATGCATCAATTTCCTCTTGAAGCTTGTCCTTGCCTTTTTGCTTGTAGTCTTGTGGTGGAAGACCATCTTGTGTTTGTGTCCCCTTGAAAGAAGTAGGATCATACTTCTCTTGTTGAGGAACAAACTTTGTCTTGGGGTATTGATCTTCTTACCACTCAACTCCATTGGCATTGAACTTTCGTTCAAAACCAACACCTTGATTCTTCCGGTGCCTTCCTTGCTTGCGTACAATCTCCTCGAATTGCTTACTTTCGGCAAGGCTTTTGTACACTCCTTTCTCTATGATTCCCTTCAATAAGCTATTTTCTTGCTCAAGTGTAACTTGGCTAAGAGAATCGTTAGTGGAATCAAGAGAACTACTAGAAGCAACAATATCGGATTTAACATGATCATTGTTACTACTAGAGGAAGAATCTTTCTTGTTCTTGTTATTAGACTTGACTTGAGGCATGTAAGTGGATAAGAGTAAACGCTTGGCAATGTAAGAAGAACTTTTCTTGCAGAGATCATCATTGATTGCCTTTAAAAACTCATGCTCTTGCTCAAGATTGAGCTTTTCAAAGCGTAACTTCTCATGAGCTCTTAAAAGTTCTCGATGATCTTCGAATATAGTTTCATGAGCTAACTTAAGAGTGTTTAGTTCTTTAGTTAGAGCTTCAATTTTCTCCTTATCATTGTCATTCGTTTTATCTTGATTAGCATGATTAATTGACGTTTCATCATAGTATTCATCACTAGAGTTGTCAACAAGTAAATCATCATCACCTAACAAGTCATCTTCATCACTATTGAAATCAACATACTCAGGATGAGTTACCTTAGGACCTTTGGCCATGAAGCATCTTCCAATTCCTTCATTTGGTGAGTCAAATATGTCGTAGGAGTTGGTTGACACAAGTGCTAGACCAGCAACACCTTCATCTTGAGTATATTCGGAATCGGAGTGATAACTTCTCTCGGAGTGGTTGTCGGAGTCGGAGCCGGATACCCATTCACCAACATGAGCTTGATATCTTTGTTTTGTGTAGCTCCTTGATGATTTTTCCTTTCTTTCCGAATCCTTGCTCCTCCGTGAGTATCTTCGTTCATAACGATCATCTCTACTCCTTCTCTCTCTTGATGGTGATTCTTCTCTTTTGCCTCTTCTTTTTGGAGAATCTTCTCTTCTTTTGTAGGGAGCCGTACACTCATTGGAATAGTGTCCGGGTCTTCCACAATTGTAGCAGTTTCGCTCTCGACTAGAAGATCTTTTGTCATTGTAGGACCTTGACTTGGAGATTCTATCTTTGCTTCTACTCTTGTAGAACTTGTTGAAGTTCTTCACCATTAGGCTCAATTCTTCGTTGAAGTTTTGTTTCTCACTTGATGACGTGGGGACTTCACATGAGGCTTTGTAGGCACCACTTGATTTGTTGTGAAGTTCCTCTTTATCCTTGAGCGACATCTCATGAGCAACAATTCTTCCAATGACCTCCGTTGGCTTGAGATCTTTGTAATTGGGCATCATTTGGATCAATGTGCACACGGTATCATATTTTCCATCCAAGGCTCTTAGGATCTTCTTGATGATGAATCTGTCGGTCATCTCTTCACTCCCTAAGCCGGCAATCTCGTTTGTGATGAGAGCAAGCCTAGAGTACATTTCAGCGACACTTTCACCATCCTTCATTTTGAACTTGTCAAGTTGACTTTGAAGCACATCCAATTTGGATTCCTTGACGGAGTCGGTACCTTCGTGCATATCAATCAAAGTATCCCAAATTTCCTTTGCATTCTCAAGACGGCTGATTTTGTTGAATTCTTCGGGGCACAATCTGTTGAAGAGAATATCACAAGCTTGAGCGTTGTATTGTAGCATCTTCAACTCATCCGCGGTAGCTTCACAGTTTGGTTCTTTCCCATCGAAGAAGTCACCTTGCAAACCAACACACACAATAGCCCAAACGGCGGGGTTATGTCCAAGAATATGCATTTTCATTTTATGCTTCCAACTAGCAAAATTAGTACCATCAAAGTAAGGACCTCTACGGTGATAATTTCCCTCGCTAGATGCCATACTCTCCTAGGTTGTGAAACCAAGGCTATGACCACCAAAAGCTATGGAAATCAAAGCAAATGGAGACCAAAGCTCTGATACCACTTGTAGGATCGGAAGTATGTCTAGAGGGGGGTGATTAGACTACTTGACCAAATAAAAACTTAACCTTTTCCCAATTTTAGTTCTTGGCAGATTTTAGCAACTTTAGGACAAGTCAAGCAATCATCACACAATTCAAGCAAGCATGCAAAGAGTATATAAGCAGCGGAAAGTAAAGCATGCAACTTGCAAGAATGTAAAGGGAAGGGTTTGGAGAATTCAAACGCAATTGGAGATACGGATGTTTTTCCCGTGGTTCGGATAGGTGGTGCTATCCTACATCCACGTTGATGGAGACTTCAACCCACGAAGGGTAACGGTTGCGCGAGTCCACGGAGGGCTCCACCCACGAAGGGTCCACGAAAAAGCAACCTTGTCTATCCCACCATGGCCATCGCCCACGAAGGACTTGCCTCACTAGCGGTAGATCTTCACGAAGTAGGCGATCTCCTTGCCCTTACAAACTCCTTGGTTCAACTCCACAATCTTGTCGGAGGCTCCCAAGTGACACCTAGCTAATCTAGGAGACACCACTCTCCAAGAAGTAACAAATGGTGTGTTGATAATGAACTCCTTGCTCTTGTGCTTCAAATGATAGTCTCCCCAACACTCAACTCTCTCTCACAGGATTTGGATTTGGTGGAAAGAATATTTGAGTGGAAAGCAACTTGGGGAAGGCTAGAGATCAAGATTCATATGGTAGGAATGGAATATCTTGGCCTCGACACAAGGGTAGGTGGTTCTCTCTCAGAACATATGAGTTGGAAGTGTAGACGTGTTCTGATGGCTCTCTCCACGAATGAAGAGGAGGTGGAGGGGTATATATAGCCTCCACACAAAATCCAACCGTTACACACAATTTACCAATCTCGATGGGACCGAATCAACAAACTCGGTCGGACCGAAATAGTAAACCTAGTGACCGTTAGAGATTTTCGGTGGGACTGACATGCAACTCGGTAGGACCGATATGGTTAGGGTTAGGGCATAACGTAATCTCGGTGAGACCGATTACACAAACTCGGTGAGACCGATTTGGTAATTAGCTAACCAGAGAGTTGGTCAGGTAAACTCGGTGGGACCGATTTGCTCTTTCGGTGAGACCGAAAAGTTACAAAGGGTAAACAAAGAGTTTACATTGCAATCTCGGTGGGACCGATCCGCTCTTTCGGTGAGACCGAAAAGTTACGAAAAGGAAACAGAGAAATTGCAATCCCATCTCGGTGAGACCGAGATCCCCATCGGTAGAACCGATTTGCTAGGGTTTGGCAGTGGCTTATGACATGTGAAACTCGGTGGCGCCGGATGGAAAGAATCGGTAGGACCGAGTTTGGCTTGGAGTTTAGGTCATATGTGGATATGGGAAAGTAGCTGAGGATTTTGGAGCATATCATTAAGCACATGAAGCAAAAGGCTCATTAAGCAACACCTCATCCCTCCTTGATAGTATTAGCTTTTCCTATGGACTCAATGTGATCTTGGATCACTAAAATGTAAATTGAAGAGTCTTGAGCTTTTGAGCTTGAGCCAATCCTTTGTCCTTAGCATTTTGAGGGTTCCACTTTCACCATCCATGCCATGCCAATCATTGAGCTTTCCTGAAATAATTGTCTTGGAATAGCATTAGCTCAATGAGCTATATGTTGTTATGAATTACCAAAACCACCTAGGGATAGTTGCACTTTCAATCTCCCCCTTTTTGGTAATTGATGACAACATATAGATCAAAGCTTCGACAAATGATAATAAGAATGAATTATATCGTCGCTTTGAGAAGTATGTGATAAGTAAGAGCTCCCCCTGAATTTGTGCATATTTAAAATTTGCTTTGGACTGCAAATGCACAAAGATTTAGAATTATGGGTTACTCTTTCATGTCACATACATCTTGGTGGAGCGCTCAAAATGATAATAATGAAATACATGCACTCATCGCCAAGGAAAAGTGAATGACCACATAAGATAGATAAGATATATCAAGCATGCATAAGTGTAGCTTATGATCAAACACATGATCATCAATGTCTCACAAGCATATCAAAGTATCTCGACCAAAAGCAAACAATGTTTGAAAAACCACCAAATAAAGCAAGAGAGAAAAAACAACATTCTCTCTCTCGAAGCCTATGATCTATACATTTTTCTCCCCCTTTGGCAACAAGTTACCAAAAAGTTCCTAGAAAATGCATAGTGCTAGATCAACACTCATGCTTGATCTTCTGGTGGTGGTGGAGTCTGGATCACTCCAAGGACGAAGGCTTCCGTAGACGTGGGTGGAGTTGGAGCTGGAGTAGATGCTGGAGCTGGTTGGGCTGGTGCTGTGGCTGGAGCTGAGGCGGTGGCTCTTGTGTCAGGAACTGGCACTGCAGACGACCTCGGACCTCGTGGCACTCTGGCAAATGCATCAGTGGTAGTTTTCCCTTTCCTTTCCTACATGTCATCTTGAAGTTGCTCCACTGCTGTTTGAATCTCTGTCACCTTGACATCCAAGTCATAGAACTTTTGTTCTACGATTCTCTCTAAGCTCTCCTGGTTCTGAGTGAGGGTGGCCAGACGTTTCTCAATCCTCAGGGTGGATGCAATCAGGTAACTGAGCTGCTCTTGCTTGTTTTTCAAGAAATACTCAGATGCCTCCTCTTGAGTTGGTATCTTGGCAGCTTTCTCCTTCCTTGCCTTCTCCTTCTTAGCTTGTGCTTCGGCTGATGATGGTTCATTTTCATTCATCACAACTTGGTTGTCCTCGAAATCTGGATGAATAGGTAAATGTTCCTTGTCCAACAAGTATGTGTCTGTGCCCATTCTTGAGTTAATCAACATCTGGATCTCAGGGGCATAACCACAACTCCTCTTCTGATCTGCTGCAGTCCTCTTGATAGTCTCTACTATGAGGCTCATGACCTTAAATTTCTGAGGCACATCAAATATATGTAGCAGGTTAATGGCATGACCTCTGATCATCCTGTGATCTCCAGACTTGGGCAAAAGTGTGTGCCTAAGGATCCAGTTGATCGTAGGCAGTCCTGACAACAAGTGTTTTACAAACCCAAACTGGTGAGTGTCAAGATCATCTGCTGGAATCTCCTTGTACATATTTGCCATAGTGTTATGATCCATCTTTTTCTTGGCATAGACATCCAAGTCATCTTCATTTTCCTCTGGGGCATTGATCAACTTTTCCCATTCGGAGACACCTATAGAGCATCTTTATAATCACCCAGTTATGTTGTGACATTTGATAGCACACTAAGTGTTCCTCTGGTATTCGGGAGTTGCATAATCTCATAGTCATAGGAACATGTATAAGTCATGAAGAAAGCAATAGCAATAAACTAAACGATCATAGTGCTAAGCTAACGGATGGGTCTTGTCCATCACATCATTCTCTAATGATGTGATCCCGTTCATCAAATGACAACACATGTCTATGGCTAGGAAACTTAACCATCTTTGATTAACGAGCTAGTCAAGTAGAGCCATACTAGGGACACTCTGTTTGTCTATGTATTCACACATGTACTAACTTTCCGGTTAATACAATTCTAGCATGAATAATAAAAATTTACCATGATATAAGGAAATATAAATAACAACTTTATTATTGCCTCTAGGGCATATTTCCTTCACTAACTACCTTTTCTCAACGAATATATTTTAACCTCCATCACAGACTTGAGGATTGATCATTCAGGAATGTTAATTTCTGGAAGACAACTGATCCCAACATAACGACTATGAATATGTATTCACTAACTGGGAAAGAGCATCCAAGTATTTCACCGAAGGTACAATTCTGTGTGGATCTTGATATTTTACTCTAGATGGCAAGGTCAAGACCTCTCCTTTTCAGTTTTTTGTTGGTTTCTTGACTACCTTTCTTTACCATAAAACAGTAGGGAAAGTCCCTACTGTGTGAACTTGACTACCTTTCCTCGACAAATATATTTTAACCACCATCACAGATTTGGGGATCAATCAATCATTCAGGAATGCTAATTTATGGAGACACATGCTCTTTGTCAGCTGAAACAAAAATATCAAGATATGCACTCACCTAGTCAAAGTAAAAAAAATCAAGAATGAGTTTTATGTTTTGCTTTATTCTATGCATTCATTAGTTACTATTTGTATAAATCCTACACCTAAACCTTGAGTAGATTGATGAAACTAATCATTTTAAAGAGCCTAATGGACTTTAATCTACAAAAATCCACCTATATTTCACTGCTATTCTAATTTTTTCTGTACAAGTTCATTGAATAGTAAATACTTTCCAGCATATTTCATAGCCTGAATATCACATGGGTGTACTGCATTATGACCATCATTCCTTAAATGTTTTAAACACTCTTTTGTTATGCAGGCTGTTCACCATAATCATGGGGAGAACATGGACAATCCATCAAACGGTCTCTCGATTGTGGGATACATGAGGCTACTTTTATCGAAGAAGAATCTTATTTGAGGAGTTTATTTCATGCTGAATGCAGTGCTAATACTTATTCATCTGGCTAGAGAGGTGCTTACCAGCTTTCCCGTAGTTACTTCTATCAGTCAAGTGCTTCTATAATATATTTGCTCTAACAAGTAGTCAAAGTGAGGAATACAATAGAGAACCTCGACCAACTTCTGGAACCAATGACCTAGTTGGTAATTTGATGAGTTTATATCTTTGTTTCAGTCACTTGTCTTGAAAGTTTCTACAATAGATGCTTTTCTATCATGTATTCTACAATTCAAATTGCCGTGCCTGACTTTTGAACCAACTACCATCTATGTAATCCATCATCTAGCCAGGTCTATGGCTGAGTGCTACTCCCCAAAGTTAAATCTACTGTCACCTCTAATGGTTTTCAACTAGCTTACTGTATTTATGAATTGTAGGATCAAAATGTATATCTAGAGGGTGGTGAATAGACAATGAGCAAGATCCCGTGAGTAGTTTTAAGTTCTTTAACATCTAGGAAGATGTTGGTAGAATCTAGATTACAACAAGCACACCCTACACATGCATATCTAGAGTATAAGCAGCGTAAAGTAAAGATCATGCACGTGCAAGACAGTAAGGAATAGAGTTTAGGAGATTCACAAACACTGAGGATTTTTTACGTGCAGTTCTAATATGTGGTGTTATTGTACGTCCACGTTGATGGAGGCTTAAATTCAAGGACCCAAGATCACAAGAATTACGATTGCGGATTCCACCAAGGATCCAAGAAGAAACCTTACATATCCCACCATCGCTTATGTACACGTAGGGCTCGCCTACTTCATGAAGATCTACCCTACGTGGGCGTAAGCTATGGTGGGATAGGCAAGGTTGCTTCTTCGTGGATCCTTATGTTGGGTAATGTCGTGGAATTGTAACGGCAGATGTCCTAGCAGAAGCACTTAGTCGTGGAGCCATCGCAACTAGGTTAGCTTAAAGGGGTTAAACGGGATAAAGGACACAAGGAGTTTATACTGGTTTGGCCCCTTGCGGTGAAGGTAAAGGCCTAATCCAGTTTGAGGTGGTATTGCTTATGTTTCGATTACTAGGGAGCGAATACACTTGACCTAGCTTTCGATCTGTTGTTTCTTTCCCTAAACCGCCGCCGGGTCGTCCCTTTATATATACAGGTTGATGCCCCGCGACTCACGGAGTCCCGGCCGACTCATAAACAACGTGCCCGACTCATTGACTAATTACACTTGCCTTATAATACAAGTCATACACATATGGCGGTTTACACCTATGGGCCTTAAGCCGCCTTTGGGCTTCGGTCCCTTAGCAGGCCTGCTTCGTGAACCTCCATCTTCAACATCTTCATGGACTTTGTCTTTATGAACCGCCATAGGTATAACCCGGCCCCTCCTGGGTGGGTCATACCCAATAATTATATCCCCAACATTAGGCCCCAGATTGATTTGAATTTGTTCATGTCAATCTCAACACTTAGAAAATCCTTCTTCATTTATCCTTGTGAGATCTTGTAACCCGCCATGACGTCATCTCCTAGGACTGTGATAACCATGCCATGACATCACCTATCATTAATATTACGCAAAGCCCAAATTTTAATATATGCTCTCTTTTGATGAACCTCCGAAAATCGAGCACTACAAAAAAAATACACTTCCGTGATGATACGTGTTTGTCACAGTAGGTCGCGTTTTTTGTCATGCATGTACATCCATGACAAATTTATGACAGAATCAAGATAGTCATACCTGTGCTGTCATGGAAGTGTTCCATGACATTACCAAAATTATCATCACGGAAGTGTCCACTTCCATGATGATAAATCATGCGTCACAGAAGTGCTTTCATCAGGGGTGACCGACATGTGGCATCCACCGTAACGGGACGCCGTTAAGCTATTGGGTCGGGTTTTGGATCCGATACCCCATTAACAGCCCCGACCAATGAGGGTTTTCCACGTGTAAAATCATCATTGGCTGGAGGAAACACATGTCGGCTCATCGTTGGGACAGATGTCATCCACTCATTGGACAGAAGGCGCCTATGATATGTCGACACGTGGCACGACCCAACAGAGGCCCATTCCTATGAAAAGGCCGGCCCGTTTGACTTGGTCAAAAGGTGGCGGGCCGGCCCATGGATAGCCTGTTAACGGCCTGTTCGCATATAGCCCATTTACAGCCCGCTAACCCAAGGCCCGTTATGCCCTATCCGAATTAGGCCAAGTAGCGTCATCTGGGCCATCCAATATGATTCCAGCCTGTTTTTACTTCTGGCCCATGTATGGCCCATGACGTCTTTCGGCCCATATGAAGCCCTATGTAACTCTTGGCCTATTAACGGCCCATGGTGAAACTGGCCCGTAATGAATAGTGTATCACTTTACACCCATTAACGGCCCATGGTGGATCTGGCCCGTAATGAACAGAGTATCACTTTATACCCATTAACGGCCCGTTATTCCGTTGGGCCGTTTCCAGCCCATGATATCTTTCGGCCTTCCCAGAGCCCATTTATTCTTGGGCTCATTTCCAACATTCGTTTACTTACGGCCCGTTACTATCATTTTCTGCTTGTGGGCCAAATTCAGCCCGTGGTTACAGTCGGCCCGTTTGTGGTCCGTTAATACGTTGGCCCGTTTTCATAGCGTCATCAAATATGGCCTATTAACGATGGCCCGTTATGGTCGGCCCATGAACGAATGATTCCAACTCTAGCCCGTTTACATCCATAATGCGACCTGTTATTGGCCCATGTTTGGCCAATCGATCATACGGCCCGTATAAGGCCCATTGATGACACGCGGCCCGTAGAAGGCCCATTATTTCTACGGTCCGTAGATGGCCCATTGTTTCTACGGGCCGTAGAAGGCCTACTGTTTCTATGGCCCATAGAAGGCCCACTTGTCGGCGTACTGGGAACCAGGGTACCCAGACTTGCCTGTCTGCAGCCCACGTCGCGTTCCTAGTATGGCCCGGTAAAGCCCAGCTAATCGACCAACTGCTCAAGACCCTCGCGAGGGGGCCAGCCCTGGCAAGGAGAACGACCAAGACCTCCTCACGGAGCGGCCTCATCTAGGCTGCTCCGGAGGGGCGACCAAGACCTCTCCCAAGAGTGGCCTCAGCTAGGCTGCTTCGGGAGGGCGGAGATCTCAAGGGAAGGGCTACCTCAGGAGGAGGCAGTGACGCAAGCCATGACGAACCGTGCCAGCGGGCGCCAGCGTGCGCAGTTTCCATATCAGTGCAAAGGAGACCGCACAGGCGCAGGTTCCCGAGGGGTGAGACAAAGGTTTCCCCTTTGGTGCAACAAGACCGAAGACCAGAAGGACGGCTGGAAGGATGTCATCGCCGAGCCCACCACCGCGTCACCGTCTGCCCTCTTTGCAGGCGAAGACCACCTTTTGTCAGGATAGGATCGTCCTTGTGTTCCCGCTCAAATGGCCGTTGTGGGATTCCCTTCCCGCCTAAACATTTCGGGGGAAGAAGACCCTGGCCGTCTATATAAGTAGCTAGGGTTCCTAGCATAGAGAGGAGGACCAACCCATTAGCACTTAGCAAAGCAAAGGAGCAAGAACACCAACCTCATCATCCTTCTTGGGCTCGCCTCCTGAGCTCAAGAAACCACTGTACTTGCTCATACTCGTGCCCTCGCGAGGCCAATCCACCAAAGAAGGAAATAGGGTTTTACACCGCAAGGTGGCCTGAACCTGGGTAAACTCTTGTGTGTTCTACTTGTTTGTTTGCTTGCTTGCATCCCATTCCCAACACCAGGAGAAGAGCGAGGCGCTAGGTAGACGTGTAGTGGGAGAGATCTTCGTCGCGCCCCTGTGTTCGAATCTTAAGGGTTTTGCAGAGCCCGAAATTCGACATTTGGCGTGCCAGGTAGGGGGCGTGTCGAAATCTCGCTTCTCCGACGACCTCGCTCCGCTCTTCTTCGTCAACCTTGTTTCGCCGCCATGGTGGACACTCGCCGAGCACGCGCCGCCCGCCGTGCCGCCAACGTCGCTCAGACGGCGCCCGCGGGTAATGGCGCACCACTCCGCCCCAACTCGCCGGTCGCCAACGCGACCATGGACCCAGCCATCCACGAGTAGCAGGACTCGTCGCTGCCGCTGTCCGTGCGGCGTGAAGGCCGCACGGCGAACCCATCACCTACGCCGGCCGTGGCATCGTCCTCGCTGGTCCGCCGCGGGCCGGTCTACCAGCAGCCTGCGCTACTGATGGCGCGTGAGCTCCTACGCTACCGTCCGACGGACGACCTCTACGATGAGTGGCTCCACTGCATCACCGAGCTCGTCAACACCGCCGGGGAGGCGCCCGCGCCGACCCAGTCCTCTGACCCTCCGTTGCTCATGGCGGGGAACGAAGACCACGGCGCTCCGCCCCCAGCTCCACCGCGCGGCGCCGGCCAGGGGCTCAGGCGCGAGGCTCCACGGCGCGAACAACCCCGCAGGGCCCCCGCGCGCGACGAGGAGAGCTGCCAGGTGGTCCCGCACCCCGAGCCAGAAGCGTGTGTGCTCCCCGCTCAGCAGCACCAGAACCGCGCCCCACAGGAGGTGGTGGCGCCCGCACCTCAAGATCCAGCACCGCAGGCGCGAGGGGCGCCAGCAATCATGAGCATGGCTGGATGCCGCGCCCTAGCTCTTGAGCTACGGCGCCTCGTCTGGCCCGGCAAGTTCAAGCCGGATCTGCCTCCGCGTTACGATGACACCACCGACCCGGCGAAGTTCCTCCAGCTGTACGAGCTCAGCATCGAGGCGGCAAACGACACCGAGCAGGTCATGGCGAATTGGTTCCCCATGGCCCTCAAGGACGGTGCGCGCTCCTGGCTCCTGAACCTTCCTCCAGGATCAATCTCTTCTTGGGGGAGCTTCGCGAGCGCTTCATCGCCAACTTCCAAGGTACCCGCGATCGAGCTCCAGCGGCCGCAGACCTGCGCCGCGTAAAACAGCAGCCCGGGGAGACCCTGCAGAAGTACATCCAATGCTTCAACACCGTGCGCCTCAATATCCCCAGGGTCTCCGACGAGGCCATCATCTTGGCGTTCTCTGACGGTGTCCGTGACGTCAGGATGAAGGAGGAGCTTGCCAACCATGAGGACCTGTGCATGACCCTCGAGATGTTCAATCTCGCGGCAAAGTGCGCCAGGGCAGAGAAAGGCCGCCTCTCCCTCCTGGAACAGCCTGAGGCGGAAGCGGACGACAAGAAGACCAAGGCCAAGGAAGCAAAGCGTAAGGGACCCGCCGTGCTGGCTGTGGAGCCAGAAGTGAAGCGCGGCTGCGGCTACAATGACCCTCCGAGAGACAACCGTCTGTATTGCATCTTCCACGATGTCCATAGCCGTAACACCAACGACTGCTAAGAGCTCAGGGCGATGCGCGGCGGGCGCGTCAGGCAGCGCCCTGAGCGCGACAAACGTGGCTACGGCCGCGGAGGAGGCCATGGCGGAGGACGCTGGGACGACAGGAACTCGCGCCAAGGATGGCGTGATCAGCCTCATGAAGACCGCTGGCAGGAGCAGCCTCGTGATGCCCCCTGGAGTGACCAACCTCGTGAGGGTCGCCCTTAGGGCAATGTGGGCCTACCTTCGCTGCCACCACCGCCAAGAAGGAACGACGACGACCGCCAGGGAGACGAAGCGGGGGGCTTCCAGGAGCCACGCGGGGTCGCGTGCATCCCGGGAGGAGACCTCGCTCCGGCTTCTCACCGCATCTTCAAGCAGTTTGCTCGTGAGGTGAATGCGGCGCTCCCCAGGCCTGACGCCGCGCACAACCTCAGGTGGGCCAAGAAGATCATCGCCTTCGACCCCAAGGATCAGCTCAGGTGCACCGCCGCGCCAGGCACTCTCCCGATGCTCTGCACCGCGACCATCAGTAACGTACGCATGACCAAGACCCTCATCGATTGTGAGGCAGGGCTCGACGTCCTCTCCGTCAAGATCTTCGAGACTCTCCAAGTACCCTACGATCAGCTGCACCCGACCAAGCCATTTTACGGAGTCACAGATGGCTCCACCCTCTCGATGGGGCAGGTCCGCCTCCCCGTAACCTTCGGTGACCGCGACAACTACCACACCGAGTTCATCGACTTCGACATCGCCAACATCAACCTCCCGTACAACGCCATCCTAGGGTATCCGACCCTCTCCAAGTTTATGGCGGCGACCCATTACGGCTACAATGTCCTCAAGATGCCTAGAAGTGGCGGAGTCATCACGATCGCCTGTGACGAGAAGGAAGCAGTACGTTCTCTGGAGCGCGCCTACCAGACTGCGGCGATCGAGAGCTCCGACGGCGATGGAGCCGTCTTCGCCCTGGTAACTGCCCCCAAGAAGAAGAAGCAACTGCCCGACTCTCAGGCCTCGGGGGCTCCCGACGGCACCACCTCAAGCTCCGCGCCTGCTGACGAGGCGCCCTCCGCCCTTGCATAGGGAGGCACGCCCGGCGCCCCTCTCAGGACGGGCTCGGGGGCTCCCCTCAGGGGGGCGCCGGACTTGGTCGTGAGGAGGGTGCCCGGGCACTGCTCAAGGGCGCGCCCCGTCGTGCGTCATCCTGAGCCCAGTGTGAGCCTCATAACGCTGGGGGCTCAGGACCCCATCGACCAAGCTACCAAGGAACCTTACCCACCTACTCAAGACCCAAGCAACCAGTTTCGCGTCTGCATCGACATCCCGAGCCTCAACAGGGCTGCAACCCAGGGCCTCTTCCAGCCGATGGCGGTTGTCTGGAGGAGGGCCTTCCCCTCTGGCCTCCGCAATGCGGCCGCCATATACCAGCACTCCATACAACAGGCCGTGGGGGCTCAGGAGGCTCAGCGGCAGGCGGTCCTGATGGAGCAGGACTAGGACCCTCGCGACCGCTGAGGGCCTCCGGAGCCCCTGGGCCTTGGGAGCTCGGCTCTCCTCAGGAGCAACCCGCATGGTTCGTGACTCCAGCTACCCCAACTCCTTTTCAACGGCAAGTACCAGGTGATGTCTCAGGTATTCCGTCGAGGGCGCCCCTCGGGCTGCATCATCCTCGAGCCGTTGGGGGCTTACCCCCACAACCGTCTCCTTTTTGCGCATGAATTAGAACTGGTTGCTTCCTTTCGCATTATCTATATGGTTATCCTCACCGCCACTAAGGTCATGAGCCCTTGTGAGCCCATCCGCGACCGCCCCATGATTAAGGACTGGCACGGCGTCTGTGCCCGGGTCCATCCCTGTAGCGTCGCTAAACCCAAGGGCTGAGCTCTGTCTCGCGAGCCATTCCCGTGAAGTCACCTCCCGTGGTCCTTGGTGCCGTGTTCTCGCATGGGCTAATCATTGGTGGGCAAGTAGGGGCCCATGGCAGGTGCCTTGCTTCCGCGGGAACCGCGCGCCGGTTGTTTATCCTTTGGACTATAGCATGAGAAGCCTGGGCACGACGTCTGTGCTCGGGCCCGTCCCTGCAGCGTTAATAAATCTAGCGGCTGAGCTCTATCTTACGGGCCGGTCCCGCTAACGTCACCTCCTGGGGTCGTTGGTGCTGCGGCCTTCTCATGCAATGCCCTCTGGAGATGCATTTGGCGCAGGTCCAGGCAGCCCATCTCTTTTCACATTTTGCAGAAGAAGACTTAGGCGCAACCTGCCTCAGGCGCAACCCGCCTCAGGGTAGGGTCTCGCGAATGATGCGTAAGCTCGCGAGAACTTCCTCAGAGTCGTTCAACTCGTCCTAAGGAGGGCCCACATACACCCTGGCTGTCCCGCCGTGCAAGCCACGTGTCCGGACGGGCTGTACACGCCTGGGGGTCTCTCCCGGTGGGAGGCTCCCCTCCCACGATCTAGTGGAAGTGCTTAGTGAAGGAAATATGCCCTAGAGGCAATAATAAAGTTAATATTTATTTCCTTATATCATGATAAATATTTATTATTCATGCTAGAATTGTATTAACCGGAAACATAATACATGTGTGGATACATAGACAAACAGAGTGTCACTAGTACGCCTCTACTTGACTAGCTTGTTAATCAAAGATGGTTAAGTTTCCTAACCATAGACAAAGGAGTTGTCATTTGATTAACAAGGTCACATCATTAGTTGAATGATCTGATTGACATGACCCATTCCATTAGCTTAGCACACGATCGTTTAGTATGTTGCTATTGCTTTCTCCATGACTTATACATGTTCCTTTGACTATGAGATTATGCAACTCCCGTTTACCGTAGGAACACTTTGTGTGCTACCAAACGTCACAATGTAACTGGGTGATTATAAAGGAGCTCTACAGGTGTCTCCGAAAGTATTTGTTGGGTTGGCGTATTTCGAGATTAGGATTTGTCACTCCGAATGTCGGAGAGGTATCTCAGGGCCTTCTCGGTAATGCACATCACATAAGCCTTGCAAGCACTGCAACCAATTAGATAGTTGCAAGATGATGTATTACGGAACGAGTAAAGAGACTTGCTGGTAACGAGATTGAACTAAGTATTGGATACCGACGATCGAATCTCGGGCAAGTAACATACCGATGACAAAGGGAACAACGTATGTTGTTATGCGGTCTGACCGATAAAGATCTTCGTAGAATGTGTAGGAGCCAATATGGGCATCCAGGTCCCGCTATTGGTTATTGACCAGAGATTTGTCTCAGTCATGTCTACACTGTTCTCGAACCGTAGGGTCCGCACGCTTAAGGTTACGATGACAGTTATTATGAGTTTATGCATTTTGATATACCGAAGTTAGTTCGGAGTCCCGGATGAGATCACGGACATAACGAGGAGTCTCGGAATGGTCGAGACATAAATATTGATATATTGGACGACTATATTCGGACATCGGAATGGTTCCGAGTGGTTTCGGATAAAACCGGAGTGCCGGAGGGGTTACCGGAACCCCCCGGGGAAGTAATGGGCCTTATTGGGCCCGAGGGGAGAGAGAGGGCTGCGGCCAGGAGGTGGAGCGTGCCCCCCCATGGGGAGTCCGAATTGGACAAGGAGGGGGGGCACGGCCCCCCTTTCCCTCTCCCTCTCTTTCCTTCCCCCTCTCTCTTCCTAGTTGGACTAGGAAAGGGGAGTCCTACTCCCACTAGGAGGAGGACTCCCCCTCCCTTTGGCGCGCCCCATAGGGCCGGCCGGCCTCCCCCCTTGCTCCTTTATATACGGGGGCAGGGGGGCACCCTAGGACACACAAGTTGATCTCCGTGATCGTTCCTTAGCCGTGTGCGGTGCCCCCCTACACGATATTACACCTCGGTCATATTGTAGCGGTGCTTAGGCAAAGCCCTGCGACAGTTGAACATCAAGATCATCACCACGACGTCGTGCTGACGGAACTCCTCCCCGAAGCTTTGCTGGATCGGAGCCCGGGGTGCGTCATCGAGCTGTACGTGTGTCAAGAACTCGGAGGTGCCGGAGTAACGGTGCTTGGATCGGTTGGACCGGGAAGACGTACGACTACTTCCTCTATGTTGCGTCAACGCTTCCGCTTCGGTCTACGAGGGTACGTAGACAACACTCTCCCCTCTCGTTGCTATGCATCACCATGATCTTGCGTGTGAGTAGGAATTTTTTTAAAATTACTACGTTTCCCAACAGTGGTATCAGAGCCAGGTTTTTATGGTTTGATGTTATGCACGAGTAGAACACAAGTGAGTTGTGGACGATATAAGTCATACTGCCTACCAGCATGTCATACTTTGGTTCGGCGGTATTGTTGGATGAAGCGGCCCGGACCGACATTACGCGTACGCTTACGCGAGACTGGTTCTACCGCCGTGCTTTGCACACAGGTGGCTGGCGTGTGTCAGTTTCTCCAACTTTAGTTGAACCGAGTATGGCTACGCCCGGTCCTTGAGAAGGTTAAAACGGAGTCTATTTGACAAACTATCGTTGTGGTTTTGATGCGTAGGTGAGATTGGTTCTTGCTTAAGCCGTTAGCAGCCACGTAAAATTTGCAACAAACAAAGTAGAGGACGTCTAACTTGTTTTTGCAGGGCATGTTGTGATGTGATATGGTCAAGACATGATGCTAAATTTTATTGTATGAGATGATCATGTTTTGTAACCGAGTTATCGGCAACCGGCAGGAGCCGTATGGTTGTCGCTTTATTGTATGCAATGCAATCGCCCTGTAATGCTTTACTTTATCACTAAGCGGTAGCGATAGTCGTAGAAGCATAAGATTGGCGAGACGACAACGATGCTACGATGGAGATCAAGGTGTCGCGCCGGTGACGATGGTGATCATGGAGGTGCTTCGGAATGGAGATCACAAGCACAAGATGATGATGGCCATATCATATCACTTATATTGATTGCATGTGATGTTTATCTTTTATGCATCTTATCTTGCTTTGATTGACGGTAGCATTATAAGATGATCACTCACTAAATTATCAAAGTATAAGTGTTCTCCCTGAGTATGCACCGTTGCAAAAGTTCTTCGTGCTGAGACACCACGTGATGATCGGGTGTGATAGGCTCTAGCATATAACAGATCTGGCCTCGGAACACGGAGACCGAAAGGTCGAGCGTGAATCATATAGTAATATGATCAACATAGTGATGTTCACCATTGAAACTACTCCATCTCACGTGATGATCGGACATGGTTTAGTTGATTTGGATCACGTGATCACTTAGAGGATTAGAGAGATGTCTATCTAAGTGGGAGTTCTTAAGTAATATGATTAATTGAACTTTAATTTATCATGAACTTAGTCGTGGTAGTATTAGCATATCTATGTTGTAGATCAATAGCTCGCATTGTTGCTTTCATATGTTTATTTTGATATGTTCCTAGAGAAAATTGTGTTGAAAGATATTAGTAGCAATGATGCGGATTGGATCCGTGATCTGAGGTTTATCCTCATTGCTGCATAGAAGAATTATGTCCTTGATGCACCGCTAGGTGACAAACCTATTGCAGGAGCAGATGCAGAAGTTATGAACGTTCGGCTAGCTCAATATGATGACTACTTGATAGTTTAGTGCACCATGCTTAACGGCTTAGAATCGGGACTTCAAAGACGTTTTGAACGTCATGGACCATATGAGATGTTCCAGGAGTTGAAGTTAATATTTCAAGCAAATACCCGAGTTGAGAGATATAAAGTCTCCAACAAGTTCTATAGCTAAAAGATGGATGAGAATCGCTCAACTAGTGAGCATGTGCTCAGATTGTCTGGGTACTACAATCGCTTGAATCAAGTGGGAGTTAATCTTCCAGATAAGATAGTGATTGACAGAATTCTCTAGTCACCATCACCAAGTTAGTAGAACTTTGTGATGAACTATAATATGCAAGGGATGACAAAAGTAATTCCCAAGCTCTTCGTGATGCTGAAATCGACGAAGGTAGAAATCAAGAAAAACATCAAGTGTTGATGGTTAACAAGACCACTAGTTTCAAGTAAAGGGCAAAGGGAAGAAGGGGAACTTCAAGAAGAACGGCAAGCAAGTTGCTGCTCAAGTGAAGAAACCCAAGTCTGGTCCTAAGCCTGAGACTAAGTGCTTCTACTGCAAAGGGACTAGTCACTGGAAGCGGAACTACCCAAGTATTTGGCGGATAAGAAATGATGGCAAAGTAAACAAAGGTATATTTGATATACATGTTATTGATGTGTAGTTTACTAGTGTTCATAGCAACCCCTCAGTATTTGGTACTAGTTCAGTTGCTAAGATTAGTAACTTGAATCGGGAGTTGCAGAATGAACAGAGACTAGTTAAGGGTGAAGTGACGATGTGTGTTGGAAATGGTTCCAAGATTGATATGATCATCATCGCACACTCCCTATACTTTCGGGATTAGTTTTGAACCTAAATAAGTGTTATTTGATGTTTGCGTAGAGCATGAATATGATTTGATCATGTTTATTGTAATGCGGTTATTCATTTAAGTAAGAGAATAAATTGTTGTTCTGTTTACATGAATAAAACCTTATATGGTTACACACCCATTGAAAATGGTTCATTGGATCTCGATCGTAGTGACACATATTCATAATATTGAAACCAAAAGATGCAAAGTTAATGATGATAGTGCAACTCATTTGTGGCACTGCCGTTTAGGTCATATTGGTGTAAAGCACATGAAGAAACTCCATGCTGATGGGATTTTGGAATCACTTGATTATGAATCACTTGATGCTTGCGAACCATGCCTTATGGGCAAGATGACTAAAACTCCGTTCTCCGGAACAATGGAGCGAGCAATTGACTTATTGGAAATAATACATACTGATGTATGCGGTCCGATGAGTGTTGAGGCTCACAGCAAGTATCATTATTTTCTGACCTTCACAGATGATTTAAGCAGATATGAGCATATCTACTTGATGAAACATAAGTCTGAAAAGTTCAGAGTATTTCAGAGTGAAGTGGAGAATCATCGTAACAAGAAAATAAAAGATTCTACGATATGATCGTGGAGGAGAATATTTGAGTTACGAGTTTGGTCTTCAATTAAAACAATGTGGAATAGTTTCACAAACTCATGCCACCTGGAACACCACAGCATAATGGTGTGTCCGAACGTCATAACTGTACTTTATTGGATATAGTACAATCTATGATGTTTCTTACCAATTTACCAATATCGTTTTGGGATCATGCATTAGAGACAGCTGCATTCACGTTTAAAAGGGCACCATCTAAGTCCGTTGACACGACACAATCTGAACTGTGGTTTGGCAAGAAACCAAAGTTGTCGTTTCTTAAAGTTTGGGGTTGCGATGCTTATATGAAAAAGTTTCATCCTGATAAGCTCAAACCCAAATCGGAGAAATATGTCTTCATAGGATACCCAAATGAAACTGTTGGGTACACCTTCTATCACAGATCCAAAGGCAAGACATTTATTGCTGAGAATGGATCCTTTCTAGAGAAGGAGTTTCTCTCGAAAGAAGTGAGTGGGAGGAAAGTAGAACTTGATAAGGTAATTGTACCTTCTCCCTTATTGGAAAGTAGTTCATCACAAAAATCTGTTCATGTGACTACTACACCAATTAGTGAGGAAGCTAATGATGATGATCATGTAACTTCAGATCAAGTTACTACCGAATCTCGTAGGTAAACTAGAGTGAGATCCACACCAGAGTGGTACGGTAATCCTATTCTAGAAGTCATGTTACTAGACCATGACGAACTTACGAACTATGAGGAAGCGATGATGAGCCCAGATTCTGCGAAATGGTTTGAGGCCATGAAATCTGAGATATGATCCATATATGAAAACAAAGTATGGACTTTGATGGATTTGCCCGATGATCGGCAAGCCATAAAAATAAATGGATCTTCAAGAGGAAGACGAACGCTAATAGTGGTGTTACTATCTACAAAGCTAGAATTGTCGCAAAAGGTTTTCGACAAGTTCAAGGTGTTGACTATGATGAGAGTTTCTCACTCGTATCTATGCTTAAGTCTGTCTGAATCATGTTAGTAATTGCCGCATTTTATGAAATCTGGCAAATGGATAAACAAAACTGCATTCCTAAAGGTGCAACCAGCAGGTTTTGTCAATCCTAAAGGTGCTAACAAAATGTGCAAGCTCCAGCGATCCATCTGTGTACTGGTGCAAGCATCTCGGAGTTGGAATATACGCTTTGATGAGTTGATCAAAGCATATTGTTTTATACAGACTTGCGGTGAAGCCTGTATTTACAAGAAAGTGAGTGGGAACACTACAACATTTCTGATAAGTATATGTGTATGACATATTGTTGATCGGAAATAATGTAGAATCATTCTGCAAGGCATAAAGGAGTATTTAAAAGGAGTTTTTCGAAGAAAGACCTCGGTGAAGCTGCTTACATATTGAGTATCAAGATCTATAGAGATAGATCAAGACGCTTGATAAGTTTTTTCAATGAGTACATACCTTGACAAGATTTTGAAGTAGTTCAAAATGGAACAGTCAAAGAAAAAGTTCTTGCCTATGTTACAAGGTGTGAAATTGAGTAAGACTCAAAACCCGACCTCAGCAGAAGATAGAAAGAGAATGAAAGTCATTCCCTATGCCTTGGCCATAGGTTCTATAAAGTATGACATGCTGTGTACCAGATCTATCGTATACCCTACACTGATTTTGGCAAGGGAGTACAATATTGATCTAGGAGTAGATCACTGGACAGCGGTCAAAATTATCCTTAGTGAAATAAGGATATGTTTCTCGATTATGGACGTGACAAAAAGGTTCGTCGTAAAAGGTTACGTCGATGCAAGTTTTGACACTAATCTAGATGACTCTAAGTCTCAATCTAGATACATATTGAAAGTGGGAGCAATTAGCTAAAGTAGCTCCGTGCAGAGCATTGTAGACATAGAAATTTGCAAAATACATACAGATCTGAATTTTAGCAGACCCGTTGACTAAGCTTCTCTCACAAGCAAAACATGATCACACCTTAGTACCCTTTGGGTGTTGATCACATATCGATGTGAACTATGGGTGTTAATCACATGGTGATGTGAACTATTGCTGGTAAATCACATGGCGATGTGAACTAGATTATTGACTCTAGTGCAAGTGGGAGACTGAAGGAAATATGCCCTAGAGGCAATAATAAAGTTATTATTTATTTCCTTATATCATGATAAATGTTTATTATTCATGCTAGAATTGTATTAACCGGAAACATAATACATGTGTGGATACATAGACAAACAGAGTGTCACTAGTACGCCTCTACTTGACTAGCTTGTTAATCAAAGATGGTTAAGTTTCCTAACCATAGACAAAGGAGTTGTCATTTGATTAACAAGGTCACATCATTAGTTGAATGATCTGATTGACATGACCCATTCCATTAGCTTAGCACCCGATCGTTTAGTATGTTGCTATTGCTTTCTCCATGACTTATAAATGTTCCTTTGACTATGAGATTATGCAACTCCCGTTTACCGTAGGAACACTTTGTGTGCTACCAAACGTCACAACGTAACTGGGTGATTATAAAGGAGCTCTACAGGTGTCTCCGAAAGTATTTGTTGGGTTGGCGTATTTTGAGATTAGGATTTGTCACTCCGAATGTCGGAGAGGTATCTCAGGGCCTTCTCGGTAATGCACATCACAAAAGCCTTGCAAGCATTCCAACCAATTAGATAGTTGCAAGATGATGTATTACGGAACGAGTAAAGAGACTTGCTGGTAACGAGATTGAACTAGGTATTGGATACCGACGATCGAATCTCGGGCAAGTAACATACCGATGACAAAGAGAACAACGTATGTTGTTATGCGGTCTGACCGATAAAGATCTTCGTAGAATGTGTAGGAGCCAATATGGGCATCCAGGTCCCGCTATTGGTTATTGACCAGAGATTTGTCTCAGTCATGTCTACATTGTTCTCGAACCGTAGGGTCCGCACGCTTAAGGTTACGATGACAGTTATTATGAGTTTATGCATTTTGATATACCGAAGTTAGTTCGGAGTCCCGGATGAGATCACGGACATAACGAGGAGTCTCGGAATGGTTGAGACATAAAGATTGATATATTGGACGACTATATTCGGACATCGGAATGGTTCCGAGTGGTTTCGGATAAAACCGGAGTGCCGGAGGGGTTACCGGAACCCCCCGGGGAAGTAATGGGCCTTATTGGGCCCGAGGGGAGAGAGAGGGCTATGGCCAGGAGGTGGCGCGCGCCCGCCCCATGGGGAGTCCGAATTGGACAAGGAGGGGGGGCGGCCCCCCTTTCCCTCTCCCTCTCCCTCTCTTTCCTTCCCCCTCTCTCTTCCTAGTTGGACTAGGAAAGGGGAGTCCTACTCCCACTAGGAGGAGGACTCCCCCTCCCTTTGGCGCGCCCCATAGGGCCGGCCGGCCTCCCCCCTTGCTCCTTTATATACGGGGGTAGGGGGCACCCTAGGACACACAAGTTGATCTTCGTGATTGTTCCTTAGCCGTGTGCGGTGCCCCCCTCCACGATATTACATCTCGGTCATATTGTAGCGGTGCTTAGGCGAAGCCCTGCGACAGTTGAACATCAAGATCGTCACCACGACGTCGTGCTGATGGAACTCCTCCCCGAAGCTTTGCTGGATCGGAGCCCGGGTGCGTCATCGAGCTGTACGTGTGTCAAGAACTCGGAGGTGCCGGAGTAACGGTGCTTGGATCGGTTGGACCGGGAAGACGTACGACTACTTCCTCTACGTTGCGTGAACGCTTCCGCTTTGGTCTACGAGGGTACGTAGACAACACTCTCCCCTCTCGTTGCTATGCATCACCATGATCTTGCGTGTGCGTAGGAATTTTTTTGAAATTACTACGTTTCCCAACACTTAGCTCCGCGCTGGCAGGACCGAGGAGCGGTTGTGCCCACGAACCAGTGGAAGCACCAAGATCCGCGCTGGCCGATACAACCGAGGAGCGGTTATGCCCACACTCCGCGCAAGTGTGGTAGCTCTATGCTCTGCGCTAGTTATAAACAACTAAGGGCGACCCCTAGTGGTCGCACCAACCTCAGGGAGCTTTTCAGCTCACGACACTCACAACTTCTCCTTGGAAGGGTATCGCGAGGGGGGCTAGGCATGGGGGCTATGCTCAGGTCATGCATGGCAGACGCCACCCTACCAGGTGCCCAGACACCTGGCTTTCTCGCGCCCCATCCTAGGCGAAGGCTCGTGAGCAAGGTATGGTGCTCGTTCTCCCTCATGAGAGTCGTTCGTACATCAAGGGGGACCCCTGGGCATCGTGACCGAGGGGCCTAACTAGTCATGTAGCCCCTCACTCCTTGGGCTCGGTGCCCAACGGCGGTCGAGGTATGCGCGGGGCTGGGCCCTGCCGACGCATAATGCAAACGGGTCGCTTGAGCGTTAAGGGGACCCCTGGGCATCGTGACCCAGGGGCCTCACTAGTCACGTAGCCCCTCATTCCTTGAGCCTGCCCTAGTGACCCGGAGGGCTCAATGGCGATCGAGGTATGCGCGGGGCTGGGCCCTGCCAACGCAGAGCACTTAAGCAAACATGAATGGAAGCAAGCACGGAAATCACAGAATTCAAAGACTAGCTATTACAATAAGCTCAAGTTCATAAAATTCAAACAAGTCTCACACCTCCCCGAGGCACTCTCATTCTCCTTAGCAGGAACAGGCCAGGCATCACCAGACGCGCCGACATCAGCTTCTGCCTCTTCAGACGCATCAGCAGCAGCCGGAAGGAACGCCTCCACCAGCTCTTTGACGTTCTCCGCCACACACTCAGCAGCCGCGCCCTCCAGGCTCGCGGCCAGCGGCTGGGACAATGTGGACATGTCAAAGCTGGGGTCACGAAGGAAGAAATGGCCGCACACCTGCGCCAAGGCAGAGGTAAGAAGCGATCGACCCTCAGTATCAGCTAGTTGACCGATTGCGGATGCCACGTTGCCTAGGGCCTTCACGAGTGCAGCTAGGAGCCTAGTTGCGCCATCCTCCGGGGTGGCCAACGGATCTTCGAACCCCTCCCCATAGGCGATCCGCAGCAGCCTTCGGTCCTCAAGCTCGAAGGCGGCGAGGGCCTCATGACCCACCGTCGCCGTCTTCTCCAAGGCTGCAAGGGCGTCCTCCCTGGCCTTCAGCTCGTCCTTGCACTTGGCTTGGGACGCCTTGGCTTCCTCGGCCTCCGTCTTCAACTTCTCTAGGCTCGCGCGGTCGGCGAGCTGCTCCTCCGGCAACCGCGATGTCTCAGCCTTCTCGCCCTGGAGCTCCTTCTCCAACCTCTAAAGCTCCAGGGCGTGCTTCGCGCTCTCCTTACGGAGGGTCTTAAGTTCGTCTTCCGCCTCCTGACGATGCTTCTCGGAGGTTGCTGCCTGGGCTTCCGCGGTCTTCCGCGCCCGTGCAGCCGAGGTAGCCTCCTCCCAACTCTCGGCGATGGCCGCCAAAGCCTGACTCCAGGTGGCCTGCATGGACTCCTCCGCTTGCAGCCACCCCAAGAGTAGGCCCAAGTGGGCGTCCACCGCACGATCATCTCCGTCCCGAAAGACAACGCGGAGCTGGTTCAGCGCAGCACAGGCCGCCTCCAGGGCCTAGGGACCAGACCTCACCTGCCGACGAGGGGGCGCCACCACGACCGCCTGCTCGGCTGAGGGCTTGGGGGCTCCCGGTCCCTTCGCTGGCACGGCGGGAGTAGGGGTCGCCCGGGCCTTGCGAGGAGCTACAGCGGAGTCCACTGGAGGCGTCGCCACCATGTGTTCAACAGTTTAGCCGGCTGAGGTGCGTGGCACCACGGCGGCAGCGGCAGCAGCAGGAGGGGCGGGGCTTCGTGAAGTGCCCCCTCCCTTCATCTTCTTCAACACACCGCCAACACTACTGCATCAAGAAACGTGCGTCAGAAGCGCAACGAGTAATAGAACAATGGAAGAACCTGCACTTACGCGTCAGAGGCCTGGTGCGCCCTCCTTTTCGCCAGCAGCGGGTGCGTACGCTGAGCATCCAGATAAACCCATCTATTCCGGTGGGTGTCTATCTTCTTCCCGGCCTTCATCAACCGGCAGCCCTTGCGCTGAAAGACAAAGGAGATGCACGCCGAGCACGGGCCCTCCTCGTACAGCCAGACGACGAAGAGGTGGCGGAAGAGGGCGACAGTCGGCCTCACCCCCACGAATGCCTCGCAGTAGAAGGCGAATAAGGACAAGACGAGGAGGGAGCGAGGCTAGATATGAAGGGCGTGCACCTGGTAGTGGTCCAAGATGGCGTAGAAGAATTCAGAGAAGGGCGGCACAAGCCCAACGGAGATGCTGTGGAGGAAGAAGGGGTAGCAGGTCGCCGTCAAGGTCGGCGCAGTAGCCGACCCGACCAGGATCTTCGTCGGGCCATGCTCGTTATGCTTGCTTGACAGGAAAGACTGGACTTCCGCGTAGTCCCCCTCTGTGGCGACAGAAGACTCCTCGAGCGCCGCCACGGGAGAGGAACCAGACCCAAACGCCTGCGCGGCGCCCTTACCCTTCTTCACCATTGCCGAAGGCGTCGTGGAAGGCAAGGGATTCGAGAAGATTGGAGGCGGAGGAGAAGGGGATCTGAGCAAGAAGGAAGGGGAGCAATAACCCCTGTGCGGCGAAGATAGTCTCTTTTGTCAAGTCACATGGTTACCAAGGCTGCATGGGGAGTGGAGTCGCCACGTCCCATCCAACCGTCACGCGCCAGCCTGGCCTGCAGTCTTTGGGGCCCGCGGCGCTTCGTTCTCGGCTAGGCTTCGCCCAGAAGCCAACTCCGCACGCGCCTTGGGCCCGGGGGCTATTGTCGGCATACTGTGAACCAGGGTACCCAGACTTGCCTGTCTGCGGCCCACATCGCGTTCCTTGTATGGCCCGGTAAATTCCAGCTGATCGACCAACTGCTCAAGACCCTCGCGAGGGGGCCAGCCCTGAACAAGACCTCCTCAGGGAGTGGCCTCATCTAGGCTGCTCCGGAGGGGCGACCAAGACCTCTCCCAAGAGTGGCCTCAGCTAGGCTACTTCGGGAGGGCGGAGATCTCAAGGCAAGGGCTACCTCAGGAGGAGGCAGTGACGCAAGCCATGACGAACCGTGCCAGCGGGCGCAGTTTCCATATTGGTGCAAAGGAGACCGCACTGGTGCAGGTTCCCAAGGGGCGAGACAAAGGTTTCCCCTTTGGTGCAACAAGACCGAAGACCGCAAGGACGGCTGGAAGCATGTCATCGCCGAGCCCACCACCGCGTCACCGCCTGTCCTCTTTGCAGGCGAAGACCACCTTTTGTCAGGATAGGAGCGTCCTTGTGTTCCCGCTTAAATGGCCGTTGTGGGATTCCCTTCCTGCCTAAACATTTCGGGGGAAGAGGACCCTGGTCGTCTATATAAGTAGCTAGGGTTCCTAGCATAGAGAGGAGGACCAACCCATTAGCACTTAGCAAAGCAAAGGAGCAAGAACACCAACCTCCTCATTCTTATTGGGCTCGCCTCCTGAGCTCAAGAAACCACTATACTTTTTCATACTCATGCCCTCGTGAGGCCAATCCACCAAAGCAGGAAGTAGGGTTTTACACCGCAAAGTGGCCTGAACCTGGGTAAACTCTTGTGTGTTCTACTTGTTTGTTTGCTTGCTTGCATCCCATTCCCACCACCAGGAGAAGAGCGAGGCGCTAGGTAGACGTGTAGTGGGAGAGATCTTCGTCGCGCCCCTGTGTTCGAATCTTAAGGGTTTTGCGGAGCCCAAAATCTGACACCACTGTTTCTACGGCCCGTAGGAGGCCCAGTGTCACTACAGTAAATATTAGCCCATGGTTATTGTGGCCTAGTTTTAAAAAATAGGTTATTGCAGCCACTAGCAAACCACGGAAAAAGAACTGCACTGACTACAAGCAAACAAATAAACAAGACAACAAGGAAATAAATAAGCAAGCACCTTATGCTAGGCTATCACGGCTATTACACATATTACATCCACTGGGCATCAAAGTTCGCCACAAGTGCAAATATAGGGAACAAAGCAGCATATAAACGCCACAGCAAAACAAGTCCAGAGCTGAAACCACTTCACAAGAGTTCAAGAAACAATATCCTGGGTACCCATAATGCTGGCAAGATGCTTAGCAAGCTTATTAACTTTCTCTTGTTTGGCGCTTAAATCCTCCAGCGCTTGCTGTTGCACAAGAAAGTACGCATCTGAATTCTGCAGGGACTTCCTCAGTCCTTCGGCTTCTTGCCGCAGCACAGCTGACTGATGCCTTTCAGCTTGTAGCTAAGACTGTAGAAGCCGAAGTGATTCAGGCAGCGAGTTCGAAGAGCTTGTGCCAGCAGTACTGTCCAGTAACTCGAACACTACATCAACACAGGACTGTGGGGTTTTCTCACTGTCTACAAGATCGTTTTCATCACCTTTCTTGGAGACCAATAGGGTTGTCTCACTATCTTGAACCTTATCTGCATTACTTTCTGTACCATTGCATAGTGGGGTGCTCTTCTCCAATATTCTGTTTGCATACTACAAGAGAAACAAGCAGACACATCACATGTTTAGCTTGTAGTATACGAAACTCATTTTGGTAAACCGGTTCAGTAGTAAGGTGGACAGGATAACAGCATAAAAAACATATATCTATGTACTATGGTCACTTTATTGTCCATATCATTCTAGTTTATGTTCCCTAATCAAGATAGAGACACAGTTCAACTCATATATTTTTAAGACACAACAACATAGACAGAATATAAGTGTGAGAAACTACGCAACATTGGCAACACTTGTAATGTGCATCACATGAGAACATAACTGTTTATACAACTTAAACTTAAATCAACATAGAGCAAGAAGTTAG
This sequence comes from Aegilops umbellulata, assembly GCA_032464435.1. Taxonomy (NCBI): domain Eukaryota; kingdom Viridiplantae; phylum Streptophyta; class Magnoliopsida; order Poales; family Poaceae; genus Aegilops; species Aegilops umbellulata. The sequence continues at coordinate 399,920,779 of CP136056.1, read as the reverse complement.
AACAACAATCCAGTTAAAGAAATAGGTTTAAAACATACCTGTTGCGCCATTGGAGTTTCAATTGGATCCTTCAAATTTGAAAGTAGTTGGTATGAGTAAATACAGTGATGCAACAGCAAAGGAGTATGGACCATAGCTACGGAATCTGACCTGAGAACAGTTGCTCTTCTGCTTTAAACGTGGAGTTTGGGTTAGATGTGGTGGTCTTCATGCTTTGGGCACTGCAGTAGCTTTACAAACTGCTCATGTGGGGGTACTCTGTGGTGGACATGGTGCTTTGTCAACTATAAGTGGGTTACTATCTGCTGGGGTTGCGGTTAAATGGGTTGTAGCTGGTTCTCTGCCCAACGGTGTAAGTGTGCAATCTAGAAGAGTCTCGGTTATGTGTGGTGGGGCTAGTTTGTGGGCCAGTACAACCATGGTTCTATCTGCATCGACGGGTAGCACTGTCTTTTGTGAAGAACGGGTTTTTGCTCCCTTAGATACTGCCATCACCCCTCCAATTCAAATGGCTGATAAACAAGAAAAGAAATTGAACGTACAGACATTGTATGATAGACAGATGTGGTAATTCGCATATATGTTGTCTAACCAAACAGGACAGCATGACACAATTTCACATATATGATGCCTAACTAAACAGGATAGCATGACAAAGTTTCAGATATATGATGGATAACGCAATAGGATATAATGGCATAATTCAACATATGATGAGTACCTAAACAGGATGACATGACAAAACTATATGATGTCTTGCTAAAATAGGTTGGGATGAAATAATTCACATACATGTTGTCTAAGTATATAGGATGGCATGATATAATTGACATAATTGATTCATATACTAAGCAACTGGCACTCGCACGTATGATCTCTAAACTAAGCAGATAGAATTCAATATTGTGCATATGATGTCCAAACTAAGCAATGCAAGACACCATATGCATAATATGAGAAATATAAACATTGCAACTTAGAGCATACACCTCAGGTGGGATATAGGACTGGTCATCTGTCTCTGAATCTTCCTCTGAGGAGCTCCCTGTAACCATCGAGATATATGCTTCAACATGTACCATTGCCTGCTCTGAAGACCTTGTTTTCACTCTAGATTTTTCCATAACCGGCTCAAATGGCTGATACACATGAAGAGTAGTTCAATATACATAGATTGTCGACAAATGGAATACGTAATGAAAAAAAAGATGGCATGAGATAATTCACATATATGATGCCTAGCTCCATGGCGGTGTATAATTCACATATATGATAACTGGCTGAAAAACATGGCATTGCATAATTCACATATCTGATATAGAAAGCAAACATGAGGCATTCACACAAAGCATGTCTAATCTAAGCAGATGGCATGGCAATGCAAGACACCATATGCATGATATGAGCAATATAACCCAGCCAAGTTAGAGCATGCACCTCGGGGGGGGGGGGGATACGACTGGTCATTTCTCTGAATCCTCCTCTGAGGAGCTATCTGTAACCAACAAGAAATCTGCATCGACAGGTAGCACTGACTGCTCAGAAGACCTTGTTTTCACTCCAGATTTTCCCATGACCGACTCAAATGGCTGATGCACAGGAAGAGTAGATGAATGTATAAACATTTTGACAAATGGAATACATTATGGAAAAAATATGGCATGATACAATTCACATATACGATGACTGGCTAAACAGGATTGCATTGCATGATTCACGTATATGATGCCTGGCTAAAGAAGATGTCATTGCATAATTCCCATATACTCCCTGATGAAATATAAGATGTATAATGTAAGCAATGCAAGGCGCCATATGCATGATATGACCAACATCAGTATGCCAGGTTAGAGCAAACACCTCAGGTGGTAAACAGGCGTGGTCGGCTCCTTCTGAATCTCCATCTGAACAGTTATCTCCCTCTTGAATACAATCTGGAAATGCAGGAGGGGGGGGGGGGCACTTCGCCCACCATGGAGCGGCGTCTGCATGACATTATATTCGCACAAAACGGTCTTCTCTTTTTCTCTACATGTTCAGTACGATTGTGTACAATATCTGACATGCATAATAAAAAATAGTTAGATTTTGTAAGGCCTAAGGGGTGCATGCAAAAATCAAGACTGATGGTAGCAAACAAGTGGATGGATCCAAAACTAATGATAGCAGGTAGATTATAACTTCAGTTTAAAAAGATAGACAATGGATCATCTGTTGTTTGTTGCCCACCCAACATGAACCACATAGAAGACCCCAGATGAACCAGATAGTAGACAAATACTATTCGTTGCTGGCTCGATATGAGACCCATGGACAATTCAAAACTCAAGATTGAACGATAAAGTAGCAGGTAATAATAACCGATGTATAACATAAGCAAACATGAAAGACTGCGACTGTGTAGTTCTCAGGTTCATCTGCTCTATCGATGATGGTAATGCAGTTGGCGTGGCTGCCGGCAACAGGGAAGATGATCTGAGGCAGCGAAAGGAAGTCTGCAGGGGGGATCTCTGCTGCAGTGAACGCTTCTGTCAATGGTGCACCTCAGGTGGGGTGGATGACGACACGGCAAGAGCAGGACATAACACACCGAGTTTTCTTTGACGCCTATCTGAAAATGAAGTAAATCTGTATGGGCTCCTTAGAATTGGAGGATTCTATAAACGCAGGGACAGGAAAAACACAGGAATAGGATAGGAATGCATGTGCAAAATAGAGCATTTGGAAACATAGGATTTCAGTCAACCTGGGTGTTTGGCTCACATGAATTGGAAGAACATAGGAATGGAGAAACAAAGTGATGCGACGAGTGTACAACCTCTTTGGCATAGCCTTGTGGACCTCAGCATCATTGGGTTGGACGTGGAGGATGGTGATGATGCTGGTGTGACTGTCGGAGGCGGGGAATAAGATCCGAGGCCTCTGGAAACGACTCGAGGGTACTGCTCCGCTGTGATGGACGGTTCCGTCGTTGGAGCAGCTCCGCTAAGGTGTACGGCGACGAGGCTGAAGCAAGACAAGACATACAACGTTAATCTGAAGTGGGACCCTAATATCATCTGCAATAGATGATGTAAAATACATCACCAAAAAGTGCTAGATGTAAAACGCATCAGCCGCGCCACGACCGGTCCGACAGATGTTGTAAGTACTGTTCACTCTGAACTTAACTGAAGAAAATGAACTTCACAGTCGTAACTGAATTTTACTGCTGAAACTGATTGAACTAGTAACAGAGCATTGCAATAGATGTTTAGGGCGTTCGAGCACTAGTAGCAGAGAAGCAGTGACCCAAATTAGCAGACGCTCGAGCAGGGAACACACTAGCAGAGAGCAAGTCGTGCAGTAGCACCGCGAGCGAGTGCTAAAGCAGCAACTCCTGTAGCTGCCGGAGGTCATGCAGCAGCAACAGCGCAAGCTAAAGCAAGAGCAGAGCAGCAGCATGAACGAAAGCAGGTGCAGTGCAGCAGCACGACCGATAGCAAGAACAGAGCCGCAGTGCGAGCGAGAGCCGGAGCAACTGCAACTAGTGCCGTTGTGGAAGTCGCCATCGAGGAAGCAACGACATGGGGGAGAGACGCCATGGATGATGTGGCCGGCGACGACGCCATCGACGGAGACACGCCATGTCTGCTCGGTATCGAGCACCGACAGCCCCGTGAGATTGAATAAAAGATAAATGCAGCGGTAAGTGCAGAACCTCCTTGGTGGCGCTGAGTTGGCCTCGGCTTCATCGGAGGAATTGGTGAGGGTGCTGCGGTCCCGGTGGGGCAGGTCAAGACGGCGCTGTGGGGATTGAGGTGGCGCGATAGACGAGGCGAACATCTGGGCAGCTCCTTGGAGGTGGAGGACGGGGCGGCTGATCCGGCGAGACAACCACATCGACAACGGATCCTCATCCGGTGCGGTGGATGAGGGATGGCGAGCTGTTGCGGTGGATGACGTAGTCGGGGAAGAGTCTCCGGCTGGGCGGCAGTCGGTAGGTCGACGGAGGAGCGTGGGGTTTCGCGGGTTTTGGCGGCCTCGGTGTATGAATGGGGGGGGGGCGAAGGGGGAGGGGGAGCCAAGCTTACGGACGCGCTTGTCCAAAATGTAGGGTAAGTTACCAGCGTACCCCCACTGGTTTTGACACCGCGACGTGGAGCTTCATTTCCGGCTGAGGGGTAGAAGGGGGATTTCATGTGTCTGGGCTGCGGGAGCGATTTCGGATGACGAGGGAGTTCTCGCGCGCGTCCAAATTTCAGGATAACAAGGCGCGGCGCGGGTTGAAGAAGCGGGAGTTTCAAAGAAGGTTAGACAAAAGATACTCGAGCTTGAAAATTTCGGGATAACAAGGTGTGGATTCCTTGTTCGACAGAACAAACTTAACGTGTAAAAAAACAATTCATACAAGATGCAAGAGAGTCATGTCCCCTTTTACTATATTGCTATAGATGCCATTGAAAAAACTACAAGAAAAATGTAAAAAAATTGGGAGAACAAGATTACCCTGCACAGTACCAAAACGATTCGCACTTCCCTCAACAACAACAAAAAACAAATCAATTCCCACCAAAGAAAGAGCAATGTCCCTTTTTATATGATTACAGATGCCATGATCTCGAATTTCACATTTTGAATCCACGTTATGTTGAATTCGAATATATCGTTAGGTGACCTTGCGGTTTATAATTGATGTATTCGTACATTTTGATCTTCCATTATATATGAACATTTTACTCCACCATGTGAACATATATATTGTCGTCTACCATATGGACTAAATTTGAATCAATTTTCCTTATTTGAATACGATTGTTGTCAAGTTATACAATAATTTAAATATTATCTTGATAACAAAAACATACATATAGCAGTAATCATATTTCACTATGAACTACATGTACCATACGCTCTCCAATTCAAATATTTGTATCCATTTTATGTTGAATTCAAATCATAGTGCATTATTGGTCTAGGTAGCGAGATGTTTGGGATAATCTAAACCCCGTTTTCATACGTATAATTTTTGGCTGAATTGGGATAAGTTTAGGTATAAGCCTCTTGCAAAACCGGAGATTCTCTCAACAAGCCTCGTGGTTCCGAGAGGGAACGTGTCACCTTTGTGTGCGAAACGATATACGCTGCCTCCCCCCTGATTTTATTTATAGAGGCAACATAGAACTATATGAGTGCCCTGTTAAATTTTCGAATTATTTCGGGTTAATTTGGCCTTTTTATACATTAATTGAGTTTCTGGACTTTTAATGTGCATAACCTAAATATGAATTGCATGCACATGCTCCGGTGCACCAACGTGGGTTGAAAAATCACATGTGTGTCCTTGCTTGAATTTCTAGGTCCCATGGAAGAAATGAGAATGAAATTCAAACATCTGGGCGTCATGACTCGGCCGAGAACATCGAGAAACTTTGATTTTAAATTCATGTAAATCCAAAACTCGCCTATAAATCATGAAACTTGGCATGGTGTCATGTCATGGCACTAACATGTTGTGGTAAAAAATTGGGCCGATTTGGAAGCTCGTGGTTCTAAGAGGGAACGTGCCAGTTAAGAGATTACCTATGGTTAAACACTTCACAACTTATCAATGGATATAATCCTTTTGGGATGAATAGTTTATCGGTATGGGCGTGGATGTTCTTATTTGGACATCTTGTTTGGGCTACTGGATTTGTGTTCTTAATTTCCTGGCGGGGGTATTGGCAGGAATTAATTGAGACTTTAGCATGGGCTCATGAATGCACACGTTTAGCTAATTTAATTCGCTGGAGAGATAAGCCCGTGGCTCTTTCCATCGTGCAAGCAAGATTGGTTGTATTAGCTCACTTTTCCGTGGGTTATATATTCACTTATGCAGCTTTCTTGATTGCCTCAACATCAGGCAAGTTTGGTTAATTTAGTTTGTTTTTTTTTGTACTGTACACCTTTGAGTGTGAAACGATATACGTTGCCCCCCTTGAGTTTCTTAACAAAGGCAACATAGAACTACATTAGTGCCTTGTTAAATTTTGGAATTATTCCGGGTTCGTTTGTTGTTTTTATACATTAATTGAGTTTCTGGTCATTTAATGTGCATAAGTCAGATTTGAACTACAAGCACATGCTCTCGTGCACCAAAGTTGGTTGAAAAATCACATTTGTGTCCTCGGGTGAATTTATAGGTCCCATGCAAGAAATGAGAATAAAATTAAAACATCTGGGCATTGTGGCTCGGCTGAGAATATTGAGAAACTTGGTTTTAAAATTCTTGTAAATCCAAAACACGTCTGAAAATCATGAAACTTGGCATGGATGTCATGTCATGGTACTACCATGTTGTGGTAAAAGAATTGGCCGAATAGGAACATATTTTGGTATAAGCTTCTTGCAAACCGAAGCTTCTCTCAAGAAGGCTCGTGGTTCTGAGAGGGAACGTGCCACCTTTGAATGCGAAACTATATATGTTGTCCCCCTTGAGTTTATTTACAAACGCAACATAGAACTACATGAGTGCCCTGTTAAATTTTGGAATTATTCCGGCTTCATTTAGCCTTATTTACACATCAATTGAGTTTTTGGTCATTTATTGTGCATAATTCAAATTTTAACTAAAAGCACATGCTCCCGTGCACCAAAGTTGGTTGAAAAATCACATTTGTGTCCTCGGGTGAATTTCTACTCGCTTCTTCCATCTTTATAGGTCCTAATGCGTTTTTCGAGGCTAACTTTGACCAAACGTTAGAGCAATAATATATGACATGCAACTTACACGAAGCATACCTTCAAATTTGTATGTCAAAGGAGCTTCCAATAATATAATTTTCATAGTATACATCTCATGTGCTATTAATCTTGTGAATAGTCAAAGGATGTCTTGAAAAACATATTAGGCCCTATATAGATCGAAGGAGGGAGTAGGTCCCATGCAAAAAATGAGAATAAAATTCAAACATCTGGGCATCGTGGCTCGGTCGAGAACATTGAGATACTTGGTTTTAAAATCATGAAACTTGGCATGGTGTCATGTCATGGTAGTACCATGCCGTGGTTAAAAAATTTGGCCGAATAGGAACAAATTTTGGTATAAGCTTCTTGCAAATCAGAGCTTCTCTCAAGAAGGCTCGTGGTTCTGGGAGGGAACGTGTCACCTTTGTGTGCATAATTCAAATTTGAAATACAAGCACATGTTCCAGTGCACCAAAGTTGGTCGAAAAATCACATGTGTGTCCTCGGGTAAATTTCTAGGTTCCTTGCAAGAAATGGGAATGAAATTCAAAATTCTGGGCATCGTGGCTGGGTTGGAAACATTTAGAAACTTAGTTTTTTAATTCCTATAAATCCAAAACACGCATGAAAATAATGAAACTTGGCTTGGTGCAATGACATGGCACCAACATGATGTGGTAAATTTGCAGTCCGATTTGCGAAGGCGCACACATTAACAATAAACAACGTCATTTTGGAACAAGTGCTGTCACGTTACAATCGGAAACACAAGTATTATTGAAACCATGGGCGTTCTACTTACTAGTACCATTTACGTGCCGCCACGCGTCCCCATTTTTTATTAGCTAGGAGGCGCCATGCAGGGTAGCTATTTGAGTACGAGAGGCGTGCGATCAGACCCCTACGCATGCTTATCGGGAGGAGAGCCCTTTGACCTCCATCTGTCGTCCACCTCTATCCCAAGGTATCCATTAATGGCGCTCGAGCCTCTGTTTAATGGCGTGGCTATGTCTCACTCGACTGAGATTTAAGAGAGAAAAAAGAAAATCTGAAAGCACGGATCTTGATGTAAGATCCGACGGACCTATATAGCATCTACTGCGACTTATAGCAAGACTGATGAATATATAAGGACGATTAATTTGTTTTTTGATCAAAGAAGGGCTTGCCCCTTTCGATTTTCATTACTGAAAACCACCACAATTCACAAGAAGTTCAGCACAAATTTTCTATCTATCGGTCGCGCCATGGAGCAGAACCAAATTTTACAAGTTACGAGTTCAAAAGGAAAAGCCTTCCGTGTTCGCGTCGCACCCCACACGGTTGGTCCGGCACGCCGCTCAAGCAGGAATGCGTGCGGTGTTGCATTTTCACTTACAAGTGGGACCGCAGTTGAGCAAACCGACTATCGGCAAACCCCCACCCCGCCCACCGCGCGATGGCTGAGAAAACAGGAGGGAGAAGAGATGGCTGTACCACGGACTCCAAGAAAATTGGTGTCGGATGGGACTCGTGTGGGTGGCGTGTGCTGTACTACTAGACATGAATGCTAGTTATGGCCCATGCCACCCCACTATATCGAGCATATATCGAGGTACGTAGAAGAAATTTCCTGCAGTTCGTGCTCAGCCCTCCTCTATAAGTCTTCTCAGCCAGCCAGCGGATGCGCGGAGCCCATCGTCTGTTTGCTCACATGCGGCCCCACATGTCAGTGAAAACGCAAGAGGACCCACTGAACTTGCACATCTTTCACCTCGACGTGCTGGTGATGAAAAACAAATCCAATAAAGATCGGTGGTGCCCGCTTTTGGAGTTACTCAAGAGTAGTAAGATTCTATTTACAGTTTAACCCAAGATGCACATCTCGTGGCTTCAACTACCACTATATTTTCTTTCATGACACGACCTGGATGCTGGATGTCCCATGTGTCGGCAAAAGGAGGAAGAACCCGACCAAATCTTCGGTTGTGCTCTTGGATTAGACTAGTTGTGCTAACTTAAAAATTTTATTGTGTACTCCCTCCGTTCCAAAATACTTGACTTCCATTTGTCCAAAAATGGATGTACCTATATACTAAAACATGTCTAGATACATATATATTTTGACAAACAGAAGGCATGTATTGTGCAACAGAGGGAGTAGAATGGATGCAACTTTTTGTATTGGGAAGAAGAGTACATCCGTATATTGATAGAGCGCAATTTAGTAGATGTTCTATCACTTTTAGCTAGTAGCACAAAGGCTAGAGATGAGATTAGTGCACTTGTTGATACTCCTACTAGAATAGAGGCTGAACATGAGACTAGATGCGAGGAAGCAACATCTACTTCTTTACACTCGAAGAAGAAAGAAGCACGCAAGATCGAGCCTCCGCAGATCAACAATGAATGCATCGAGAAGGCACTAATCCAACTTACAGGAGTAGTAAAATGTATTCTTGTGGTTCTTGTTTTCTTTGGTCTTGCTTTTCTAGTCAAAATTATCGTTGGAGTTCGTGCAAAACGGAGGTTCGTTTGGGGTCGTGCATTGGAGTTGGCCTTACAAGTGGGACCGCAGTTAAGGAAACTGACTATTAGCAAACCCCCACCTCGCCCGCCGCGCGATGGCTGAAGTTAGAGAAACGACGAGGTTGAAGAGATTGCTCTAGCACGGACTCCAAGAAATAATATGGTGTCAGATGGATGTCATGGTGGTGGCGTGTGCCGTACTCCTGGACGTGAATGCTTGTTCTGGCCCATGCCACCCTACTACTCCTACTACTTACTCCTACTATATAGTACTAGTATCGAGGATTCGAGGTGCTGGTTACGTACAACGAACACATTAACATATGGCTACAGTAAAAACACCCGCCCGACGTGCAAAGCATGTGAAGCTAGTACAAATAGTGTACTAGTACTATTGTTGATTGGCCTCATCCGATAACCTGTTGCAATGCACGTACAATTATGTATTCGGAAAATATTTTTTTGCCTCGTCGCACCACTCACTTAGAGAAGCGACTCGAAAGCCATTCATAAATTTAGTAAGTTTATCACAGGCATATCATTTTATTACATACAACAGGTCATCAACCCACATCGACAACGAGGATGCATTATAAATACTAAAGTTTTCACCACACAACAAATAACAAGCCATGAAATGAACTTCAACTCAACCATTCCGCGGCGTTGGAAACGCTTGCTTTGAACCACAAGTGATTCTCTGGGACGGGCCATCCATTGTCGATCTGGAGACCAACGCAGGACTGATCATCCAGGCTGAAGCGGCCTACTATATCAGTACCAGGGTAGGGAGCCACCCAAATGTCCGAGGTATAGACATAGTTGCTTCTCATAAATGGTTCTAGTAACGTTGTGTCAACAGCAGTTGGATCGCCTTTCACCATCATTGGATAGTTTTGTCCAAGGAAGAGCGAGTTTTGTCCAAGACTATCAATTCTGTGCCAGGGAGAAGGAGTTGGCACTAGCACACTAGTATCCATCCCGAATACCATGCAACGGGTGTTGGAATAGGTCCGGAGAGTGCGACCATGGGAGACACCTGCTTCCTTAGCAGTAACATCATCAGTGGGCTGTATACACACAAGAAGAGGTGATCCATCGGAATTAGTTTCCAGGCGCCATAGAGTATATGGGCGCTGCTCATGATCATCACCATCGGCATCTCCCCCTTGGTTATAAATTTTTTCAAGTATACGTGGTGGGATGTTCACAGGACCTTGGAAACACAAGAAGACGGTTAATTAGTAAAGGGAAACTTGCTAACCCGCATGCATGTGGATGAAACAATTATAATTACGGTGGAAGACAAACGTATCGAAACTATGAGGATACCATGCAAAAGAGTGCCACGAGTGGTGGCAGCAAACACAAGGCCCTCCTATTGAATTGCATCACAGTACTCATTCGTGCACAGAAACTGATTTTTGAGCAATATCCATCGAGTCAAACCACTAAGGATGGCAACAAGCTTGTCAAAGATAGCAACAACTTCATAGTTGTTGTATATCCAAGAGCGGTTGGGAACTCGACAAATTGCTATCTTTCGTAGAAGACAGTCACCATGATTGTATTTGAACGTGCGTACATTACCGGTGTGCTCAACCTCTGGGCAGTGTGCTAAGATTTTTGGAAGTGGAACCCGGTGACGAGTGCACACGTTCACAAGTTCCCACTCGCAGTTGGACCCAATGTAAACAACCCAATCTCCATTTGCACCCGCCCAAGCCTAGCCCTCAAGCGATGTCATCTTAACATCATACGTATCATTATCAAGCGGCATCAACTTGCACAGGGCGAGGCCTCCGTCGTGCCGGCGCCAGTCATCAGGGTCACGGAAAAGAAGATAGGGGAGATCAAACCGCTCCTTGACTCTTGGGTTCCTTGTAATGATGTTATTAGTTGAGTCGAGAATGGGCTTGAACGAACCTGCCATGCTAGCCGAGGTGATGACATCGCACCGATCAATGAGTTCCTGCACCACGTCATCTTTCAGATCAGGGCAAGAATAACGGGGTCGTTTCCGGCCTGTTTCCTCCATGGAGAAGATGATCGAACAATGGCAGAAGAAAGGGTGAAGGGCTGAAGGAAAATGGAGGACCGAGAGGAAGAGCGTGCGACAACAGTTCCAAATCAAGAGGGAAAGGCGAAGAGTCGGTGGACGGTTGCGAGTTTGCCATGGTTCACGAAGAGGTGCCCCGGCCGACACGTCCGTTCGGAAATACTCCTACTACTCGCCGCCGTCTCACTAATATGTTGGAACGGGACCACATGTCAATGAAACATGGTGTGTAATTTCTCGTGCAAAATGCGATCTGGCCGCGTTGGCCCGAGGTGCCGCATTAGTTATCGCCCTTTATTTTTTAATGGCGTGCCGATCAGTTTTGAAGCACGACTAACTGGTACTATACGCAGAGAAAATATAAACTACTCTACCACTACTCCACCTCCAGTACTAGTAGTATAAAAAGATATATAGGCTGGAGCTTCAGTGCTTTCTTGCTAAGGGCTGCCCACTTGCTTCTCACACTACCACCCTCTCTCCAGATCTAAAAAAGACGGCCCCTCTCTCCCTCCTCACTGGTGGGCACAGATCCGCCGGGGAAGAAAAGGACGTGCAGCGTTGACGCACTCGTCATCGGCGAGCGAGGTCACGCACTGACGACAAGGTCGTCCTCTCAGACCTAGCACCCGCGCGGGATGGCCTCCGTCCCCAAGCTCGCTGCCATAGTGTGTGCGGAGGACGACGACCACGAGCGAAGCCACTTCCCGCCGACCCTCAGGTATGCTACCTCTTTTCGAACCATAACCTTGTTCTATTGCCCCATCTGCCACGTCGTTGCAAGTGGATCTTTTTCCACTCCACCATCTTCCCAATTTTCTATCCTCTGCTCTGCTGGCCACGCAGACGAAAACCATAATTTGCATTATTAAAGGAAACCCTACTTCATGCAGACTAATCCATGTATGGGTTGAATAAGGAAAGGAAGGGAGACTGTACTGTCCAAGAGAGTAGGCATCGAACCCGCATCTAGGTTGAAAAGGGGAAAATCAGTAGCTAAGGAACTAGTCTCGTGCCTCTTGGTTGAAGAAGGGTAGAAAGGCATGACAACGCAATAGAGAATGACCAGGTCGATCGGTTTGTTGTCCTCGCATTGGAAAAAGGTGTCTAAAGAGAACAAAAATGGGACGTAATCCACATATGCTGCCTGGATATTTGTTGCTCTGAGCAACCATACCTCCCTCACCACTCTGCGTCCATGGAGGTACATCATACTAGTGCACCCACTGTCCGAATGGGCCTCCCATGTAAACCTGTGAATAGTTTCAAATCCAGATTAAAACCAGCCCAAACAACATGACTTTCATCCGACCAACCAATCCAATCCAATCCAAATATTGAGGTCTAGAAGTCAGACTGGACCGAACTAGTTGTATTTTCCATCCAAACCAAACCAAACTGTTTCAGGTTTTTGAATTATATCCATACTTTGAAACCGTGGACAAGCTGCTGCTTTGTTGCCGTGAAGATTCAGGTCACCTGCTTGGTTTCCACGCGCTTAATAGAGATGCAGACTGTCTTGATGCTGCTAGTCAACCACCACTCGCCGCCGGTCTGCCGCCGCCACCAAGTGGGGGGCTGCCGCCATGAGCAGGGACTAGCGCTGCCGCTAGATGGGACATCTATATGGGAGCGGAGAGAGGAAAACATGGCGGCCGGATCTCCAGCACGCGGCAACGACGGCACCGCGAACCCAAATACTAGTGGCTAGCTAGCGAGATGACTGGTCGCTGATTTGCTCATGAAACTATGGATTAAAACGATTTGAGACCAAATAGTCTGTGTCCAGACCGATCCAATCCAGGCCAATAAACATTAAAGCCCAAACCAGACCAGATTACATTAGGGCCTCAGACCATTTAAACTAATCCAATGACAACCCACTAGAAAACCGAACTAAAACTTAGGTTTCAACCCAAACCATTTGTGGGGACCCCGACTCATAAGTCATGATCACCGAATGCACGTGTACAGTGATCCCAGAGATCAATGCTCACTGAACACACAGAAGCTGAATAACAAGAGTCTTACATCCATACATACCGTCTTACACAAATTATGACCATTATGGTCAAGTCTTACATAGATAAAGCCTTAAGGGCTGAACATCAAATGAAACACAAGCAGCGGAAATCTTCGTCGATAAGTAGAACCCATGCCATCTGCCTTAACCCTACATGCATTCTGACTGGGAAACGTCCTAGTTCGCATGTTCGTCTCCAAAGAAGTCTTCTTTGAACTCCTGTTCTTCCATGCCTGGCCAATTAAATAACCAGTGGCAAGCCAATGAGTACTTTGAATGTACTCGCAAGCAACCCATGATTTGAACAAGGCTCGATGATGCAGTGATATAGCACTAAGTAGGTAGTTTGTAGAAAGCTAGTTTTGAGTGCAATGACATGATCTATCAGCATGTAAAGTATGCATCATGGGAGTACAGGCATCCGTACGAACAAGTAACAGTTATCAGAGTTGGACACCAATCCAACTTGATCATCGCGTCAAGTCATTTGACTTAACCCATTTAGCTTCATCAACTCACACACACACGTGGTCTTTAAAATTCTGGATGTAGTTTAAGCAGCACCGCCCAACTGTCCTTGACCGTGGACACGGCTATTCGAATAGTTTTACACTCTGCAGAGGTTGCACACTTTACCCACAAGATCCGGGGAACTTCCGTGTCATCCACGACCCACGGTACCTCAAGTACCCGGGGTAAGCACCCGATCACTATCTTTCCCTAGATGACACTAACAAGGAGTCCACTCGTTGTTCCGTATCCTCACGATGTACATCATACGAGACTTACTCGAGATTGTAACATCCGAGAGGGGACACAACGGTGTATCCGGTGCCCTGTGAAAACAGTCATGGCCGCCCTACCTGGCACGACCCCGTCCCGAGAGAGCGCACCAACAACTCTCCCGTCACTAGTAATGTGTGACACTCCAAAAAAAAATTATTTGGTTTTCAGCAAAAACCTTGTTTGAGAGGCCATTTAAATTTTTTGCCAGAAAACCTCCCTCTTAAAAACTTCCTTTTCTTTGGCAAGGATTTTTATTTCTGTGTCTTTTGCAAATTATGGTGTTTGATCATTTAAAACTTTTTCTCTGTTGGTTCCCTGCTCAAAATATATTTTGGAAATTAATTATTTTTCCTTCTTGAAACAATCTAAGTTCTCTGTCCCAACAAGTCCAAACAAGTTTTGGATTTTATTTCAATTATTTTATCTCTCAAATCTTTTCTGACAATTATTTTGAGCCTGAGTGTTTTTCAAAGCAAGTACCATATTGCATTTGATTTTTGACCTCAAACCAAATCCTCTGGATTGTCCTTAGCACCCACAACCCAGAACCATCTTGATCCACTCTCCCTCTTTTCAAATTTTCAAATTGCAGCCTCTGCAAGTTTGGACCAGATTTGCCAAATTTGGTAAAATTCATATATCCTCTTCTCCAAAACATTCTACCAAAATTCAGGCAGCCTTCTGGTGCAATGAGAAGCCACTCCACCAAAAACCAGCTCAAGGAAAATCCCTGCATGCCAAAATCATTCTGTCAAACACCTGGCATGCACTGTTACTGTTCATATTCAGTGAAATTCAGAGATTCAGTGTCGTTTCTTCGTCAGATTTTCAGTCACATGTAAACTGTGCATTTGGCTCGTGCTCGCAGCCTCTTCTTCTTGTCTGGGGCACCACACGCGTGATTGGCGCCTCCCTGGCGTCGGTGGCGCCCTGGCCCGCCTGCGCCGGCGTGTCCCGGGGCGGCAGAACCACCGTAGCAGCCGACATGGGGCAACACTGCGGCATAACGCCGTTCAGCACCGCCCAAACCTTCTGAGAGCTCCGCGTGGCCACCTCCTTGCCAGCGCATGCATGCAACACCGTCGCCGTGGCCTGGCACGCGCAGAGCGCGTTCTCTACCGCCGACGTGCCGTGCGGCCGTTTCGTCGAGGGTAGGCCGTAATCCTCCCTCCCGTGCTGAGCTGGACACTGGGATGGCACCAGTACTTCACCTAGATGATGCTCAAGCCCCTAAGCCGACCGTCCACCCACAGCGCCGTCGTAAATCGCCCGCCGGACTCATCCGTTCACGGCAACCGCCTCGGGCCGTCTATATATAGCCCGCCCCCCGAGCTTGCTCTTGCCCCCGCACAACTCCACCACCTCGCCAGACCCCGCCTAGCCATTGGAAGGGCCTCGAGGGGCCTTTCTTCCTCGACTCCGGCCACCTCCGTCCGCCTCGGGCTCCGACAACGTTCTCTCCGGTGAGAACTCCTCCGGCGCCCAAACCTCGTCCGCCGCCTTCTCTTACACCTAGTGCTCTAACCCCCACCTCAATTCGATGCTTGCAGCCCTCTCCGGCGAAATCCATCAACGCCCGAAACACCGCCCGCCGTAGTCAAGGCCGCCGTCGACGTGAAGCTCGCCGGCGACCACCACCACCACCAACCGACGCGGAATCGCGCCCTGAATTTGAAGGTACCCTCCGATCCTCCTGCCCGCCGTGGATCGGCGCCGGCGATCGCCGCGGCCCTCTGGCGCCAAAACTCTGCCTCCGTTTTCAAACGCGACGGGTGGGTCCACCCCGTCAGATTTTTATTCTTTTTGAATCATTTTCTGGTAATGCCTTCGAGCAAAATACGCTTTCTCCACTGAACTGGCGTATTCGGGACTGAAACGTTTTCTGTTTTATAAAGAGGACCCTGGAAAGTTTCTGTTTCATTACAGAAAGGTCCCTGGACAAAAACACTAATAACTTTTAAACAGAGGAGTATTTTTGAGTGATTATTTTTCTGTCCTCTCTGAAATTTTGTCTAGTTTTTTATCAGATTTATTTGAAAAATATTTGGAATAATTTTTATGCACCTCTCGGTATTTACATTAGCACGTATGTTTCCTTTAAACCGTAGATACCGAAGGAGGTGACGGGGCCGCGAACTTCACCGAGCTAGGCTCCGACTACTCTGAACCAGGCAAGCATGTTTGAACTTTTGATATGATATGTGTTTTGGCATGTTTGCATTTAGCAAGTTTCATGGCATGTTGATGAGCATACCGATGAACGTTATTTTTCATGCATAGTTGAGGCAAGTGAGTTCGATGATCCATACGTGTTGGATGTGAATGTGCATGGCCATGTGTTGGCATGAGGATGGATAAGATGGCAGTGTTGTAGCATGCTAGTCTTATGCCATACTATTTGACTTCAGTATCAGCCCGTATCGGTTCGGTTCCAATCCATTTCCCTTCCCGTACTACCACAAGTTTTCCGCAAGGGATATGGTTTAGTAGGTTGCAAACCGCTTTCCTGGTACACACCAAAAGGAGAGGCCGTGAAGATGGTTCCATGGCCCTGGATTAAAGCCAGTCATCCGGTCAGGGGGCATGGGTGTTTCCGGTTGGGACCGAGAGGGGGGCACCCCTTAGAGCGCGCGTACATAAATTTGATCCCATGCTATTCGAGATTGTGATCTCCCCGTCTCAAAGTTTTTCTTGTACGTTGTCTAGGGTGATTCCTGACATCGTGAGGTGTGATGGGTGTGTACTGGATCGCTGTGTTTCCTTCCGAACTACTGTAAACGGAACTAGTCCTTCGGGACTACGGAAATCCGTTAGCTGTGGGTAATTTTAGTACAAACTCTGCAGAGTCATATATCCTCGAATCATCTCATCCGTGTTCAAGTTCTGCATTATCTTATCCTGACAAGTGTTAGTTTCTAGTGGCAGATACTCCGGTGAATCACATGAGAGCTAAGCCCGGTTAAATGTTTATTCCTATGGATGGACTAACCCGTTTATTATCACGAGCTGGCAGACGTCCGACTGTGGCGTTGTTATCTTTTATTTTCATTATAAGCCCTTTCTGCGATGTCGCTCAGACGTCCGACTGTGGCGTTGTTATTATTTACTTTCAGCAAAAGCCCTTTCTGCGATATCGCTCAGACGTCCGACTGTGGCAGTACTATTATTTCCTTTCAATACAAGCCATTTCCGTGATGTCGCTCCGACATCCGTCTGTGGCACGTATGTCTTTTATTTTCAGTTTAAGCCCTTTACGTGGTGTCGCTTAGACGCCCGACTGTGGCATGATCTTTATTTACTTGTTCACCTTTCGAGGCGTCGCTTCATACACCCGATCGGTTTTTCTTTTATTTTGTTGGGATTTCAGGCGGACTACCGCCGATTCCCTTTTACTTACCTTGCCTGCTAAATTCTGAATGTGCATTGGTAAATTAATCATAACGCATTCATGCATGCATTTGTTATATCTTACGTCCGAACTGTCTTGCGAGTACTTCAAAGTACTCACCTGGCTTGTTGATTTGGCCAGATGCTGACGAAGGCGATCTCATGGATGAAGAATTCGATAGCGCGTCCGACGCCTAGAGGAGTCCCAGTCAGTCTCGTGCGACCCTGGATTTGGTCATTGTATTATATCCGCTTCCGCAACCCGAATAAATTCATCGAGCCTCACCTCGACGCTCGATGAGATGCTAGTTTAAGAGTCATGTTATCCACTCCCCACTATGTTATTCCACCCTCACTTTAAGCTCGAGTCAGTAGTATGCCACCACACCATTGTGTTATGTCCGCCATTATGTATAATTATTGGCGCGTTTGTAATAAATTGTTGAGCACCCTTAGCTCGACCCTGTAATATAGTTTATGCTACTGGCTTATTGTATCAAGAAATTATCTACCAGTGAGGAGGATTTTTCCTCATACTGGACTCAAAAGATCAGTCTTTCAATAAATATTTTTATTGGAAAGATGGTCGTGACAAGCTTGGTACCAGAGCCAGGCTGACTGTAGGAAGCCACTAGGTGCGATCGCTAATCGGTTATTAGCATAATAGAGCTAAATTGTATTTTTGCAATTGTAGTCATTTTTCTGACAGTCAGCATAAATTTATGATCTGACCATACAGAATTTTTGCCTACTTTTGTAGATGGCTGACAACAGCTGCGAGTCTCAGACCTTCGCCAACGTGCCCGATGGGTTCGTCAAGCTTCTCTCCTTCATCGTTCAGGTCGCGATGGGGCCATCTGTACGCCCAGCCGTCAATCTCTGCCAGCACAGAGTCAATGACAGTCTGACCATGCACCAGGCCTCGGTGCAATTTAGGGGAGGGCGTGGTGAGTTACGCCGCTTCCGGTTCGTGGGGAGAGCCATGCCCATGGAGAAGCATGCTATTCAGATGGCAGCCCGCGAGGCGGTAGCTCGTCTCAGGGATGTTCTTCCCGTGATGAAGGCTCGTCGTTACCGCTATCTCCCATGCCATGTGCCCTACACCTGTCACTACGCATACTCCTGCCCCAGAGGAGAGCGAGACGAAGCCTTTGAGATGCTTATTGAGTATCTCCGGGCCCTGGAGGCCGCCTTCGACAACCTGGTGGACGACTTCGTGGCCGCCCGCATGGACTCAGTCCATGGCTGTGCTGCCAACAGGAGGGAGCTCCTGCCCACCGCACCGCCACTGACTTTTGTCTCGTCATCAGCATCTTGTGCACCTACTCGCCGCCTGCCTTCTACCGAAGAATTCAACCAAGTCATTGCGCCCACTCCAGTGCGCACTGCACCACCCTTCGCGCCAACTCCTGTTCGTGTTATTCCGCCGCTGGCACCCGCTCCATCTACTCGGCGCAGCACTACTCGTATGGAGCCTATTAGCAAGGAGGAAGTCGAGTCCCCAGCTTCGCTACGCCTCACCCTTGGCAGGGCCAAGGACATCATCAACATCTCCGACTAAGTACGCTTAGCCGTCATGCGATGCACTGCCTTGTAGATATGCTGTGAGAAGTAGCTTGTTTGCGCATCATGTAGGAAGTGGAGAAGTGCACTAGCCTAAATAACATGTCAGGATTATGTGCGCATATCCTGAGTGATGTATTGTATAATTATCGCCGCGTGTAAGATACGTAATGAGCAGTCCTTATCCGTGCGCAAATCGATTTGTTTTCCTTAAGTAATTTTGGCTATTTAATTTATTTGCCAACCTTGTGCATTTATGGATTTGTTGTTGTGACCCTTTTCGTTTTTCTTATGGGTTTTACAAAATATATCACCAGAGTGAAAAATGTCTCGTCCTTGGACTCGCTCCATGCCAGCTCCGCCAGAGGAAAATTATGGCACTCAGCCGGACAACAATTTTACACAAGGGCAGTCAAGTCAATATTATAACGGTCAACCAGGCAACAATTTCACTCAAGGTCAGTCGAGTCAACATGACAGTGAAACGGCACTTTCCCAAATGTGCCGCCTTTATGAGCAGAGTCAGCAACAACATCGGGAAATGATGAACCAAGTCATCAACATGGGAAATCACCATGGGCAGTATCAGCAGCATTCCAAGTTATCTGAGCTACAAAAGACACGTTCCCCAACATTTTTCCATACTGACAAGCCTCTTGAGGCCGAAGACTGGCTTCGAGATATGGAGAGAAAACTAATTATTGCAAAATGTTCAGACCCCGAAAAGTTACTTTATGCTTCGCACTATCTCACAGGAGCAACTGCATCTTGGTGGGAGAATTTCCTGCACATGCATCCCAACGAAAATGATATAACCTGGGATGATTTCGAGGAAGGATTCCGTGGCACACACATTCCTAAGAGTATTACGAAGATCAAAAAGAGAGAGTTCGATGACCTCAAACAAAGGAACATGACAGTGTCAGATTACAACGGTCAATTTACTCTATTGTCTCGCTACGCCAATGAAGAGCGTATGACTGAAAGCAAGAAGATGGAGAAATTCGTCGACGATCTAGCACCCGTGCTTAAATGCCAACTGGTCGTGCACACTTTTCTAGATTTTAAGACACTAGTGGACAAAGCCATTACTCTGGAAAATGAGAGACGCAGTTTGGAAGATTTCCACAAGCGGAAAAGGGACCAGACTAACCATGCTCGCAGTCATCGAAGCAAGACAGATTTTCAAAAGGGTGGGACACACAAATCCGCGTCCAACGTCTCACGCCCAATCAAGAATTTCCATGCAAGGGATAAGGAGTTCACATATCGCCCTGGAGTTACTTGTTACTCCTATGGAGAGGAAGGACACTATGCCAAGCAGTGTCCCAAGCCTAGAAACTCAGCCCCAAGGCCGAACAACGGCGGCAATAATTCGGCGCCCAAGCGAAACAATTTCAATCCCAACAACAACCACAGAAAGGGTCATCTGAACCACGTAACCAAAGAGGAGGCAGAAAATGCTCCGGATATCATACTCGGTACATTTCCTGTCAACACAATGCCTGCAATGGTTTTGTTTGATTCTGGAGCTTCTCACTCTTTTATTTCGAAAAGTTTTGCTTTGCAAAATAATTTTTCGATGCTTCCTTTGGAGAAATCAATGATCATCAAGTCCCCTGGGATTCAGCAAGTCACTCAGAGCTACTGTCAGGGTGTGGTTATTGAGTTCAAAGGATTGAAGTTTCACGCCAATCTTATTGTGTTGGAAAATAAAGGACTGGATGTCATCCTAGGGATGGACTGGCTAACCACCAATAAAGGTTTTATTGACTGTTTCAACCGGACCGTGATTCTCACACACCACCACGGGAAGACAATAAGGGTATCCGCCAAGGAAAGAAAAATACCCCGGCAACCGAGATTGAATAAGGTGGACGTTTCTGAGCTAAACAAGGTTCTAGTAGTGTGTGAATTTCCAGACGTATTCCCCGAAGAGCTACCAGGCATGCCACCAGACCGAGAGATAGAATTCAGCATTGAACTAGCACCAGGAACCACCCCATATACAAGAAACCATACAGAATGGCACCATCCGAGTTGGTTGAGTTGAAGAAACAAATAAAGGAATTGCTGGACAAAGGATACATTCGAGCCAGCTCCTCACCTTGGGGATCACCAATTTTATTTGCCAAAAAGAAGGACGGAACACTGAGATTGTGTATTGACTATCGAGCACTTAATATGGTCACAGTAAAAAACAAATACCCGATGCCACGGATAAACGATTTGTTTGATCAACTTGCTCAGTCCAAGGTATTCTCAAAAATTGACTTAAGGTCAGGATACCATCAATTAAAGGTGCGAACAAAAGATATCCCCAAGACAGCCTTCACCTCCAGATATGGACTATATGAGTTCACAGTAATGCCATTTGGATTAACAAACGCCCCCGCCTATTTTGTTCACCTCATGAACAAAGTATTTATGAAGTTTATGGACAAGTTCGTTGTGGTATTCATCGACGATATTCTGGTATACTCTAAGACACCAGAAGAGCACGCGGAACATCTCAAAATTGTGCTAGGAGAACTCAGGAAACATCAATTGTATGCCAAGTTTAGCAAGTGCGAATTTTGGCTAAGACAAGTAGGCTTTCTAGGCCACGTACTGACCCAAGACGGTATCGCAGTGGACCCGGAGAAGGTCAAGGCCGTACTTGGCTGGAAGTCACCAGCCAGCGTAACGGGCATACGGAGTTTCTTAGGGATGGCAGGATATTACCGCAGATTTACTGAAGGATTCTCCACCATAGCCAAGCCTATGACGCAGTTACTCAAGAAAGACAAGAAGTTTGAATGGACAGAAGCCCGCGATAAAAGTTTCCAAGAGCTAAAACAGAAATTGACGACATCACCAGTATTAATTGTGCCAGACATACACAAGAATTTTGAAGTGTATTGTGACGCATCCAGAAAGGGTCTCGGATGCGTGTTGATGCAAGAAGGCAAGGTGGTCGCGTATGCATCAAGACAACTTCGCAAGCATGAGGACAAATATCCCACTCATGACTTAGAAATGGCAGCTGTCATTCATGCACTCAAAGAATGGAGGCATTTCTTACTTGGAAATCGATGTGAAATATATACGGACCATAAAAGTCTCAAATACATTTTCACACAGCCAGAACTAAATTTACGGCAACGACGCTGGTTGGAACTAGTAAAGGATTATGATGTCGGTATCCACTATCATCCAGGAAAAGCAAATGTAGTGGCCGATGCTCTTAGTCGGAACCCCAACCCCGACGACAACAGTCTGCCCGACTTAAGACCAGAATTCCAACAAGAATTTGCCAAACTCAACTTGTTGATGGTAGCAGAAGGCACCATAAAAAACTTGGAAATACAACCCGACCTTGTGGAGAGAATTAAAGAAGCTCCGCCTGGACACCCCAGCATCGAAGGCATTAAAAGAAAGGTGGGTATGGGCAAGGCCTCGAAATTCTTCATAGACGATAGAGGAATATTATGGTACGGAGACAGACTCTGCGTGCCAAACCTAGAAGACCTCAAACAACAAATTCTAGCTGAAGCCCACACCGCCCCATATTCGATCCACCCTGGAGGAACCAAGATGTATAAGGATATCCAGGAAAGATTTTGGTGGCACGGTATGAAGAGGGACATAGCCACCTTCATTGCATGTTGCGACTCTTGTCAACGCATAAAAGCTGAGCATCAGCGACCAGCCGGACTACTGCAAGCAAACAAAATACCTGAGTGGAAATGGGATGAAATAGGGATGGATTTTATTGTCGGACTACCTCGGTCACGACATGGGAATGATGCCATATGGGTCATCACCGACAGGTTAACCAAGGTGGCACACTTTATTCCAGTAAAGACGACCCACACCACTCAGAAGCTTGCCAGGATATATCTCTCCCGCATAGTTTGTCTACACGGTGTCCCGAAGACTATAATATCTGACAGAGGAACCCAGTTCGTCTCGAGGTTCTGGGATCATTTACAACAGGCTCTGGGAACTCAACTAGCCTTCAGTACAGCATACCACCCCTAGACTAATGGGCAAACGGAACGCGTAAACCAAGTTTTAGAAGACATGCTGAGAGCATGTGTCCTCACCTATGGAACCAGTTGGGAAGAAAGCCTGCCATACGCCGAGTTCGCGTACAACAATAGTTACCAGGCCAGCCTGCAAATGGCACCTTTTGAAGCTTTATACGGACGGAGATGTCGTACCCCACTAAATTGGTCAGAGACCGGAGACAGCCGCATCTTCAGCCCAGACATGCTCAAGGAAGCTGAGGAAAAGGTCAAGCTAATCAGAGACTGACTCAAGACCGCTCAAAGTCGACAGAAGAGTTATTACGATCAGAAACATCATGGAGTCAGTTTCGAACCCAGTGAATTCGTGTACCTAAGCGTATCTCCTATGAGGGGATTACAATGATTCAAGATTAAAGTAAAGCTAGCACCAAGATTCATCGGACCATTCTGTATAGTGGCACGAAAAGGCACGATAGCCTACCAGCTAGACTTACCCGAGGAATTATCCGATGTCCAAGACGTGTTCCACGTCTCGCAGCTAAGGAAGTGCGTAAGCAACCCAGAGAAACAAGTATCCCATGAGAAAATCGACGTGCAGCCAGACCTCACCTATCGGGAACATCCAGTGAAGATATTAGAGGAGTCTGAAAGGAGGACCCGACAGAAAACCATCAAAATTTTCAAAGTTCAGTGGAGCAATCACACCGAAAGTGAAGCAACTTGGGAAAGAGAGGATTTTCTTCGAGCAGAGCATCCACACTTATTTAAGGATCAGCTGAAATCTCGGGGACGAGATTTTTCCTAAGGGGGTAGGTGTTGTGACACTCCAAAAAAATTTATTTGGTTTTCAGCAAAAACCTTGTTTGAGAGGCCATTTAAAATTTTTGCCAGAAAACCTCCCTCTTAAAAACATCCGTTTCTTTGGCAAGGATTTTTATTTCTGTGTCTTCTGCAAATTATGGTGTTTGATCATTTAAAACTTTTTCTCTGTTGGTTCCCTGCTCAAAACATATTTTGGAAATTAATTATTTTTCCCTTTGAAAAGAACTCTATGAAAATTGGGGTTTTTCATATCTTGAGAACCACCCATGATTTTGTTTTGCCCCATGTGGTAAAACCCCTCCAAAACCTCCCCTCCTCCTTGAAACAATCTAAGTTCTCTATCCCAACAAGTCCAAACAAGTTTTGGATTTTATTTCAATTATTTTATCTCTCAAATCTTTTCTGACAATTATTTTGAGCCTGAGTGTTTTTCAAAGCAAGTACCATATTGCATTTGAGTTTTGACCTCAAACCAACTCCTCTGGATTGTCCTTAGCACCCACAACCCAGAACCATCTTGATCCACTCTCTCTCTTTTCAAAATTTTCAAATTGCAGCCTCTGCAAGTTTGGACCAGATTTGCCAAATTTGGGAAAATTCATATCTCCTCTTCTCCAAAAAATTCTACCAAAATTCAGGCAGCCTTCTGGTGCAATGAGAAGCCACTCCACCAAAAACCAGCTCAAGGAAAATCCCTGCATGCCAAAATCATTCTGTCGAACACCTGTCATGCACTGTTACTATTCATATTCAGTGAAATTCAGAGATTCAGTGTCGTTTCTTTGTCAGATTTTCAGTCACATGTAAACTGTGCATTTGGCTCGTGCTCGCAGCCTCTTCTTCTTGTCTGGAGCACCACACGCATGCTTGGCGCCTCCCTGGCGTCGGTGGCGCCCTGCCCCGCCTGCGCCGGCGTGTCCCGCGGCGGCAGAACCACCGTAGCGGCCGACATGGGGCAACACTGCGGCATAACGCCGTTCAGCACTGCCCAAACCTTCTGAGAGCTCCGCGTGGCCACCTCCTTGCCAGCGCACGCATGCAACACCGTCGCCGTGGCCTGGCACGCGCAGAGCGCGTTCTCTGCCGCCGACGTGCCGTGCGGCCGTTTCGTCGAGGGTAGGCCGTAATCCTCCCTCCCGTGCTGAGCTGGACACTGGGATGGCACCAGTACTTCACCTAGATGATGCTCAAGCCCCTAAGCTGACCGTCCACCCACAGCGCCGCCGTAAATCGTCCGCCGGACTCATCCGTTCACGGCAACCGCCTCGGGCCGTCTATATATAGCCCGCCCCCCGAGCTTGCTCTTGCCCCCGCACAACTCCACCACCTCGCCAGACCCCGCCTAGCCACTGGAAGGGCCTCGAGGGGCCTTTATTCCTCGACTCCGGCCACCTCCGTCCGCCTCGGGCTCCGACAACGTTCTCTCCGGTGAGAACTCCTCCGGCGCCCAAACCTCGTCCGTCGCCTTCTCTTACACCTAGTGCTCTAACCCCCACCTCAATTCGATGCTTGCAGCCCTCTCCGGCGAAATCCATCAACGCCCGAAACACCGCCCGCCGGAGTCAAGGCCGCCGTCGATGTGAAGCTCGCCGGCGACCACCACCACCAACAACCGACGCGGAATGGCACCCAGAATTCAAAGGTACCCTCCGATCCTCCTGCCCGCCGTGGATCGCCGCCGGCGATCGCCGCGGCCCTCTGGCGCCAAAACTCTGCCTCCGTTTTCAAACGCGACGGGTGGGTCCACCCCGTCAGATTTTTAATCTTTTTGAATCATTTTCTGGTAATGCCTTCGGGCAAAATACGCTTTCTCCACTGAACTGGCGTATTCAGGACTGAAACGTTTTCCGTTTTATAAAGAGGACCCTGGAAAGTTTCTGTTTCATTACAAAAAGGTCCCTGGACAAAAACACTAATAACTTTTAAACAGAGGAGTATTTTTGAGTGTTTCTTTTTCTATCCTCTCTGAAATTTTGTCTAGTTTTTTATCAGATTTATTTGAAAAATATTTGGAATAATTTTTATGCACCTCTCGGTATTTACATTAGCGCGTATGTTTCCTTTAAACCGTAGATACCGAAGGAGGTGACGGGGCCGCGAACTTCACCGAGCTAGGCTCCGACTACTCTGAACCAGGCAAGCATGTTTGAACTTTTGATATGATATGTGTTTTGGCATGTTTGCATTTAGCAAGTTTCATGGCATGTTGATGAGCATACCGATGAACGTTATTTTTCATGCATAGTTGAGGCAAGTGAGTTCGATGATCCATACGTGTTGGATGTGAATGTGCATGGCCATGTGTTGGCATGAGGATGGATAAGATGGCAGTGTTGTAGCATGCCAGTCTTATGCCATACTATTTGACTTCAGTATCAGCCCGTATCGGTTCGGTTCCAATCCATTTCCCTTCCCGTTCTACCACAAGTTTTCCGCAAGGGATATGGTTTAGTAGGTTGCAAACCGCTTTCCTGGTACACACCAAAAGGAGAGGCCGTGAAGATGGTTCCATGGCCCTGGATTAAAGCCATTCATCCGGTCAGGGGGCATGGGTGTTTCCGGTTGGGACCGAGAGGGGGGCACCCCTTAGAGCGCGCGTACATAAATTTGATCCCATGCTATTCGAGATTGTGATCTCCCCGTCTCAAAGTTTTTCTTGTACGTTGTCTAGGGTGATTCCTGACATCGTGAGGTGTGATGGGTGTGTAATGGATCGCTGTGTTTCCTTCCGAACTACCGTAAACGGAACTAGTCCTTCGGGACTACGAAAATCCGTTAGCTGTGGGTAATTTTAGTACAAACTCTGCAGAGTCATATATCCTCGAATCATCTCATCCATGTTCAAGTTCTGCATTATCTTATTCTGACAAGTGTCAGTTTCTAGTGACAGATACTCCGGTGAATCACATGAGAGCTAAGCCCGGTTAAATGTTTATTCCTATGGATGGACTAACCCGTTTATTATCATGAGCTGATTATTTATTATGAGTATTATTTTCCTTATGAAGAAAACCCTTTCTGCGATGTCGCTCAGACGTCCGACTGTGGCGTTGTTATCTTTTATTTTCATTATAAGCCCTTTCTGTGATGTCGCTCAGACGTCCGACTGTGGCGTTGTTATTATTTACTTTCAGCAAAAGCCCTTTCTGCGATATCGCTCAGACGTCCGACTGTGGCAGTACTGTTATTTCCTTTCAATACAAGCCCTTTCCGTGATGTCGCTCCGACGTCCGTCTGTGGCACGTATGTCTTTTATTTTCAGTTTAAGCCCTTTACGTGGTGTTGCTTAGACGCCCGACTATGGCATGATCTTTATTTACTTGTTCACCTTTCGAGGCGTCGCTTCATACACCCGATCGGTTTTTCTTTTATTTTGTTGGGATTTCAGGCGGACTACCGCCGATTCCCTTTTACTTACCTTGCCTGCTAAATTCTGAATGTGCATTGGTAAATTAATCATAACGCATTCATGCATGCATTTGTTATATCTTACGTCCGAACTGTCTTGCGAGTACTTCAAAGTACTCATCTGGCTTGTTGATTTGGCCAGATGCTGACGAAGGCGATCTCATGGATGAAGAATTCGATAGCGCGTCCGACGCCTAGAGGAGTCCCAGTCAGTCTCGTGCGACCCTGGATTTGGTCACTGTATTATATCCGCTTCCGCAACCCGAATAAATTCATTGAGCCTCACCTCGACGCTCGATGAGATGCTAGTTTAAGAGTCATGTTATCCACTCCCCACTGTGTTATTCCACCCTCACTTTAAGCTCGAGTCAGTAGTATGCCACCACACCATTGTGTTATGTCCGCCATTATGTGTAATTATTGGCGCGTTTGTAATAAATTGTTGAGCACCCTTAGCTCGACCCTGTAATATAGTTTATGCTACTGGCTTATTGTATCAAGAAATTGTCTACCAGTGAGGAGGATTTTTCCTCATACTGGACTCAAAAGATCAGTCTTTCAATAAATATTTTTATTGGAAAGCCGGTCGTGACATAATGTGGGCTCCAAGCTAGTATCGGCCTAGGTAATCAATAATGCCCTTTCCCATACAAGGGTAGAGTGGTTGTGCATGTAAGGTTGGCACAATCGACAAATCTTAAATCTAATCCGTTTTCGAAAACAACACACGCACTTGCCTCGGTAAACCACTTTGTCATCAAGTGGTTACCCATCTCATTATCTCCCTCGGGCATAAGTGGCACCCGATGGGGTTTTCGGAAAGTCTTTTGAAAATACTTTGTCTCCATCACCTTGCATATACCCGTCCCTTTTGCGTAGCACTACTTACCATCCTATCTACTCCCACGGCATAACCCTCATAAGAAGGTAGGGTCATGCACAATGCAAGTGTCAACAAGGAGGAAATGAAGGCAACCCACCAAAGTGGCTACCATCTCATCATGATTCCGATGCAACAATAATAAAGTGCTATATGAGATGCATAAAAAGGGTCTCATAGACATGGTCAAAGGGCTGCTTGCCTGGCTCAGCAAAGTCTTCTGGGTCTTCAAAGTCTTCTGGTCCAACTCCTTCGTCAGCAACGCAATCTATCGTCGCAAAATAATAACGAGAAAAATAAGGCAATAATAAAACAGAAAAACCAAAGTGCTCAGAAAAATGTCAACTCATTTTTGTTAAATACTAGGGTGAAAACTAAGAAGGGGAAAATTCCTAGTTTTGGATTTGTAGTAGCAGAATAGGAGAAATGGATTTACAAGGGCATATTTAAATGCTTAAAATCACATTTAAATATTTAAAGTGAAGAAAAGGTTGTTGGATTTGAATGAAAGTTGCACCATTAAATAGGTTGCAATATTTTAGGAATTTACGAATTGGAATTAATTTATTTAGACATATATTTTATCATGTGGAATTTTTGGAAAAGTGACAGAAAAGAAAAAGGAAAAGGGCTCTGTGCCTGCTGGGCCAGAACAGCCACAGGGTAGCAGGCCCAGCCAGAGAGGCGGCCCAGCGCACTGGTGCACGCGCGCGCCAGGTTTAAACCTGACGGGCGGGGCCCAGGCGTCAGGACGTGAGGCTGACGGACGGGCCCCACGGCCGTCGTCGTCAACCCTGGGTCAGAGAGGGCGGCGAGCTCACCGTCGACGATGCAGGGCACGGCGAGCTTGGACAAGGGAATGGACGGACTCAGCGTCGTGTCGCCGTTTGGGTGGAGGTGGAACCGGTCGCCTGGGTGGCCTGGTTCGATGGCGACGAGGTCACGCGGCGGAGGGGCTTCGGGCGTCGATGGTTCCGGCCGTTTCCGGCGGCTACAGAGAGGGGAAACAAGGGGGAAAGGATCGGAGGGCTGTAGGGGTTCCAGATCGAGAGGAAAGGGGGCCGGGGACGTCCTGTACCTCGTGAACTCCGACGAGCCGAAGCGGCAGAGCTCGAGCTCGATCTCGAGGTCGAGCGGTTCTGGAGAGGAACTGGGGGTGCAGGGGGGTGATTTGGTGATGCAGAGAGCGAGTGGTGAGGAGAGGAGAGCTCGGGGAGGCCTTTAAATAGGTGAATGTCGAGTTGCCGTGGACCCATGCGCCGGAGAGCTCATGCTCGTTGCTGCAGGGCTCGGGGAAAGGGGGCGTGGTGTCTGGGGTGTTCCTGGACGTCGACTACATCAGGAGAGATAGAGAGAGAGAGAGAGAGAGAGAGAGAGAGAGAGAGAGAGAGGGGAGAGGTCAGAGGCGCGCGCGTGTGAGACGCGCCATTGGCGCGCTCAGGCGGCTGGTGTTTGCTAGCGCGGAGGCGTGGGGAGGAGGAGAGAGGAGGGGGCCGACCGGGTAGTGTGTTGCGGACGCCGAGGCACATCGGCAGGCGCGCGGGGGAGGCCCGAGGTGGTCGGAGGCATCGGGCAGAGGGCGGCTATAGTGCAGGAGCGCACTGTAGCGCGCTCCAAAGCGCCCAAATGGCCGTCATGGCATTTTCTATGCCTCGTGGGCGCGGCCAACCGTGTCCAGTAGCTCAAGGGTGGAGTAAGGAAGTAGGGAGAGGCATTGGATGCTCTGGATGGCCACTGGGGTGAGGAGAGAGGAAGAAGAAGTGTGCAAATGGGCTGTCCAGAGGGGTAAATGAGGTGGTTTCACCCCTCAATCATTGAGCTGAGAGGCAGCCATTGTTACTGGAGGTAGAGGGGGACTAGGAGGAGATGTGCTAAAAAGTTGAGCTCAAGGAGAATAGTTTTAGTGGTCAAAATGGTGATTTTTGAAAAGTGGCAGAAGGTGTTTGATAATGGTTTTGGCAAGCAAATGATTTTCAATTGCCATGAGACTCCACAGGGTGAAATGACACATATAATTAGGGTCTTCCACCAATTTGGAGCTTATTTGGGCAAAGTTGCCAATGCAACTTTTGTAAACCCTAGAATTTAGCAGAAATGGACTTGTGTAGATCTAGTTGAGCAAATCACTTCTCCCTGATGCACCACTCGGTTTAGTGGCCTCATTTGGTCATGTGAACATGCTCACAAAAGTTGGGGTCAAGGAGAGAAAGTTGGTAGTACAAACTTGTTCAAATTTGATTCTGGTCAGAGAGGGTTTTGGGGCATTTTGGTGGACCAAAATGACTTTAATTGACATGAGGCTTTGCAAGGTGATCACAATATGCATTTGTGACTTGCTGGATTTTCCTTGGATTTTTATGAAAATATTTCCTGTAGAAATATTTCATATCCTTGAAATGGGCAGAAATAGTTTTGGGAGGTTTTGTCCAATATTTTGAACATGACCATGTGTTGAAACTCTTATATATGGGAAATATATGCCCACTGAGTTTCCCTGATTTTTCTCAAATACTTTTAAAGCTTTAAAATAATTTTAACCTATTAAAGACCATTTTTCGCCTTAAGAAAAAGCCTTTAAATGAAATAGAAGAATAACTTTTAAAATTATATTTTTGTGGTTTCTCGTGTCCTATATCTAATAGGAGTCAAATATATTTTTGGAAAGATTTTTACTGCCCTTAATTAAGTACTTGCAGTGCAAACCTCAATTCAGGGGTTTTTGGAAAACTAAGTTTTGAAAATACTTTTTGGCCAAATTGTTTTTGTAAGAAAATACTATATTGCTCTATACACATGGCATGATCATTGGGCAAAAGTTTGGGGCAAGGAGATGAAGTATAGAAGGTGAAACTATGTTGACTTTAGAGAGCACTTGAAAAACCACAGAGAGAAAAACAACTCCAAATAAAAAGCCAAATAATGCAAAAGTTTTTGTTGGTCCAAATTTTTCATGCTTTATTAATGCAAATGAAATGTTACAAAATGCAGGGTGTGACACCATTCCCAGGCTTACTCCCATGCTCTTATTGCCACTTTTTTTGCTGTTAGTATGATGCCAGCAGTCAAGTCAAGCAATGCTACTGCTAAAGTGATGCCACATTTAACTAATGCCGCTCTCAGTCTAATGCCACCCATAAGTTTAAGCAATGCCATTTAATGTCACTGAATTATTTCAGGGTTAGCTGTTGATTGTGGATGTATTAAGGATTTTTCAGCTAAGGCATTCTAATGCTGTTGCACAGCCAGTATACCAACGATGAAACTTGTTACTACCTTCAGATTTTTGCACTGTTAATGCTTATAGATTACATACCTCACTTTCATGAGATAAGTTAATTTTTTGTATAGTGTCACCAAAATGCCAAGGCGCTGATGTCATTTTATTTTGGTTAAACTGCACAGACAATTATGAAGACAAGAGGAAAGGTCAAGAGTGGGCACCTCCTCCTCCGGCTGTTCTCTTGATTCGTTCGATCAAGTTTTTATGTTTGATCGATTATCAAGATTGGGATAGCAATTTTTAAGCCCCCCACCCCCCGAGTTCGAAATGATATTTACCTTGGAGGTACATGGTTTGCAATTTTTTTATACTGTCATTAGTTAATAATGCTAGTTACCTTCAGACTTTTGTATTTGGTTTAATGCTCACGCACAGCTAGTATACCAATGCTGAAACTTGTTACCTTTGCATTTTGTATTGTTAATTCTTATAGAAACCTTCCAGTGCTAGAGTTTATTGAAATCTGTTCAGTAAAACCATTGTACTGTACGCTGTAATAAACTAACTACTCTACTGTTTCACTAGCCACTGGATTAGTGTATATTTGTAGTATTCGAATGGTGTTGCATTAGCGTATGGACATAAATAAAGTGTGGCAAGCTTTCCCAGTTATGTGCTCAAGAAAACTACTACCTATTTTTCTAAATACTAGACGTTTGGGTACTTTAAATTGAACCGCGAAAACGTCTAATATTAAGGAACAAAGGGTGTAGAGTTCACTCAAATTATCCCGGTTAAGATAGTCACACCTTTGTTAAAATTAATGTTCATTATGTTATCGTAGGAGGTCTGTATGTTTGTCTCTAATGCCTGTCGACTACATACCTAACATCATGATGTAATGTTAAGTCATTTCCTTTTGTACAGTGTCACTGAATTGTCAAGGCGGTGATGGCATTTTATTTTAGTAGAACTGCACAAAATTTGCTTAAAAGAAGAGGAAAGGTCAGGAATGGCTCACTTTTCCAGAAAAAACTATGTATGCCTTCCTGACATCAGCCACTATTGCTTTATTTATTCCTTCAAACAGGTGGTTAGAAATAGTCTTGCTACCTTTTCCCATTAAGAAATTGGAATGCTTATATTTGTGAGTCTGTGCTTCAACTAGTGCCACTTTTAGAGTAATCACACTTTCAATATCTATGCAAAATAGGGATGCTCGATTTTAGTGGAACCGCACAAAAAGTCCAACTGGTTCAACATTAGGAGCATGTTTTTTCCAAACCTTTATATCCAATTGGTGGCACTATGAGCTGTTCATTACGAAGGTACATGGTTTGCTACTATCTTGCTACTCTTTTTGTACTGTCATTAGATAGTAATACTAGTGGTTTGCATGTGAATTTATTGGCAGGGTGGACCTACATTGGAGGTGCAGGACATGATTCGATGATTGGATGCTCAATTTCGGTTGTATCGATTTCACCTCTTCCATCACCGCGAACATGGATATCCTTGGTCTGATGAAGAATAGGCGTTATATTTCTGCTCTGAACCAGCAAATCAATTCAGTATGAAATTGTCTAGGGCAAAACATAACTGTATCAGATTGTCCAGTGCAGAATATGACAGATGCTAAGCGGAAGAGACATGTTTAAACTGAAAATACAAGGTGTGGTATATGTTTACTAGCTGCTTGATATTTGTGCAGACAGAGATGTCTGCCCGTTGCTATTTGGCAAACAAACAAATTGTCCGCAATTTTTTTGAACTGCACAAGAGAATAGTATAGTCACTGCATGCAGTGCCATTTGAAAATAGACACAGAAAGATTGGATAGTCACTTCATGGACTGCAGAAAAGTAGTACTGTACTATTTATTGGCCAACACTAGGTGCTTCATTGCTTTGGTCTGATTATACAATGGGCATCATTTTGCCTAAGTTAAAGTTTGTATTCCGAAAATAGTCTCGCGGTGTGATCGAGAGAAGACCAAGTCATATTGCAGTGGATGTTCCTCCATCATGTGTGGTTAATTCTAATGGTTCCAGCTATTGGTGAAACCACTTACCTTAGTACTTGTACACTACTAGAGTATTAGTGGGAGTAGATAGTTAACTTGGCTATGATGGTTGTCAACGTGGAAGTTCAGTACTCTATATGTGGATCAGACCTGTTACTTTGCTCTGAATGTTGAACTTTCCGTTTGAACGTATGGAATGGGCTGTTATTTTTTTAAATGGGTTGTATTTGTCCTCCACGGGTTTAGAGGCTAACTTGTGGGCCTAGCAAGTTGACGCGTACACAATCAGGAGATGATTGTACGTGGAGAGGATGACAGCAGGGACCCGCCAAGGTCATGGCAGTACGCAAGCAAGTGTCTCCTTATTTCAAGCCAATAAAAAAGGCTCCTCCTAGTGGATTTCTGACATCTGGGTCCCATGCCATTGTCAACGTAGTCAATAAACAAGATAATTGCACAACGAGCGGCTGACACCAGGGACCCAGCAGCTCGCCCAGTTATTTCTATTTTGGGTTAATTTGATAAATGCCACTCCACATTTGGTGTATCCGAGAAATGCCACTGCAATTTCCAAACTTTGAAAAATGCCATTTCTAGTGGCATTTTTTGAAGTCTGGAGTGGCGTTTTTCAAAGTTTGCAAACAACAGTGGCGTTTTTTCAAAGTTTGCAAAAATTGCAGCGGCATTTTTCAAAGTTTGGAAATTGCAATGGCATTTTTATGAATCGTCGTAATTGGAGTGGCATTTATCTAATTTGTTTTTGAGACGGAAGCAGGGTGTCAACTGGGCTGTGCGGGACACTCTGGCCAGTCTAGACAACCTTTTCTTTTATGTTTACCACAGACCAGCCCAGTAGTTTTTTTTCTTTTTGAAAATGGCTAGCCCAGTTTTTTTGTGATGTGTCAAGTAAGTCGCTTTATCAGGCCTGTTGGGCTGCAAATCTTTCAAGACGAGGAGAGCTTCATTCGACTGGCTGAGAAAATGGCCTATCAGTAATGAGAAATGGGCTGTACATTTTTAAAACACATCTAACCGGCAATTAGTTTCAAATATCTTTTTTTCATTTCGAGATTTTAAATTGCATTGATTTTTAT
This sequence comes from Aegilops umbellulata, assembly GCA_032464435.1. Lineage (NCBI taxonomy): Eukaryota > Viridiplantae > Streptophyta > Magnoliopsida > Poales > Poaceae > Aegilops > Aegilops umbellulata. The sequence continues at coordinate 399,886,285 of CP136056.1, read as the reverse complement.
GCGTGGACAATTTATTGGATTTTATATTGATATACATTTATTTCTAAAATTAGTCTGAATGTGACTCGAAATTTCGGGATTAAAAACAGTTCATACCGCACCGACATATGCAAAATTTCATATAATTTTTTAACCGTGGCCACAATATGGGCTGTAATGCTAACAAAAAGAATATGGGCTCCAAAAAAACCCGTAAGAATTAGAAAATGGGCTGTAAATTATTTGAAATAATGGCAGATGGGCTGTATGCTGTTTTCCACAAATTTGAGGCTTTCCACAGATGGCCTGTATACTGCTGGATGTCCATCCAATGGCCGTCGTGCTTCTTCAATCTCTGCTCTTCCTGCTCCAGCCGCTCAAACAAGGGCCGGCGGGACTGCCTGCTCCCTCCTCCCCGCGGCCGGCTGTGCTGCCTCGCAGGCCTCACCGCCCCACCGTACTCCCATCGCTGGCCTAGCCATCCATCTACTCACCCACACCTGCTGTTATTCTCCGGCGACGGCAGACGAACCAGTAAACCCTCGTACGGTCGTACTCCCCTCCGCGTGGGAAACAAAAACAACTGCCGAGTATTCCCTGCCTCCGTGTCGTTCCCTTCCTAGGCCTCACCGTCGTCCACCGCCTTGGTGCTCTCGGCGTGGCGTGGTCAATGTGGTCAACGACCGACATGCATCTGAAGTGGATTGTACGTGGAGAGGCTGACAACTGGGTCCACGGCCGCACGCAAGGAAATGCCTCCTTGTTATGCGCAAAATAATGATTCCTCCACCTGATATCTGGGACCCACCGAAAGGGCCTTTGTATTTCGCGAAAAAAATGTTACCGCCGCTGACAGCTCGGACCCACCAGCTATATCTTCGCACGCAAGGAAGTGCCTCCTTATTACGCACAAAAAAATGAATACTCCCCCTGCTAGCTGGGACCCAATATAGTGGGCCTACTAAGTTGACGGGGACGAAGGGCTTTGTCAACTTAGTCAGTATGCACGATTCTAGCTCAACTGACCGTACGATGTCCATCCAATGGCCGTAGTGCTTCTTCAACCTCTGGTCTTCTTGCTCCAGCCGCCCAAAGCAGCGCCGGTCGTGTCGCCTGCTCCTGCCTCCCGTGGTCGGCTGTGCTGCCACGGAGGCCTCACCGCCCCCATACTACTCCCACCGCTAGCTAGGCCATCCCTCGACTCCACTCACCCACACCCCCTGTTATTCTGCGGCGATGGCGGCGCAGCCGAACCAGTGAACCCTCGTACTCCTCTCCGCGTGGGCATCCACTGTCGCGTCTTCCCCTTCCTAGGCCTCGCCGTCGTCCACCGCCGTGGTGCTCTCGGCGCAGCGTGGTCAATGTGGTTAACGACCGAATTCAATTGGAAGAATACTGTACGTGGAGAGGCTGACAGCTGGGACCACGGCAGCCGCAAGGAAGTGCCTCCTTATTACGCGGAAAATAATTATTCCCGCACCTGACAGCAGGGACCCACCGGACGCCCACCAGTATTTTGCAAAAAAACGTTTGCCCCTGACGGCTAGGACCCACCCGACTTGCCACCGTATTTCGCAAAAAAAACGTTCCCCTGCTGTCAGCTTGGACCCACCGGAAGTGCCTCATTATTACGCACAAAAAAATGAATACCCCCTGCTAGCTGGGACCCACCTAGCTGGGAGGCTGACTTGTGGGCCTACTAAGTTGACAGGGACGGAGGGCTTTGTCAACTTAGTCAATATAAACGATTCTAGCTCCAGTGACTGTACGATGTCCATCCAACGGCCGTAGTGCTTCTTCAACCTCTGGTCTTCTTGCTCCAGCCGCCCAAAGCAGCGCCGGTCGTGTCGCATGCTCCTGCCTCCCGTGGCCGGATGTGCTGCCGCGGAGGCCTCACCGCCCCTACTATTCCCACCGCTGGCCAGGCCCTGCAGCGACGGCAGCCTCACACCGCAGCCGAGCCAGTGAACCCTTGTACTCCACTCCGCGTGGGCATCCACTCCCGCGTCTTCACCGGCTCCGCGTCGTCCCCTTCCTATGCCTCGCCGTCGTCTACTGCCCTGGTGCTCTTGGCGCGGCGTGGTCAAGGTGGTCAAGGAACAACTTCCATCGGACGTGGACTGTACATGGAGAGGCTGACAGCTGGGTCCATGGCAGCAGCAAGGAAGTGCCTCCTTATTACGCGGAAAATAATGATTCCCCCACCTGACAGTAGGGACCCACCGGGCGGACCACCGTATTTTATGAAAAAAACATTTCCCCCTGACTGCTAGGACCCACCAGCTACACCTTCGCATGCAAGGAAGTTCGTCCGGGCAAAAAAACAAAATGATTCGCCCCCCCTGACTGCTGGGACCCACCAGCTACATCTTCGCGCGCAAGGAAGTGCCTGACAGTCGGGACCCACCTGGTCGAAGCATACGTAGCGTTGTCATTCTGGTCGCGACGTGTACGTACATATATACTGGTCGATGTAGAGGCGCGCACGTAGCATGTACACGTACGTACAACGGCCAGGGTGCAAGAAAGAAAATACGGCCACGTATGTGTACATACGGGCGGGGTGTCGAACGCCTACTCGCGCATATGTACGGCGAGGGCTCATGTACATGGCTGGGTCGGAACGGAGAAACAACGTCGTCGTCGTGTTCATGGGGAGGCAACATAATGCGTCCTGTTCATGGGGAGGCAACGGAATGCGTCGTGTTCATCGTGAGGCAACGGAACACGTGGGAGCCAACCGGCTGGGTCGGAACGGAATGCGTGGTCGTGTTCATCGGGAGGGCTTGGACGGAACAGGCGATGGAAACGAGGCCTGGCGTACCACAGAATGGAGGAAACGACCTTGTGTTCGACCGGCCACGTTCAAAAATGGATCCTGTTCATCAGAGGGGTCTGGTGTACCGCAAAACGGAGGAAACGGACCTCCTACGGTCGAGACGGGGGTCCTGTTGATCGGGAGGGGTGTGGCGTACCGCAAAACGGAGGAAACGGACTTGTGTTGGAGCGCTACGGTCGAAATGGGGGTCCTATTCATCGGGAGGGGTGTGGCGTACCGCAAAACGGGACTCCACAGGATACTGTTCATCTCCACCGTCGACCTCCTCCAGCCTCCACGGGCTCCTGTTCATCCAGCCTCCACCGTGCGCTACTCCACCGGCTACTGTTCAACCACCCCTCCACCGTCTACTGTTCATCCATCCCTCCACACCACGGGGTCCTATTCAACCACCCCTCCACGGGCACCCCTCCACCTTCTACTGTTCATCCAGCCCTCCACCACACCACGGGGTCCTGTTCATCCACCCCTCCACGGGCACACCTCCACCATCTACTGTTCACCCAGCCCTCCACCACACCATGGGGTCCTGTTCATCCAGAGGCAACGCAACCACTCACTGTTCATCCAAACCCCCCCACAACGCTCACTGTTCATCCCATCGATCGGCTTCAGTTAGCAGCAGTAGCGAAGGAATCACTCGATCGGGTTCGGTTAACAGCCATCGATCGACCGCTCGGGTTCAGTAACGCGTAGCCTACAGTACAATCGCTCGGGTTCAGTTAGAGCCCAACGCCTCGCTCGGGTTCAGTTAGAGCCAACGCCTCGCACACACGCGTGTACGTGTACGAGGGAAACGCGCATCGCTCGGCCCCGACCTCCCATCGTAACCGGGAACTCCCCGAAATTTTCCTCCCCCTCGCTTCTACCATGGTTTTTTCCGCCATGGACGGCTCAAAGAATGTCATGCAGCTGCGTCTCCGGCCCGCCCAGGACGAAAATCCCATTTTCTGTCATGATTTTTTGTCATAGAAGTAGGAGCCCACCATATCTATGATGATACCGGGTTTTGTCACAATTATTGTCATAGAAGTGTCATATGTATGACAAGAAAAAATTTCGTTCGGCCCAAAATGCCACGGATGTGTCTTTTTTTTGTAGTGGAGGCGTCAGCACTGTCGCATATCCATTTTTTGGCCTCCTCGATTCCCGCGCATGCCACTTATCACTTCGACGTTATAAATAGGGCCAGGGGTCCCTGTCACTTTCCCCCCTTGCATCTTTGTCTGTCTTCAACCTCTCTATCTCGCGACGCATGTGCGCCTCTGCACACCGCCGCCTCCGACCTCATCGACTTCCTCGACCCCGACCACTGCACCGACCTGAACGGGACCAGAGACTTGCGGCGCCTCTCTGTTGCTCAGCGGATCCAGTAAGCACCTTATCTTCCCACTGTAGATCTCCATTAGGGTTTCTGAAGTTCTTATGAGTTCATCATTGTTCTTCATCACACCTCTGTTTAATCCTCACTTTGATCCAAAAATGGCCTTTAAAACACGCAGAATCTGTTTCTATCCTTTCTCTTAATCACTGAACATGCCTCCTAGATGCAGAAATCTCGCCAATATATTAGCTCTTTCGCTGTTGCGATACTAAGTTTTGATTTTCTTTTCTTTTCCGAACAACATCAGATCCGAAATTTTCTGCCCCAATCTGTGAAACATGTTTATCCAACACTTAGCAAATTTGCTCTTGATAGATCTTAAATATCAGTATTGTCATGGCGGCTTACATGACCAGTCATAACTAGCCATATGCAATTAGGCCTCATTTAAGCCGCCAATGTGAATATATACTGCAGCATTCACCTCCGGCTTAACGAATCAACTTAAATTTGCAAATTTTCTTTCTTTTAGGCTTCTTCCTTCACAATGCCAAAGACAGTCACCTCATGCAATTGGGTTCCTTCTATTGTCACTGAAAACATGCTCAAGGACTTTGTTAAAGTCGGCTTTTTACCAGCAAAAGACATCATTCATTGGCGTGCTCCCAAGCCAAATGAGAAAAAACCTCAGCCGCAGGATGGTGAGATCATTGTTTTTACTGATCATATGAACCAGGGCTTCTCACCACCTGGATCGAAATTTTTTCGAGACGTTCTGTACTTCTTTCAACTGCATCCTCAAGACATCGGACCCAACTCTGTGTCAAACATCTGTAATTTTCAAGTCTTCTGTGAAGTATACCTTCAAGAGGAACCCAGTGTTGAACTCTTCAGGGAATATTTTTATCTGAACCGGCAGAACGAATTTACCAATGGCCCCAACTTAGAACTTGGCGGGGTATCAATTCAACAGAGATGAGACGCTATTTTCCCCTATGCCGCCTGCCAAGTCACCCCAAAGATTGGAACCATACATGGTTTTATTGTAAAGACACCTCTCCGGCTGACGAGAATCCACTATCGGGTTATCGTGCCCAACGGCTCGATCCAAAACATCATCTTCCCGAACGGCTTACCACTGTTGAACATGCAAAGCTCACACCCACTATTGCAAAGGTCAAGGCCCTGCTGGGAAATGGGTTAACCGGTATTGACTTGGTTCGGTGCTGGGTTTCTTGGCGAATCATACCCTTGAACAGCCGATCCGGCTTAATGTGCACTTATACGGGTGGTGCAAAAGATCCACTGCACCACAACTCCGTGTCTTTAACTGATAATGCAGTCAATGAAATGACAAAGACCCTTCTGAACGAGAGCCTGGTAAGCTGCAGCAAAGTGGGACTGAACCCATTCTGCAAACTTAACCCGCCACCAGATGTGAGTCTCTACATCACTTACTTTACCTTATCATTCATATGTTCTATTAACTCAACTTTGATGACTTTCATAGGATGAATCCAATTTTGGAATAAGGAATGTGATCATGAAGCTGCCAAGAAAGCGAGGGCCAAAGCGAAAGCCGCCAAGAGAGCCGCCAAGAAGAATAAGTAGAAATTAAGCGCTTCCGAGATGTTTGAACTGGATGACAGCTCTGAGTCGGAGGTAGCCCTTGATTCCCTTGGCTCCTTTTTCAACTATCTTATTGACATTGATTATCATCAGGATGACATGGGGGACAATCAAGCGGTCGAAGAAGAGGTAACTATTATTTCCTCTGACTCGGCGCCTTTGCCAAGACAGAAAATTCGACGGGTAACTCGGAAAGTAAGATTTTCACACCCCTTAGCTCATTTGGATCCTCACTTTCTTTTGAAGCAACAACAACACAAGAACTGGCGACAAACTTGGACCAGCGATGGTGAAGAGTTATCCTCCGGCTTACCATATACTCCAGCTCTGCGGAAACATTGAAACGTGGTCCTTCAAAATTTAAACTCTTTTTACCCTCTGGCGGGTCCTATTTGCCAGCCACTTAATTCTTCCGATTCGAACTATCAGGAAGCTTCTCGCTCCTCCTCCGGTGACTCATCACAGACCCAGCTGCTGGCTTTCAAAACTGCCCCTGGGTAACAACAACAACTTTTTATTTTCTACCTCCCTATGCTCTTATACTTGTACTGACCTCTCATAACCCATGCAGTGGAAAAGCAAAACCTACCAAGAATGCAAAGGTGATCAAGCCGGCTGAAGACCCCAAAGTCCATGAACCGGAGCAGCAAATTCCAGCGTCTGATACCTCCGTGCCCCAACCAGAAGAGCCCGTCCATGATGTTCCACCAGAAATTCCTGACCTCTCTAGTGACCATACAAACATCAATCCTTTGAACACTGAATCATCAAGCCCAATTAAACCGTCAGAAACACATGCTGACGATGTTGTGATCACTGGCACCTGCTTCAAAGAGCCGGGAAAATCTACTGTCTTGGCCAAGCACTCCGCCAAAGAAGAACTTATTGAAAGGCGAAAAGTGAGATTTGACATCGCCAACTATTCTCAATTGAGCATTAGTGAAGTACTCTCTGATTATCTCAACCAAGTGCACAGCTGCCGCGACCTTGAAGTTGATATGGTGAAGCAGATGCATCAAAAATATGAGGTATGAATTCCTGCTTTAATAAGTTATGCATATCATGTCAGCCCCAAGTCTATTGTGTATGATAGGATTGAATATGATGTAGACTTAGAATAGCCATGAGTATAAAAAGCATCTTTGGTAGAATGCTTCAAAGGCCGGCTTTCACCATCAGATTTAAACTGAGGTTTTAACAATTAACATTTCATCCGTAGCCCCCAAGGGCTGGTTTAATCAGCATGAATGAACCGGTACTGTTCACCATTGTTTATAAATGAAAGCTTACCTATGTAGCCCCCATGAGCCGGTTGTGGTTGTTTGCGGCACAACCGGGTCATCATAAAGTAGTAACGAAATGCGAGCAATATGCATTAGCCCCCAAGTGTCAAGTGCTCTTGCTCGCAGAGTGCTTGGGACTTACTCATATTTGCCATTGTATGAAGAATTTTTCTGTACACATTAGCCCCCAAGTGCCAAGCATTGTTGCTTGCAAAAGGCTTGGGACTTTATTCCTGTAACCCAAATATGAATATGCTTTCAAATCTGTGCATATACAGGACGACGCTGCTCAACTTCAATCACAATTGGCTGATGTGAAAACCCGACTGGAGCATCAAGAATCTGAGACCCGGAAAGGCGACTCAAAATTCAAATTTAGTTTAGATGAAACAGAAAAACTGAAGACCAGTTTTGATGCTGAAAGAACTACCTGGGCTGAAGAGAAAACTGCTCTGACGCAGCGGGCTGCAAAAGGGGAAGCTGCTCTTCAAGAGGTGACCACTGAGCTTACCGGCTTAAAACACCGTATATCCCAGATGGTTTCTGCTATCTTTGGAGAGTAGCTTTGTCATCATGAAAATTGAATCTTATCTTTCATGTTACAAACCGTTTGTGATCAATACATAATTATTACACAGGTCCCCGGAGTAGCAATCTTGGTAAAGAAATGCTTGTAAAGCTCAAGGTCGTATATACACTTGTCGAACAACTATATACTGGAACTCAGCGCGCGCTGGCCATGATTTCTCCAACTAATCAAGCACCCACTCTTTTGAGTGATGTCTTGAAAAAACTTTCTGTTCTGCCTGCTTGGATTGAAGACATGAAGCGGTCATCTGCAAGAGCCAGTGCCGTTACGGCTTTAAGCCGGGCCAAGGCATGGCAAGCAGAGCTAGACCCGGACGAGCTAGCTACTGGGTATCCAAGTTTGAAAGAATATGGCACCCCCTTTGATAAGAAAGATTTCGCTGCCTGCATGAAGGAGATACGTTCCCCGGCCAGTCTGATGGCTCATGAAACAGATCTTTCAAGATATCAACTGGCTTATGATATGGGGAATCAGAAGATGCCCACGCCGGCTTATAAAGTGATGGTTCTGATCCTCCCGATCCGTAAGCATACTTTCGCCCATAAAGTTGATCTGTCCAAACTTATAGATGACGAAGCTGAATTCCAAGCCTTGTGTGGCATAGATTGGTCATTGTCGGATTTCGGGTTCTGGCAGACCCTTAAGGTTCGAACTCTGGGGAGCGCACGGAGATTATGCCCTCTACCTCTCCGTCTCGCAAAGATCTAACTACTGAAAGAACAACACAAGAGACACAGGGTTTATACTAGTTCGGGCCACCAATGTGGTGTAATACCCTACTCTAGTTTGTGGTGGGTGGATTGCCTCTTGGGCTGATGATGATGAACAATACAAAGAAGAACAGCCTCACGAGGGCCTGTTCTTAGCTGGGACGATGAACTGCTAGGGGAGTTCAGCCGCCCTTCTCTCTCTGTGTGTGTGTCTGTGTCTGCCTCTACACTGGGGGTGGCTAGTCCTATTTATAGGCAAAGGCCTTGGGCCTCTTCCCAAATATTGAGCGGGAAGGGCGCCAACAATTGGCCGATTTGAAGGGGAACATCTGGTACACTTATCCTGACTAAAGTCGGTCCTCGCCTGCCAAAGGCCCTGTGGTGACGCCGTTCTGGGCTCCACGATGACCTCCTTCCCACCGTTGGACTGGTCTTGGTCTCGTTGCACCGAAATGGGTGCCTTTGCTTGATCCTCTCGCCCGCGCTTGCCCCCTTTGCACCAAAGAGGAAAGGGAGACACGGCGCGGGCTGGCGCCCGCCTGGCACCCTTGGTCGTCATGGCTTGCGTCATGGGCACCTCGTGAGGTGCCCCGCCTTGATCTCTCCGCCTCCTCGTGAGCCAGCCTGACGGGGCCGTTCCTGAGGAAGCGCCGTGTCGTCCGCCCCGCGAGGCTTGGCCCCTCGCGAGGGTCTTGGGTCTCGTGTTGATGAAGATGGGCCGTGCTGGGCCCTCTCTCGAGCCACGCCGCAGGCCGTAGGCAGGCAAGTGTGGGGACCCCCGTTCCCAGAACGCCGACAGTAGCCCCCGGGCCCAAGGCGCGCCCGGACTTGGCCGTGCTGAGAGGCGAAAGGGCAAGGGCGAAGTGCCGCGGGCCCTAGCAGCCTGCGGCCTTGGGCGTCGCGTGGCGGTTGATTGGACGTGGGCGGCACTGTTCCCCCATGCTTCCTTATTTTGCGCCCTGCTAGGTGGACTCGCAGTTGTACACAGCCGCTCCCCTTCCTGTTGCTCGACCGTCCCCTATTCTTCCTCCCTTCAAACTCCGACTCTTGCCTCCAATCCCATCTCACGTCTTCCCCTTCCTTCCCATTGCCATGGCTCCGACAAAGAGAGAGAAAGGGAAGAAACCCATGCCTCCGTCTCGCCCGCCGCCATTGGTGGCCCCCGCCGTCGGCCGGTCGATCATACTCAATCGAGAGTGCCTGGGTAAGCTCAGCCCGGCTATGGCCACCATCTTCAACGAGTGTGGGAGGACGACGGCCTGGCCTACGTCTGACTTCCCCACTGACAGGATAATCACTGAGGTCCATTATTTTGCCGACGCCTTGTGGGCGGGTCTGGTTCCCCCCTTTTCCGATTTCTTCAAGGCCGTCCTCTCCCATTACCAGATCCAGATGATGCATATGGGTCCTGAATCCATCACCCTTCTTTCGGTCTTCGCTTTTGTTTGCGAGGCGATGATGGGCATGCCTCCTTCCATTGCCTTGTTGCGCCACTTCTTCTCTTTGCGCCTCACCGACCCCACTCAATCCTCGGCGTGTGTGAACTTCGTCGCCGCGCCTGAGACTGCAGCCTCAGGGATCGATTTCAAGCTTCCTTCGCCTTCAGCTGGGTTCCGCGAGCGGTGGTTGTACGTTGATGTCGGGGTGCCCAGCCCCCTGCTGGCGAAGCCAACTTCGCCTGCTGTACCCAATTCGGGCTGGGGCCAGGAGACGCTCGGGAGCCCCCGTCTCGCCTTCGTTTGGCACCGCTTCGCGTTCTTGAAGTCGCTCAGCGTGACAGCGCCCAAGGTGGTGAAGGACTTCCTGTTGCACCACATTGCCCCTCTCCAACGCCATTCTCACCGAATGTGGGCCTTCAGTGGGCATGACGATCGCATGAGGCTCCAGGAAGAAGACTTGACGCCTGGGGCGCTAAGGACAGTGCTCTTGGTCCTGACTGGTGACCCCAACCCGGGCAGCATTCAGCGGGGAGGGGCCCTGCTGTACCTCTGCCAGAACAGGGACGACTTCATGAAGCAGATGCCCTCCTTTGATGAATGGGGGCTGCGCCCTGCTGGCTTCCAAGGGCCTCGCGAGAACCCTGTGGTGGTGACCGCCCTTCCGGTCGGTCAAGGCGAATCATCCTCGAGTGGTGGAGCAGGGAGGCATGAGACGGCTGAGGCCGAGAGGGCTCCAGATGGGGTGACTGCGCCTGGTGATGCCCACGAGGCGGCAGCTCCTGAGACCCGTTCTGCCGAGGCTGAGGGCGGCAAGAAGCCGCTCCCAGCGCCTGGGGCTGAGGCCCCTGAGGCCTCGGCCGCGTCTTCTGGCGAGGCGATTGACAGCGCGCGTCAGGCGGACACCCCTGACGCGGATCGCTTTGATGCTCCGCCTTTGTCGCAGGTTGATCCTTGCGCTATTCTCTTGGGCCGCTTCCGTGTGGACTTCGAGGCCCTCCGGAGGAAAAGGGAGGCCCTGGGTGATGACTTCTCTTGTCCCTTGCTGAAGCGCCGGAAATACTTCGCTACTGACGAGTAAGCCTTCTCCTTTTCTGGCTCCCGATCCCCTTGTTGCGTCTACTGATCCTTGCTCCGTAGGCCTCTTCCGGCCGAGCTCGTGGGAGCCGCTGAGGCGCCGCCTCCTTTGGCTTCGTCTCCCCCGTCGTCCCAAAGTGCTCCGAGCAGCACTGCTCTTGTGGTGAGGGCGAATGAAGGGGCGGACCGTCCCGAGGCGCACTGCAGCCCTTCTCTTCCTGTGATCTTCCTTCGCGGGCCCTCTCTTGGCATAGCCAGCCTGCCGTGGGCTTCCTGCCTGGCCGCGGGCTGCGACTAGCTGTGGCGCCCCCTGCGCCCTTCTTTTGGAGATGGGCTGGCCACAGGCCGGTCTTCTGGTACAGCGCGCCCGGCCGTCGTGAGGGCGCCAGCCCCCAGCCCCCTGCCCGGAGGGGGAGCGATGATTTGTGGCCCCCGACACCTGCTTGGGGCAGATGATGGTGCGGAAGACGTGCTCGAGTGTGCTCGGGAGCGTCGTGCTCGTCGCCAAGAGTTCCTTCGAAGGGCGACTGACGCGGCGGACCTGCTTGGGGAGGAGCTCGCTGGTGAAGACGCGCGCCTGGAGGCCGAGGGCCTGCGCCTGGCCGCAGGGAGGCGCGAGCTGGAGGCCGCCGTCGCCCTCGCGCGCCATCAGCACGACCTTGATGATGAAGAGGCAAAGGCGTCGCTGGAGGCCTCTCGGGCGGCTCGATTCCAGGCCGCTGAGGAGGCCCGGGGAGCCGACCGACAGCGAGAAGCAGCGGAGGAACGGGCTCGGGAGCTCCTGGCCCGGTGCCACTCATTGGAGGAGCAAGTGGAACTGCACGAGGCGGCCCTTGCATCGATGAAGGTGGCCTCCGGCGACCCAGCTGAGCTTCGGAAGCGGGAGGAAGCATTGACGCTGGAAGCCACCGAACGCACCCGTGAGTATGAGCGGCTTGAGATGAGGGAGCGCCTGGTGACGCAGGCAGAAGATGATGTCGCCGCACGTGTCCCGGAGGAGGTTGGTCGTCGGGTGGCGACGGCGCGCCAAGGCCTCGAGCGTGAGTTCGAGGGGAGGCTGGAGTTGATCCGGGTCGAGGCTGAGGGAAGAACCGCAGCCCTGAGGGCCCAACGGGATGAGGCGACGCGGCGGGCCGACGCTTCCCGGGCTGCCCTTGAGGCAGCACAAAAGGGGTTGGCTGCCTCCCAGGCTGAGGTGCTCCGTCTTCGTCAGCGGGTGGAGGAGGCTGAGGCCGTAGAGCGCCAGAATGCTGATGAGATACGCCAGCGGCAGGTCCTGGAGCACGTGCACGGCCCCATGCTTGCTACGCTCAGGGAGAGGGCTAACACAACCTTGGGCAACATCTGCGAGGCGGCTGTCGGCGAGCCGCACACGATCAACTACGTCGGCAACCTGCAGTTCTTCACCGCCGTGGTGACGCAACTGGAGGCGCGGTCGGTCAGGGCCGACAGGTTGGTGGAGGAGAGGAGCCGTGCCCTGCTCGGGCGCGCCTTTTCTCGTGTCTTCAGCCATCTCCGGAACATGGATCCCCACTTCGACTTTGACGCCGCCGTCGCCCCAGTCCCCCAGGCCGTCCGAGGCAACCTGGCGCACTGGGTGGAAGACAACGTGGACACTCTTATCAGAGCCTTCGCTTCGGACGACGATGACGTGATCGTGGCTGCTGACGAGGGCGGTGTGGTGGACGGCGCTGATGCCGCTGGTGGTGACGCACGCAGCGATGGCGAGTTCAGCGATGCCAGCGGCGGCTTGGGAGGTGCTCCTGAGGACGCATTGGGGGATTTGTCCGAGTGAGTATGTATCGCTCATGTCTCTTTACCCTGCGTGAGTAGAACTCAGGTGTTTGTCCTGATGACTGTGAGAGCATTTTGGGAGGGGAAGCCCCTCATGTAAAACCTGTATTCATCGCATTAGCAGCTATTATATTGCGCGAGCACCCGCGCCTGGCGGTTGGCTGGTTTACCTTTGTTTCGCGCACGCCCCGAGGCAGCCCGTGGGAGGACATGGTGTCCTGAGTGTTCTCTAGTTGAATTCGTAGGACGCGCAAGTGTCGCTGGCAGGGGGCTTCACAGGCGCTGGCCTTCTTCACAGGCTCCGGGCCTTTTCCCGCATGTGATGGCTTCACAGGCATTCGCCTTCTTCACAGGCTCTGGTTCTTTTCCTAAACGCGATAGCTTCACAGGCATTCGCCTTCTTCATAGGCTCTGGGCCTTTTCCTAAGCGCGATAGCTTCACAGGCATTCGCCTTCTTCACAGGCTCTGGGCCTTTTCCTGAACGCGACAGCTTCACAGGCATTCGCCTTCTTCACAGGCTCCGGGCCTTTTCCTGAACGCGATAGCTTCACAGGCATTCACCTTCTTCGTAGGCTCCGGGCCTTTTCCTGAACGCGATAGCTTCACAGGCATTCGCCTTCTTCATAGGCTCTGGGCCTTTTCCTAAACGCGATAGCTTCACAGGCATTCGCCTTCTTCACAGGCTCCAGGCCTTTTCCTGAACGCGATAGCTTCACAGGCATTCGCCTTATTCACAGGCTCCGGGCCTTTTCCAGAACGCGATAGCTTCACAGGCATTCACCTTCTTCACAGGCTCTGGGCCTTTTCCCTAACGCGATAGCTTCACAGGCATTCGCCTTCTTCACAGGCTCCGGGTGAGGGAGTCCTGGATTAGGGGGTGTTCGGATAGCCGGACTATACCTTCAGCCGGACTCCAGGACTATGAAGATACAAGATTGAAGACTCCGTCCCATGTTCGGAAGGATCTTTTCTTGGTGTGGAAGGCAAGCTAGGCGTGCGGATATTCGAGATCTCCTACCATTGTAACCGACTCTGTGTAACCCTAACCCTATCTCGCGAGAACAGAACTGGAACAGGAACTCCTACGCCGCTCTAAATCCCGCCACAGCAGAAACGGTGATTCCGGCACGGGAGATAATACTACCCCGGACAGCGCCGAAGAACACCAGAACCAGCAAGATTCGGCGCAGGAAGATAGAAAAGCCAGCCCTCAGGAGAGAGCGGCAGAGCAAGAGGTTGAGGATGATAACTACATGCCTCCCTCCGAAGACGAGGCAAGCCTCGATGACGACGAATTCGTCGTACCATCAGACCTTGCCGAACAAGAGCGTTTTCAACGCAGGCTTCTAGCCACGGCCAACAGCCTAAAGAAAAAGCAGCAACAGCTTAGAGCCGATCAAGATTTGCTAGCTGATAGATGGACTGAAGTCCTTGCAGCCGAAGAGTATGAACTCGGGCGCCCCTCCAAAAATTATCCTAAGCGCTGGCCGCTACCCCAATCAGAGGTGGAAGCATATGACATGGCAGACCGGCCACCCCATGGCCGCGACAGAGAGGCCTGTCGAACCCTTAAGCAAGCCATGCCCCGGTGCCGTTCAAATAAGGCACGGGAAAATGAGCCAGACCTGCGAGACGTACTGGAGGATAAAGCAAAGCAAACAGGATCGATCTATGGATCGCGCGGACGCCCGACGACACGTGATGATCTTCACTCCGGACACAATAAATCCGGCCGGGCCGAACACAGCAGGCACAGCTCTTCCGAGCTGCGTCGTGACATAGCCCAGTACAGGGGCGCCGCACACCCACTATGCTTCACAGACGAAGTAATGGATCATAAAATCCCATAGGGTTTTAAACCCGTCAATATCGAGTCGTACGATGGTACGATCGATCCGGCAGTATGGATTGAGGATTATCTCCTTCACATCCACATGGCACACGACGATGATCTACACGCCATCAAATACCTACCCCTTAAGCTTAAAGGACCAGCCCGGCACTGGCTTAACAGCCTACCAGCGGACTCAATCGGTTCTTGGGAGGACCTGGAAGCCGCATTCCTTGACAACTTTCAGGGGACCTATGTGCGGCCACCGGACGCCGACGACCTAAGCCACATAATTTAGCAGCCAGAAGAATTGGCCAGGCAATTTTGGACACGGTTCCTAACAAATAAAAATCAGATAGCCGATCGTCCGGACGCAGAGGCCCTAGCAGCCTTCAAACATAACATCCGCGACGAGTGGCTTGCCCGGCACCTGGGACAGGAAAAGCCGAAAACCATGGCAGCCCTCACGACACTCATGACCCGCTTTTGCGCGGGCGAAGATAGCTGGCTAGCTCACAGCAACAACTTATCAAAGAAGCCCGGTAATTCGGATACCAAGGACAAAAGTGGCAGGTCACGTCGAAATAATCAAAAGCGCCGCGTTAGTAGCGACAGCAATGAGGATACGGCAGTTAATGCTGGATTCAGAGGCTATAAATCCGGTCAGTGGAAAAAGCCATTTAAAAAGAATACCCAGGGCCCGTCCAGTTTGGACCGGATACTCGACCGCTCGTGCCAGATTCATGGCACCCCCGAAAGGCCAGCCAATCACACCAACAGGGATTGTTGGGTGTTCAAGCAGGCAGGCAAGTTAAGAGACGAACACAAGGACAAGGGGCTGAACAGCGACGACGAGGAGGAGCCCAGGCCGCCGAACAACAATGGACAGAAAGGGTTTCCCCCACAAGTGAGGACGATGAACATGATATACGCGACCCACATTCCCAAGCGGGAGAGGAAGCGTGCGCTATGGGACGTATACGCGATGGAGCCAGTCGCCCCAAAGTTCAACCCATGGTCCTCCTGCCCGATCACTTTCCATCGACGGGACCACCCCACTAGCATCCGTCACGGCGGTTTTGCCGCACTGGTCCTCGACCCAATCGTGGACGGATTTCATCTCACAAGAGTCCTCATGGACGGCGGCAGTAGCCTGAACCTGCTTTATCAGGATACAGTGCGGAAAATGGGCATAAATCCATCAAGGATCAAGCCCACAAGGACGACCTTTAAAGGCGTCATACCAGGTGTAGACGCCAATTGCACAGGCTCGATAACACTTGATGTGGTCTTCGGATCTCCGGATAACTTCCGAAGCGAAGAGTTAATCTTCGATATAGTGCCGTTCCGCAGTGGCTATCACGCCCTGCTCGGACGAACCGCATCCGCTAAATTCAATGCGGTGACACACTACGCATATCTCAAGCTCAAGATGCCAGGCCCTCGAGGAGTAATTACGGTTAGCGGAAACACAGAACGCTCCATCCGTACGGAGGAGCACACGGCGGCCCTCGCAGCGGAAGTACAAAGCAGCCTTTCAAGGCAACTCTCCAGTCCGGCCGTTAAAAAACCGGACAATGCAAAGCGCGCCCGGAATAACCTGCAACAAGACCACCTGGCACGATCAGAGCAAGCGTAGCAATACGGCCCCGACCCCAGCCATCGCAACATAGCGGAGCAAGTACCTCAAGTACACAATTACGCCCTTAAAATTCCATGGGCACAGGGGGAGGGGCACATTAACGGCATGCCTACAACACAGCGTCAAACGTACTAGGGGCTGCCGGATTTTTCTTTTTTACCTTTTTTTTTACTTTCAGGACTCCATACTCTGGATAACCTGTTCGGCATTGTTGCCGCACAGACGATGCAAGATCCAGGAAAGCAGACAAAGCTGCGCCGCATTCCGGAACTCTCAGGTGGTCTCTATTTCGAGCAATATATCTGTTTCTAAATTCCGTGGCCTGTGCCTGGTCAGGACATGTTAAATAGTCTAATATCTTTTTTGCTCATCGCAATACTTGTATCGTTCGGCTTTGATAGATAGCCTCTTCATAAAACAATGCATAGCTTTTTGTCTATTTTTTGCATTATCCTCTTTTGAATATATATATATATATATATATATATATATATATATATATATATATATATATATATATATATATATATATATTACACAACATGATAGCACCCGTACACCATGGTACGGCAAACCACGCCAGGGGCTTCATTACCCTTTTATCTGGTGTGAGAAGTCCGTACACTTTCACAAGTGCGGCACCCCGAACTTATAGCACTATATGCACCGGCTCCGAGTCATGATTTTGGTCAAATGTTGGGTTTGCCCGGCTCCTATGTTTTGGTGCCTTACGTTCCGCTTTATCGGCTAAGGTAGCACTAGGAGAACCACTGCGATTGTGCCCCAGATCAGGTGGGTTGAGCACCTCAGTGGAGAAAGCTAAAACGGACTGTCATGATAAGGCATGAGACCGGTCGTTGTTCGAGAAGTTTTTCGAGTCCTTAAAGGCTTATGCCGCTTTGAGCGAGGAGCTGGCTATGTCCGGCCAAAGGCGTGGATAACACCCCGAATTCGGCCTTCCGAACTAGGGGCTTCGCCGAAATTTAAAATTATAACATTCTATGGCTAAGTGAGAGTGTTCAAGCATTATAGTCCGATTGCCTGGTTCGTTGTGCTGAGCGCCTCCCTCGAAGGACCCAACTATGGGAACAAGAGCCCTTAGGTTTATCCCGAACACCCCAACACTAGTGGCATGGGGCAGAAGCCGACGACTGGCCATCTCTCAAATTTTTGATAAACGGCCGCACAGAAAATAATAGTTTAAATTAAATAAGCATTGCTTTGCGCATATGAACAAGTTTCAGCGCACAGGATACGAACGAGCGAGTTCACTCAAATATTACATCTTTAGTACATTCATCCGCGACAAGGCGGGCTCCGGCAAGAACTTCCTTGTAGTAGTTCTCGGGCTTGCGATGCTCCTTCCCCTGCGGCGGCCCGTCCTTCACCAGCTTCTCTCCGTCCAGCTTACCCCAGTGTACCCTTACACGGGCAAGGGCCCTCCGGGCACCTTCAATGCAGACGGAGCGCTTGATGACCTCAAGCCATGGACAGGCCTCCACCAGCCGCCGCACCAGCCCGAAATAGCTCCCAGGCAGGGCCTCTCCAGGCCACAGCCGAACTAGTAAGCCCTTCATGGCCTGTTCGGCCGCCTTGTGGAGCTCGACCAGCTGTTTCAGCTGATCGCTTAAGGGCACAGGGTGTCCGGCCTCAGACTACTGAGACCAGAACACACTCTCCGTCGAGCTGCCCTCTTCAGCTCGGTAGAACGCGGCGGCGGCGGATACGCTGCGGGGAAGATCGGCGAACGCCCCTGGAGAACTCCGGATTCGGGTAAGTAATAGGTAGTTTACTTTTATATTCCTACTTTGCATTGAGAATGCCTTACCCGTTGCTATCTTTTTCACCTCCTCCAACTCTTGGAGGGCCTTTTGGGCTTCGGCCTTGGCACTCTTGGCGGTCTCGACGGCCAACGCGAGCTCGGATGCTTGCATTTTTGACTCAAGCTCCAAACCCTCATGTTTTGTCATGAGATCTTGCAGCTCTTGCTACACCTCGTCGACCTGAACCCCAAGCCTTTCTCGCTCGGCGTGCTCCTCGGCCGTTTTCTTTTCGGCCTCTGCCAGCGCGTGCTTCAGGGTTGCCACCTCGGTTGCGGCCCCTACAATAAGCAGTACAATCCTGTTATTTCTTTCTGCAATCAAGACTCTCTATAGGCACCTTTTTTTCTTCTTTTTTTTCTCTCTTTTTTTTAGGTATTTCTTACCTTCCTTCTCCTCGAGATGCCGTTTGGCAAGGCCGAGCTCTTGCTCGGTCTGCCCTAGGTCCTTTTTAAGGACATCCACCTGTGCAGACAGTGCGGCGGTGGACAGCAGTGAAGCCTGCATACGCATATTTGACCTTTTTTGTTAGACTCCTGCGAAAATTACTAGATCCTCTATCCAGCTTTTCTTTCCGAACACCGAACAGAGCATCAGGGGCTACTGTCTATGCGGTAAATAATTTGACATATTTTTACTTACCTTGAAGCCTGTTAGAAGGCTAGTGCAAGCTTCATTCAGTCCGCTCTTAGCGGACTGAATCCTTTGGATCACCGTACTCATAACAGTACGGTGCTCCTCATCGATGGCGGCGCCCTTAAGCACCTCCAGCAGATTGTCCGGCACCTCCGGTTGGACGGAGGCCGCCGGCTCAGACGGCTTACTCCTCTTGGAAGTTCGCCCACCGCGGACCGGGACTGTCGAGTCCGGCGCGGTGTCCGGCACAAAGCCGGACTTGGAGCCCTGGGGGGTTTCATCCCCTTTACTCCTGGGATCCGGAGGATTGCCTTGTGGCTCCTCCAGGACCATCTCCTCCTGCCCCGAAGCTTGGCGGGGTGCCACTTCAGCGTCGTCCGCCCCGCAGGGGGAGACCGCGGGCGGAACAGAGTTCACGTCCGACGAATCCAGGGAGCCGCTCGACCAATCGTCGAGTCCGGCCCGGGGCGGGCTGCATAAATTACGTTCGATATTAGGGAAAGCCGCGCATTAAAAGAATATCATGAGTCACTCTGGTATGTAAACACTTACGATGTCGCCGGACGCTTGGTTCGGTCCAGCCACTCCTCTCCGCCCTCTTCGGCGTTGTGGGAGTAGTCCGGCGGAGGGGTTTTCCTTTTCCTCGACCCCTCGGCCTCCCCTGTTGGGGCGGCCTTCTTCCTCTTTGCTCCCCTCACTGGGGGGAGAGCTTCCTTGTTCCTCCTCCTCGTTTTCACGAGAGGAGAGCGTTGCGGACTCGTCAGATGACGAGTCCGATACCACCATCTTGCGGGAACTTTTTCGAGTCCCGGTGGTTTTCTTCTTCTTGGCCTTCCTCTCCGGCACCACCTAAGGTGCCGGAGCCATCAGCTTCACCAAGAGAGCTGGGGCCAGGTCTTCGGGCAGAGGAGCCGGACAGTTAATTGGTCCGGATACCTCCTGCCAAGCCTGTCAAAGGTAAAGGGAGTTTAGATCCCGCATAGAGTTAATCTATGAAGAAGAGCTTAACGAACCTGACAAAGGTATAGATAGCTTACCTCGCTAGCGTTACGCTGCGAGCTGTATCCGCGATCCTCGGAGGCGGATGTGGGGGACTCGGCACCTTTGGTCAGCACCTTCCAGACGTCTTCATACGTCATGTCAAAGAGCCTACTGAGGGTTTGGTGCTGCGCCGGGTCGAATTCCCACAAAGTAAAATCCCGTTCTTGGCACGGGAGGATCAGGCGAACGAGCATGACCTGGACTATATTGACAAGCCGGATTGGCTTGTTCACCAGGGGCTGGATGCACGTTTGCAACCCAGTCACTTCTTCCTCGTTGCTCCACGACAGGCCTGTCTCTTTCCAGGACATGAGCCGCGTGGGGGGTCCGGATCTGAACTCGGGGGCCGCGACCTATTTCGGATCGCGGGGCTCGGTGATGTAAAACCACCTGGCCTGCCACCCCTTTAGGGACTCCACGAGGGAGCCATCGAACCAGAGGACGTTGGCTATCTTGCCAACCATAGCGCCTCCGCACTCCGCCTGGGTGCCGGACACCACCTTGGGCTTGACGTTGAAGGTCTTGAGCCAGAGGCCGAAGTGGGGGCGGACGCGGAGAAAGGCCTCACACACGACGATAAACGCCGAGATGTTGAGAACAAAGTTTGGGGCCAGATCGTGGAAATCCAGGCCATAGTAGAACATGAGCCCCCGGACAAATGGGTGAAGTGGAAAGCCCAGTCCGCGGAGGAAGTGGGGAAGAAAAACTACCCTCTCATGGGGCCTTGGGGTAGGAAGAAGCTGCCCCTTCTCAGGAAGTCGATGCGGGATGTCCTTGGACAAGTATCCGGCTTTCCTTAACCTTTTTACTTGAGCCTCCATAACGGAGGAGACCATCCACTTGCCTCCCGCTCCGGACATTGTTGGAGAAGGTTGAGGAAGGAAGAGCGGACTCGGGCGCTGGAGCTTGAGTTCGCAAGAGATGGATTGGCAAAGGAGGAAGAAGGAGTAGGTTAAAAAGGTGAATCCTTATCCCTTTATATAAGAAGGTACGGTTAGGCGTCCCCACCTACCTAATAAAACTCACTTGCCTCCCGAACGCCGTGGTAAATGGCGTGGTTGGGTTACCCACGTCCGTATTAATGAGAATCCCGTTAAAGGGGGCACATGATCTCTGCTTTGACAAGACGTGCTAAGGAAACCGCCTCGCTAAACGAGCTGAGGTGGAACAATGAAAGCAACTTATATAGAAGGCTTGGTCGCAGTGTTATGACGCACTGCGGGATACGTCAGCAGATTTGATTTGTGTTGATATTATTCTCTATATGGCAATATGTGGAAACTTATTTTGCAGAGCCGGACACTATTTCTGGTGTTTATAATCTTCTTGAAGGACTTGGAGGAGGAACCCGCCTTGCAATGCCGAAGACAATCTGCGCGCCGGACTCGTCGTCATTGAAGCCTGGTTCAGGGGCTACTGAGGGAGTCCTGGATTAGGGGGTGTTCGGATAGCCGAACTATATCTTCAGCCGGACTCCAGGACTATGAAGATACAAGATTGAAGACTTCGTCCCGTGTCCGAAAGGTTCTTTCCTTGGCGTGGAAGGCAAGCTAGGCGTGCGGATATTCAAGATCTCCTACCAATGTAACCGACTCTGTGTAACCCTAACCCTATCCGGTGCCTATATAAACCGGAGGGTTGTAGTCCGTAGGAAGAACACATCATAACCATCATCATACCCATAGGCTAGCTCCTAGGGTTTAGCCTCCTTGATCTCGTGGTAGATCTACTCTCGTACTACCCATATCATCAATATTAATCTAGCAGGAGTAGGGTTTTACCTCCACCGAGAGGGCCCGAACCTGGGTAAAATAAAGTGTCCCTTGTCTCCTGTTACCATCCGACCTTGACGCACAGTTCGGGACCCCCTACCCGAGATCCGCCGGTTTTGACACCGACACCGGGCCTTTTCCCGAAGGGACATCCTCCACAGGTACCGGAAAGTCCTCCGGAGAAGGAGCAATAGCGGCAGTCTGGGCTGCGCACGAGCCAGGCCCGGCCCGACTCGCGAGGGGCTCGCGAGGCGAGGCAGCTGTGGTGAAGCGGTAACCAGAACGCGAGAAATGGCTCGAACGAGACTAAGCACCCCTTCCCCGAACACACGCAAATCTCAAATTAGAATCCAACTTAAATCCAGCAGGGGAAAAGTTACAACCAAAGAAGAAGTCAATGAAAACAGACAAAAGGCCGCGTCCGGCACCTAATCTAGTCTTGGACGTCTTCTCACCAGCGCGGAGCTAAGTGCTGTCCACTGGGCGTGGGAGGGAGCCCCAGGGCCTGAGGCCGGCACCCCTGAGACTCCGGGGCGTGTACAGCCCCACTCATTATTACGTGAGAGTGTCACGGGGCGGCGAGCTTCACAGGCACTGGGCCTTCTTCACAGGTACCGGCCTTGCTTCATATAACCAGACGAGGGCCCCGCCTTGCGCCACACTCTAGTGCCACCAACGACGACCAGAAACAAGGACGCCGCCGGTGGGGTAGAGCGGTCGCCAGCGGTTCCCCCGACGACCACGGGTCCTCCGCCAGGGGCAGGACCTTAGGCGCCTCCCCAGCGGAGGGCCTACCTCCTGAGAACACCTTGCTCCGAACGCCGCGGTGGTGATGTCGGATCTCTGCCCCTCTCTTGTAGCCCCGTGCGCCCTCCTCCCGAGGGGTAGGAGACTGTGGGAGCGGGGCAGCTGCTTGCTGCGGCGACCTGCATCTCCTGCGATCCATGATTAGCGTATGCCTGCTCCTGAGGAATTAGTGGTACCCGATAGTTGTCGCCTCCAGCGTGGCCGATGGAGCCGTCCAGGGGCTCCTGGAAGAGCTCAGCTTCTGGTGTCTCGTGTCCCCAGCTTGGGCTGAGAAGCGAGCCTGGTTCGTCCTCGTGAGCGTGCCCTTGGTCCATCATGTGGGGCACGTATTCTTCTGGCGCTGTCATCCCGAAGGCTGTGTTGTAGGGCTCCAGGTGCCATGCAGCGCTGCTTGACGTGCCTACCGCAGGGTGGTAGCGCGGTTGCCCGCTGGAGCCGTGGGCCGTGTTGAGTCCCTCTCCCTCACGCGTCGGGGGCAGGGGTGGCGCCCTCGTCAGTCCGGCGCCGATGGATTCACTGGTGTTGGGGTAGCCTTGGGGCCCGCGGGAGCGTGCGGGGCCCCCGCGCGTGCCGCCCTGAGCTTGAGACGGGAGCTGGATGCAGAAGGGGTGAGCCCCCGAAGCGGCAAAGCCCAGGAGCTCGGCAACCCGCTCTAGCAGCACGTCGCGGCCGCCTTCCAGCAGCCTGCACTGCAGCAGCTCTTGGGCCACCGTGAGCGTGGCCCTCGAGTTCACCTTCTCCCGGCGGGTGTATGGTGTCGTGGTCGCGGCGTGATTGGAGGCCCTTGCCGCCGACCGCGCTTGCCGTGGCATGAGGGTTGTTGAAGCCTGTCCGCGTCGCCCGCGGCCCGCAGTGCCCTGCGGACCACGAGCTGCCTGGGGCGCGGGGTCACCCGAGGCGGGCGGCTCCGCGCGGGTGGGCCACGCCGCCCATGGATCTTGGTTGCCCGCCAGGTCGCCGGACATGGTGATGACGATGCGACTGGACGCGGAGTGGTAGAAAGGTGGATTCCGGCGCACCCCTACCTGGCGCGCCAAATGTCGGATTTCGGGTTCCGGCAGACCCTTAAGGTTCGAACTCTGGGGTGCGCGCGGAGATTATGCCCTCTACCTCCCCGTCTCGCAAAGATCTAACTACTGAAAGAACAACACAAGAGACACAGGGTTTATACTAGTTCGGGCCACCATTGTGGTGTAATACCCTACTCTAGTTTGTGGTGGGTGGATTGCCTCTTGGGCTGATGATGATGAACAATACAAAGAAGAATAGCCTCGCGAGGGCCTGTTCTTAGCTGGGACGATGGACTGCTAGGGGAGTTCAGCTGCCCTTCTCTCTCTGTGTGTGTTTGTGTCTGCCTCTACCCTGGGGGTGGCTAGTCCTATTTATAGGCAAAGGCCTTGGGCCTCTTCCCAAATATTGAGTGGGAAGGGCGCCAACAATTGGCCGATTTGAAGGGGAACATCTGGTACACTTACCCTGACTAAAGTCGGTCCTCGCCTGCCAAAGGCCCTGTGGTGACGCCGTTCTGGGCTCCAGGATGACCTCCTTCCCACCGTTGGACTGGTCTTGGTCTCGTTGCACCGAAATGGGTGCCTTTGCTTGATCCTCTCGCCCGCGCTTGCCCCCTTTGCACCAAAGAGGAAAGGGAGACACGGCGCGGGCTGGCGCCCGCCTGGCACCCTTGGTCGTCATGGCTTGCGTCATGGGCACCTCGTGAGGTGCCCCGCCTTGATCTCTCTGCCACCTCGTGAGCCAGCCTGACGGGGTCGTGCCTGAGGAAGCGCCGTGTCGTCCGCCCCGCGAGGCTTGGCCCCTCGCGAGGGTCTTGGGTCTCGTGTTGATGAAGATGGGCCGTGCTGGGCCCTCTCTCGAGCCACGCCGTAGACAGGAGGCAGGAAAGTATGGGGACCGCTGTTCCCAGAACGCCGATAGTCATCACCAAACTTCCAGACAACGGAGGATGACGAAGAACTAGTGAGGGATGATCCAAAAGCTTCAAGCCGTCGAGGCCAAGAAAGTTGATCCGTTGGGCGGTTCATATATTTGATCTTCTGAAAACACTTGATCATTTTGGCTCACTGAGTCATGTAATAGGCTAGTGTCGTGCCATCGTGCATGTTTTGTTTTGCGCAACACTGCTGATCCGCCAGTTGAAAAGCCACCACTTTATGCCTATGATAGCATCAATTTATGCAGATCAGATTTAGCATTACCCTGCACACAAACAGATCACACATGCCCTGGCGGTTTACCGCAGGGCGGATCACAGTACCCCGTATTAAACCGCTGGGGACGAATAGTCCATAACCAGGGCCGGTATAACCACAATCTTTATACAATTGTTAATAAAATATCATACCCGTGGTATCTGCTTAGACTGCCGGCTTATCAGATCCATGCAGGAAGGGTTCCAACCCAAAGATTGAGAACGCATCGCCATATTCAATGGACTCATGCTATAGGCTTACAATGCCGTAAATAAGGGGTAACATCCCAAGCTTTAGAGCCATAACCCTAAACACAGGATTATTACTTTCTGGCGACTTAGAGTCCACCATCATGGTGGGTTATATAAAAAAACCAAAGATGCTCAAATATGAGACATAGACAAGGCTACTTGTCCCGACTTGTGAAAACCATATGGTAAGAAAAAGGAGTGATATAAATCCAAGATGAAGAAAAATCTAAAAAATATGAGGCTTTTATAGTCTGCCAAGCCAAAATTTTCTTCTTCCATGAAACTAGCATGATAGCCATTGGAACATCCGCGCTTTCTGTAAGCCGGCTCTCACATGACCCAATAGACATTTTATCCTGGATAAGTTTAGGGTCTTATGAAAAGATTGACTTATCAAGAGTATGCAGGGTTGAAATAGCATCATGCAAAATAGGTCGGTGTAACCAAGTTTCAAAGAAGGCGGCTTAATAGCCTGGGTTTATCCTTGCTTTCCGTAAGCCGGCTCTCACATGACTCAATCAATGTTCTTAACCTTAACAAGTTCAGGGTCTTATTTAAAAGTTTGACTGTTAAGAACATAGAAGGTCATTCAGGGTTACCTGATAGAAAAGCATCTGGCACACATGCAGAATAACCCGGATTTTTGGTGAATACACTTGGCGTCCAGGCCAATCAAAAGGGTGAATATAGCTGTGTTTTTTAAACAGGAAGCCCCCAAGTGATATATTTCTGAGCTGTGCTCAGCGGGTACCTATGTTTGAGCTGTGTTGTGCATCCAACTCTCTTTGGTCCTTGTAACTTGGGCATCAAGCCTCTTAAGTGATCATGTGAGATGATAATAAAGACTTAGTTTCAAAGAAGTAAAATGACAAAGGCCTTGAATTATCAGGGATGCCAGATTTATTTATTATAAAATCTACATCGTCAAACTATGTACATCACAAGAGTCGGTGGCTCAAGTATAGTAAGGCCGAAGATGAGCAATATTGCACGGCCGACGGGTCTCCTCCTCCGATGTGCGTGAGTCCTTGTGGTCTCGAATGTCGATAACTTAGTATGACCCATTATTCAGATTCTTGCTGACCACAAAAGGCCCTTCCCAAGGTGGGGATAGTTTATGCATATCAGTCTGATCCTGGATAAGCCGGAGCACCAAGTCGCCTTCTTGAAAGGTTCTAGTTTTAACCCGGCAGCTGTGATAACGATGCAGATCTTGCTGGTAAATCGCCGAATGATTCGCTGCAAGGTAAAGCTCCTCATCCAACAGGTCAAGTGCATCCTGACGTGCTTTTTCATTATCAGCTTCGATATAAGCCGCCACACGGGGCGAATCGTGACGGATGTCACTAGGGAGAACCACCTATGCTCCATAAACCATAAAGAAAGGTGTGTAACCTGTAGATTTGTTGGGGTGATATTGATACTCCATAACACTGAGGGTAACTCCTCCACCCAACAACCTGGCGTCCTTTGCAAAGGGACCATAAGCCGGGGCTTGATGCCTCGCAAAATTTTTTGATTAGCTCGCTCCGCTTGACCATTGGGCTAGGGGTGAGCCACTGAGGATACATCAAGTCGAATATGCTCTCGTTGACAAAATTCTTTCATAGCACCCTTGGATAGATTAGTGCCATTATCAGTTATAATGTTGTGGGGAAAGCCAAAACGGAAAATCACCTTCTTGATGAATTGAACCGATGTTGCTGCGTCACACTTACTAACCGGCTCTGCTTCAACCCACTTTGTAAACTTGTCAACCGCCACTAAAAGGTGGGTTTTCTTATCCTTGGACCTTTTGAAGGGCCCAACCATATCAAGCCCGCAGGTCGGAAACAACCAAGCAATTGGAATCATCCTCAATTCTTTAGCCGGCACATGAGCTCGTTGTGAAAACTTCTGACAACCATCACATTTACTGATAAATTCTCAGCATCAACATGAGTCGTCAGCAAATAAAACCCATGATAGAAAGCCTTAGCTACGGGAGACTTAGAACTGGCATGATGACCACAATCTCCTTCATGAATCTCTCGCAGAATCTCACAACCTTCTTCAGGAGAAACACAACGTTGAAACGCTCCTATGACACTGCGATGATGTAACTCTCCATTGACAATAGTCATTGACTTTGATAGCCGGATTATCTGCCTGGCCAAAGTTTCATCCTCAGGTAACTCGCTCCGGGTCATATAAGCCAAATACGGAACTACCCAATCAGGAATAGCATGAAGAGCCGCCACTAATTGTGCTTCTGGGTCAGGAATAGCAAGATCCTCTTCTGTAGGCAATTTGACAGAAGGGTTATGCAGAATATCCAGGAAAGTATTAAGTGGCACCAGCTTATGCCGAGACCCTAACCGGCTTAAAGCATCATCCACCTCATTTTTCCTGCGATCAACATGTTCAACTTGATAACCCTTGAAGTGACCCGTAATAGCATCAGTCTCTCGGTGATAAGCCGCCATGAGTGGATCCTTAGAGTCCCAAGTGCCAGAAACTTGCTGAGCTACCAGATCTGAGTCGCCAAAGCACCTCACCCGGCTTAAGTTCATCTCCTTAGCCATCCGAAGACCATGGAGCAAGGCCTCATACTTAGCTGCATTGTTAGTACAAGGGAACATCAACCCAAGAACATAAGAAAATTTATCACCTCGTGGGGAGGTCAAGACAACTCCAGCCCCCGAGCCTTCCAACTGCCTTGATCCATCAAAGTGAATAGTCCAATATGTGTGATCCGGCTTTTCCTCAGGCATCTGCAACTCTGTTCAATCATTGATAAAATCCACAAGTGCTTGCGACTTGATGGCCATGCGAGGCATATACTTCAAACCATGGGGTCCAAGCTCAATGGCCCACTTATCTACCCGACCTGTGGCTTCTCTATTTTGAATGATATCCCCTAAAGGAGCAGAACTAACCACAGTGATGGGATGACCCAGAAAATATTGCTTGAGCTTTCGACTAGCCATGAATACTCCATACACAAGATTTTGCCAATGTGGATACCTCTGTTTGGACTCAATAAGCACCTCACTGATGTAGTAAACCGGATGCTCCTTGCCTGATTCCTTCCTTTCCACCATAATGGCCACACTGATGAATCAACTATTAGCAGCCACATATACCAATAAATGCTCCTTATTAATGGGAGTTGTCGGCGTTCTGGGAACGGGGGTCCCCAGACTTGCCTGCCTGCGGCCTGCGGCGTGGCTCAAAGGGGGGCCCAGCACGACCCATATTCATCAACACAGACCAAAGACCCTCGCGAGGGGCCAAGCCTCGCGGGGCGAACGACACGGAGCTTCCTCAGGCACGGCCTCATCAGGCTGGCTCACGAGGAGGCGGAGAGATCAAGGCGGGGTACCTCACGAGGTGCCCGTGACGCAAGCCATGACGACCAAGGGCGCCATGCGGGTGCCAGCCCGCGCAGTGTCCTCCTTTCCTCTTTGGTGCAAAGGGAGCAAGCGTAGGCGAGAGCCTCAAGCAAAGGCACCCATTTCGGTGCAAAGAGACCAAGACCAGCCCAATGTCAGGGAAGAAGTCATTGTGGAGCCCAAGCCAGCGTCACCACCAGAGCCTTTGGCAGGTGAGGACCAACTTTAGTCGGGATAAGTGTACCATATGTTCCCCTTCAAAATGGCCAATTGTTGGCGCCCTTCCCGCTCAATATTTGGGAAGAGTCCTAGGGCCTTTGCCTATAAATAGGACTAGCCACCCCCAGGGATCGAGGGGATCAGATAGAGGATAGCAGGAAACTAGACTGAACTGAATCGGAATCAGAAAAGGATCAGAGAGAGAGAGAAGGGTGACTAAACTCCTCCTAGCAGTTCATCCCCCCCAGCCAAGAACAGACCCTCGTGAGGATGTTCTTCTTTGTACTACTCTTCATCATCAGCCCAAGAGGCAATCCACCACACCACAACTAGAGTAGGGTATTACACCACATCGGTGGCCCGAACAAGTATAAACTCTGTGTCTCTTGTGTTGTTCTTTCCTTTGCTTAGATCTTAGCGAGGTAGAGGGGTACAGGCAGGTAGAAGGAGAAATCTCCGCGCGCACCCCAGTGTTCGAACTTCAAGGGTCTGCCGGAACCCGAAATCCGACATTTGGCGCACCAGGTAGGGGTGCGCCGGAATTCATCTTCCACCGCCTTGTTCTTCTCCGAGCATCGCGTCCATGTCTGACGCTCGTCGGGCCCGCGCCAAGCGCCGAGCCGCTCTCGCTTCCCGTGTCGCCCAGACGGCTCCCGTCGGCGGGCGTCATCGCCGTTCCCCGTCACCTGCCGTCAACGCCGCCACCGGCCCGGCGGGGAACGAGCAGCAAGCATCGTCTCAGCATCTGTCTGTGCGGCAAGACGGCCGCACCGCCACTCCCTCGCTCACCCCAGCTGGTTCTTCGTCCCGTGCGCTCCGTGCACCCATGGAGGCTCGAGCTGCGCTCATCGCGGCGAACGAGCTCCTACGCTACCGTCCCGTCGGCGACGTCTATGAAGAATGGCTCGACCGCGTCGCCGAGCTCGTCCGCGCTGCGGGTGGTTCTCCCGCGTCGTCCTTTCCGCTACACCGCACCCCGCCAAGCGCGGGCGACTAAGCTCCGGGGGCGCCCCAGCCGCCTCCTCCTCAAGAAGGCGCCCCGGCTCTAAGGCGCGTGGCCCCTGGGCGTAACCCGTTCCGTCAGGTGCCAGCACGGCAAGAGCGGAGCTGCCAAGAAGTCCCTCGCCCGCAAGAAGCCGCCTGGGCGCTCCCTGCTCCAGCATGTCGCGACTATGCTCCTGCTCCCGCACGTCAAGACCCCGCGTTGCTCCCAGCTGCAGCGCGTGGGGACCTGCAAGACCAAGCTCTCCGTCACCCAAGGCCTCCTGTGGCCACAGTAGGCTGCCGTGCCTTCACCACCGAGCTACGTAGCGTCACGTGGTCGGGCAAGTTCAAGCCAGATCTGCCTCCTCGTTACGACGGCACGACCGACCCTGCGGAGTTCCTCCAGCTCTATGAGCTGGGCATGGCAAACTGGTTCCCCATGACGCTTAAGGACGGGGTCCGCACCTGGCTCCTCAACCTGGCTCCAGGCACGATCTCCTCCTGGGACGAGATGCGCACCCGCTTCATCGCCAACTTCCAAGGTACTCGCGACCGGCCACCCGCCATGAGCGACATGCGCCACATTAAGCAACAACCCGGAGAGACCCTGCAGAAATACATCCAG
Source organism: Aegilops umbellulata (assembly GCA_032464435.1). Classification (NCBI taxonomy): domain Eukaryota; kingdom Viridiplantae; phylum Streptophyta; class Magnoliopsida; order Poales; family Poaceae; genus Aegilops; species Aegilops umbellulata. Next base: position 399,856,415 of record CP136056.1, on the reverse strand, counting down.
TGCTTCAACAATGCAGGCCTCAAGATTCCCAAGGTGACCGAGGAGGCCATCATCTCAGCCTTCTCCGATGGCGTGCGCGACGTCAAGATGAAGGAGGAGCTGGCGATGCATGAAGACCTGTGCACTTCCTTGGAGCTATTCAACTTGGCGACCAAGTGCGCCAGGGCTGAGGAAGGGCGTCTCTCCCTCCTCGAGCTGCCAGCCGCGGACCCAGAAGAGAAGAAGCTCAAGGCCAAGGATGTGAAGCGCAAGGGGGCTGCCGTGCTCGCGGCAGAACCAGACACCAAGCGGGGCAGAGATCGGCCAGAGTCTTCCAAGGGCAGTCGATACTGTGTGTACCATGACCTCCACACCCACAACACCAATGAATGTCAAGAGCTTCGAGTCGTGCGAGAAGGAAGGATCGACCGTCGCCCCGACCGCGGTGATCTGGGCTACGGTCGAGGAGGAGGAAGGAACGCAGGACGCTGGGAAGACCACGGCCCACGCCAAGGGTGGCGCGATCGACCTCGCGAGGACCGCTGGCAAGACCCGCTTCGCGAGGGAGACTGGAGGGATCAGCCTCGCGAGGACCGCCCGCAAGGCAACGCAGGCCTCCCTCCGCTGCCGCCATAGTCAAGGAGAAACGAGGACCGCCATCAGGACGATGGGGCTGGGAGCTTCCAGGAGCCGCGCGCGATCGCCTGCATCCTGGGCGGAGCTCAAGCCCCGGCCTCTCAGCGCATCTTCAAGCAGTTCGCCCGCGAAGTAAATGCAGTCCTCCCCAAGCTCTAAGCCACGCGCCCTCTCAGGTGGTCCGCGTGCACCATCACGTTCAGCTCAGCGGATCAACTCAAGTGTGCAGAGCTCCCCAATCATCAGCAACGTGCTGGTCACCAGGACCCTCATCGACGGTGGGGCAGGGCTCAACGTCCTGTCCGTGGAAACATTCAACAATCTCCAAGTACCCTACAACCAGCTTCAGCCAACCAAGCCTTTCTCCAGAGTCACCGACGGCTCCACGGTCCCGATTGGGCAGGTCCGCCTCCCAGTCACCTTCGGGACACGCGACAACTACTGCACTGAGCTCATCGACTTCGACGTCGCTCACATTCGCCTACCGTACAACGCCATCCTTGGATACCTAGCGCTGGCCAAGTTCATGGCCGTAACTCACCACGGCTACAACGTCCTCAAGATGCCAGGAAGTTGCAGAGTCATCATGGTGCCCTATGAAGAGAAGGATGCGGTGTGTTCCCTAGAACGAGCCTTTCAGGCCGCATCACTGGAAGACCCGGATCGCGGAAGCAGGAGGCTTCCCGAGACCACCCCCAATAAGAAGAAGACATCGTCCAGCTCGGCCCCTCGGGAGGCATACCCCTCAGGGCCCGCGCCTGCCCAGGGGGATCCTCCTTCCATCACATAGGAAAGCGCGCCGACGCCCTCCTCAGGCAACGCTCGGGGGCTCTCCCCTGGAGGGCCACCGACCTGGCCAGGGTCACGAGGGAGGCGCTTGGGCACCACATGGAGGCATGTTTCGAAGCACATTTCCCTCAAGAAGGAGTAAAGAAAGGAGGGTCAGACCCACAGGAGTTCGTCAGCAAGGCCATTCAAGAGCTACAGGAGTCAAGAGTCATGAGAGGCGGCCGCCGCCTACCAGCTGTGGCTCCCCATCCAGGCGAGGATGATGGGCTGCGCGTCTGCATCGACATACCAGGGCTCAATCGAGTCGCGTCTCTGGAGCGCCTCTGGCCCTCGCGAGTGGGGCGCTGCGAAGGTCCACCCCACAGCTACATTCGCATGCCTTACGGCTTGCCGAATGTGGTTGCTGCGTACCAGTGCCTCATGAGGGGCATCATGGAGGCTCAAGAGGTCAGGCGTTCCGCAGCCTTGGCGGAGATGGAGATGGACCGCGAGGAGCCACCAGCGCCTCCGGAGCCTCCCGAGGCCCCTGGGCCTGGGGGCTCGTGAGGATCGGCTTCCGTATCCCACCGAGACTGCTACACCAACACTCATTCGTCCTCAACATCATCAGGTGACATCTTTCAAGTTTCATTTCCAGCTGGGAGCGCCCCCCAGGGTTGCATCATTCCCAGGCCGTGTGGGTCCGTCCCTGCGGCATGTATCCCTTTTATTTCATGTCGTTAGCTTACCTTGTTGGGGGCGCCCCTCGGGCTGCATCATCCCCAAGTCGCTTGGGCCAGACCCAGCGACATGTATCCCTTTTGCGTTTATTCCCAGCTATGCGATCGACCTACCATGCTTGATTATTTGATGCCGGTCCACGGTACCTCTTCTTATCCATGTAGACCACTTGCACGTTAAAGGGGGGGTGCCTGAGCATCGCGACTCAGGGCTCTTACTGGCTCTCCAGCCCTCACCCTCTGGCCTTGTCCATGGCATCATGATCTGGCATACCAGCGACGGCTGAGACCAGCTCGAGGGCCGGGACCCGAGGACGTAGAGTGTCGGCATCTAACCAAATTTGCAGGAACACATCATAAGATAAGGCCCAATGCCAGGCGCAACCCTCCTAGAGGTAGGGCCCCGTGAGTCCCGCGCTGGCTCACAGGTGCCCAGATACACCTTGCCAGGCCCTACCGTGCCAGCCACGCGTCAGGGCGGGGCTGTACACGCCCCGGGGGATCCTCCCGGAGGGGAGCCCCCTCCCACGTACCAGCGGAAGCATCATGCTCCGAGCTGGCTGACGACACTGCCGAGGAGCGGCTATGCCCGTACACATACGGAAGTGCTATGCTCCGCGCTGGTGATAAACAACTGAGGGTGGCCCCCGGGCCGCATCAACCTCAAGGAGCCCAGAGCTAAGTGTCTAGCCTCATCGTAACGCCTCCCCTCGGGAGTGCCGCGCGAGGAGGCTGGGCACGGGGGCTGCGCCTGGGTCATGCCCAGACGCACGCCACCCAGCCAGGCCCCCCCGGCCTGGTTCGTCGCGCATCTCTCCCCGAGCGGAGCCAAGGTACGAAGGCCATTTGAGCGTCAAGGGGGACTCCTGAGCATCGCGACTCAGGAGCCTAACTGGTCCCGTAGCCCCTCACTCCTTAGTTCCGAAAGGCTAACGCTGGGTGAGGTACGCGCGGGGCCGGGCTCTGCAGACGTAGAACGGTAGATCCGCCCGCATCTCACCTCCCTACTTGCTGTTCGTGCGCCAAGGGGGACTGAGGGAGTCCTGGATTAGGGGGTGTTCGGATAGCCGAACTATATCTTCAGCCGGACTCCAGGACTATGAAGATACAAGATTGAAGACTTCGTCCCGTGTCCGGAAGGTTCTTTCCTTGGCGTGGAAGGCAAGCTAGGTGTGCGGATATTCAAGATCTCCTACCAATGTAACCGACTCTGTGTAACCTTAACCCTATCCGGTGCCTATATAAACCGGAGGGTTGTAGTCCGTAGGAAGAACACATCATAACCATCATCATACCCATAGGCTAGCTCCTAGGGTTTAGCCTCCTTGATCTCGTGGTAGATCTACTCTCGTACTACCCATATCATCAATAATAATCTAGCAGGAGTAGGGTTTTACCTCCATCGAGAGGGCCCGAACCTGGGTAAAATAAAGTGTCCCTTGTCTCCTGTTAGCATCCGACCTTGACGCACAGATCGGGACCCCCTACCCGAGATCCGCCGGTTTTGACACCGACATTGGTGCTTTCATTGAGAGTTCCTCTGTGTCGTCGCCTTTAGGCCCGATGGCTCCTTTGATCATCAACAATGATGAGGTCCAGGGTGAGACTTTTCTCCCCGGACAGATCTTCATCTTCGGCGGCTTCGCTCTGCGGGCCAACTCGCTTGGCCATCTGGAGCAGATCGAAAGCCACGCCCCTGGCCATCAAGCCAGGTGGGGAAGCTTAAACTACACGGCAGATACCCTCGGAGACCAGATCTTTGACGGATTCAAGCCACAGCCAAGCGCGCCGCACTATCTCGAGGGGCATGATATAGCTCTGCCTCCGAACAGTGTCCTGGAGGCCGCATACGCTCCGGCCCCGATCCTCGATCCGGAGCCCGTTGCCTTCTTTGAGGATGAACGGTTGGACGTCACCTTGGGGGCTGCGATCTTAAAAGCCATTGAGCCAAACGCAAGCCCCGCACTCCGCATGGCACATGACTCCAAGGAGCCGGACTCTTCTCCGAACTCCGAACCTCCCGCGCCCCTGCCAATCGAATCAGATTGGGCGCCGGTAATGGAGTTCACCGCCGCGGACATCTTTTAGTATTCGCCTTTCAGTGATATTCTGAAATCTCTCAAGTCTCTCTCTTTTTCAGGAGAGCCCAGGCCGAACTGTGGCCTGCGAGGTTGGGATTCGGACGACGAAGAAATAAAAAGCCCACCCACCACCCACTTAATAGCCACTGTCGACGATTTAACCGACATGCTCGACTTCGGCTCTGAAGACTTCGACGGTATGGACGACGAAGACGGAGACGAACGGGAACCAGCGCCCATAGGGCACTGGACCTCCACCCCACTTAATGACGTATTCATGGTGGATACACCTGAAAAAAGCTCACAATGAGGAAGAAGGGGGCGAAAAGATGGGTAAACCCTCCAAAAAGCACTCAAAGCGGCGACGTAAACGCCAAGCGAAGCCCCGCCTCGATCAAGACCCAGCCATAGAGCAGGACGAGCCGGCAGATGACGAACGCATCCCAGAACAGCCATCCGAACAGGGTAACACGGGCAGAGAGGACGAACAGTCCTCCCCCGGTCATAACAGAACTCCGGACGATACCACGCCGGATAAAATCATGGAGCAGAAGAATCTCCAAGAAAGGCTCGTCGCTACAGCACGAAGCCTGAAGAAGCAGAAGCAAAAGCTAAAGACGGCGGGAGATGCACACAAAACAAGATGGAGCAAAGTAATCAAGACCGCAGACAAATACGGCGGCAGCCGCCGCACCAAAAGCTATCCGAAGAGAAAGCTACTGCCCAAATTCGACCAGGAGGCCCTAGAGCCCCCAAACTCGAAAAACAAAAAGGCTACACGGTCGAATAAATGACCTCTCGGCCACTACAATACGGCAAACGGTACCGCACTCAATGCGGCATGCGACACAACCAAAGACTCGCATCATGGCCCAGCCAGGTCCATTTACGGGCCAAGAAAGCAAGCTCTCGCAAGCAATGCAAAAAATCCATCATCAGAATCCGGCACACCCAAATATAGGGGTGCCGCACACCCTCTATGTTTCACCGATGAGGTCCTGGAATATGAATTCCTAGAGGGATTTTAACCCGTTAACATAGAGGCGTACGATGGAACAACAGACCCGGGAGTCTGGATCGAGGATTATAACCTCCACATACATATGGCTAGAGGAGATGATCTCCACGCCATAAAATATTTACCCCTTAAGCTTAAAGGGCCAGCCCGGCACTGGCTTAAAAGCCTTCCCGAAAACACAATTGGAAGTTGGGAAGAGCTCGAGGACGCTTTCCGAGCAAATTTTCAAGGGACCTACGTCCGTCCCCCGGATGCAGACGACCTCAGTCACATAACTCAGCAATCCGGAGAATCAGCTCGGCAGTTCTGGAACAGATTCCTCACTAAAAAGAATAAAATAGTGGATTGTCCGGACGTCGAAGCCCTAGCGGCTTTCAGGCACAATGTCCGAGACGAATGGCTCGCCAGACACCTCGGCCAGGAAAAGCCAAGAATAATAGCCGCACTCACAAGCCTCATGACCCGCTTTTGCGCAGGAGAGGACAGCTGGTTGGCACGTTGCAGCCCCAGCGACCCAAGTACATCAGAAATCAGGGATGAAAACGGGAAACCACGGCGAAACAAGGACCTTCGCTGAATCAAAAGAAAAGGTCCGAAGAGCACGACAGTCAATGCCGGATTCAAAGGCTCACGGCAAAATCAGACAAAATCACCCCCTCAGGATAATAGGGAAGATCCGTCCAGTCTAAAGAGAATCATGGACAGGATATGTCAGATACACAGTACTCCTGGAAAGCCTGCTAATCATACCCACAGAGACTGTTGGGTTTTCAAACAATCCGGAAGGCTTAACGCCGAACACAAGGGGCTCGACACACCAAGTGAGGAAGAGGACGAACCCCAAAAGCAGAACACCAGGAAGCAAAAGAACTTCCCGCAAGAAGTCAAAACAGCGAACTCACTTCACATAACAAGGCATGAGGCACCCATAAAGGTCCGCACATTCAAGCCTATCCCTCAGGAGTCTGGCCACTGGTCACTAAAGCCAATCATTTTTGATCAGCTAGATTATTCTCGCAATATCAAACAAGCAGGCTGGACTGCCCTGATGCTTAATCCAATAATAGACGGATTCCAGTTTACCAACGTCCTTATGGACGGTGGCAGTGGACTAAATCTGATATATCAGGATACAATTCACTGCATGGGCATAAACCCAGCACGAATCCGTCACAGTAAAACCTCCTTTCAAGGAGTAGCACCAGGCCCGGACACCCACTGTATGGGTTTTCTCTAGCTTGTGGTCATATTTGGCTCTGCCAATAACTTTCGTCGCGAAAAACTTATCTTCCACATAGTCCCGTTTTCAAGTTGCTATCAAGCACTAATGGGACGCGGAGCTTTCGCTCGCTTTAACGCAATACCGCATTATGCATCCCTCAGGCTAAAGATGCCTGGTCCTCGAGGCATCATCTCTTTAAAGGGAGCATACTAAACTACATCTCCTCCAAACGGAGGATTGTGCGGCCGCTTAAACGGCCGCCCAACAAAATGGCCTGGCCAGCCAAAAGACTTTTTCGATGTAAGTCACAAAAGGCCGCGGACCCGGACTCAATGAGTTCAGCACAAGCCCATTTTCGTTATAGGCTTGGTACGCCTCACCAGGGGCTGTACGCAGAGACAATAAAACTCGACCGTATCTATTTCTCACTTTACATTTTATTTATTATTCTTTTTTGATCCGCACGACCCATTTTTCAATTTAGTTCTTCCCTTTTACAGATGAACGTCGTACGATGCCCGTCCAGGACACGGCACAGCGGAGACACAGGCACAAACGTGCAGTAGGGACCCGCCCCAAAGGATTCTTCTTAGATTAAGACCCTGCGTAAACCTTTTTTACTGTCTCTTGCTGCTATACATCCCCTGGTTTACCTAACTATAACCATGGAGGAGACTGGCGTTTTGGCATGTGGCCATGCCAGAATTCTTGCTCGTACCTGGACACAAGGGGCTTTTTTTTCTTTTTCAAGGGTGTTGCTTCACACGCACCCACAAAGACCGAACACCTTAGGGAGTGTTCGGCGTCGCGAGTTTTGGCACTATATGCATCATCTCCGAGTCATGATTTTGGTCACATGTTGGGTTGCCCGGCTCCTGAGTTCGGCCACCTTACGTTCCGTTCTGTCGGCTAAGGTTGCACCAGGAGAACTACTGCAATTGTGCCCCGGTTCGGCCGGGTGAGCACCTCAGTAGAGAAAGCCGAAAACCGACTGTCATGATGTAGCGCGAGACTGGTCGCCACTCGATGACCTATAGGAATTTATCGAATTCCTCCGTTTTGACGAAGGGCCGCTTCCCGGTCAGGCACATATGCGTCCCGAATTCGGGTAAACGCAGTCGCCATTAAAGGGCTACCTAAAGAGTCCCACTGTCAAGCTCCTATGGCTAAGTGAAAGTGTTAAAGCATTATAGTCCGGTTGCCTAGCCCGCGCGCTATCACCTCCTTTGTAGGACCAAGACATTGGGTTAAGTGTGAAAATGCGTTCTCCGCGCGCACGCCCGCACTATGTGCGTGGGGGCTAAAGCCAACGACTGCAATCTTTCAGAATTTATATATTAAAACGGCCGCACAGGAGGTGTTATTAATACTTGAAGGCACAAGTCTAAATTACGCCATTACAATTTATAAAAATATTGATCTACGATTACATATGCTGTCATAAAACAGCATCTTTCGAACACTGCGTCTCTATTATACGAGCGCCCGCGAGGACTTCCTCAAAATAGTGCTCGGAAGGAATTCGGCTTTTATCCGAATCACGGGACGCAACAACGGTGGGCTCCATATCTGCCCAGTATGTCTCGACACGGGCAAGAGCCAGCCGCGCGCCCTCTATGCAAGCGGACCTCTTTAGAGCTTCAATCCGAGGCACCACGTCAAGAAATTGCTGCACCAAACTGAAATAGCTTCTCGGCTTCGATCTCCCCAGACACAGGCGGTCCATGGCATACTTCATGGCGAGTCCGGACAACCTATTCAGCTCGGCCCATTGGGCCAGGCGATCATCCACTGATAGTGGACGCTCTGGATTAGTGAACTGCGACCAGAAGAGCTTTTCCACTTCATGATCTTTCTTATCTTGAAAGTACCTGGTCGCATCAGCGACACTAGCCGACAAATCCAGATAGGTGTCCTCCACGCTCCACGCTCGGTCCAACGGGGCGAACTTCGGATCACAGAATTTTCTCTGCAGCAGGAAGGGCTTTCCGTCCGCAATTAGTCCGGCTTGACGCAGCTCTTCCCTTGACGCTCTCATACCAGAGCGGGCGTCCTTGGCATCGGCGACGGCCTTCTCTAAATCCGTCTGCCGGGCTCGACCTTCCTCTTCAAGAAGTTTGCAACGGTCAGTAGCACTTTTCAACTTCACGACTATATCAGCCATCTCCTCCTTGCTTCGGCAATGGGAAGCCTATTCGGCTTTTAGCTCTTCACGGGCTCTTCCGGCAGCCGCATCACTTTTTCTGGCTTGTTCCTTTGCCTTGGCGAGCTCGGCCCTAAGTCCTTCTACGGCCGCCGCACCATCTGCATCAAGCATACACAAGGTAAGATATTGACATAAAGCTCCTCTTACTAACAATCGCCAAATAAACTCAATACCTTGAGCATCATCAAGCCGCTTGTTAACAAGCACGATGTCGGCTTCTGCCTCATCGAGTTGCCGTTTCATTTCGGCAAAATCTCGAGTCCGGCTCGACTCCGGACAACCTGCCACCTACATACAAAGGTGCCACTTAAAGGACCTGGGATTAAGATCCTCTGCGCGCCGCTAATCTTTGCGGCACACAGAGTCTCAGGGGCTACTAAATATACAGGGCGCATGTTATTATGCGCAATTAACATTAATGTTTGTTATTCAAAACGTACCTCAAGGCCCGCCAGTAAACTCTTGACGGCCTCGTTCAATCCGCTTTTCGCGGATGAAATCTTTTCAATCACCGCGTGCATCAACGCACGATGCACCTCTGAAACAGAGGCTCGGCCCAGCAGAACCTTCAGCTCCTCCGACCGAACACCAGATGGTGCCGGACTCGTCCCATGGCCTTCTTCGGAGGCCGGACACGGAGAACCCCGGGGGGCCGCATGATCACCTTCTGCCTCTGGCAGATTCGGAGAAATCCTCTGCGACGACACTTCGGCGTCGCCCGCCTTGCTAGGCGATGAAGGAGGAGGCGTTCCGCTCTCCATCATCTCCGGAAGAAGATCCCCCGATGACGAGCTCTGCCGAGAAGGGTCGAGGTCCGAACTACAAGGTAAGGTTTCGGTTAAAACTTCTCAGATATAAATTAAGAATTTCTCTTAAAAGAATGACTCTCTTTCTACTTACGGCTCGTTGGAGGGCTGCTCCTTTTGAGGATTTAGTTCGGCCGAGGGGATCCCCAGCGTCGGGTCCTCTGACGCGGATTCTTTCCCCCGTTTTGGAGCTACGGCTCCCGGGTCGTCAGAGGCGGCCCTTTTCTTCCCCTTTGGAGAGGAGTTGTCGATTCCCCCCCTTTGGGATGGCCCCTTTCAAAGAGGCCACGGTTTCCTTGTCCGCCCCTTCATTTCCCTCCAGAGGCGCTACCTCCAACATCCTGACTAGCACAGGATCTAGCCTGGTCTCGGGAAGGGGAGCCGGACACCGGACCAGCTTCGCCTTCGCTATCCACTCCTGCGTAAAAAGGAGAAGTACTGTTAAAAAATAAGTCAATTGTATGGATAGAAGGTCCGGGCGCAAGGTCACCTACTTCTGTATCCGGGCGGTTGCGGCTTAAACCAGCATCCTCGGTCAAATCTGGACTCACTCCTTGTGGTCCGAAGAACAGTCTATGCATCTCCGTAGGCGTCACGCCCATGAAATTTCGGAGAACTCGCGACCCCTCTGGGTTGAACTCCCACAAGCGGAGGGGGCGACGTTGGCCGGGCAGTGTCCGGCGAATCAGCATAACTTGTGTCACCTTGACCAGGTTGAGGTCTCCTTTTAGGAGATCCTTTATGCGGCCCTGCAACAGAGGAACTTCTTTGGGCAAGCCCCGATCTAACCCTGTGTTGATCCACGATGTTAAACGTGGTGGGGGGACCGAGCGAAAGGCGGGAGGCGCTACCCAAGTGGTGCCCCGAGGAGAGGTGATGTAGAACCACTCCTGTTGCCATAAGCCGAGATCCTCTTGAAAAGTGCCCTCGGGCCATGGAGCATCGGTATTCCTTTTTATAACAGCACCTCCGCACTCTACGTGACGCCCCTCGATTATCTTCGGTTCTACCTTGAAGGTCTTGAGCCATAATCCGAAGTGAGGAGTGATATGGAGAAACGCTTCACACACAACAATGAAGGAGGAGATATGGAGGATGGACTCCGGAGCTAGGTCATGGAATTCTAGCCCATAATAAAACATCAGCCCCCTTACGAAAGGATCCGTTGGGAAGCCTAATCCCCGAAGGAAGTGGGAGACGAATACTACGCTCTCACCAGGCTGAGGGCTTGGGATCGCTTGTCCTTGAGCAGGCAACCTGTGCGGGATCTCGCTGGTCAGGAACCTAGCCTCCCTCAACCTTGATACGTCCTCCTCCGTAACGGAGGAGGGCATCCATTGGCCTTGAAGGCCGGAGCCGGACATTGTCGATGGTCCGGTGCGCCTAGAATCTAAAAGCCTGGGGTGTTGGAACTCGAGGCTATGGGCGAGCTTGTTTTGAGAACATAAGAGGGGAGCAAGGTCTCGGTCTCTTTATAAGAGGCAGAATATCAAGAGCCCTCCCCGTAACCGTCTTGGACTAGCCTTTAATCAAGGCAGGACGTGCCTAACGGGCACGGTTGGGTTACCCATGTCCGCATTAATGAGAATCCCGTTAAAAGGGGCACACGATCTCTGCTTCGACAAGACGTGCCAAGGAAACCGCCTTGTTGAACGTGCTGCGGTGGAACAACAAAAAATAATCCATACAGAAGGCTTGGTCGCAGTGTTATGACGCACTGCGGAATACGTCAGCAGATTTGATTTGTGTTTGTATTATTCTCTATATGGCAATACGTGGAAATTTGTTTTGCAGAACCGGACACTATTTTTTGGTGTTTATTATCTTCTTGAAGAATTTGGAGGAGGAACCCGCCATGCAATGCCGAAGACAATTTGCGCGCCGGACTCATCGTCATTGAAGCCTGGTTCAGGGGCTACTGAGGGAGTCCTGGATTAGGGGGTGTTCGGATAGCCGAACTATATCTTCAGCCGGACTCCAGGACTATGAAGATACAAGATTGAAGACTTCGTCCCGTGTCCGAAAGGTTCTTTCCTTGTTGTGGAAGGCAAGCTAGGCGTGCGGATATTCAAGATCTCCTACCAATGTAACCGACTCTGTGTAACCCTAACCCTATCCGGTGCCTATATAAACCGGAGGGTTGTAGTCCGTAGGAAGAACACATCATAACCATCATCATACCCATAGGCTAGCTCCTAGGGTTTAGCCTCCTTTATCTCGTGGTAGATCTACTCTCGTACTACCCATATCATCAATATTAATCTAGCAGGAGTAGGGTTTTACCTCCATCGAGCGGGCCCGAACCTGGGTAAAATAAAGTGTCCCTTGTCTCCTGTTACCATCCGACCTTGACGCACAGATCGGGACCCCCTACCCGAGATCCGCCGGTTTTGACACCGACAGGGAATCCTGAGCATCGCGACTCAGGAGCCTAACTGGTCCCGTAGCCCCTCACTCCTTATTTCTGAAAGGCTAATGCTGGGTGAGGTACGCGCGGGGCCGGGCTCTGCCGGCGTAGAACATGAGCAAGTAGGAAGCGTAAACTTCAAGGATCGCCTCCCTACTTTTTGTTCATGCGCCAAGGGGGACTCCTGAGCATCGCGACTCAGGAGCCTAACTTGTCACGTAGCCCCTCACTCCTTGGTCCCATCCTGGTTTCCGATCGGGACTAGTGTTGGGTGAGGTACGCGCGGGGCCGGGCTCTGCCGGCGTAGAACATAAGCAAGTAGGAAGGAATAGCGTAAATTTCAAGGAATTCAAAAGCAAATATTACAGTCCACACTGTTATCTCAATGCCAGACGCAAGTTTAAACGCCTCCCCGAGGCATGGTACATGTGCAGGAATTAAAAACAGGACAGGAGCCACGACGGAATTGCTCGACGGCGGTGGAGCAGCGCGGAGTGGGTTCGCCTCATGGAGCAGCAGGGTCGGCAGCGCCTTGCTTCGGCTTGGTGCTGAAGGCCCGGAACTTCCCCAACAGAGCTTCCGCGCGACCCTTCACGGCCTCGGCAGCGGCAACGGCACGCTCGCCGCTTGCTGGCTCCAGCAGGCTGTCGAGGTCGACGCTGGGGTCGCGAAGGTAGATGTGGGTGAAGACCCGCGTCAGCGCCACAGAAGACAGGACACGCGCCTCGGCCTCGGCCGTGGGGCCAAGGCCAAGGGCAATATCCTCAAGAGCACGAACCAGGAAGGGAAGCAGCTTGGCGGGGCCGTCCTCGGCGCCAGCCAGCGGGCTCTCCAGGCCGCTCTCGTAAAGCGTCTTCAGCAAGGCGCGAGCCTTCTTCTTCATCTCTGCGAAGGCCACGCAGTCCTCGGCAAGAACCTGGGCCTTGTTGTCCAGCTCGACCTTCCTCGCCCCCAACTCCTGCTCCAGCGCACCCAGGTGGTCATGGCGCTTCATGAGCTTGGCCTCCCGGCCCTTGACGGCCGCCTCGCGAGCCTTCACGCCCTCTTCCTGCTCTTGGCGAAGGCGGGCCTCTTTCGCGAGCTGGTCCCGCATGCCTTGCAGCTCCTCCTCCAGCTCCTTGCAGCGACCACGGACGGCGACCGCCTCCCCCAGGGCTGTGTCATGAGCAGCCTTCGCCTCAAGGATGGCCTTCCTCTCCTCGTCGCAAGCCGTCATGGCCTGGACCAGCGCCGCCCGAATCGAAGCATCAGAGTGAATCCATCCTGAAGCCAGCTCCAAGCGCCCGGCCACCAAGCGAGGGTCGGCGCCAAGAAGATCCTGCCGTAGCCTGTCCAGCTCGGCGACAGCACGGTCCAGAACGGTTTGAGGAGTCGGAGAGACAGCAGTCGGTGGAGTAGGAGGAGAAGACGGCCGCTCGACCACAGCATCTCGAGGCGAAGCCTGCTGCGCCCCCACGTCCTGGCCTCGTGGGGACGACCGGGCAGGAGAGGCCCGTGCGTCGTTGTCCCCTTCCTTCGCGGGCGGAGGCGCTGCCCCGGATGGAACCTCAGGAGCTCCCTTCAGCTTCTTTGCTAAGGGCGCCAGCTTATCCAAGAGAAGCGGACGTCAAGCCTCAGCAGCAGAACAAGAAACAAAGACAAGAACCAAGCACTTACAGGTCGTCGCCAGCGGGCTCGAACAGCCTCCGGCCAAATTTGAAGTCCGAAAGCCTCGAGAAGCTCGGGAGCGGAAGGCGCGCGTGCGGTCCCCCCTGGGGCCGGGGCAGACCCGCGGGAGATCAGCCAGGTCCTGTCCTTCTTGGGGATCGGGGGTAAGCTCCCGCCACCCTGCTCGTCATCATCCTCGTCATCATCGCTCGGAGAGAGGCGGAGAGCGCGGGGCCTGCGCTGGGGGAAGGGAGCCCTCGACTCTCCGTCGGTCGCCTCGGAGTCAGGCCCTTTGTCCCGCTCCCCTCCTTCCTCCTCTTCGCTGGAGTCGTCGGAGGACACGTCCACCGGGTCCTCGGGAGCTTCCGTGGGCACGGGCCCGTCCCCGTTTAAGACGGGCATGGACTCCACTACCTGCTCCCAGTCGTCGCGGAGGAACAAGGGCATAGGAGCACCCTCCAACCTTGCCACATCGCCCCCGACCAGAGATTGGAGGACCGCAGCCAGATCTTCGCCGACCAAGGCCGCGGGGATCGAATGAGGCCTCCACATCGGAGGTGAGTACCGCCGAAGCGGAGCCAGCTGGTGCTCCAGGAACTCCCTCAGCAGCGACACGCCGGTCAGCTTCGCCGCCACCATGTTGGCCGGCTTCAGACCGGCGTCCATCTTCTCCAACACCATCTTCGCGCGGGGATCCGTGAGCTCCGCTCGACCCCAATCGCTGGAGCTCGCGGGTTGCTCCGTGGGCAAGATCAGCCGAGGGTGGATGCACCCAGCATCTACCAAGACCCACTTGCTCCTGAAGCCCTCGATCCTCTTCCTGGGGCTCGAAATGGCGATGGCACCACCGTACGCGACGAAGCTCACGCACGCGGAAGCAGGACCGCGAGAGGTCCGGAGGTAGAAGTAGTGGCGCAGCAGAGCCACTGAGGGCTGCACCCCTACGTGAGCCTCGCAGTAGTAGGCGAAGACTTCCAGGAGAAGGACGGAGTTGGGGTGGAGATGCAGAGCTTGTAGCCTGTAATGGCGGAGGATAGCGAAGAAGAACTCGGAGAAGGGAGGCACCAAGCCAGCAGCAATGGCACTAGCAAAGAACGGATAGAAGGTGCTCTTCTTGCCCTCAGGGTGGCGGAGCCGGCCTTGAACGCCCTCGCTCCGTCGATGCCCTGCGCCGCCGCCATCCGGCGCAGCCGGGCGAGGCTCGCCTCCGACACGCTCGGCGGCTCCAGGGCAGGCGAGTACCAAGCTCCGGCCGGGAACTAACGAGGCGCCATGGCTTCCTAGGTCGCACGGACGAAGTAGATCTGAAGTTTTGGAGGAAGGAAGGAGAGGCGCAAGAAAGGGGATCTGAGCAGCAACCGGAGAAAGCAAAAAGAGCAAAGCCTGGGCAGATGCCGCTCCCTTATCAACCCGCGCGGTTACTGAGGCGCCCACGTCCAAATCAACCGCCATGCGGCGCCCAAGGCCGCAGGCTGTTAGGGCCCGCGGCGCTTCAACCTTGCCCTTTCGCCTCACTGCGCGGCCAAGTCCGGGCGCGCCTTGGGCCCAGGGGCTACTGTCGGCGTTCTGGGAACGGGGGTCCCCAGACTTGCCTACCTGCGGCGTGGCTCAAAGGGGGGCCCAGTATGGCCCATCTTCATCAACACAGACCCAAGACCCTCGCGAGGGGCCAAGCCTCGTGGGGCGGACGACACGGAGCTTCCTCAGGCACGGCCTCATCAGGCTGGCTCACGAGGAGGCGGAGAGATCAAGGCGGGGTACCTCACGAGGTGCTCGTGATCCAAGCCATGACGACCAAGGGTGCCAGGCGGGTGCCAGCCCGCGCAGTGTCCTCCTTTTCTCTTTGGTGCAAAGGGAGCAAGTGCAGGCGAGAGCATCAAGCAAAGGCAACCATTTCGGTGCAACGAGAGCAAGACCAGCCCAACGTCAGGGAAGAAGTCATTGTGGAGCCCAAGCCAGCGTCACCACCAGAGCCTTTGGCAGGCGAGGACCAACTTTAGTCAGGATAAGTGTACCATATGTTCCCCTTCAAAATGGCCAATTGTTGGCGCCCTTCCCGCTCAATATTTGCGAAGAGGCCCAGGGCCTTTGCCTATAAATAGGACTAGCCACCCCCAGGGATCGAGGGGATCAGATAGAGGATAGCATGCAACTAGATTGAACTGAATCGGAATCAGAGAAGGATCAGAGAGAGAGAAGGGTGACTGAACTCCTCCTAGCAGTTCATCCCCCCAGCCAAGAACAGACCCTCGCGAGGCTGTTCTTCTTTGTACTACTCTTCATCATCAGCCCAAGAGGCAATCCACCACACCACAACTGGAGTAGGGTATTACACCACATCGGTGGCCCGAACCAGTATAAACTCTGTGTCTCTTGTGTTGTTCTTTCCTTTGCTTAGATCTTAGCGAGGCGGAGGGGTACAGGTAGGTAGAAGGAGAAATCTCCACGCGCACCCCAGTGTTCGAACCTCAAGGGTCTGCTAGAACCCAAAATCCGACAGGAGCTGCAAGAACCGGTGGCTCAGCCAATTGTTTCTTCAGGGCCTCAAATGCATGATTCGCAGCATCACTCCAGACAAAGTGATTTGTTTTCTTCATCATCTAGTATGGAGGGATAGCCTTCTAACCTAACCGGCTTATGAACCGACTTAAGGCTGCAATACGACCCACCAAATGTTGAATGTCATTGATACACGCCGGCTTAGACAGAGAGGTGGTAGCCTTTACCTTTTCTGGGTTAGCTTCAATACCTTGTTCTGAAACCAGAAAACCCAGAAGCTTGCCTGCTGGTACAACAAAAACACACTTGGCCGGATTAAGCATCATCTTATAAACCCCGAGATTGTCAAAGGTCTCCTTCAAATCATCAATTATGGTCTCCTTCTTCTTGGACTTCACCACAATGTCATCCACATAAGCATGAACATTACGCCCGATTTGATTATGAAGGCAATTTTGCACACACCGCTGGTAAGTCGCCTGAGCGCTCTTGAGCCCAAAAGGCATAGAGACATAATAGAAGGCTCCAAACAAAGTGATAAAAGCTATATTCTCCTGGTCCTTAACTGCCATTCTTGATAACCCACAAGTATAGGGGATCATCGTAGCAATTTCCAATGGTGGAAGTGATAAGTATGGAGTGTCGAACCCACAAGGAGCTAAAGGTAAGATCTGTCGGCGTTCTAGGAAAGGGGGTCCCCAGACTTGCCTGCCTACGGCCGACGGCATGGCTCCGCCAGCGGCCTTGTACGGCCCATCTTCACCAGCAAACACTCAAGACCCTCGCGAGGGGCCAAGCCTCACGAGGCGGACGACACAAGACCTCCCTCAGGAGCTAACTCGCCAGGCTGGCTCGCGAGGGGCGGAGAGATCAAGGCAAGGGGAACCTCGCGAGGTTCCTATGACGCAAGCCATGACGGCTGGAGCCAGGCAGGTGCCAGTGCGCATAGTGTCCTCGTTTCCTCTTTGGTGCTAAAGGGGCAAGCGCAGGCGAGGAGTCCCGAGGCATCAAGCAAAGGTTTCGATATGGGTGCAACAAGACCAAGACTAGCAAGACGGCAGGACGGAGGTCACCGTGGAGCACAAGACGGCGTCACCACGAGAGCCTTTGGCAGGCAAAGACCACCTTTAGTCAAGATAGCTTGTACTAGGTGTCCCCCTTCAAATTGGCAGTTATGGCACCCCTTCTCGCTCAATATTTGGGGAGAGGACCAGGCCTCTATAAATAGGACTAGCCACCACAATAGGAGGCAGAACGGGTTCAGATCATCCTCACCCACACAAGTCCGCCTAGCACAATAACACCTCTCCTCAGGAGGCTATTCTTCCCTTATACAGTTCATCCTCAGCCCAAGAGGCAATCCACCACACCACACTGAAGTAGGGTATTACACCACAACGGTGGCCCGAACCAATATAAATCTCATGTCTCTTGTGTTGCGGGTTCGTCGAGCTAGGATTTGAGATCACGGTGAGGCTGAGGGCGTGATTAGATAGGGGGAATCTTCGTGCGCACTCCAGTGTTCGAACCTTAAGGGTTTTGCCGGAACCGGAAATCCGACATTTGGCGAGCCAGGTAGGGGTGCGCCGAAGCTTTCCTTCCGTCGATCTGCGTCCCATCGCTTCGTCGCATCGATGCCGGATGCTTGCCGAGCTCGCGTTGAGCGCCGGGCCGCCCTCGCTACCCGCGTTGCTCAGACAGCTCCCGTCGGCGGGCCTCCCCGTCGTTCTCCGTGACCTTCCGCCAACGCCGCCACCGGCCCGGTGGGAAACGAGCAGCAAGCATCCTTGCTGCACCCCTCGGTGCGGCGGGACGGCCGCACCGCCACTCCGTCGCTGACTCCGGCCGGCTCATCGTCTCACACTCGTCGCACCCTCACAGACGCGCAGGCCGTGCTGCTCATGGCACTACCGCCCCGTCGTCGACCTCTACAAGAACTAGTTGGACCGCATCGCCGAGCTCGTCAGCGCCGCAGGGGTCTCTCCCGCGCCATCCTTCTTGCTACCTCGCCCTCCGCCAGCCGCGGGCGACGTGGCTCATGGAGCACCTCCACCACCTCTCCACCAAGACGATGTTCTGGCGCCAAGGCGCGCGGCTCCCCGGCGCGACCTACCGCGTCGGGCACCCGTGCACGAAGAAGGAAGCTGCCAAGAAGTTCCTCGGCTACAGGAGAACGCTCCCGCGCTCCCGGCACCACTCCGACAAGACCGTGCGCCGCCCGCGGCGGCGGTGCGCGGGCATCAAGGGTAGGCTCCACATCAGCAAAGGGTCCCGGTGGCCACCGCAGGCTGTTGCGCCTTCACTCCTGAGCTGCGTAGCATCGCCTGGCTGGGCAAGTTCAAGCCAGACCTGCCTCCTTGCTACGACGGCACCCCCAACCCCGCGGAGTTCTTGCAGCTCTACGAGCTGAGCATCGAGGCAGCCAACGGCGACGAGGAAGTCATGGCGAACTGGTTCCCCATGGCTCTCAAGGATGGCGCTCGCTCGTGGCTCCTGAACCTGCCCCCGGGCTCAATCTCCTCCTGGAACGAGATGCGCGATCGCTTCGTCGCCAACTTCCAGGGCACCCGCGACCGCCCTCCGGCCGCGGGTGACCTGCGCCGCATGAAGCAACAGCCAGGAGAGACCCTCCAGAAGTACATCCAGCGCTTCAACAACGTTCGCCTCAAGATCCCCAAGGTAACGGACGAGGCCATCATTTTGGCGTTTTCTGATGGCATCCGCAACTTCAAGATGAAGGAGGATCTCACCATCCACGAAGAGCTATGCACGGCTCTGGAGCTGTTCAACCTGGCGACCAAGTGCGCGAGAGCTGAGGAAGGGCGCCTTTCCCTCCTTGAGCTCTCGGCTGCCGACCTAGAGGAGAAGAAAGCCAAGGCCGAGGACGTGAAGTGCAAAGTAGTGGCCGTACTCACGGCGGAGCCAGACACGAAGCATGGCCGG
Organism: Aegilops umbellulata; assembly: GCA_032464435.1. Lineage (NCBI taxonomy): Eukaryota > Viridiplantae > Streptophyta > Magnoliopsida > Poales > Poaceae > Aegilops > Aegilops umbellulata. The sequence goes on along the minus strand of CP136056.1, from coordinate 399,837,463 downwards.
GACCAGCCTGAGTCATCCAAAAGCAGTCGTCCATTCTGCGCCCTCCACAACGTCCACAGCCACAACACGAACGATTGTCAAGAGCTCAGGGCCATTCGAGATGGACGCCTCGGTCGACGCCCCGAGCGCAACGACCGGGGCTACGGCCGAGGAGGAGTACGTGGCGGAGGATGCTGGGACGACCGTGGCCCCCGTCAGGAGTGGCACGACCGGCCTCGTGAGGATCGTTGGCAGGACCAGCCTCGTGAGGGCGCATGGAGGGATCAACCTCGCGAGGACCGCCCTCAGGGCAATGCTGGACTTCCTCCGCTGCCGCCACCACCAAGAAGGAACGACGACCATCATCAGGACGAGGAGGCTGGGGGCTTCCAAGAGCCGCGTGCTATCGCCTACATCTTGGGCGGAGCTCAAGCCCTAGTATCTCAGTGCATCTTCAAGCAGTTTGCTCGCGAGGTGACCGCAGTCCTCCCCAGGCTCAAGGCCACACGCCCGCTTAGGTGGTCCAAGTGCGCCATCACTTCCATCTCAATAGACCAACTCAAATGCGCGGCCACTGCTGGCGCCCTCCCGATGCTCTACTCACCCGTCATCAGCAATGTGCAAGTCACCAATACCCTCATTGACGGCGGCGCAGGGCTTAATGTCCTGTCCGTCGAGACGTTTGACAGCCTTCGAGTGCCATACGATCAGCTTCAGCCTACCAAGCCTTTCTCAGGAGTAACCAACGGCTCCACCACCCCGATAGGGCAGGTCCACCTCCCTGTCACCTTCGGGTAGCGCGACAACTACCGCACTGAGCTCATCGACTTCGACGTCGCCCACATCTGTCTGCCATACAACGCCATCCTCAGGTATCCGGCCCTAGCCAAGTTCATGGCCGTGACACACCACGGCTACAACGTCCTCAAGATCCCTGGAAGCGGCGGGATCATCACCGTCCCCTGCAAAGAAAAAGATGCGTTGTGCTCCCTCGAGCATGCCTTCCAAGATGCATCCATCGAAGATCCCGACAACAATGCAGCACAACACCCTCCTGAGGTCGCCCCCAAGAAGAAGAAGCAGCTACTCCGCGCAGGGCCTCAGGGGAGCAGCGCCCCAAGTGGTGCCACGTCAGGATCGGCGCCCGCGCCTGGCGCGCCTCCCTCCCTCGCATAGGAAGGCGCGCCCGGCACCCTCCTCGGGCAGGGCTCGGGGGCTCTCTTCTGGAGGGCCTCCGACCCTTGCCAACATCACGACGGAGGCACTCGGGCACCACGTGGAGGCATGCTTTCCGGCATGTTTCCCTCAGGAGGACACCATGCGAGGGGCACCCAGTGCTCAGGAGTTCATTGCCAAGACCACTGAGGAACTGCACGATGCGAGAGCCATGCGCGGCGATCGCCGCCCACCTGGCGCGACCCCCCATCCAGGGGAGGATGGCGGGCTGCGCGTCTGCATCGACGTCCTAGTGCTCAACAGGGCCGCATCTCAGGAGCTTTTCTGGCCTTCGGGTGTGGGACGTTGCGAGGGCCTGCCTCACAACTAGGTGGGCATGCCATTTGGCCTGCCGAGCGTGGCGTCCGCCTTCCAGCACAACCTGCAGAGCATCCTGGCGGCTCAGGAGGCCAGGCATCATGCAGTCCTAGCGGAGATGGAGACGGTCCTCAAGGAACCGCCTGGACCCCTAGAGCCTCCCGAGGCTCAGGGCCCCGGTGGCTCGTGAGGAGCAACCCCTTCACCACGCGCCATCAGCTACCCCAACGCCCCTTCAACAACGGAACCAGGTGACATCTTTCGAGTTTATTTAGCTGGGAGCGCGCCTCAGGCTGCATCATTCCCAGGCCGCATGGGCCTGTCCCTGCGGCATGTATCCTTTTACGTCTTTAGGTTACTTTGTTGGGAGCGCCCCTCGGGCTCCATCATCCCCAAGCCGCTCGGGTCCAGCCCACTTGCATGTATCGTTCTTGCATTTATCTGAGCTAGTTCGCTTTCCATGCATAATCAATCTATGGTTATCACCTTCTTGATTGCCACCTACCACGGGAGCTACACACTGTGGTGATACGTCTCCAACGTATCTATAATTTTTTATTGTTCCATGCTATATTATATTATGTTTTGGACATTATTGGGCTTTATTATACACTTTTATATTATTTTTGGGACTAACCTATTAACAGGAGGCCCAGCCCAGAATTGATGTTTTTTGCCTATTTCAGAGTTTCACAGAAAAAGTATATCAAACGGAGTCCAAACGGAATGAAACCTTCGGGATTGTGATTTTCGGAACGAACATGATCCAGAGGACTTGGACCCTACGTCAGGACATCAACCAGGAGGGCACGAGGTAGGGGGAGCACCTAACCCCCAAGCACGCCCTCCACCCTCGTGGGCCCCATGTTGCTCCACCGACGTACTCCTTCCTCCTATATATACCTACGTACCCCCAAACTACCAGATACGGAGCCAAAAACCTAATTCCACCGCCACAACCTTCAGTACCTGTCGTGGATTTGTCACGACAGATGTCCTAGCAAAAGGACTTAGTCGTGGAGCCATCGCAACGGGTTAACTTGAAGGGGTTAAAACGGACGCAAGGACACAGTGTTATACTAGTTCGGCCCCTTCGATGAAGGTAAAAGCCTACGTCTAGTTGTGATGGGATTGATGTGTTTCGAGGGCTAGGGAGCAATAAGCTTCGCCTAAACCTCGAGTTGTTGTTGTCTGTCCCTAAACCGTCGTCGGGTCGTCCCCTTATATACACGGGTGACGCCCGTCGGTTCACAAAATCCCAACCTCCGGTACATAAACGTGCCCGGGTTGGTCTCTATATTCCTAACTTACAATGCAAGTTTACCTCAGGCCGGTTTACGGCCATAAACCTTTAAACCGATTATAGGCCTTGGGCCCTTCTATTTCTCCTTGGGCTTTAACATCTTGGGTCCATTGATGGAGCTAACCCGGGCCCTGTAGGCCGGTTTATCCCAAATAGCAATATCCCCAACATTAGGCCCCAGATTGATTTGAACAGGTTCATGTCAATCCTTAATAAAAATTTCTATCTTCAAATGTCTTCCAGTAACTGTTAAACCGCCGTTCCATCGTCTCCTCTTGCTGCTGTAAACCGATATGACGTCAGCACAAAGTTACCGTTTCTTTTTACTAAATCCGCAATAATCAAGGCGACAGCTGGGCTCCCGAAATCACCGGCTCCTGGATTCGCGCGCCTGGCACACGCGCCACGCCTTATAAATAGGACTAGAAGGCCATCTTCCTTTCCTCCCTTTCGTCCCCTTCTTCTTCGTCTTCCTCGCGACTCAGACTCCGGAGCTCCGCCGCCTCCGTCAACTACTGCATCAACTCAGGCCGCTGCATCAACCTGACCGGACCAGAGTACCGCGGCGACCCTCCGCATCCGTTTGGATCCCGGTAAGGCTCCTGTTCTTCTTGCTTTAGATCTGTTCTAGGGTTCGTCATCCCTATCCTGCCACTGTTCATTGTTCATCTCCATAGCAAGTTTTTGTGAACAGATTATGATACTTATATTGTGATTTGTAGTCACTCTCAGTATTCGCCATAAATCTGTACTCATCTCCTTAGATCTCACTCATTTCCCTGCTTGTCGAACTTGTGCTGTTCTGCTGCGAGCCAAACCTCATATTTTTACTTCTTTTTTGCCCTAGCTGTAGATCCATTGTTTTGAAAGAATCCGTACGGGATCTGTTTCTGCTTTCATATTCATAACTGTTAGATCTGGTCGGTTTAACTTTTAGCAAAGCGAACAACCCAAGCTATATATCCATTAGTCCCCTTGATGAACCGCCAGATGATATCATTCTAGATAACTCCGGTCTATATAAGAGCATCTTCGGTTTACAATCACGCCGGTTCTCAAACCGGAATACCTTTGTCTTGTAGATTTCCTCATGGCAAAACAGATATACGAATGCAACTGGGTTCCCTCTCACATCACCGAGACCCAATTAAACAACTTAGTTCTGACTGGCGCCTTGAGTAGCAAAAATGCCATCCATTGGAGGGTTCCAGGGAATGAATGTCCTCCTACCCCACAGGAAGGAGAAGTTGTTGTGTTTGCGGATCACCTGGCCCGGGGCTTTAATCCACCCGGTTCAAAATTTTACCGGGACGTCCTGGCTAATTTTCAGTTACGCCCACAAGATGTTGGTCCAAACTCAGTCACGAATATCTGCCATTTTCAAGTGCTTTGTGAGGTGTACTTCCAGGAGGAACCTACTGTAGAGTTGTTCCGAGACTGTTTTCATTTAAACCGACGTACTGAATTCACCGATGGCCCTAACATGGAACTGGGTGGTATGGCGATTCAAAAGAGGAAAGAAGTGACTTATCCTCACGCCAAGCTGCATAGTCATCCGCAAGAATGGAATCACACTTGGTTCTATTGCAAAGATACTTCCCCTGTTGAAGAAAATCCTCTGCCTGGCTTCCGTCCAGAGAGACTTAGCAATACACACCCCTTCCCCCCAAGGCTAACCGCCAAAGAGAGGAGTAAATATGCCCCTCAACTGTCCAAGCTCAGAGCCTTCATGGCTAACAGTTTAACAGGAGTGGATCTTGCCCGTTGCTGGATTTCATGGAGTATCCTGCCCCTTAGTGTCCGCTCCGGTTTAATGTGCAAATACACGGGCCGGGTTAATGATCCTTTGAGGCACTGCAACATTCAGCTGACGGAAGATGAAGTTACTGAAGCTGTGAAAAAGATGCTGAATGAACCGGAATATGTTTGCGCCCGAACCGGCCTGCTTCCCTTTTGTGCTACAAATAAACCACCTGCTGTAAGCATCTCACCTCTGTTTGTTATAGAATTTATGATCTCCTTATATGTATACTGTTAACTCCAATCCTTTCTGAAACAGAGAGATGATCCGTTTTGGAGCAAGAAGCTTCTTCAAGAGCCAACAGAAAAGGTAACCCGACCCAAAACAAGGGTGAAGAAGCCTGCTCAGAAGAAAAGGAACACCGCTTCCTCTACCCTGGAATTAGATGAGGATGATGTGGGTAATCCGAACCTTGAGGTAGACCTTGATTCAGTTGGCTTACTTTTTATACGCCTTATTGATGATGATATTTGTCAGGACGACGCTGAAGCGAGTAATGCTGAAGGCCCAGAGGTAACTATTCTTTCTTCTGATCCAGTCCCTTTGCCTTTGAAAAAACCTCGCCAAGCAAACCGGAAAGTTAAATTTTCTCATCCCCTTGCTTACTTGGATCCCAAATTTCTTGTGAAGACCCAGCAACATGAAGCTCGTCGCACCACCCGGCATAGTGGCCAGGTAGTTACCTCCGCCGGTTTACCGAACAGCCCGGTTCGGAAACGCCGCTCAGAGGTCTCCGATTTATGCGCTAGCTTTCCTCCTAAAGCAGGTTTAATTCGTCAGCCTCTTAATCCATCTGACTCCGATTATCAGGTCACTTCCCATTCATCTTCTGGTGAATCTTCAGCCACTCAACTGCCACCGCTAAAGACAGTTATTGGGTAAGTTGGACCGATTACAACATATTTCCATATGGGTTTCTTAATCCATCTTACACCGTTCTTCAATCTTTGGGTCTCTCCCAGGGCTAAACCTAGACCGAGCAAGAAGGCTCGTCTGGATAATCCGGCCGAAGGAACTGCCGCTCCTGAACCGGAGAAAACTCCTGGTGCTGATGCTCTAGTTCGTGAAGACATTCAGAATTATCCACCTCCACAATATGACGCCTATGCTGAAGAAAGGCCTACCAATCCTGCCAGCCATACCGATCAGCCTGCCAGTCCTGTTCGGGTTGAGGAATCCATCCACCCTTCTGGAACTGCTGATAAACCGACAGTGCCAATGCAGAGCAGCGATTCCAAAGATGATGATGTTGTGATTACCGGCATTGGTCGCTCTGAACCGGGGAACTCTGCTACCTTAGCCAAGCATACTGCTAAGGAAGAAATCTCGGCCATAAAGGGCAAATGGGACGTTGATTCCTCAACGTATGCCGCTTTAAGCGCCCAAGATCTTTATTCTGGGTATCTGAACCGACTGTATACCAGTCGCGATTATGAAGCTGGCATGATCAGGATGATGAAAGAAAAACTTGAGGTAACTCTCTTGTGCTTCATTCTATTGCAACTTTAGCTTCTCAATTTCTTCCAACCCGAGATGGTAACCCGAATCATGCTGCCTTGACAACCAAGGTCCGGTTTGATAAAAACAGGGCTTCAACATAGGTCGTAACCAGAAAACATCATCAAATAACCATTAGCCCCCAAGTGCCAAGTTTAAATACTTGTATTAATCTTGGGACTTTTGTAATGTAAAACATGCGTTAAGATCAAGTACGCATTAGCCCCCAAGTATCGAGCACATAACTTGCTTGTGTGGTTGATACTTCCAAACTATGCAATATTTTCTGAACACTGCTGATGACCTACTGCAGGCGGATCTGAAAACCAAAGAGAAACAAGTCTCGGACCTTCAGGAAATCCTAAAAACCCAGCAGGCTGAAACTGCAAAAGCGAAGGAAGAATTGACCAATGCCTTAAACGTCATGGAACAGCTGAAAGAAAGCCGCAAGAAGGAACAAGCTGATTGGGCTACAGAAAAGGCTCTTTTGATTAAAAGGGCTGAAAATGCCGAAGCTACTCTCAAACCGGTGGTTGATGAATTATCCACCGTAAAGCGACAAATACACTCCATGACCTCTGCCGTCTTTGGTAAATTTCTTTTGATGCCCTTCCTCCAATTTGCACTTTGTCTGCTATATCCTATGTCCGGTTTGTAATCCATCTTGAAACACTGCAGGCACACGTATTGGACACTTGGGTTCTGATGTGCGGATGAAACTCAAAGCTGCTTATACTTTGATTGAACAGTTGTATACCGGAGCACAGAGAGTTATCACCACTGCATCGCATAACAACCCCGCACCGTCTCTGATTCAAGACACGTTAAAAAGGTTATCCATGCTTCCTGCCCGGATTGAAGAGTTAAAAAGATCAGCTGCTCGAACCGGAGCCATCACTGCCTTGATCCGGGCCAAAGCATGGGTACCAGACTTTGATCCTGTCGAAGCGGCACAAGGATACCCCAGCTTGAAAGAAGACGGTTCAGATTTCGGCGAAAATGACTTGAGGGCGATAAACCGGGCGGTGCGCCCCCTAGCTTGTCAATTGGCTGAAGAAGCAGATCTGACACATTATCAGGCCCAATATGATAACCAGAACAAGCGAGTAGCTGCCCCGATCCCTGAAGCGGAAAACCTTATTCCTCCAATCCGTAAGCATACCTACGCCCCTGACATTGAACCGTCTTTGCTGATTCATGAAGAAGCTATCTTTCAAGCGTTAATGGGAATCGACTGGACCACTGCTGATTTCCAGCCAATGGGTAGCCATGGGGAGGCTGAAGCGGCGCAGGATGATCCACAACCTTCGAACCGAGGCGAACAGGCGTAATCAAAGCTCCGGTTCACCTTAATTGGTGACGTTAACCCGTCAAAAAACAATATATTCAGGCACTACGCTGCCTTGTAATAAGATAGTTAATACCTCTGGCTTTGAATGCGCCTTTGTGCATGGGTACTGATGCCCTTGCCATGACTTTTTCCAACTTGTGTTTCCTGTCTTTACTGGGTACAAAGGACGGTCTTTCGACCATACAAACCGTGCTGCGCCTTTGCCAAACCGGGCAACTTGCCTCCGGGTTAAAAAACGGACCAGGCTGTGTCAGCTGAATCGGCTTAAAAGTATTTGTCGTTCCAAAGAACAAAGACACCATGAGAAGGAAGATAACAAACAACCAAATACGAGAGGAAACGCAATAGTAAAACGCGTGCAAATGGTGGTTGCTATGAACCGTTCAGAAGGCATTACCATCGTCAAGACAAAAAAAACCAAGCCCCCAAGGGGTGTAGCTACGGTTTAAGTCGACTAGGTCCCTAACTGAATCGTGGCAAATATGCCGGTCAAATGGCATTGCATTGGTTCGGATTCGACCAAGCCCCCAAGTGACTCAGTGGCCTAGGGCCGATCAAGTGGCATTGCATTGGTTCGGACACGACCAAGCCCCCAAATGACTTATTGGCTGTTTAAAAGCCGATCAGAAGGCATTACCATCATCAAGACATGACCGAGCTCCAATAAGGTGTAACTACGGTTCAAGTCGATTAGGTCCCCAACTGACTTAGTGGCAAATGTGTCAGCCAGAAAGCATTATCGTCGTCAAGACATGACCAAGCTCCCCGGAGGTGTAGCTACGGTTCAGGTCGACTAGGTCCCCAACTGACTTTGTTGATCTTCTGTGAAGCGACCTCAAGGGGTAAACCGGAGGTTGCCCTAAAGCGAATCAACTCCGTGTAACCACGCATGATGTGAAGAAAAACAGAGACCCCGCTTTACTCGAGGCTCCGGTTAATTATATTGATCATAATATATACATGGTCATGATATGTACATAAGCAGAGCCCAAGGCTCATGTATAGTAAGGCCGAAGATGAGCTATGTTCCACGGCCTGCTGGTCTCCTCCTCTGATGTGCGTGAATCTTTGCGCTCTTGAATATCAATCAGGTAGTATGACCCATTATTCAGATTCTTGCTGACCACAAAAGGTCCCTCCCAAGGCGGGGATAATTTATGCATATCAGACTGATCCTGGATGAGCCGGAGCACCAAATCCCCCTCCTGAAAGGTTCTGGTTCTAACCCGACGGCTGTGGTAACGGCGAAGATCTTGCTGGTAAATCGCTGAACGGGCAGCTGCTAAGTCACGTTCCTCATCCAACAAATCAAGAGCGTTCTGCCGTGCCTGCTCGTTGTCCGCTTCAACATAAGCTGCCACACGAGGTGAATCATGTCGTATATCACTTGGGAGAACCGCCTCTGCTCCATAGACCATAAAAAATGGCGTAAACCCCGTGGATCTGTTAGGCGTGGTCTTGATGCTCCATAATACAGACGGTAGCTCCTCAACCCAACAACCCGGCGTCCTCTGCAAAGGGACCAGAAGCCGGGGTTTGATACCTCTCAAGATCTCTTGATTCGCTCGTTCTGCTTAACCATTAGATTGTGGGTGAGCTACAGAAGAAACATCAAGCCGTATATGCTCACGTGCGCAGAACTCTTTCATGGCACCTTTGGATAGATTGGTACCATTATCTGTGATGATGCTGTGTGGAAAACCAAACCGGAAGATCACTCTCTTTATAAACCGAACCGCCATGGCTGCGTCACATTTACTGACAGGTTCTGCCTCCACCCACTTTGTAAATTTGTCAACCGCCACCAATAGGTGGGTCTTCTTATCTTTGGAACGTTTAAAAGGCCCAACCATATCGAGCCCCCAAGTCGCAAACGGCCAAGTAATTGGAATCATCCTTAACTCTTGAGCCGGTATATGCGCTCGTCTAGAAAATTTCTGGCAACCATCACATAGCCTGACCAGGTCTTCTGCATCAGCATGAGCAGTTAACCAGTAGAAACCGTGGCGGAACGCTTTAGCCACCAATGATTTTGAACCGGCGTGGTGGCCGCAATCCCCTTCATGTATTTCACGTAATATTTCGCACCCCTCCTCAGGGGATACGCACCGTTGCAGCGCTCCTGACACGCTGCGATGATGTAGCTCCCCTTTGAGAATGGTCATAGACTTGGACCGCCGTACTATCTGCCGAGCCAAGATTTCATCTTCTGGCAACTCACCCTGGTTCAGATATGCCAGATAAGGAAGCGTCCAATCCGGGATGACGTGAAGAGCCGCCACTAATTGAGCCTCCGGATCAGGAATAGCCAACTCCAATTCACCGGGGAGCTGTACCGATGGATGATACAATACATCCAAGAAAACATTGGGTGGGACCGGTTTACGCTGAGAGCCCAAGCGGCTGAAAGCGTCCGCTGCCTCATTCTTTCTGCGGTCCACATGGTCCACTTGATAGCCTTTGAAATGCCCTGCCACCATATCTACTTCACGACGGTATGCAGCCATGAGCGGGTCCTTAGAATCCCAGGTGCCAGATACTTGCAGAGCCACTAGATCCGAATCACCAAAGCACCTAATGCGGCTCAGATTCATCTCTTTAGCCATCCGAAGACCATGAAGCAAAGCTTCATACTCAGCCGCATTGTTTGTACAGGGGAACATTAAATGGAGGACATAACAAAACTTGTCTCCTCGTGGGGAAGTTAAAACGACTCCAGCCCCCGAGCCTTCCAATTGTCTGGATCCGTCAAAATGAATAGTCCAATATGTGTTATCTGGCTTCTCCTCAGGTGCTTGTAACTCTGTCCAATCGTTTATGAAGTCGACAAGTGCTTGTGACTTTATGGCCGTCCGGGGTACGTATCTTAAACCATGCGGCCCGAGCTCGATAGCCCACTTGGCAATCCGACCGGTCGCCTCCCGGTTCTGTATGATGTCACCCAAAGGAGCAGAACTGACCACCGTGATGGGGTGCCCTTGAAAATATTGCTTCAGCTTCCGGCTTGCCATAAAAACACCATATACCAGCTTCTGCCAATGCGGATACCTTTGCTTGGACTCGATAAGCACTTCGCTGATATAGTAAACCGGACGCTGAACCGGATGCTCCTTCCCAGCCTCCTTGAGTTCTACCACAATCGCCACGCTGACCGCTCTGGCGTTTGCAGCAATGTATAACAGCAGTGGCTCTTTATCAACGGGGGCTGCCAACACTGGCGGATTGACTAACTATCGCTTCAAGTCCTCAAACGCTTTATCAGCCTCCGGACTCCAGACAAATTGATCTGTCTTCTTGAGCATTTGATACAAGGGGATCGCCTTTTCACCGAGGCGGCTGATAAACCGGCTTAACGCAGCAATCCGCCCGGCCACGCGCTGAACATCATTGACGCATTTCGGTTTGGCTAGGGAGGTGATGGCTGTGATCTTTTCCGGATTGGCCTCAATTCCTCTATGGGACACTAAGAATCCCAACAATTTGCCTGCAGGTACACCGAAAACACATTTAGCTGGGTTGAGCATCATTTGGTACACCCTCAAGTTATCGAAGGTTTCCTTCAAATCGTCAACCAGGGTCTCCTTCTTTCGTGACTTGACCACAATGTCATCCACATAGGCATGTACATTACGACCAATCTGTTCATGGAGCAATTTTGCACACACCGTTGATAAGTAGCCTGCGCACTCTTGAGCCCGAAGGGCATAGAAACATAGCAGAAGGCTCCAAAGGGAGTAATGAACGCCGTCTTCTCCTGGTCCTTAACTGCCATCTTGATCTGATGATAACCCGAATAGGCATCCAAAAAACTCAAACGCTCGCAACCTGCCGTAGCATCAATGATTTGATCAATACGGGGGAGAGCAAAAGGATCCGCTGGACAAGCTTTATTCGAGTCTGTGTAATCCACACACATGCGCCAGGTGCCGTTTTTCTTAAGAACCAGCACCGGATTAGCAAGCCACTCGGGATGAAAAACCTCAATAATAAAACCAGCTGCCAGGAGCCTGGCTACTTCCTCACCAATCGCTTTACATCTTTCTTCGTTAAACCGGCGTAGGGACTGTTTTACCGGTTTATACTTAGGATCCACATTAAGAGTGTGCTCAGCGAGTCGCCTCGGTACACCAGGCATGTCAGACGGCTTCCATGCAAAGATGTCCCGATTCTCACGGATGAACTCGATGAGCGTGCTTTCCTATTTTGGATCCAAGTTTGCACTGATGCTGAACTGCTTGGACGAATCGCCAGGTACGAAGTCAACAAGCTTAGTTTCGGCAGCTGATTTGAACTTCAAGGCCGGATCGTGGTCCGTAGTTGGCTTCTTTAATGAAGTCATGTCCTCCGGATCAACATTGTCTTTGTACTGCTTTAGCTCCTCCGTAGCACAAATCGATTCTGCATAAGTCACATCTCCTTCCTCGCATTCCAAAGCGATTCGACGGCTCCCATGAACCGTTATAGTGCCCTTGTAACCCGGCATCTTGAGTTGCAGATATACATAGCAGGGCCGTGCCATAAATTTTGCATAGGCCGGTCGTCCGAACAAAGCGTGGTATGGACTTTGGATTTAACCACTTCAAACATCAGCGTCTCTGATCTGGAATCATGACTATCGCCGAAGACCACTTCTAGGGCTATCTTACCAACAGGGTACGCAGACTTGCCAGGCACCACCCCGTGGAACACCGTATTGGTCGGTTTGAGATCCTTATCCATCAGTCCCATGTGACGGAAGGTCTCATAATACAAGATGTTAATGCTGCTTCCTCCGTCCATGAGTACCTTGGTGAGCTTGTAACCTCCCACCTGAGGCGCCACCACCAATGCTAACTGACCCGGATTATAAACCCTGGGAGGATGATCTTCTCGACTCCATATGATTGGTTGTTCCGACCAGCGCAGATAGTGAGGCGCGGCCGGTTCAACAGCACTAACTGCCCGCCTCTGAAGCTTTCTATCCCGTTTATTCAAGCTTGTAGTAAAAACATGATACTGTCCACTACTCTACTATGTCGGGTTGCTCTGATAACCTGATTGCTGTTGTTGCTGCTGGCTGTAACCACTTTGATTACCTTGATTATTTTGGCTGTTCTGTCCGCCCGGATTACCATTGAACCCTGGACCGGAATTTCCGCCGCCGTACCCTGATCCGGAACCTGAACCGCCGCCAGAGCCGTGATCATATTGGAAAATGTTTGAGCTTTTGAATTCCTTCATGATGTAACAATCCTTCCAAAGGTGGGTTGCTGGCTCCTCCTTTGTTCCGTGCTTCGGACAGGGCTGGTTTAAGAAAAAGTTCAAACGCTCCGGATTAGGACCGGGATTTCCGCGAAAACCTGGCTGTTTCCCCTTACGTCGCTGGCCCTTATTCTGTGCACTGGTGTTGGCCACAAAATCCACGCTCCCATCCGGTTTACGCTTACCTCCGCCTCCATTGCCTGTTGGTTGATGCTGCTGGCCTTTGGTATTGCTATTCTTCTTTCCCTTCCCTGCTTTGTCGTCACCAGAGTCAGGATCCTTGGTACTGTCAGAATCCGCATACTTCACTAAAGGGGTCATGAGCGTTCCCATATCCGTGCAATCACGCTTCATCCGACCTAACTTTAGCTTCAAAGGGCCAAACCGGCAGTTGCCTTCCAACAGCACCACGGCGGTGTCTGCGTTGATGCGATCTGATGAGTGCAAAACTTCTGATACCCGGCGTACCCAATGGGTAGTTGACTCCCCTTCTTGCTGAACGCAAGCTGCTAGGTCAACTATCGACATTGGCTGTTTGCACGTGTCCTTGAAATTCTTGATAAACCGGGCTCGCAACTGGGCCCACGAATTAATGGAATTAGGCGGTAGGCTCTTTAGCCAAGTCCGGGCCGTCCCTTCTAACATCATGGTAAAATACTTCGCACACGCCGTGTCATCCACATCCAGCATCTCCATAGCCATCTCATAGCTCTCCACCCATGTCTCCGGAGGCTGATCTGCCGTGTAGTTTAGCACCTTGCGGGGGCCTTTGAAGTCCTTAGGCAGGCGTACGTTGCGCAAAGCGGGAACGAGGCACGGTACTCCCAAGGAACTAGAAGCCACCCCCGGTTCAATCGTAGCAGTTGGGAAGATAGGTGTAAGCTGACGAGCCTGATGCTGCGCTGCTAATCCGGCCTCCTGCGCACGGGCGCGATCCACCATATCCTGAGCATTGTCGACGCCGGCCGGATTGTTGCCGCGGAGCGCTTCACGCCTGGCATTACTTGAAACAGCCGGCTATAGCTCCTGCTGGGGCGAGGGGTGGAGTGAATCCGATCACGGCTTTGCGAATATGCTTCTTGTTGGGCCAAAGCGGTCCTAAGGAGCTCCTTGACTCGGCGTGTCTCTACATCCTGCGGTGAATCGCCTTCGATCGGAATGGCTTCCAACCGAGCTGCCGCCGCAACGAGGTTATCCATCGGGTTGGAATAATGGCCCGATGGTGTTGGCACGGCCTGTGGTGTACCAGTGTTGTGACGAGGCAGGTTTATTATACGGTGCTGAACCGGGGCGCCAACTGTTGCTTCCGCACGGTTTACCCCTGGCGGATTATTGGCCCCCGCTCCGGGAGTGTTGAAGAGATTTCTGGCATCGAGGGCTGCGGGCAATCGAGATCGGAATTTCCTCTTCAGGACTTCCTGAGATGCATTCTGGTCCATCATGAGCCTGTAAGCCTGTGCATCTAAAGCGGCGCGCTCTGCCGTCATCCTGGCCTCTTCTGCTGCCAGCCCTGCTTTAGCTTGAGTGATCTGTTCTCTCACTTTGGCAATCTCGGCATTGTGAACCTCCTGATCCACCGGGTTGGCCTCCGCCATAAGCATTGCCAGTGCGTCAAACAGATCTGACAATACTTGGGCTGGTGAGTCCGCAGGGCCCCCTGCTCGCGCAGCCGTTGCCGCTGCCGATCCGGAGATCACTGCTGCCGCAGTTGATGAATGTGGCGCCGCTTGTGTTCCAGCCATGAAGATCCCAACTCGATTGGGCAGATCAGAGGGGTCCGGAATACTGTCGCCATCGGAGCTGCCCCCAATCCGATCATCTTGCAGCTGATATAGAGACTCGGTTTCCCCGGTTGACGTTTCATCGCCGGAGTAGATGGCGGTTTCGCCACCGGATTCGGATCCTTCCTCGTAGCTTCCTCCGTGGATGACTCCCACGAAGGCGCGCTTCCTGGTCGGTTTAACCAGGGTCGATCTCGTGTGCTGAGCTGTCTCAACGAGGTCGGTGCAGATGCCCAGGTCGGGGCCTGGTTCACCGATCTTGCCGATGAAAACATGGATGCCGCCAAAGGGGACCCGGTACCCGTACTCGATCGAGCCGGCGTCGGGGCCCCAGCCTGTGCTGTCGATGTAGAGTTTTCCGCGACGACTTTTGGTCATCCGACCCACAGCGTAACCCTCGAGTCCTTCAAAGCGGCCCTCCAAGAACTTGAAACCATCTCGCGATGGCCCCACGGTGGGCGCCAACTGTCGTGGATTTGTCACGGCAGATGTCCTAGCAAAAGGACTTAGTCGTGGAGCCATCGCAACGGGTTAACTTGAAGGGGTTAAAACGGACGCAAGGACACAGTGTTATACTAGTTCGGCCCCTTCGATGAAGGTAAAAGCCTACATCTAGTTGTGATGGGATTGATGTGTTTCGAGGGCTAGGGAGCAATAAGTTTCGCCTAAACCTCGAGTTGTTGTTGTCTGTCCCTAAACCGTCGTCGGGTCGTCCCCTTATATACACGGGTGACGCCCGTCGGTTCACAAAATCCCAACCTCCGGTTCATAAACGTGCCCGGGTTGGTCTCTCTATTCCTAACTTACAATGCAAGTTTACCTCAGGCCGGTTTACGGCCATAAACCTTTAAACCGATTATAGGCCTTGGGCCCTTCTATTTCTCCTTGGGCTTTAACATCTTGGGTCCATTGACAGAGCTAACCCGGGCCCTGTAGGCCGGTTTATCCCAAATAGCAATATCCCCAACAGTACCCGTGAGATCCCATCTTGGGGCCTGTTTTGGAGCTCCGCCGGAGGGGGCATCGATCATGGAGGGCTTCTACAACAACACCATGGCCTCTCCGATGATGTGTGAGTATTTTACCACAGACCTTCAGGTCCATAGTTATTAGCTAGATGGCTTCTTCTCTCTTTTGGGATATCAATACAATGTTCTCCCCCTCTCTCGTGGAGATCTATTCGATGTAATCTTCTTTTGTGGTGTGTTTGTTGAGACCGATGAATTGTGGCTTTATGATCAAGTTTATCTATGAACAACATTTGAATCTCCTATGAATTCTTTTATGTATGATTGGTTATCTTTGCAAGTCTCTTCGAATTATCAGTTTGGTTTGGCCTACTAGATTGGTTTTTCTTGCAATGGGAGAAGTGCTTAGCTTTGGGTTCAATCTTGCGGTGTCCTTTCCCAGTGACAGTAGGGGCAGCAAGGCACATGTTGTATTTTTGCCATCGAGGATAACAAGATGGGGTTTACATCATATTGCATGAGTTTATCCCTCTACATCATGTCATCTTGCTTAAAGCGTTACTATGTTCTTAGGAACTTAGTACTCTAGATGAATGCTGGATAGCGGTCGATGTGTGGAGTAATAGTAGTAGATGCAGGCAGGAGTCGGTCTACTTGTCTCAGACGTGATGCCTATATACATGATCATACCTAGATATTCTCATAACTATGCTTAATTCTATCAATTTCTCAACAGTAATTTGTTCACCCACCGTAATACTTATGCTCTTGAGAGAAGCCACTAGTGAAACCTATGGCCCCCGGGTCTATTTTCCATCATATTAATCTTCCAACACTTAGTTATTTTTACTTCCTTCTATTTTACTTTGCATCTTTATCATAAAAATACCAAAAATATTATCTTATCATATCTATCAGATCTCACTCTCGTAAGTGACCGTGTAGGGATTGACAACCCCTTATCGCGTTGATTGCGAGGATTTATTTGTTTGTGTAGGTGCGAGGGACTCGTGCGTGGCCGCCTACTGGATTGATACCTTTGTTCTCAATGAGGAAAATACTTACGCTGCTTTACTGTATCACCCTTTCCTCTTCAAGGGAAAACCAACGCAGTGCTCAAGAGGTAGCATCTGGCACGGCGCGTGTGCTCGGGTCTTTCCCAGCAATGTCGACAAATCTGAGCGGTTAAGCTCTAGCTCGCGGCACGCCCCGCGCACGTCACCTCACCAGACCCTTAGTGCCTTCATCTTCTTGTAGAGCAACCCGCGGCGGACCGGTAATCGCCGTGGCAATCTGTGTTTCTCCTCGTGCTGACCTGCAGGAACCTCCCGAGAACGACAGCTTACGGTACCACGGGCTCCTTCTTCTCCCACGTGATTCTCTTGCGCGTTAAAAGGGGGGCTCCTGAGCATCGCCACTCAGGAGCTCTTACTGTCTATCCAGCCCTCACCCTTGGCCTTGCCAAGGCATCGCGACCTGGCATACCAGCGGTGGCTGAGCTCACTCGGGGGCCGGGACCTGAGGACGTAGGGCACATAGAAAAGCGTGGAGAAAAGGGGGAGGCTCGCACGGTCTTGACTTGGCTGCGCTGCCGATGCACGAGTCTGGCGCATCACGAAGAACCAACTCTGGATTACCAAGATAAGTCTCACGCTCGGGTCAACTGATTGCCACGGCATGGGATTCTCACTTGTTGCAACCCTGTTGCGGCAATGTCGCCTCCCTTTCTAACCTCTCAGTAGCCCTTGTGCGCTAAATGGGACCTCCTGAGCATCGCACCTCAGGAGCTCTTACTGGACCTCGGGCCGCTCACCTCCTGGCCTTGACCACGGCATCGCGATGTGGTATACCAGCGCCGGCTGCAGCCTGCCTGGGGACCGGGACCTGTCAGCGTAGAGCACCAAGCTGTCAGGGGGTTGGAAAGGGGAGACCGAGCCAAAGCAGGACATGCGCTCACAAATTTTTACAATAAGGATAATATGAACAAAAGACATTACAGATCCCTTACACACCCCCGCGGGTCCGTTTCGATTCCTCGCAGGGAACAAAAGAGGGGAGTTCCTAGAAGTCCTATCTACACGCGCCAGCGCGTCCGACACCATCCACAACAGTGGGCCACGGGAGGCCGGCACCGATCCCATCCAGATCAGTGACGGTGGCAGCCGGACGCTGCGGCCTTGCTTCGGGCCCGGCGAGAGCTCGGGGGCACGTAGCTGTTGTCGCTGGTCTCTGGGGTCTCGTAGGGCTCTCGAGAGTCACTGGACTCCCAAGCGCCACCGCTGCTGCTGGAGGAGCCGCTGGAGAAGCCAGCGGTGCGCTCGACTCCTGCCGCGGCACCGTCCAGGCGGACCTCCCCGGGGCAGCACTCCAAGCGGCGGCCTTCGGCGTCGAAGACCTTGAAGAACATCGTGGAGGTGCCGTCGTACTCAAAGTGGATCGCGAGGGTGCCCTCCGTACGGCAAACCCGGGCAACCTCGCCCCAACCGCGGGTCATGAAGATCTTGCCCGGGGAGATGGCTTCCACATCCGCTCCAGTCGCCGGGGTGTCACAGTCGGCGGGTTGCAGCCATAGCTCTAGGGGACCCCTCGGCGGCATCTCGGCGGAGAAGAACTGCGGGAAGCGGATCCAGGTGCGCGGGGGCATCGCCACCCACATCACGAGTTTGCGCGAGGAGTCCGTGGCATGTACTCCTGGGGCGACGGCGCGCATGGCCGCGGCGCGGCGACCATGGCCCCGGCGCAGGCGGCGGTGCTTGTCGCCTCCTCCTCCGGAGCCCCCGGCTTGGGCGTAAAGAGGCAGAGGGTACCCGGGAGGAGGCCGCTCGTACCAAGGCCTCGACACCTCTGGCCTCATGACCATGTCATGGCGGTGGCTCGGCCTCTTCTTCAGTGGAAGTGGCCCGAGCTCGTCACGGGGGGTTTTTCCCTTCTTTGTGGTCGAGAACCTTCGAATAGGCGCCATGGATGTCGTTGCTTGCTATGGAGCAAGAGGCGAGCGGAGCAAGAAGAGATGAGCAACGGGGGCTCTACCCCCCCCCCCCCCTCCTCATTTATAGCAGAGGAAGGCCAACCGACGATCCCCACGATCACAGGTAATGATGGTTTTTCCTTGCATGCAGCAGGGACTCGTCAAGTCGGGCAGCTGCCGAGGCGGCGTGGGGAAGCGCAGACGCCCACGTCCAATCAATCGCCACGCGTCGACCAAGGCCGCAGGCTGTTGGGGCCTGTGGCGCTCCGCACTTGCCCTTTAGCTTCGCCTCGAAGCCAAGGTCTTGATAACCCACAAGTATAGGGGATCATCGTAGCAATTCCCAATGGTGGAAGTGATAAGTATGGAGTGTCGAACCCACATGGAGCTAAAGGTAAGATCAATATTCTCTCAAGTCCTATCTGCCATTGATACGACTCTACGTACACCAAACATTTGCTTCCAACTAGAAATGAGAAATAAAACTACGTTTTGGGTATGAAGAGGAAATTGGAACGATATTTAAACGGCGAAGAAATTGCTTGACCGGTTTAAACTTTGGATCAATATTAAGAGTGTGCTTAGCGAGTTCCCTCGGTACATCTGGCATGTCTGAAGGCTTCCATGCAGAGATGTCCCGGTTCTCATGGATGAACTCGATGAGCGTGCTTTCCTATTTCGGATCTAGATTAGCACTGATGTTGAACTGCTTGGACGAGTCGCTAGGAACAAAGTCAATTAACTTAGTGTCATCTGCCGACTTAAATTTCAACAAAGGATCATGCTCTGTGGTTGGTTTCTTCAAAGACGTCATATCCACCGGGTCAACATTATCCTTGTAGAATTTCAGCTCCTCTGTTGCACAAATAGACTTAGCGTAAGCAGCATCGCCTTCTTCACACTCCAAGGCTATCTTGCGACTCCCATGTACTGTGACAGTGCCCTTGTGACCCGGCATCTTCAGCTGCAAATAAACATAACAAGGCCTTGCCATGAACTTAGCGTAAGCCGGCCGCCCAAACAGAGCATGATACAGGCTCTTGATTTTAACCACTTCAAAGGTCAACGTCTCAGATCTGGTATCATAATCATCTCCAAAGGCCACCTCCAAAGATATTTTACCCACTGGATATGCCGACTTACTAGGCACCACACCCTGAAAAACATTGTTTGACGGTCCAAGATTTTTGTTGGTTAATCCCATGTGACAGAAAGTTTCATAGTAAAGGATATTAATGTTGCTGCCTCCATCCATGAGCACCTTAGTGAATTTATAGCCCTCAACCTGAGGCGCCACCACCAAAGCCAAGTGACCCGGATTATCAACCCGGGGCAGGTGGTCCTCACGACTCCACACAATGGGCTGCTCAGACCACCGCAAATAACGGGGAACCACCAGCTCAACGGCATTTACTGCCCTTTTATGAAGCTTCTGATCCTTCTTACATAAACTCGTGGTCAAGATGTGGTACTGCCCACTATTCAATTGTTTCGGGTTACTCTGATAACTAGAATGCTGTTGTTGATTCCCCTAATTATTCTGCTGGTTGTAACCGCCTTGACTACCTTGGCCTTGGAAACCGGAATATGAACCGCCACCTCCATGATCCGGACCATGAGGGCCGGACCCTGAACCGCCATTCGGGCCATGGTTGTATTGGAAAAGATAAGAATCACTAAATTGTTTCATGATAAAACACTCCTTCCACAAATGGGCAGATGGCTTTTCCTATGTTCCGTGCTTTGGACATGGCTGATTCATTATTGCCTCGAGATCGAATCTTGTCCCTGAGCCGGCCTCCCCTTACGATGCTAGTTATAATTCCGTACACCAGTTTTGGCCACAAAATCGAAATTCCCATCAGCTTTGCAATTAGCGTTGCTGCCCTGACTGGTCGGGTTGTGCTGTTGTCCCTTCACCCCGCTACTCTTCTTTCCCTTTCCCGATCTTTCATCATCAGAGTCAAGGTCCTTGGTACTATCAAAGTCAGCATACTTGACAAGGGCCACCATGAGCTCCCCCATGTCACTGCAATGACGCTTAAGCCGCCCAAGCTTCTACTTGAGAGGGAGGAAACGGCAATTTTTCTCCAACATTAAAACTGCTGAGCCGACGTTGACATCATCTGATGAGTGTATGATAGTCAAGACCCGGCGCACCCAGCTGGTTGTTGACTTTCCCTCATCTTGAACACAAGAAACCAAATCCATGATTGATATAGGTTGCTTGCACGTATCTTTAAAATTTTGAATAAAACGGGCCTTCAACTCCACCCACGACCCGATGGAATTGGCGGGCAGCCCCTTCAACCATGTACGAGCCGGCCCGTCCAACATGATGGTGAAATACTTAGCATATGCAGCCTCACCAACATCCAGCATCTCCATGGCCATCTCATAACTCTCCACCCAAGCTTCAGGGGGCTGATCTGCTGTGTAATTAGGCACCTTACGAGGGCCCTTGAAATCCTTGGGCAAACGCTCGTTGCGCAGAGCCGCTGTTAAACACGATACACCCAAGGTTCTGGAGGTCATGCCTGATGATCCACAAGTATAGAGGATCTATCATAGTCCTTTCGATAAGTAAGACTATCGAACCCAACGAGGAGCAGAAGGAAATGATAAGCGGTTTTCAACAAGGTATTCTCTGCAAGCACTGAAATTGTAGGTAACAGATAGTTTTGTGATAATATAATTTGTAACGAGCAACAAGTAACAAAAGTAAATAAAGTGCAGCAAGGTGGCCCAATCCTTTTTGTAGCAAAGGACAAGCATGGACAAACTCTTATATAGAGAAAAGCGCTCCCGAGGACACATGGGAATTATCGTCAAGCTAGTTTTCATCACGTTCATATGATTCGCGTTCGGTACTTTGATAATTTGGTATGTGGGTGGACTGGTGCTTGGGTGTTGTCCTTACTTGGACAAGCATCCCACTTATGATTAACCCCTATTGCAAGCATCCGCAACTACAAAAGAAGTATTAAGGTAAACCTAACAATAGCTTGAAACATATGGATCAAAATCAGCCCCTTACGAAGCAACGCATAAACTAGGGTTTAAGCTTCTGTCACTCTAGCAACCCATCATCTACTTATTAATTTCCAATGCCTTCCTCTAGGCCCAAATAATGGTGAAGTGTCATGTAGTCGACATTCACATAACACCACTAGAGGAGAGACAACATGTATCTCATCAAAATATCGAACGCATACCAAATTCACATGACTACTAATAGTAGGACTTCTCCCATGTCCTCACGAACAAATGTAACTACTCATAAAGCATATTCATGTTCATAGTCAAAGGAGTGTTAATATGCATAAAGGATCTGAACATATTATCTTCCACCAAATAAACCAACTAGCATCAACTACAAGGAGTAATCAACACTACTAGCAACCTACAGGTACCAATCCCAGACTTAGAGACAAGAATTGGATACAAGAGATGAAATAGGGTTTGAGAGGAGATGGTGCTGGTGAAGATGTTGATGGAGATTGGCCCTCTCCCGATGAGAGGAGCGTTGGTGATGACGATGGCGATGGTTTCCCCCTCACGGAGGGAAGTATCCCTGGCAGAACAGCTCCGCCAAAGCCCTAGATTGATTCCGCCAAGGTTCCGCCTCGTGGCGGCGGAGTCTTGTTCCAAAAGCTTGCTTCTGATTTTTCTTCGGACGAAAGACTTCATATAGCAGAAGATGGGCACCAGAGGGCCAACAGGGGGCCCACGAGGCAGGGGGCGCGCCCAGGGGGTAGGGCGCGCCCCCACCCTCGTGACCAGGGTGTGGGCCCCCCTCTGGTATTTCTTCCACTCAATATTTTTTATTATTTCCAAAAATAACTTTCGTTGAGTTTCAGGACTTTTGGAGTTGTACAGAATAGGTCTGTAATATTTGCTCCTTTTCCAGCCCAGAATCCCAGCTGCCGGCATTCTCCCTCTTCATGTAAACCTTGTAAAACAAGAGAGAATAAGCATAAGTATTGTGACGTAATATGTAATAATAGCCCATAATGCAATACATATCGATGTAAAAGCATGATGCAAAATGGATGTATCAACTCCCCCAAGCTTAGACCTCGCTTGTCCTCAAGCGGAAGCCGATAACGATAAATATGTCCACATGATTAGAGGTAGAGGTGTCGATAAAATAAAATACGGACATGAGGGCATCATGATTAATCTTATAACAACAACATATATGGTGTCATATGATTTCTTATGCTCAAGCAACAATCTATTCACAATGCAAAGTATGAATCATAAACTTTATTGAGAACTAACAAACTATAATCTCAGTCATTGAAACAATTGCAATTTATCGTAACGTCAGAAAGAGTCTATGTCAGAGCTTATCAGCAAGTCCACATACTCAATTATCATTTAGTCTTTCATAATTGCTAACACTCACGCAATACTTGTGGTTATGGAGTTTTAGTCAGACATAGAGAAAGATAGGGGCTTATAGTTTCGCCTCCCAACCTTTTACCTCAAGGGTAATGTCAACAATAATAGCTCATGCTAACTTACATCCAATTGGATATATCTATCATGATCTTTCCAACACACTATGCTTGCCAAAGGATAAAATGTAAAAAAGGAAAGGTGAAGATCACCATGACTCTTGCATAAGATAGAAGATAATAATAAAAGATAGGCCCTTCGCAGAGGGAAGCAGAGGTTGCCATGCGCTTTTATGGTTGGATGCACAAAATCTTAAAGCGGAAGAACGTCACTTTATATTGCCACTTGTGATATGAACCTTTATTATGTAGTCCGTCGCTTTTATTTCTTCCACTTCACAAGATCGTATAAAGCTTATTTCCTCCACACTAATCAATCATACATATTTAGAGAGAAATTTTTATTGCTTGCACCGATGACAACTTACTTGAAGGATCTTAATCAATCCATAGGTAGATATGGTGGACTCTCATGGCAAAAGTGGGTTTAAGGATATTGGAAGCACAAGTAGTATTTCTACTTGGTGCGTAGAATTGGCTAGCATGAGGGGGAAAGGCAAGCTCAACATGTTGGATGATCCATGACAATATACTTTATCTCAGATATAAGAAAATAAAACCCATTACGTTGTCTTCCTTGTCCAACATCAACTCTTTAGCATGTCATATTTTAATTAGTGCTCCCAATCATAAAAGATTTCCAAGATAGTATAAACCTCTCTTTCTTTATTACTTCCTATTAATTGCAACGATGACCAAAGCTATGTTTGTCAACTCTCAACAACTTTTAATCATCATACTCTTTCTATGTAAAGTCATTACTCCCTCTAAGATCAATGTGATCTCTTTGTTTCTTTTTATTCTTTTTTTATTTACTCAAGATCATAGCAGGATAATCAAGCCCTTGACCCAACACTAATCTTTATTATATAGCTCATAGACTCGATTACATAAAGGGATCATAAAGCAAAACTCAAGACTAAATCATGCCATAAACTTTATTCTACTTGATCAAGATATTACTAAAAGGATCGAACTAAGAAAAATGGTAAAGATAGGAGTGTGATGATGATACGATACCGGGGCACCTCCCCCAAGCTTGGCAATTGCCAAGGGGAGTGCCCATACCCATGTGATTATGTCTCCTTTGCTGGTAAAGAAGATGGAGGTGATGATGGGTAGTCGCACATTGAGCGTAAGAGGTCCTCCAGCTTGCGGATAATGCCCTTGAGTGCGATGATATGCTCCTTCAACAAAATATTTTCACGTGTGAGATACTTGTTTTGTATACGAGCTAGCTCAATCATCTTGAAAGCTTCGATCTCAATTGGGGTAAGAAGATTGTGATCAAGTTGAAGGATGTCTTCTATTGCCGGAACTTGGTCCTCTGTGGCCTTCATGATCCCTTGATCCTTGTTGATCTCCATGGATTCTTCCCTCTTCAACTCTATCTTCATCAGCCAAGCATCATTGTCACCATTGTTGGAGGAGGGGGACGACATGATGCCTGGCCTTGACAACCCTGACACAAAACACCTCGAAACAAGAACAGAGGATAATTGCGTGATAAGGTGGTCAAAACCTAATATAATGAATTTTTACCGACCAAAATATGTATCATGCAAGAAAACAAAGTCCGGAGAGCACACGAGGTGTCCACGAGGTAGGGGGCGCGCCCAGGGGGGTAGGGCACGCCCTCCACCCTCGTGGAGCCCTTGTGTCCTTCTCGGACATCTTCTTATTTTTCTATTTTTCTAAATATTCCAAAATGGAGAAAAATTGCCATTAGAACTGTTTTGGAGTCAGTTTACTTACCGTACCACATATCTATTCCTTTTTGGAGTCTGAAATGTTCTGGAAAGTGTCCCTTATGTATTCCTCTAGGGTTACGGTTTCAATAACAGTAGTTTCAACATTTATAGGATTACCTGAGATATAATGTTTGATTCTTTGACCGTTCACCACCTTATGATTTGTGCCTTCGAAGTTGTTGATTTTTATGGCACCGGATTTGTGCCCATTTAGAGAGAAGCTTTCCTGCAAAAAATCTTAAACGAGAGTTCTATAGCAATACATAATCACCCACATTAAACTCACGCTTTTGTATTCTTTTGTCATGCCATCTTTTAACCTTTTCTTTAAACAACTTGGCATTCTCATAGGCTTGGGTTCTCCATTCATCAAGTGAGCTAATGTCAAACAACCTCTTCTCACCGGCAAGCTTGAAATCATAGTTGAGCTCTTTAATGGCCCAATATGCCTTATGTTCTAGTTCGAGAGGTAAGTGACATGCTTTTCCATAAACCATTTTATACGGAGACATACCCATAATGCATCATCAAGTTTCTTGGACCAATTCTTTCTAGATCTATTAATAGTCTTTTGCAAAATTAATTTGAGTTCTCTGTTAATCAATTCTACTTGACCACTAGACTATGGGTGATAAGGAGATGCAATTCTATGATTAACATCATACTTAGCAAGCATTTTACAGAAAGCACCATGAATAAAATGTGAGCCACCATCAGTCATTAGATATCTAGGGACTCCAAACCTCAGAAAAAAATACTTCTTTAAGCATCTTAATAGAAGTCTTATGATCAGCACTACTAGTTGGAATAGCTTCTACCCACTTAGTAATGTAATCAACATCAACTAAAATATGTGTGTATCCATTAGAGGCAGGAAAAGGTCCCATATAATCAAAATCCCAAACATCAAATGGTTCAATAACAAGTGAATAATTCATAGGCATTTCTTGACGTCTACTAATATTACCAATTCTTTGACATTCAACACAAGATAAGACAAACTTACCGGCATCCCTGAAGAGAGTAGGCCAATAAAAACCGGATTGCAATACCTTATGTGATGTTCTATCTCCAGCGTGGTGCCCTCCATAAGCCTCGGAGTGACACTTGCATAGGATCTGTTCCAGTTCATGCTCAAGTACACAACATCTAATAACACCATCTACTCCTTCTTTATAAAGATGTGGGTCATCCCAGAAGTAATGTCTCAAATCATAGAAAAACTTTTTCTTTTGCTGGTATGTGAAACTAGGTGGTATAAATTTAGCAACAATGTAATTAGCATAATCAGCATACCATGGAGCAGTATGAGAAGCATTTATGACATTTAGTTGCTCATCAGGAAAGCTATCATCAATAGGTAGTGGGTCATCAAGAACATTTTCTAGCCTAGACAAGTTGTCTGCAACGGGGTTCTCAGCTCCCTTTCCATAAGGTATTTAATAGCAGCATGATCAGTGTGGATACTTACTTTAGAATCAACAATGTAAGGTCTGAACTTATCACAAGCAAATACAACTGCTAAAAATTCTTTTTCAGTAGTAGCATAATTTCTCTGAGCACTGTCTAGAGTTTTACTAGCATATTGAATAACATTTAATTTCTTATCAACTCTTTGCCCTAGAACAGCAACTACAGCATAATCACTAGCATCACACATAATTTCAAAAGGTAAATTCCAATCAGGTGGTTGAACGATAGGTGCAGAAATTAATGCTTTCTTAAGTATTTCAAATGCTTCTACACAATCATCATCAAAGACAAATGGTATATCTTTTTGTAATAAATTAGTTAGAGGCCGAGAAAATTTTGATAAGTCCTTAATGAACCACCTATAGGCGTGACCAAGGAAACTTCTTATACATTTTATGTCCTTGGGACAAGGCAGCTTTTCAATAGCATCAACTTTAGCTTTATCAACTTCAATGACCCTTTCAGAAATTTTATGCCCCAAGACAATACCTTCATTAACCATAAAGTGGCATTTTTTCCAATTCAAGACAAGAATAGTTTCTTCACATCTCTGCAAAACTCGATCAAGGTTGCTCGAGCAATCATCAAAAGAGGATCCATAAACGGAGAAATCGGTCATGAACACCTCACAAATCTTTTCACAAAAGTCAGAGAATATAGCCATCATGCATCTTTGAAAGGTAGCAGGTACATTACATAAACCAAAAGGCATACATCTATAAGCAAAAGTACCGAAAGGGCAAGTAAAAGTGGTCTTAGCTTGATCATCAACTGACACGGGTATTTGAAAGAAACCAGAATAACCATCTAGAAAGCAAAAGTGTGTATGTTTGGATAATCTTTCTAGCATTTGATCAATAAAAGGTAAGGGGTAATGATATTTTTTAGTAGCTTTATTTAATTTGCGGAAATCAATTACCATCCTGTAACCTGTAATATTTTTTTGCAGAATCAATTCATCTTTATCATTAGGAACGACAATAATACCTCCCTTCTTAGGAACACAATGGACAGGACTTACCCACTGACTAACAGCAACGGGATAAATTATACGTGCCTCAAGGAGCTTTAGTATTTCCTTTCTTACCACTTCTTTCATTTTATGATTTAACCGTCGTTGATGGTCAATAACTGGTTTGGTATCTTTCTCCAAATTTATTTTGTGTTGACATAGAGTGGGGCTAATGCCCTTAAGATCATCAAGAGTATATCCAATAGCAGCACGGTGCTTCTTCAGAGTTTTCAATAATTTTTCTTCCTCCTTCTCTGAAAGGTTAGCACTAATAATAACAGGATATATCTTCTTTTCATCAAGATAAGCATATTTAAGAGTATCAGGCAATGGTTTAAGCTCAAACACGGGATCACCCTTGAGTGGAGGAGGATCCCCTAAGATTTCAACAGGCAAGTTGTTTTTCAGAATAGGTCCTTGTTTAAAGAACACTTCATCTATTTCCCTTCTTTCATTCATAAACATATCATTTTCATGGTCTAGCAAATATTGTTCTAAAGGATCACTAGGAGGTACGACAATAGAAGCAAGACCAATAATTTCATCTTTACTAGGCAATTCCTCTTCATGGTGTTGTCTACGAAATTTAGAGAAATTAAACTCATGAGACATATCACCCAAACCAATAGTAACAACATCCTTTTCGCAGTCTATCCTAGCATTAACAGTGTTCAAGAAGGGTCTACCAAATATAATGGGACAAAAGCTATCTTGTGGGGAACCAATAACAAGAAAATCAGCAGGCTTTCCCACACAAGACTTCAACATCTCTAACAATCCCCATTGGTGAAATAGTATCTCTATTGGCAAGTTTAATTGTGACATCAATTTCTTCTAACTCAGTAGGTGCAATATCATGCATAATTTCTTTGTATAAGTCATTAGGTATTGCACAAGCACTAGCACCCATATCACATAAGCCATGATAACAATGATCTCCTATTTTAACGGAAATAACAGGCATGCCTACCATAGGTCTACATTTATCTTTAGCACAAGGTTTAGCAATTCTAGCAGTTTCATCATAGAAATAAATAACATTCCCATCAATATTATCAGCCAAGAGATCGTTAACAATAGCAATATTAGGTTCAACTTTAACTTTCTCAGGAGGTGTATAATTTCTAATATTACTTTTTCGAACCACAGTGAAGCTTCGGCATGATCGTTTATTCTAACAGGGAAAGGTGGTTTCTCAACATAAGCAGTAGGAACAATAGGATCATTATAAGTGATAGTCTTTTCTTCAACTTTAAGAGGTGCAGCTACTTTTACTTCTATGGGAGGATGATATTAAAACCACTTCTCCTTAGGGAGATCAACATGAGTAGCAAAAGATTCACAGCAAGAAGCTACTATCTCAGAGTCAAGTCCATATTTAGTGCTAAATTTACGGAAAACATCGGTATCCATGAAAGATTTAACACAATCAAACTTAGGTGTCATACCTGACTCCTTACCTTCGTCGAAGGTCCCAATCTTCAGAGTTGGATTTAATTCTTTCCAACAAATCCCATTTGAATTCAATAGTCTTCATCATAAAAGAGCCAGCAAAAGAAGTACCGAGCATGGTGCGATTGTTATCTGAAAGCCGAGCATAAATTTTTTTAATAATCATTTCTCTTGAGAGCTCATGATTGGGGCATGAATATAGCATTGATTTAAGCCTCCCCCAAGCTTGAGTGATGCTTTCTCCTTTGCGAGGCCAAAAATTATATATATAATTACGATCACGATGAACAAGATGCATAGGATAAAACTTCTGATGAAATTCCAATTTCAATCATTTGTAGTTCCATGATCCCGTATCATCACATAGCCTATACCATGTCAATGCATCTCCCTTCAAAGATAAAGGTAAGACCTTCTTCTTAATAACATCATCAGGCATATCTGCAAGCTTAAATAATCCACAAACTTCATCCACATATATTAGGTGCTCATCAGGATGTAATGTTCCATCTCCTACAAAAGGATTAGCTAGCAGTTTTTCTACCATACCCGAAGGAATTTCAAAGTAGGCATTTTCATTTTCAGTAGGTTCAGTAGGTCGAGGAGCAACTCTTTGCTCTACTGGTCGGGGTGAAGATACCCCGAACAAGCCCCTCAGAGGATTACTTTCCATAGTAACAAGTGACAGTAAATTTCAACACACTATATAAATTTTTCCTTACCAAATTCCACCTATCAAAGGCGCTTCACTCCCCAGCAACGGCACCAGAAAAGAGTCTTGATGACCCAAAAGTATAGGTGATCTATCGTAGTCCTTTCGATAAGTAAGACTATCGAACCCAACGAGGAGCAGAAGGAAATGATAAGCGGTTTTCAGCCAGGTATTCCCTGCAAGCACTGAAATTATAGGTAACAGATAGTTTTGTGATAAGATAATTTGTAACGAGCAACAAGTAACAAAAGTAAATAAAGTGCAGCAAGGTGGCCCAATCCTTTTTGTAGAAAAGGACAAGCCTGGATAAACTCTTATGTAGAGAAAAGCGCTCCCGAGGACACATGGGAATTATCGTCAAGCTAGTTTTCATCACGTTCATATGATTCGCGTTCGGTACTTTGATAATTTGATATGTGGGTGGACCGGTGCTTGGGTGCTGTCCTTACTTGGACAAGCATCCCACTTATGATTAACCCCTATTGCAAGCATCCACAACTACAAAAGAAGTATTAAGGTAAACCTAACCATAGCATGAAACATATGGATCCAAATCAGCCCCTTACGAAGCAACGCGTAAATTAGGGTTTAAGCTTCTGTCACTCTAGCAACCCATCATCTACTTATTACTTCCCAATGCCTTCCTCTAGGCCCAAATAACGGTGGAGTGTCATGTAGTCGACGTTCACATAACACCACTAGAGGAGAGACAACATACATCTCATCAAAATATCGAACGAATACCAAATTCACATGACTACTAATAGCAAGACTTCTCCCATGTCCTCAGGAACAAACATAACTACTCACAAAGCATATTCATGTTCATAATCAGAGGAGTATTAATATGCATAAAGGATTTGAACATATGATGTTCCACCAAATAAACCAACTAGCATCAACTACAAGGAGTAATCAACACTACTAGCAACCTACAGGTACCAATCCCAGACTTAGAGACAAGAATTGGGTACAAGAGATGAACTAGGGTTTGAGAGGAGATGGTGCTGGTGAAGATGTTGATGGAGATTGGGCCTCTCCCGATGAGAGGAGCGTTGGTGATGACGATGGCGATGATTTCCCCCTCCCGGAGGGAAGTATCCCTGGGAGAACAGCTCCGCCAGAGCCCTAGATTGGTTCCGCCTCGTGGCAGCGGAGTCTCATCCTGAAAGCTTGCTTTTGATTTTTATTCAGATGAAAGACTTCATATAGCAGAAGATGGGCACCGGAGGGCCAACAGGGGGCCCACGAGGCAGGGGGCGTGCCCATGGGGGTAGGGCGCGCCCCCAACCCTCGTGGCCAGGGTGTGGGTCCCCTCTGGTATTTCTTCCACTCGGTAATTTTTATTATTTCCATCCCACTTTTGGACTTGTGCAGAATAGGTCTCTAATATTTGCTCCTTTTCCAGCCCAGAATCCCAGCTGCCGGTATTCTCCCTCTTCATGTAAACCTTGTAAAATAAGAGAGAATAGGCATAAGTATTGTGGCATAATGTGTAATAACAGCCCATAATGCAATAAATACCGATATAAAAGCATGATGCAAAATGGACGTATCAATGCCTGCCTCCACCGAAGTCATCGGGTAAGAAGGAAAGTGTTGATGAACCACTGGTTGAGCTGCCAGCTCGGCCTCTCGACGCGCTCTGCCCTGATCCAACAGAGTCTGAGCATTAGCACCACGGCGCGTCGGGTCACGTCCAAGCGGCTGGTTCCGGCGTTGTTCAGCACTTGAAACAACTGGCGAGTTAATGTGCCTGCTGTAACTCCAGCTTGGGCGAGGGGTTGAATGAATCCTCTCACGGTTGTAAGAGTAAGTCTCCTGCTGAACCAATGCTGTTTGAAGAAGTTCTCTGGCCCTCTGAGTTTCAACCGCCGTCGGAGACTCGCCTTCAACTAGCAGAGCCGGCAATCGTGTTGCTACAGTAATCATATTGTCCAAAGGACTGGAATAATGACCCGGCGGCGCTAAAACATGCTGAGGCAGGGTAGTGTCCACACGAGGTGGATCCGTTGTGCACGGCTGAGCCGGTGCTCCAGCCCCAGGTGTCGCCACCACCCGGTTTACCTCCGCCAGGTTACTGGACCCCGTTCCAGGTGTATTGGAGAGGTTCCTCAGCTCATAAACCGGGGTAGATGACTCTGGTGTCTCCTCTTCAGGATCTCGTTTGACACGTTTTGATCCAACGTGAGCCGGTAGGAATCTTCTTGAATCCGCTATGCCTGGGCGTCCAAAACAGCCTGCTCCGCAGCCATCCTAGCGTTATCAGCCACCAGCTCTTCCTTGGCTTGAGCTATCTCATCATGCAGTTTAGCCACATCTACCCTGTGCTGTTCTTGGTTGTCCAGGGTGACCTCTACCCCCATCAGAGTCGCTAGAGCCTCCAACAGCTCTGTTAAAACTTGAGCCGGTGGGCGCGTTGAATCGCCAGCATCGACGCCGCCGCAGCCCCTAAATTAGAGATTATAGTCACGGCAGCTGTTGAACCAAGCACCGGCTGTGTACCATCCATGAAGATTGCCACCCTATTCGACGGCTCATACGGGTTGGGAATATTGTCGCCATCGGAACAACCCCCAAGCCAGCCATCTTGCAACTGATACATCAAATTAGTCTCGCCTGTGGACGATTCACCATCAGAGTAGATGGTCGTCTCACCGCCAGACACAGATCCTTCCTCGAATTCCGCTCCATGGATAAATCCAATGAAAGCGCGCTTTACGGCGGGTTGAACCCGGGTGGGTCGTGCACGATGAGCCGTCTGGATAATGTCGGTGCAGATGTCTGGCTCAGGGCCCGGTTCACCGATTTTGCCGATGAAGACGTGGATTCCGCCGAAGGGGACCCGGTACCCGTACTTGATTGAGCCGGCCTTGGGGCCCCAGCCTGCATCGTCGATGTAGAGCTTGCCGCGATGACTCTTGGTCATCCGGCCCACAGCGTATCCCTTGATCCCTTCGAAGCTGCCCTTCAAGAACTCGAAACCACCGTGCGCTGGCCCCATGGTGGGCGCCAACTGTCGTGGAATTGTCACGGCAGATGTCCTAGCAGAAAGAAGGACTTAGTCGTGGATCCATAGCAACTAGGTTATCTTAAAGGGGTTAAATGGGACAAAGCACACAAGGAGTTTATACTGGTTCGGCCCCTTGCGGTGAAGGTAAAGGCCTAATCTAGTTTGAGGTCGTATTGCTTATATTTCGATTACCAGGGAGCGAATACGCTTGACCTAGCTTTCGATCTGTGGTTTCTTGCCCTAAAAAGTCATCGGGTCGTCCCTTTATATACACAGGTTGACGCCCCGCGGCTCACGGAGTCCCGGCCGGCTCATAAACAACGTGTCTGGCTCGGTGACTAATTACACTTGCCTTATAATACAAGTCATACACATATGGCGGTTTACACCTATGGGCCGTAAGTCGCCTTTGGGCTTCGGGCCCTTAGCTGGTCTGCTTCGTGAACCGCCATCTTCAACATCTTCATGGGCTTTGTCTTTATGAACCTCCATAGGTATAACCCTGCCCCTCCTGGGGGGGTCATACCCAATAATTATATCCCCAACAGGTAACGTAGAAATAATTCAAAAAAATCCTACGTGTCACCAAGATCAACCTAGGAGATGCTTGCAACGAGACAGAGGGATTGCATCTTCATACCCTTGAAGATCGCTAAGCGGAAGCGTTGCAAGGAACGCGGTTGATTGAGTCGTACTCGCGGCGATTCAAATCACGGAAGATCTGATCTAGCGCCGAACGGACGGGGCCTCCTCGTTCAACACACGTACAGCCCGGGGACGTCTCCTCCTTCTTGATCCAGCAAGGGGAGAGGAGAAGTTGAGGGAGAACTCCGGCAGCACGACGGGGTGGTGATGGAGCTCATGGTTCTCCGGCAGAGCTTCGCTAAGCACTACGGAGGAGGAGGAGGAGGAGGAGTTGGAGGGGGAAAGGGCTGCGCCAGGTGAAGGTTTTTCGGCTGCCCTCCCACCCCCCACTATTTATAGGGTGAAAGGGAGAGGGGGCCGCCCCGCCCTAGATGCATCTAGAGGGGGGGGCGGCGGCCAAGAGGGGAGACTTGCCCCCCAAGTAGGTGGGAGGCGCCCCCACCCCTAAGGTTTCAAACCCTAGGCACCTTGGGCCCTTGGGGGGTACACCAGCCCACTAAGGGACTGATCCCCACTGATATTCAGCCCACTTGGTCCCGTAGGGTAGGTGGCCCCACCTGGTGGACCCCGGACACCTTTCGGTGGTCCTGGTACAATACCGATAACCCTCGAAACTTTCCTGCGACTGAAACTGAACTTCCCATATATAAATCTTCACCTCCAGACCATTCCGGAACTCCTCGTGACATCCGGGATCTCATCCGGTACTCCGAACAACTTTCGGTAACCACATACAATTCCCATTACAACTCTAGCGTCACCTAACCTTAAGTGTGTAGACCCTACGGGTTCGGGAACCATGCAGACATGACCGAGACACCTCTCCGGCCAATAACCAATGGAGGGATTTGGATACCCATATTGGCTCCCACATGTTCCATGATGATCTCATCGGATGAACCACGATGTCCAGGATTCAATCAATCCCATAGATAATTCCCTTTGTCCATCGGTATGTTACTTGCCCGAGATTCGCTCGTCGGTATCCCTATACCTTGTTCAATCTCGTTACCTTCAAGTCTCTTTACTCGTTCCGTAACACATGATCCCGTGACTAACTCCTTAGTCACATTGAGCTCATTAAGATGATGCATTACCGAGTGGACCCAGAGATACCTCTCCATCATACAGAGTGACAAATCCCAGTCCCGATTCGTGCCAACCCAACAAACACTTTCGGAGATACCTGTAGTGCACCTTTATAGTCACCCAGTTACGTTGTGACGTTTGATACACCCAAAGCATTCCTACGGCATCCGGGAGTTGCACAATCTCATGGTCTAAGGAAATGATAATTGACATTAGAAAAGCTCTAGGAAACAAACTACATGATCTTGTGCTATGCTTAGGATTGGGTCTTGTCCATCACATCATTCTCCTAATGATGTGATCCCGTTATCAACGACATCCAATGTCCATGGTCAGGAAACCACAACCAACTATTGATCAACGAGCTAGTCAACTAGAGGCTCGCTAGGGACATGTTGTGGTCTATGTATTCACACATGTATTATGGTTTCTGGTTAATACAATTATAGCATGAACAATAGACAATTATCATGAACAAGGAAATATAATAATAACCATTTTATTACTGCCTCTAGGGCATATTTCCAACAGTCTCCCCCTTGCACTAGAGTCAATAATCTAGTTACATTGTGATGAATCGAACACCCATAGAGTTCTGGTGCTGATCAGGTTTTGCTCGCGGAAGAGGTTTAGTCAATGGATCTGCAACATTTAGGTCTGTATGTACTTTACAAATATCTATGTCTCCATCTTGAATATATTCACAAATGGAGTGGAAGCGGTGCTTGATGTGCTTGGTCTTCTTGTGAAACCTGGGCTCCTTGGCAATGGCAATAGCTCCAGTGTTGTCATAGAAGAGAGTCATCAGGCCCAACGCATTGGGAATCACTCCTAGGTCAGTGATAAACTCCTTCATCCAGACTCCTTCCTGCGCTGCTTCAGAAGCAGCTATGTACTCCACTTCACATGTAGATCCCGCCACGACGCTTTGCTTGCAACTGCACCAGCTGACTGCCCCACCATTCAAAATATACATGTATCCGGTTTGTGACTTGGGGTCATCTAGATATGTGTCAAAGCTAGCGTCGACGTAACCCTTTACGATGAGCTCTTCGTCACCTCCATAAACGAGAAACATATCCTTAGTCCTTTTCAGGTACTTCTGGATATTCTTGACCGTTGTCCAGTGTTCCATACAAGGATCACTTTGGTACCTCCCTACCAAACTTATGGCAAGGTTCACATCAGGTCTGGTACACAGCATGGCATACATAATAGAGACTATGGGCGAGGCATAGGGGATGACACTCATCTTTTCTCTTTCTTGTGCCGAGGTCGGGCGTTGAGTTGTGCTCAATCTCACAGCTTGCAATACAGGCAAGAACCCCTTCTTGGACTGATCCATATTGAACTTCTTCAATATCTTGTCAAGGTATGTGCTTTGTGAAAGACCAATGAGGTGTCTCGATCTATCTCTATAGATCTTCATGCCTAATATGTAAGCAGCTTCTCCAAGGTCCTTCATTGAAAAACACTTACTAAAGTAGGCCTTTATGTTTTCCAAAAGTTCTATATCATTTCCCATCAACAGTATGCCATCCACATATAATATGAGAAATACTATAGAGCTCCCACTCACTTCCTTGTAAATACAGACTTCTCCATAAATCCTTATAAACCCAAACACTTTAATCACTTCATCAAAGTGAATGTTCCGA
Source organism: Aegilops umbellulata (assembly GCA_032464435.1). Lineage (NCBI taxonomy): Eukaryota > Viridiplantae > Streptophyta > Magnoliopsida > Poales > Poaceae > Aegilops > Aegilops umbellulata. The sequence goes on along the minus strand of CP136056.1, from coordinate 399,801,713 downwards.
CTCCGAGATGCTTGCACCAGCCCATAGATGGAGCGCTAGAGCTTGCATACTTTGTTAGCATTCTTAGGATCGACAAAACCTTCTGGCTGCATCATATACAATTCTTCCTTAAGGAAACCGTTAAGGAATGCCGTTTTGACATCCATTTGCCATATTTCATAATCATAGAATGTGGCAATTGCTAACATGATTCGGACGGACTTTAGCTTCACTACAGGTGAGAAGGTCTCATCGTAGTCAACTCCTTGAACTTGTCGATAACCCTTAGCAACGAGACGAGCCTTATAGACGGTCACATTACCATCCGCGTCAGTCTTCTTCTTAAAGATCCACTTATTCTCTATGGCTTGCCGATCATCAGGCAAGTCCACCAAAGTCCATACTTTGTTCTCATGCATGGATCGTATCTCGGATTTCATGGCTTCAAGCCATTTGTTGGAATCTGGGCCCGCCATTGCTTCTTCGTAGTTCGAAGGTTCGTCGTTGTCTAACAACATGATTTCCAGGACAGGGTTGCCATACCACTCTGGTGCGGAACGTGTCCTCGTGGACCTACGAAGTTCCGTAGCAACTAGATCCGAAGTTTCATGATCATCATCATTAACTTCCTCTCTAGTCGGTGCAGGCACCACAGAAACATCTTCCTGTGCTGCGCTACTTTCCGGTTCGAGAGGGGGCACCTCATCAAATTCTACTTTCCTCCCACTTACTTCTTTCAAGAGAAACTCTTTCTCTAGAAAGGATCCATTCTTGGCACCAAAGATCTTTCCTTCGGATCTGAGGTAGAAGGTATACCCAATAGTTTCCTTAGGGTATCCTATGAAGATGTACTTTTCCGATTTGGGTTCGAGCTTTTCAAGTTGAAGTTTCTTGACATAAGCATCGCATCCCCAAAATTTCAGAAACGACAGCTTAGGTTTCTTCCCAAACCATAACTCATACGGTGTCATCTCAAAGGATTTAGATTGTGCCCTATTTAAAGTGAATGTGGCAATCTCTAAAGCATAACCCCAAAATGATAGTGGCAGATCGGTAAGAGACATCATAGATCGCACCATATCCAATAGAGTGCGATTACGATGTTCGGACACACCATTATGCTGAGGTGTTCCAGGCGGCGTGACTTGTGAAACAATTCAACATTTCCTTAAGTGCGTGCCAAACTCGTTACTCAAATATTCTCCCCCGCAATCATATCTTAAGAACTTTATTTTCCTGTCACGTTGATTCTCTACCTCGCTCTGAAATTTTTGAACTTTTCAAAGGTCTCAGACTTGTGTTTCATTAAGTAGACATCCCATATCTACTTAAGTCATCAGTGAGGGTGAGAACATAACGATAGCCACCGCGAGCCTCGACGCACATTGGATCGCATACATCAGTATGTGTTATTTCCAACAAGTTGGTTGCTCGCTCCATTGTTTCGGAGAACGGACTCTTGGTTATCTTGCCCAGGAGCCATGGTTCGCATGTGTCAAATGATTCATAATCAAGAGACTCCAAAAGTCCATCTGCATGAAGTTTCTTCATGTGTTTGACACCAATATGACCAAGGCGGCGGTGCCACAAGTATGTGGGACTATCATTATCAACCTTACATCTGTTGGCATTCACACTATGAATATGTGTAACATCATGTTCAAGATTCAATAAAAATAAACCATTGACGGGGCATGACCATAAAACATATCTCTCATATAAATAGAACAACCATTATTCTAGGTTTTAAATGAGTAGCCATCTCGCATCAAACGAGATCCAGATACGATGTTCATGCTCAAAGCTGGCACTAAATAACAATTATTGAGGTTTTAAACTAATCCCGAAGGTAGATGTAGAGGTAGCGTGCCAACGGCGATCACATCGACCTTGGAACCTTTCCCGACACGCATCATCACCTCGTCCTTCGCCAGTCTCCACTTATTCCGCAACTCCTGTTTTGAGTTACAAATGTGAGAAACCGCACCGGTATCAAATACCCAGGAGCTACTACGAGCACTGGTAAGGTACACATCAATAACATGTATATCATATATACCTTTGACATTGTCGGCCTTCTTATCTGCTAAGTACTTGGGGCAGTTCCGCTTCCAGTGACCATTTCCCTTGCAATAAAAGCACTCAGTCTCATGCTTGGGTTCATTCTTTGGCTTCTTCCTGGCAACTGACTTACCGGGCGCGGCAACTCCCTTGCCGTCCTCCTTGAAGTTTTTCTTACCCTTGCCTTTCTTGAAACTAGTGGTCTTATTCACCATCAACACTTGATGTTCCTTTTTGATCTCCACCTCCGTTGATTTCCGCATCGAATATAACTCAGGAATGGTCTTCTCCATCCCTTGCATATTGAAGTTCATCACAAAGCTCTTGTAGCTAGGTGGAAGCGATTGGAGGATTCTGTCAATGATCGAGTCATCTGGAAGATTAACTCCCAGCTGAGACAAGCGGTTGTGCAACCCAGACATTTTGAGTATATGCTCGCTGACAGAACTGTTTTCCTCCATCTTACAACTGAAGAACTTGTCGGAGACTTCATATCTCTTGACCCGGGCATGAGCTTGGAAAACCATTCTCAGCTCTTGGAACATCTCATATGCTCTGTGTTGCTGAAAACGCTTTTGGAGCCCCGGTTCTAAGCTGTAAAGCATGCCGCACTGAACCAAGGAGTAATCAGCACTACGCGACTGCCAGGCGTTCATAACGTCTTGAGTTGCTGGGAAAATGGGTGTGTCACCTAGTGGTGCTTCAAGGACATATGCTTTCTTGGAAGCTATGAGGACAATCCTCAAGTTACGGACCCAGTCTGTATAGTTGCTTCCACCGTCTTTCAGCTTGGTTTTCTCTAGGAACGCATTGAAGTTGAGGGCAAGATTAGCGTGGGCCATTGGATCTACAAGATAGATTGTAAAGACAATTTTAGACTAAGTTCATGATAATTAAATTCATCTAATCAAATTATCTAATGAACTCCCACTCAGATAGACATCTCTTTGCTCATCTAAGTGACACATGATCCAAATCGACTAGGCCGTGTCCGATCATCACGTGAGACGGACTAGTCATCAATGGTGAACATCTCCATGTTGATCGCATCTACTATACGACTCATGTTCGACCTTCTGGTCTCTCGTGCTATGAGGCCATGTCTGTACATGCTAGGCTCATCAAGTCAACCTAAGTGTTTTGCATGTGTAAATATGGCTTACACCCGTTGTATGCGGACGTTATAATCTATCACACCAGATCATCACGTGGTGCTTTGAAACAACGAACCTTGGCAATGGTGCACACTTAGGGGGAACACATTTCTTGAAAAAAATTAGTGAGGGATCATCTTATTTATGTTCCATCGCCGTTCTAAGCAAATAATATGTAAACATGATAAACATCACATGCAAATCATAAAGTGACATGATATGGCCAATATCATCTTGCTCCTTTGATCTCCATCTTCGAGGCACGACATGATCACCATCGTCGCCAGCATGACACCATGATCTCCATCATCATGATCTCCATCATCGTGTCTTCATGAAGTTGTCTCACCAACTATTACTTCTACTACTATGGCTAATTGTTAGCAATAAAGTAAAGTAATTACATGGCGTTTATATTGACTCACAGGTCATAAAATAAATTAAGACAACTCCTATGGCTCCTGCCGGTTGTCATACTCATCGACATGCAAGTCGTGATTCCAATTACAAGAACATGATCAATCTCATACATCACATATATAATTCATCACATCCTTTTGGCCATATCACATCACATAGCATACCCTGCAAAAACAAGTTAGACGTCCTCTAATTGTTGTTGCATGTTTTACATGGCTGCTATGGGTTTCTAGCAAGAACGTTTCTTACCTAGGAAAAAGCAACAACAGCGATATGCCAATTGATATTTACCCTTCATAAGGACCCTCTTCATCGAATCCGATCGGACTAAAGTGGGAGAGACAGACACCCGCTAGCCACCTTATGCAACAAGTGCATGTCAGGCGGTGGAAACAGTCTCACGTAAGCGTATGTGTAAAGTCGGTCCGGGCCGCTTCATCCCACAATGTCGCTGAATCAAGATAGGACTAGTAACGCAAGCAAAATGACCAAATCATCGCCCACAACTACTTGTGTTCTACTCGTGCATAGAATCTACGCATAGACCTAGCTCATGATGCCACTGTTGGGTAACATAGTAATAATTCAAAAATATTCCTACGTGTCACCAAGATCAATCTAGGAGATGTTAGCAACGAGAGAGAGGGAGTGCATCTTCATACCCTTGAAGATCGCTAAGCGGAAGCTTTGCAAGGAACGCGGTTGATGGAGTCGTACTAGCGGCGATTCAAATCGCGGAAGAACCGATCTAGCGCCGAACGGACGGCGCCTCCGCGTTCAACACACATACAGTTCGGGGACGTCTCCTCCTTCTTGATCCAGCAAGGGGAGAGGAGAAGTTGAGGAAGAACTCCGGCAGCATGACGACGTGGTGGTGGAGCTCGTGATTCTCCGGCAGAGGTTCGCTAAACACTACGGAGGAGGAGGAGGAGTTGGAGGGGAAAGGGCTGCGCCAGGTGAAGGTTTTTTGGCTGCCCTCCCACCCCCACCCCCACTATTTATAGGGTGAAGGGGAGAGGGGTCGGCCCCGTATATGCATATAGAGGGGGAGGGCAAGGGGGGAGACTTGCCCCCCAAGCAGGTGGGAGGCACCCCCGCCCCTTAGGGTTTCCAACCGTAGGCGCCTTGGGCCCTTGGGGGGCACCAGCCCACTAAGGGGCTGGCCCCACCCATATTCAGCCCACTTGGTCCCCTGGGGTAGGTGGCCCCACCCGATGGACCCCGAACACCTTTCGGTGGTCCCGGTACAATACAGATAACGCTCAAAACTTTTGGGCGACTGAAACTGGACTTCCCATATATAAATCTTCACCTCCGGACCATTCCGGAACTCCTCGTGACGTCCGGGATCTCATTCGGGACTCCGAACGACTTTCAGTAACCATATACAATTCCCCTTACAACTCTAGTGTCACCGGACCTTAAGTGTGTAGACCCTACGAGTTCGGGAACCATGCAGACCTGACCGAGACACCTCTCCGACCAATAACCAATAGTGGGATCTGGATACCCATATTGGCTCCCACATGCTCCACGATGATCTCATCGGATGAACCACGATGTCGGGGATTAAATCAATCCCGTACACAATTCCCTTTGTCCATCGGTATGTTACTTGCCCGAGATTCGGTCGTCGGTATCCCTACACCTTAACTTGTTCAATCTCGTTACCGACAAGTCTCTTTACTCGTTCTGTAACACATGATACCGTGACTAACTCCTTAGTCAAATTGAGCTCATTAAGATGATGCATTACCGAGTGGGCCCAGAGATACCTCTCCGTCATACGGAGTGACAAATCCTAGTCTCGATTCGTGCCAACCCAACAGACACTTTCAGATATACCTGTAGTGCACCTTTATAGTCACCCAGTTATGTTGTGATGTTTGATACACCCAAATCATTCCTACGGCATCCGGGAGTTGCACAATCTCATGGTCTAAGGAAATGATACTTGACATTAGAAAAGCTCTAGCAAACGAACTACACAATCTTGTGCTATGCTTAGGATTGGGTCTTGTCCATCACATCATTCTCCTAATGATGTGATCCCGTTATCAACGACATCCAATGTCCATGGTCAGGAAACCACAACCAACTATTGATCAACGAGCTAGTAAACTAGAGGCTCACTTGGGACATGTTGTGGTCTATGTATTCACACATGTATTATGGTTTCCGGTTAACAATTATAGCATGAACAATAGACAATTATCATGAACAAGGAAATACAATAATAACCATTTTATTATTGCCTCTAGGGCATATTTCGAACACTTTCGTGGGTGTGAGCCCCTCCGCCGATTCGATTCCTATGTGGAATAATCCTTGTGATATTGGATCCTTGAGACTGAAGCCTCCAACGTGGACGCGTGGACGCATGATAGCACCACCTATCGGAACCACGGGTCCGAATCTTCCATGTCATCATTGTGTTTGTGAATCTCCTAAAGTCTACTCCTTCAATTTTTGCCCTTGCTTGTCCTTTACTTTTCACTGCCTATACTCTATATATGCATGTGTAGGGCATGCTTGGTCTACACTAGCTTCTGTCAAAATCTGTCTAAATGTAAAACATGTTAAAATTGCTTATTGGCTCTCGCTAGTTGTCTATTCAACCTCCTATAGACACCTTTTCGATACTACATGGATGCATTGAGCTCGAGGTTAAGATTAGCCACTCCATCCGCGATGAAGAAATCATCCACTAGGTACCTCCAAAATATCTTAGTTCCTATGTATTCTTGGGTCAGCTGTTTATCAGTTTAAAGTCGCAACCTACAAATTCTATAAATTTGTTTATATTATTTGAATATGGTGATTTTCTAATAAAGGAGGCATGCAATTTGAAAAAAAAACCTTCAACATGGACCTGGAAGTGGGAGCAACCCAAACGAGTTTGTTAATCAAGGTATACAACATACACCTCAGATCACTTTGTGTACCATGGCATTTGTTCCATTTTCTTTCTGTTTTTTCATTCCATCATATTGTTCCACTCTCTTTCTGTTTTTCCATTCCATCTTACTGGTGTAATTTACTATCAAATAGATGCAAGTGTACAAATGATTATTGGACACCTATCATCCATGTCCATGTATGCAAGTTTAATTACGATTCGTACGATCCTTCGTACTCGTCCGGGATTACCAATGTGATACTTTTGTTGCATGTTTGATCCCACTGCCTTTTCTCTCCTTTTATGGAGATGATTTGAGTACTCTTTATCAGTGTGATGTTAGAATCAAGATGCATGTGTCATTCATTCCATCAAATGTGTAATGAACTTTCTATTTTGTTTCTAATTATCAGAAATCCCTAGTTTATTCTAGCTCCATGCTGCTTAATATGCCTCCGATACAATACAACTACATAGTATAAACAGAAAAGTGAAAGGGACGCCTCCCACCTGGCACCGCCTAGCCACCTCTCAGGCGGCGCCAGAGGGTGGAAACCCAAGCGCCAGTGGTATAGTACGACCCACGCCCTACAACTAGCAAACGCAAATCATTTGATTGGCTGCACTAGTTAGCGTGAGCTTCCGAAATGGTGACGTCCCAAGCTCGACTCCCACACATGCCCATTTTTGCCTCTTTATTCTTCTCCGTGTACCGACAGTTGAGCATGCACTAGTTGCGCGCAATTTAGGACACATTAGGGGCGCTTTGCAAAATTTCCTGTGCCAGGTGGCTACGTCTGATTGGCTATTGTTTTTTTGTGCTTCTGTGTTGCAAGTTAGTGGGTGGCGCTTCCAGTTTTGTAAGTTTCTAGACTAAACCATCACAGCCCGCGCAAGTTATTAGGTTGCAATGCTCTTACCTCCTAAAACAAATTCTGAGTCCACCCGACTAACCATCACCGTTAAGGGCAACTTGAATGCTGGGTATCAAAATGGATGCATCAAATATCCACAGACATGTTCGGGCGTGTCTATGTACAATTTAAGTGAGTCAGCAGTCCAGCTCGGTGCATTAAAAATAAAAGCAAACACAATATTTTAATAAATATTAACGAATTTTTTTACACAATAGAAGTAATCGATCCTTGTCTACACTTACTCGGATTTGGGCATGTTTGTGACCCATGTTCTACTCTTCGTTGGATGTGGGACACAAAATTCTCGTCGGAGTTCGCCGCGTGGCCACGTTGTCAGTGGAGGTGAGGTCGACGATCGAACATACATTGGTCACGCTCCGCCTCGTTGACGCGGAGCAGTCACCGATAGTGGCACCGAATCCTTCAGCACCCGTTGCTCATTCACGAAGCCCAGATTCTGTGTGAGGATGGACACGACGCCTACTCGTTAGCTTGATCATCGATGATCTGGTCCTTTGCGAGTTAGTGCACCTAGAGAAGTTGTAAGTTGTGCCACTCCTTCTGCAGCATCCAGAATGCGAAGACCAGCGACACCTGCTCCTTCAATTACGCATTCACCTGCTGAAGGGTGAACCATAATGCGGCCCGCGTGTCGGTCACACCATGAGTCCACCTCGGACCCAATTTCTGGCGGTACCTGCTACTTGTGAGCCGCGTTGGGATTTTCTCAAAGAGGAGAGGACGATTCAGTACAATAGAGACAAGTATTTCCCTCAGTTAAGAACCAAGGTTATCAACTCAATAGGAGAACCACGCACCACCTCCTTACCAGTACAAACACAGAGAATAACAAATACTTGCACCCAACGCAAACAATGGGTTGTCAATCCATTGGCGGTTAATTGCAAGGATCAAGTCTCGTAGTGATAGATAGATAAACAAAAAAATAAAAATAAATAAATTGCAGCAAGGTATTTTTGGATTTTAATATATGATAAAGATAGACCCGGGGGCCATAGTTTTCAGTAGAGGTTTCTCTCTTGAACATAACATGCGGTGGGTAATCAAATTATTGTTGGGTAATTGATAGAAAAATGAATAATTATGACGATATCCAAGTCAATGACCATCTATATAGGCATCACTTTCGAGACAAAGTAGACCGAATCCTGCTTGCATCTACTACTATTACTCCACACATCGACTGATACGTCTCCAACGTATCTATAATTTTTTATTGTTCCATGTTGTTTTATTATCAATCTTGGATGTTTTATAATCATTTTATAGTCTTTTATATCATTTTTTGGTACTAACCTATTGACATAGTGCCAAGTGTCAGTTGTTGTTTTTTCCATGTTCTTTACATCGGAGGAAATCAATATCAAATGGAGTCCAAATGCCCCGAAACATTACGGAGAATTTTTGTGGGCCAGAAGAATGAAGTTGGGCCCTGGTTGCACCTGGGGGGAGTCCCGAGGAGGGGACAACCCACCAGGGCACGCCAGGAGGCCCTGGCGCACCCTAGTGGGTTGTGCCCACTTCGGGTGCCCCCCGGACCGCCTCTTTTCTCTATAAATACCCCAAAAATCCACAAACCCTAGGGGAGTCGACGAAATATTCATCCAGCCGCCGCAGAGTCCAGAACCACCAGATCCAATCTAGACACCATCACGGAGGGGTTCACCACTTCCATTGGTGCCTCTCCGATGATGCATGAGTAGTTCTTTGTAGACCTTCGGGTCCGTAGTTAGTAGCTAGATGGTTTCCTCTCTCTCGCTGGATTCTCAATACAATGATCTCTTGGAGATCCATATGATGTAACTCTTTTTGTGGTGTGTTTGTTGGGATTTGATGAACTTCGAGTTTGTGATCAGTTATATCTTTTTTATATCCATGAAAATTATTTGAGTTTCTTTGATCTCTTATATACATGATCTCTTATAGCCTCGTATTTCTTCTCCGATATTTGGGTTTTGTTTGGCCAACTTGATCTATTTATCTTGCAATGGGAAGAGGTGCCCGATAGTTGGTTCGATCTTACGGTGCTTGATCCCAGTGACAGAAAGGGAACCGACACGTATGTATCGTTGCTAGTAAGGATAAAAAGATGGGATCTTAATCTAACGCAATAGATAAACGGATCTTGTCTACATCATGTCATCGTTCTTATTGCACTACTTCGTTTCTCCATGAACTTAATACACTAGATGCATGCTGGATAGCGGTCGATGTGTGGAGTAATAGTAGTAGATGCAGGCAGGAGTCGGTCTACTAATCTTGGACGTGATGCCTATGTAATGATCATTGACTGGATATTGTAATAATTATTTGAAGTTCTATCAATTGCCCAACAGCAATTTGTTTACCCACCGTTTGCTATTTTTCTCGAGAGAAGCTACTAGTGAAACCTACAGCCCCCGGGTCTTCTCTCTCATATATTTGCTTGTGATTTACTTTTCCTTTGCACTTTTATTCAGATCTATTAAACCAAAAATGCAAAAATACTTTGATGCACTTTATTTTATTTGCGATCTATTATTTCAATCTACTACAACTTTCTACCGTCCATGCACCATTTCTGGCGTCGTACTCCGAAAGGGATTGACAACCCCTTTAACACGTCGGGTTGCGAGTGGCTGTTATTTGTGTGCAGGGGTTGTCTACGTTGTGTTGCTTGGTTCTCCTACTGGTTCGATAACCTTGGTTTCATATTTGAGGGAAGTACCTACCGCCGTTGTGCTGCATCATCCCTTCCTCTTTAGGGAAATACCAACGTAGCTTCAAGCGACATCAAAAGGAATTTCTGGCGGCGTTGCCGGGGAGAATCAAGTCAAGATAGCCTCCCGTCAACACGCCATTTCTGGCGCCGTTGCCGGGGAGGATCTTCAACATAACCAGGTTCCTAATCACAAATCTCATCTCCTCGCAATTTACATTATTTGCCATTTGCCTCTCATTTTCCTCTTCCCCACTTCACAAAAAATTATCGTTTTTTTCGCCTCTCTTTTTCCGTTCACTGTCTTCTTGCTTTCTAGTCTTGATGGCTAGCGTCCCTATTCCACCTTTGTCACCAGATTTTGAAGTTCTTTACTTCAAGCAAAGAAAAGGAGAGAATCTGAAAGATGTCTGGTATAGGCTTATGGAATCGTATCGTGTTCCCAATCTAAAGGGGGATGCTAAAATTTTTCTTCGTAATTTTTACATAGGATTGGCTTTGCATCATAGGCAACTTCTGGACTTTGCCGCTAAAGGAAATTTTATTGAGCTTGATGCTAATGTTGCCTATGAAATTTTAGAGGGAACTTTGGGAATTCCTCCTCAAAAGAAGGGGTTTTATTTTACCCCTGAGGGAGTTCAAATGTCGGACAAACTTGGTGATTTGCATAAACATATGGTTGAAATACAGAAATATAATGAATCCCTCAAGCACCTCAATGGTAGTATCAATTTCATTAATACTTTGATTACTCTTTGCAACAAGCGATTGGATATTTTGGATATTAAGATGGTTTCTTTTCTAGAGAATTTAGGGAAGCATAAAGAGCCCCATGGGTTGAGAAAACCCTTACAAAAGTTGCCAAAACTTTGGAAGACAAAACTTAGATCCTTGCCTTACGCCTAGCTAAGGGCGTAAAACTATAGCGCTTGTTGGGAGGCAACCCAATGAATAAAATTTATTTTTGCTTTTGCTTTCTGTTCTTGAGTGTTTACACAATTATGCTACTGGTATGATTGTGTTTTTTGTGTTTTAATTAGTGTTTGTGCCAAGTAAATCCTATAAGATCTTCTTGAGTGATAGTTGTTTGATCTTGCTGAAAAAGACAGAAACTTTGTGCTCACGAATACAATTGTTAAAAATCACCAGAACATGATAAAATGCCAATTCGTTCTGAAGAAGATTAATATACAAATTACCCAGGTCTTCCTATTTTTTTCAAAACAATTGGAGTTATAGAAGTATTCGAAAGTACCATATTACAACAGACTGTTCTGTTTTGACATATTCTGTTTTCTTTGTGTTGTGTGCTTGTTTTGATGGCTCTATGGTTTTCTTTGATGAGTTTTTGCCATAGAAAAGTTGGAATACAGTAGATATAATACAAAAAAAATATGAATTGGTTTGATATAGCACTTATAGTAGTAGTTTGCTTTCTTATACTAACGGATCTCACGAAGGTTTTGTTGAGTTTTGTGTGATTGAAGTTTTCAAGTTTTGGGTTATCTTACGATGGATGAAGGAAGGATGTAAGAGCCTAAGCTTGGGGATGCCCCGAATCTCAAGCTGTTATCCAAAAATGAGCAACCAACTAAGCTTGGGGATGCCCCCGAGTGGCATCCCCACTTTCTTCCAACGACCATCGGTATTTTACTCGAGGCTATATTTTGATTCGTCACATGATATGTGTTTTTCTTGGAGCGCCTTGTATGATATGTGTCTTTGATTGTTTTATTTTGTGTTTGCCAAAAGTATCATGACTTGTTAGAATTGCTTTATGTGCTTCACTTAAATCTTTTATGAGCTAGGACTTGCTCTAGTGCTTCACTTATATCTTTTTTAGCACGGTGTGTCGGTGTCAAAACCAGCGGATCTCGGGTAGGGGGTCCCGAACTGTGCGTCTAGGATCTATGGTAATAGGAGACAGGGGACATGATGTTTACCCAGGTTCGGGCCCTCTCTATGGAGGTAATACCCTACTTCCTGCTTGATTGATCTTGATGAATATGAGTATTAGAAGAGTTGCTCTACCATGAGATCGTAATGGCCAAACCCTAGAAGTCTAGCCTATGAGTATATGGTAATGAATCTGTCCTATCCGGACTATGCTCTCCGGTTTATATAGACACCGGAGAGATCTAGGGTTACACGAGGTCGGTTACATAAGAGGGAATCTTCATAGTCGGTTGCCAAGCTTGCCTTCCACACCAAGGAGAATCCAATCCGGACACGGGTATAGTCTTTGGTCTTTGTGGCTTCACAGCCCATCAGTCTGGCCCATGGATAATAGGCCAGACGCCCGAGGACCCCTTAGTCCAGGACTCCCTCAGTAGCCCCTGAACCAGGCTTCAATGACGAGGTGTTCGGCGTTCGGATTGTCTTCGGCATTGCAAGGTGGGTTCCCTTCTCCAAGTAATGTATTCGGCTGTTGACTCAATATTGTTCCCCTCGGCTTCTGCGCGCTAATAACTTCGTCTTCCACGTGTCGAGCGAATGCGGAAAGTCAGGGTATTTTTGCAAATAACACCCCGTCCATGCCCGGGAGCGCACCTATTAAAGAAACTGGATCTCAGATCCACGCGACACCACACCGAGAAGATCCCCAGAGACTGTTAGGAGAAACCATATGGCTAGCATTCCCAGCTCCTCCTCCCATTCCAGACCAAAGAAAAGCGAGTGGGAGAAGTGCTTTGTGTCTCACAGTCAGTTAGCAAAGTTGCAAACGCAGGGATTTCTTCCTCCCATGGATCTGGTCCCTATTCGAGCAGGGCTGGCTTCCTGCAATAATGTGACTCAAGCGGAGGACTCCCCCAATCCATCCGGGGGGAGCGAGTGTGCTTCGTCCCCTATCTGATAAGAGGCGTCGGATTTACAGTCCACCCGTTCCTTCGAGGGTTTCTGGAGTATTATGGCCTTCAGCTGCATAACTTCACTCCTGCCTCTATCCTGCACATCGCAGGTTATGTTGCTTTATGCGAGCTATTTCTGGGTGTTGAAGCCCATTTTGAACTGTGGAGAAAATTGTTTTGCCTTGTCCCGCATAACCATGAAGGGTCAATATTTGAAGTTGGCGGAGCCGAAGTGTGGCGCATCGCCGATACCGGATACCCGTCCGGCACACCAAGGAAGGCATCTAAAGAGTGGCATTACGAGTGGTTCTGCATCGAGGATGTTGCACTTCCCGACCCAGTCCGAAAGGGTCTTCCTGAATTTGCAAGCGTTCCGCTAAAGAAACGCCACAGTTGGCGCCCCCGTAGCCTTGAGGAGGATGACAGTGCGGAGGTTCGTCAACTCTTGGGCGAGATAAAGACGCTCGCCCAGTCCGGATTAACAATGGTTGAGGTGATGGCGACCTCCATAACGCGAGGGGTTCAGCCGCTTCAATACAGAGGGCTCCCAATGTGGCATTACAACGGGGAAGACGACGCCTCCCGCTGTGGTCGAAAAGGTCCGGGCACCCCCGCCGCTCTAGCCAAAATACTGGCCGAGCTGTTCAAAGGGGAGGAAGAGGAATTTCTTTGAATCAATCGCAGAGATGGATATTCTATGTATAACCCTCCCAGTTGGGTAAGCCCCAATCCTTCTGCTTTACTCATTTTGCTTCTCGGATTACCTTTGACAAATTTCTAATCCATTCATAACAGCATTGGCGAAGAATCACCGAGGAGTTTTACAGCCCCGCCCCACGGCCCGAGGACCACAACCGAGAGCTGGATCCCGGGTATGAAGAAGATCCAGATATTTCGTGGTACTCGCGGAAGGGGTGTTTTACCAGGCGAGCTACGATGGCACGGAAGTGACCATTATCGCTGATTACCCTGGTCTTCTTCCAGCTTCCCACGTAAGTCGTTGAGAAAAAAACCTCTCTCGAAAGAGCTTCCTCGCACTGCCTCACTCATCGCACTGTGTCGTGCTCCACAGGGGAGACATTCGGCGCGTCACACTACTCCAAGGCGGCTCCAAAGAGAGTGGCTCCGGCACCGAGCAAGGCTTCTAAAAGGAAGGTCGGTGAAGTCCCGACCAGTCCCTCATCAAAGAGGTAAGGATTTAAAGGTATACTTCAACAGTCACATCCAACTGTAACTTGTATGCTTGTTTGACACCAGGAAAAAGGTTCACCAGACTAAATCTGAGGGTCCGGCCAGCCGTACTCCCCGCGCCCGGGATTTAGACCCTGTTGGAAAGGCGGGAGCCAACATAGGAACAATGTCGGACTGTCCTTCGGCCGAGGGTTCGGAGAATATGTCCGTTACCAACTCGGAAGTGGAGAGCGCCATGGTTCATCGGCGCTACAGGGCTGTTTTACGAAACCCTGAGTTTTCGGCAGAGGCATTCGATACCTTCAGCTCGGCCGATGCGTATATCCGAACTGCTCGAAACGGGCTTAGTAGAGCCACGAAGCATATTTAACAGATGTGCGGGTAAGTTTTCTTTGTCCAAATAAGATAACCATACGCCAGTAGCCCCCGGGACTGAAAGCAGTTAGTACAACTGACTTAAGGACCGTTGTATTGCCAGGTTCTTACAGAGAAGAACGACCTGCTAGCCCAAGAGCTGGAACAGTGTCGAGCGCATTTAAATGCTGCTACCACCGAACTGGAGAATTTGAAGAAGTTGTCCACTGGTAACGTTCCCCTCTAGTGAGGAATAGTGAATGTATACCAACTGTGCTTAATACTACCACTGATCGCATAATAGGGTTGCCTGATCAATTTAAGAAGGAGTTAAAGATCGCCCAAGAGGGAGAAAAAGAGGCAAAGAGGCAACACGCCGCAGGCGAACGTGTGCTGACCCGCGTCAGGGACGAGAAAAACAAGCTGCAGGACTCCAACACTAAGTTGGGTGAAGAATTGAAGGATGTGCGGGCCCAGCTATCCGACTCCGTAAAGGAGAACAAGAAACTGCGGAGCGGCATGTTCAGTATGTTTCCGAACTTGTTTATTTTTAGTGGTTCAGAGAGAAATGAAACTGATATAGCCATGCTTGCAGGTATATTGACAGGTCGTCCTGAAGAGGAGGTGTCCGGATCATCGAGTGATCTGCTGTGTAAGTTGTCACAAGTGCACGAATAGGCAAGGCTGGCGATGCGGAGTGTTGCCAAGGCTCTATGGCCCTCTGCCTCCCCTCCAGGAAGTATGGAGGAGCTTGTAGAGCAGTTCAAAGGAGCGCGACGGTGTATCCGGCTATGGAAGATATCGGCCTGTCGAGAGGGTGCGCGAGAGGCTTGGGCCATGGTGAAGACTCGGTATACCAAGCTTGATCCTAACCACATGGCGCGTGTCGGACCGGTATGGCCGAATGGGGAAGAAATTCCCATTAGTTTAGTGTATGACCAAGTAGATGTGGCCGCCAAATATTCCCAACAGGATTGTAAGTTAGTCGCTTGTTGGACGGTATAGAGGAGGAAGTGTTTGAGTCCAAGTGACTATGTACTTTCCTCATCGTGTTGAATTCTAGCTGAATTGTATATCATTTGTCATAGCAGACCTTTTCGCTTCAACCTCCGGACTCAAGGGTACGGAGTGTTTTCGGATACCCTCACGGCTGAATAGGTCGGGGCATGCCTGGAAAACTAGGCGTAGGGGTCATAATTGCTTGAACAAACAAGTTGTATTCTGCTAGTTATGTTATATTACATTTGATTCGTAAGAAACATCTTCCAGAGAGAATAGTTCCGTTAAGGGTTCCTTTCCCTGGGTGTGCATGCATTAGTAGACATGTCTGAATTGTGATGTGAAAATCACAGTATGTATAGCTTCTGGGGGTTCACAATAGAGTGAGTGCAAAAGAGACTTTTCATCCACCGACCGAATATTCCCTTAAGAACGCTAGCTTTCGGCTTCACCTAGTCTGAGGTACACATCCGGATGACCCGGCGGTAACAATCGCAGAGGTGCTCCCTTTACCACCTAGCTGAACAATCGGGAACGTAGGGATAAGCACATGAGCCAGGCAACCCAGCTTGGCCAAAACATAAGTCATATCGATGCATATAATGGCAAAGAAAAGACATGCGGGAAAACGCGCATGTGTGATGAGCTTGATGCTCGGAAAGCAATGTTAACAAGCTTCTGTTAGAGAAGCCCCCATGTATAATGGGCGTACATATGTAAAGATGTGTACATCGGCAGTGTTCATTCAAGCTGAATCATAGCTTTAAAGCGAAAAAATGTGTAGAAGGGAGAAAGAGTTATGGAAAGTGTAAGGGAGGAGGAGACTAACAAAGGGTTCGGCGCTAGGCATAGAACCTTCGGAGTCTGGCCGCATTCCATGGGTTCGGCTCTAGGCGATTGTCTGATGCGTCACGAAGACGGTATGCTCCTCCGATAAGAACTTCGTCAATGATGAGGGGACCCTCTCATTTGGGCTTGAGTTTGTCCTTTTTCTTCTCCGGCAAGCGTAGAACGAGTTCGCCAACGTTGTGAGTCTTGGCCCGTACTTCTCTGCTTTGATATCTTCGAGCCTGCTATTGATAAAATGCTGAATGGGCTTTGGCAACATCGCGCTCCTCCTCCAGAGCATCTAGGCTGTCTTGCCGATCCAACTCGGCCTCTTTCTCCTCATACATACGCACTCAAGGTGAGTCGTGTATAATATCACAGGTCAATACAGCCTCTGCACCGTACACCATAAAGAAAGGTGTGTATCCGGTAGTACGGTTGGGCGTGGTCCGCAGCCCCCAGAGTACGGAGTCGAGCTCCTCGACCTAGTGCTTGTCTGATTCTTTCAAAGATCACACTAGTCTGAGTTTGATGCCGCTCATAATAAGACCATTAGCTCGCTTGACTTGATCGTTTGTTTGCGGGTGGTAGACAAAGGCGTAATCGAGCTTAATGCCCAGATTAGCACACCAGGTTTTCACCTCATCAGTTGTGAAATTCGAACCATTATCGGTGATGATGTTGTGCGGTACACCGTAACGGTGTACCACATCGGATATAAATGCAATCACCGGTCCGGACTCGGCCGTTTTAACTGGTCTAGCCTCTATCCACTTAGTGAATTTTTCCACCATGACCAACAGATATTTTTTCTTATGGCTTCCCCCTTTAAGGGGTCCAACCATGTCTAAGCCCCAGACCGCAAAGGGCCATGTAATGGGGATTGTTTGTAGGGCGGTTGGGGGCATATGGCTTTGGTTGGCGAAGAGTTGGCATCCGACACAGTGTTGGACGAGGTCCTGTGCGTCTGCCCGGGTCGTGGGCCAGTAAAATCCTGTACGGAAGGCCTTGCTGAAAAGTGCCCGGGCTGCGGCGTGGTGTTCGCCGAGACCGGCGTGAATTTCTACCAAGAGTTGCCGCCCCTCCTCCTCGGAGATACACCTTTGAAGGACACCGGTAGTGCTTTTCTTGTATAGCTCTCCTTCATGAACTTTATAGGCCTTCGAATGCCGGACTATGCAGCGAGCCTCGTTCTGATCTTCTGGGAGCTCCTTCCTATTAAAGTAGGCCAAGAATGGTTCGGTCCACGGGGCAATTACTGCCATGATGAGGTGAGCCGATGGTGTTACTTCGGTGGTTGAGCCTCCGATGATATCAGTGTGTTCGTTATTTGTGTTTGTGTTCAGAACGGGATTGTCGTTGCTATCTCCCCCTTGCCATACCACGGATGGCTTAAAGAGCCTTTCGAGGAAGATGTTAGGTGGGACGGGGTCGCGCTTAGCACCGATGCGAGCAAGGATGTCTGCCGCCTGGTTACTTTCGCGGGCGATGTGATGAAATTCGAGTCCCTCGAACCAAGCCGACATCTTCAAAACGGCATTGCGGTAAGCTGCCATATTTGGATATTTGGCATCAAAGTCTCCATTAGTTTGGGATATTGCGAGGTTTGAGTCCCCGCGCACCTCCAGGCGTTGTATGCCCATTGATACGGCCATCCGGAGGCCATGTAGCAAGGCCTCCTATTCGGCTGCATTGTTGGAGTCTATGTATAATATTTGGAGTACGTATTGGACGATGTCTCCTGTGGGGGACGTTAATACGACGCCCGCCCCTAGCCCTGCCAACATCTTGGAGCCGTCAAAATGCATCACCCAGTTGGAATACACGTCGTACTCTTTAGGGAGTTTGGCTTCTGTCCATTCGGCGACAAAGTCGGCCAGTACCTGGGATTTGATGGCTCTATGTGGTTTGTACGTGATGTCGAATGGCAGGAGCTCAATGGCCCATTTGGCAATCTGGCCCATTGCATCCCGGTTGTTAATTATATCATTGAGGGGCACTTCGGAGGCCACTGTGATGGAGCACTCCTGAAAGTAGTGTCGCAATTTTCGGGATGCCATGAAGACTGCATATGCTATTTTTTGATAATGAGGGTACTGGGATTTGCATGGTGTGAGGACGGTGGATACGTAGTATAGCGGCTTCTGGAGCGGGAATTTGTGTCTGTGCTATTCTCGTTCAGTGACGAGTACGGTGCTCACCACCTGGTGTGTTGCTGATATGTATAAGAGCATTGGCTCGCCGGCGTTTGTCACGGCCAGGATTGGGTTGCTCGCCAGAAGGGCTTTTATTTCTTCTAGTCCGGCCATCGTCGCGTCTGTCCACTCAAAGTTGTCGGTGCGCTGTAGTAGGCGATAGAGCGGCAACGCCTTTTCTCCCAACCTAGAGATGAAGCTTCTTAAAGCTGCCACGCACCCAGCGAGTTTTTGGACCTGTCTGAGTTCGGTTGGCGTGGCCAGTTGTGACAGAGCTCGGATTTTGGCTGGATTTGCTTCAATTCCTCTATTGGAAACGATGAAGCCCAATAGTTTACCGGCGGGTACACCGAAGATGCACTTTTCCGGGTTAAGCTTGATGTCGTATGTGCGGAGGTTGTCGAATGTGAGATGCAAGTCATCTATTAGTGTTTCAACGTGTCTAGTTTTGATGACGACGTCGTCCATGTAGGCCTCCACTGTTTTGCTGATCTATTTCTCGAGGCATGTTTGGATCATGCGCTGGTAGGTGGCGCCGGCGTTCTTGAGCCCGAAAGGCATGGTGTTGAAACAAAACGGCGCGTATGGTATAATGAATGTTGTTGCGGCTTGATCGGACTCCTTCATTTTGATTTGATGGTATCCGAAATATGCATCAAGGAAACATAGCAAGTCGTGACCTGCGGTGGCATCAATGATTTGATCAATGCGGGGAAGAGGGAAGGGATCCTTAGGGCAGGCCTTGTTAAGATCTTTGAAATCGACGCATAGGCGCCAGGATTTGTCCTTCTTTGGTACCATTACCAAGTTTGCCAGCCAGTCCGGATGTTTAATGTCTTTGATGAATCTGGCCTCGATGAGTTTGGCTAGCTCCTCCCCCATAGCTTGTTGTTTGGGTTTGGAAAAGCGCCGCAGAGCTTGCTTGACCGGCTTATATCCCTTTAGTATGTTGAGGCTATGTTCGGCCAACTCGCGCGGGATTCCTGGCATATCGAAAGGATGCCAGGAGAATATATCCCAGTTTTCGCACAGGAAGTCTCGTAGTGCGGCACCCATTGCAGGGCTGAGCTGTGCTCCGGTAGACGCTGTCTTCTTCGGGTCTGTTGGAGGAACCTAAAATTTGACTATTTCTTCTGCTGGCTTGAAGGAAGTGGATTTGGGTCATTTGTCCAGGATTACATCGTCCTTATCCACGGTGGAGCGTAGTGCACTTAGTTCTTCGGCCGCAAGGGCCTCAGACAATGCCTCGAGGGCCAAGGATGCGGTTTTATTCTCGGCGCGGAGGGCTATGTCCGGATCGCTGACGAGGGTGATTATTCCATTAGGCCCAGGCATTTTTAGCTTCATATACCCATAATGAGGTATGGCTTGAAAGCGCGTGAAGGCCTCTCGCCCTAACAGGGCGTGGTACCCACTGTTGAAAGGGGCCACCTAGAAAGTTATTTCTTCGGACCGATAATTCTCCGGCGTGCCGAACACCACATCAAGTGTAATTTTTCCTGCACACCGAGCTTCCCGGCTGGGAATAATACCTCAAAAGGTTGTGCTGCTTTTCTCGATGTGGCTCCTGTCTATTTCCATCTTGTGGAGCGTGTCCTTGTAAATGAGGTTTAGTCCGCTGCCACCGTCCATTAGGACTTTTGTAAGTCGAAAGCCGTCCATGATGGGACTGAGGGCTAGGGAAGCTGGTGCTTGGACTGTTCTGTATTGAGGTTTGTCACTGGCGTTGAAGGTTATGGCCATGTCGTTCCATGGGTCAACTGCAGCGACCTGGCAAACTTCGGCGAGATCGTGCAGGGCCCTTTTACGCTTGTTGTTTGAAGCGAATGTCTCGAAGATTGCCAGTACTCTATTGTCGTCATCTGCTAGAGGGTGTTGTTCTGGGGTATCTTTGGTAAGGATATCCTCGTCGCTCTTGGCTACTTGCCGGAGTATCCATGCTATAAGGTTGTGGATTGCCATGGTATCCGGCGTCGTGTGTATTTTGCACGGGCCATTGAGCCATCCCTCCAGAACGGTGTCGTGCACCGAAATAGGTTTGTGTTTTTTGACTGTTCCTGTGGGCGTGCCACGGGGGCGCGTCCTTTTCGCCTGTAAGGGGAGTCGGGATGGTTCCTAGCCAGCTGCCTGAGTTTTCCAGGCACTTTCCATCACGCTGTACTTTTGTACAATGGTTGCTAGGTCAGCGAATTTTAGTATGCGGTGACGATTGGTGGCGTTAAGGATACCTTCGTCCGTGCAGTTGTTGCAGAATGTTGCTATCACGTCTTCGCCACGGCAGCCTTTTACCTTGTTTTTGACAAGGAGGAATCTGCCCCAGAAGTGGTGGGCCGTTTCATGAGGCTGTTGTTTGATGCTTCTGAGAGCATCTATGTCCGGGTGGGTGGGTGGAATTGAATCCGAATCCTGACCTGGTTTTGGATCCGGAGTTTGGAGGTCTACCGGGCCGGATAGTTCGGGCTCCGGGATATCGACTGATTTTTTAGGCTCGTCATCCGACTTTATTATTCGGAGGAAGAAATATGACCTTCTGCCAGACAGTATCCGGCTATTCAAGATCGGCGATCTAAACATAGTTCGTCTTCAATATAGTGGAAGAGTTGCTCTGCTCCTCGACTACCGCTATCTGATAGGTGATCGGTGGAGTTTTAATTTCTCTCTGGTTGGGTTTAAGCCCAACCCGATCGTAGTCTGTAGCGACCCCCAAGGCGACCATGCGATCCAGGAGTTCGTTCAACGACGACAACTCCACTGGATCCATGCGGGAGGAGTATTCGGGATCAATGCGGAGGTGATTTTTGATGACTTGAGATGTCATCGTCGGCTTAAGGGCCGAGCTGGCGGTCATGAAGAAGCCGCCGAGATGGAGGGTCTGACTTGGGGCTAGGGCTCCTCCGGAGATGATATTATCCTTGACAACAAGACGAGCTGAGCGAGTCCTGGATTAGGGGGTGTCCGGACTGCCGGACTCTAATCTTTGGCCGGACTGTTGGACTATGAAGATACAAGATTGAAGACTTCGTCCCGTATCCGGATGGGACTTTCCTTGGCGTGGAAGGCAAGCTTGGCAATACGGATATTTAGATCTCCTCCCATTGTAACCGACTTTGTGTAACCCTATCCCCCTCCGGTGTCTATATAAACCGGAGGGTTTAGTCCGTAGAACAACAACAACAACAACAATCATACCATAGGCTAGCTTCTAGGGTTTAGCCTCTCTGATCTCGTGGTAGATCTACTCTTGTACTACCCATATCATCAATATCAATCAAGCAGGAGTACGGTTTTACCTCCATCGAGAGGGCCCGAACCTGGGTAAAAACATCGTGTCCCTTGTCTCCTGTTACCATCCGCCTAGACGCACAGTTCGGGACCCCCTACCCGAGATCCGCCGGTTTTGACACCGACATTGGTGCTTTCATTGAGAGTTCCTTTGTGTCGTCGTCATCAGGCTTGATGACTCCTTCGATCATCGTTCGCGATGCAGTCCAGGGTGAGACTTTTCTCCCCGGACAGATCTTTGTATTCGGCGGCTTTGCACTGCGGGCCAATTCGCTTGGCCATCTGGAGCAGATTGAAAGCTACACCCCTGGCCATCAGGTCAGGTTTGGAAGCTTAAACTACACGGCCGATATCCGCGGAGACTTGATCTTCGGCGGGTTCGAGCCCCTGCCGAGTGCGTCGTACTGTGACAATGGGCATGATTTAGCTCTGCCGCCGAACAGTGCCCTGGAGGCCGCACCCGCATCCGCTCCGACCTTTAATTCGGAGCCAACTGCGCCGACCGAGGGCGGGTGGCTAGACCCTGCCGCGGAGGCTGCAGCCCCAACGGCGATCGAGCTAAACACCAACCTTATCCTTTGCGAGGCCCGTGACTCCACATTGTCGGACTCTTCTCCAGACTCTGAACCCTCCGCGCCCCTGCCAATCGAATCTGATTGGGCGCCGATCATGGAGTTCACCGCCGCGGATATCTTTCAGCACTCGCCCTTCGGCGACATACTGAATTCACTAAGGTCTCTCTCTTTGTCAGGGGAGTCCTGTCCGGATTATGACCGGCAGGATTGGGATGCAGACGACGAAGAAATTCGACGCCCACCCACCACCCACTTCATAGCCACTGTCGATGATTTAACCGACATGCTCGACTTCGACTCCGAAGACATCAACGGTATGGACGACGATGCAGGAGACGAACAGGAACCAGCGCCTATAGGGCACTGGAACGCCACCTCATCGTATGACATATATATGGTGGACACACCCAAAGAAGGCAATGGCGACGGAACAACGGAGGATAACCCCTCCAAGAAGCAACCCAAGCGCCGACGTCAGCGGCGCCGCTCAAAGTCCCGCCATAGCAAAAATGGTGATTCCGGCACAGGAGATAATAACACTCCGAACAGTGCCGAAGACAACCCCCTCCAGCAAGATTCAGCGCAGGAGGATGGAGAAGCCAGCCCTCATGAGAGAGCGGCAGACAAAGAGGAGGAAGATGACAATTACATGCCTCGCTCCGAAGACGAGGCAAGCCTTGACGACGACAAATTTGTCGTTCCTGAGGATCCGGTCGAGCAAGAGCGCTTCAAGCGTAGGCTTATGGCCACGGCGAGTAGCCTTAAGAAAAAGTAGCAGCAGCTTAGAGTTGATCAGGACTTGCGGGCCGACAAATGGACTGAAGTCCTTGCAGTCGAGGAATACGAACTCGAACGCCCCTCCAAGAGCTACCCAAAGTGCAGGTTGCTACCCCGATTAGAGGAGGAAGCATCTAAACCCACATCTCCAGCGGCTGACCGGCCACCTCGCGGCCGCGACAGAGAGGCCTCTCGGCCCACAACTCAAGCCGCACCCCGGTGTCACTCAGAAAATACCAAGGCACGAGGAAATGTGCTGGACCTGCGAGATATGTTGGAGGACAAAGCAAGGCAAACAAGATCGATCTATGGATCGTGTGGGCGCCCCACAACACGAGACGATAACCGTCACGCCAGATACAGTAAAGGTAAATCCGGCCGGACCAAATACAATAGACAAAACTCATTTGAGTTGTGTCGTGATATAGCCCAGTACAGAGGCGCCGCATACCCGCTATGCTTCACAGATGAAGTAATGGATCATCGAATCTCAGAGGGTTTCAAACCCGTGAATATTGAATCATACGATGGTACGACAGATCCTGCGGTATGGATCGAGGACTATCTCCTTCATATCCACATGGCCCGCGGCGACGATCTACACGCCATCAAATACCTCCCACTCAAGCTTAAAGGACCAGCTCGGCATTGGCTCAACAGCCTGCCAGCAGAATCCATTGGGTGTTGGGAAGACCTGGAAGCCGCATTCGTCGACAACTTCCATGGCACCTATGTGCGACCACCAGACACCGATGACCTGAGCCACATAATTTAGCAGCCAGAGGAATCGGCCAGACAATTTTGGACATGGTTTCTAACCAAGAAAAATCAAATCGTCGACTGTCCGGACGCAGAGGCTCTAGCGGCTTTCAAGCATAATATCCGTGACGAGTGGCTTGCCCGACACCTTGGACAGGAAAAGCCGAAATCTATGGCAGCCCTCATGACACTCATGACCCACTTTTGCGCGGGAGAAGATAGTTGGCTGGCTCGCAGCAATAACATGTCAAAGAGCCCTGGTAATTCGGATACCAAGGACAGCAATGGCAGGTCACGTCGCAACAAGCACAAGCACCGCATTAACAGCGACAATACGGAGGATACGGCAGTTAATGCCAGATTCAGAGGCTCAAAGCCTGGTCAGCGGAAAAAGGCATTCAAAAGAAGCACTCCGGGCCCGTCCAGTTTGGACCGTATACTCGATTGCTTGTGTCAGATACATGGCAC
The DNA here is from genome assembly GCA_032464435.1 of Aegilops umbellulata. Lineage (NCBI taxonomy): Eukaryota > Viridiplantae > Streptophyta > Magnoliopsida > Poales > Poaceae > Aegilops > Aegilops umbellulata. The sequence continues at coordinate 399,777,287 of CP136056.1, read as the reverse complement.
CCCCGAAAAGCCAGCCAACCACAACAACAGGGATTGTTGGGTGTTCAAGCAGGCCGGCAAGTTAAATGCCGAGAACAAGGACAAGGGGCTACAAAGCGATGACGAAGAGGAGCCCCGACCACTGAACAGTAGAGGACAGAAGGGTTCCCCCCCCCCACACACACACACACACAAGTGCGGACGGTGAACACAATATACGCAACCCACATCCCCAAGAGGGAGCGGAAGCGTACGTTAAGGGACGTATACGCGTTGGAGCCAGTCGCCCCAAAGTTCAACCCATGGTCCTCCTGCCCGATCACTTTCGATCGCAGGGACCACCCCACCAGTACCCGCCATGGCGGATTTGCCGCATTGGTTCTAGACCCAATCATCGACGGATTTCACCTCACTCGAGTCCTTATGGACAGCGGCAGCAGCCTGAACCTGCTTTATCAGGACATAGTGCGCAAAATGGGCATAGATCCCTCAAGGATTAAAGCCACAAAAACGACCTTTAAGGGCGTCACGCCAGGTGTAGAGGCCCATTGCACAGGCTCAGTAACACTAGAAGTGGTCTTCGGATCCCCGGGTAATTTCTGAAGCAAGGAGTTAATCTTCGATATAGTCCCGTTCCGCAGTGGCTATCACGCACTGCCCGGGCGAACCGCATTTGCAAAGTTCAATGCGGTGCCGCACTATGCATACCTGAAGCTCAAGATGCCAGGACCTCGTGGAGTCATTACGGTCAATGGAAACACCGAACGCTCTCTCCGAACGGAGGAGCACACGGCGGCCCTCGCAGCGGAAGTACAAAGCATCCTCTCAAGGCAATTCTCCAGTCCGGCGATAAAACGTCCGGACACCGTCAAGCCGCTCGGAGTAACATACAACAAGACCGCCTGGCACGTTCCGAGCAAGCATAGCAATGCGGCCCCAACCCCAGCCCTAGCGAAACGGTGAAATCCATGCTACGCGTACATAATTACGCTCTGAAAATACCATGGGCACAGGGGGAGGGGCACGATTACGGCACGCCCAAAAATGTGGCTTAACCGCACTAGGGGCTGCCGATTTTATCACTTTTTTACTTTCAGGACTTTACTCTCCGAAAGATCTGCAGTACAATTGCCGAACACACTATATCCAGGAAGGCAGAAAGCTACATCGCATTATGGAACTCCCAGGTGATCTCTGTAACGAGCAAAATACCTGCTTTAAATACCTTTCTACAGCTCGCCCCTAGAGGGCACATGTCAAATAGTCCCATCTCTTGCTTATCGCACCATTTGTATCGTTCTGCTTTAATGCACTTTTTCGAATAAACAATGCATAGCTTCAGTCTGTCAAGGCATTCTCTATTCCTTTACCTTTTATGTATATATGTTCATTCGTGACATTCAACACCCGTACACTTTGGTACGGCTAATACGCCAGGGGCTTAAGCACCCCATAATACGGCGTGAGAAGTCCGAACACTTTCACAAGTGCGGCACCCCGAACTTATAGCATTATATGCATCAGCTCCGAATCATGTCTTGGGTCAATAGTTGGGTTTGCCTGGCTCCCATGTTTTGGTACCTTACGTTCCGTTATATCGGCTAAGGTAGCGCTGGGAGAACTACTACGATTGTGCCCCGGTTCATCTGGGCTAAGCACCTCAGTAGAGAAAGCTAAAACTGACTGTCATGATAAGGCGAGAGCTGGTCGCTGTTCGAGAGGTTTTCGAGTCCTTAAAGACTTATGCTGCTTAGGGCGAGGAGTCGGCTTTGTCCGGCTTAGGCGTGTATAGCGCCCCGAACTCGGTCTTTCAAAAACTAGGGGCTTCGCCAAAATTTAAAATTATAGAATTCTATGGCCAAGTAAGAGTGATAAAGCATTATAGTCTGATTTCCTTGTTCGTTGCACTGAGCACCTCCCTTGAAGGACCCAAGAATGCGAAAAGGAGTGCTCAGGTTTATCCCAAACACCCCAGCACTCGTGGCACGGGGGCGGAAGCCGACGACTCGCCATCTCTCAGATTTAATAAACGGCCGCACAGAAGGCAATATTTTAAATTCAAACAAGCATTGCATAGAGCATATGAACAAGTTTTCAGCGTACAGGATCACACGAGCGAATTTACTCAAATATTACATCCTTGGAACATTCATCCGCCACAAGGCGGGCACCCTTCAGGACGCCCTCATAATACATCTCGGGGTGGCGATGCTCCTTGCCCTGCGGTGGTCCGTCCTTCACCAGCCTCTTCGCGTCCATTTTGCCCCAGTGTACTTTCACGCGGGCAAGGGCCCTGCGGGCACCCTCGATGCAGGCAGAGCGCTTGATGACTTCAAGCCACGGACAGGCATTCACCAGCCGCCTCACCAGCCCGAAGTAGCTCCCAGGCATGGCCTCTCTAGGCCACAGCTGGACTATGAGACCCTTCATGGCCTGTTCGGCCACCCTATGGAGCTCCACCAATTGCTTTAACTGGCCGCTCAAGGGCACCGGGTGTCCGGTCTCAACATACTAAGACCAGAACACCTTCTCCGTCGAGCTCCCTTCCTCAGCCCGGTAGTAGGCGGCGGCATCTGACACACTGCGGGGCAAATCTGCAAATGCTCCTGGAGAACTCCGGACTCGGGTAAGTAACAAGTAATTCACTTTCACGTGCTTGCTTTGCATAATGAATGCCTTACCCGCCGCTATCTTCTTCATCGCCTCAATTTCCTGGAGGGCTTTTTGGGCTTCGGCCTTGGCAAACTTGGCGGTTTCGAGGGCCGCAGCGAGCTCGGACTCTCGAGTCTTCGAGTCAAGCTCCAAAGCCTCATGCTTCTTCACGAGGGCATGGAGCTCTTGCTGCACCTCGCCAACTCGGGCCTCATGTTTCTCCCGCTCAGTGCGCTCCGTGGCCGCCTTGTTTTCGGCCTCGGCAAGCGCTTGCTTCAGGGTCGCCACCTCGGTTGTGTCCCCTAGCACATTAATAACGATCCTATCATTCTCGCAATTGCATCTTTTTTTATATATACACATATAGTCAAGGCATTACGTACCTTGGTTATCCTCGAGCTGCTTCTTGGCGAGGCCGAGCTCTTGCTCGGACCGCTCGAGGTTCTGCTTCAGCGCATCAACCTCCGCAGTCAGTGCGGCGGAGGCCAGCAGCGAAGCCTGCATACGCATATTGACATAATTATGTTAGACTCCTGTGAATATTGTTAGATCCTTTATTCAGCTTTTCTTCGTGAACACCGAACAGAGCATCAGGGGCTACTGTCTATGCGGTAATATTTTCATATATTTTTTACATACCTCAAAGCCTATTAGAAGGCTGGCACAGGCTTCAGTCAGCCCGCTCTTGGCGGACTGAACTTTCTGGATCACCGCACTCATAATAATGCGGTGCTACTCGTCGATGGAGGCGCCGTTAAGCACCTCCAGCAAGTTATCCGGTGCCTCCGGTTGGACGGAGGTCACCGGCGCGGTAGGCTTGCCCTTCTTAGCGGGGGGGCGCCTGCTGGACTCCGGAACCGTTGAAGGTTCCGGTGCAGTGTTCTGCCCAGTGCCAGACTTGGAGCCCTTGGGAGTCTTGCCCCCTTTGCGCCTGGAGTCCGGGATGTCGCCTTGAGGCGCCCCCAGGACTACCACCCCTCGGTTTGGAACCCCTTGGGACAATACCTCGGCATTGTCCGTAGGGCGAGGGGAGGAGGCAGCCGGAAGTGAAAGGCTATTCACATCCGACGAACCCAAGGAGCCGCTCGACGACACGTCGAGCCGGGCTCGGGGTGGACTGCATGATTATATTCATCGTTAGGAGAAGCTGTGCAATAAAGGAACGCTATGAGTCACTCTGGTGTCCGAATACTTACGACTTCGCCAGGGGCTTGGCCCTGGATGGCCACTCGTCCCCGCTGTTGGGGGCGGTGGCGGAGTAGTCCGAAGGGAGAGTCCTTCCCTTCTTGGACCCTCCGGCCTCCCCAGTTGGGGCGGCCTTCCTCTTCTTATCTTCCCCGGCTGGAGGGGAAGAACCTTCATCCGCCTCCTCCTCGTTTCCACGGGAGGAGTGCGTCTCGGAGTCATCGGACGATGAGTTCAATAACAGCTGGCGCCGGGAACTCTTTCGGGTTCCCGTAGCCTTCTTCTTGACCTTTTTCTCCGGCACCTCGTAAGGAGCCGGAGTAAGCATCTCCGTCAGTAGAGCGTCTGTAGGTTCCTCGGGCAGGAGGGTTGGACAATCGATCTGCCCTGGTGTCTCCTGCCATTCCTGTCAAAGGTATGGGAGCTTAGATCCCGCATATGATTAAACTATGAAAAATGAATACCCTATAAGAGGTAGAACAGCTTACCGCGCTAGCTTGACGCTTTGTGCTGAATCCGCGATCCTCAGTAAGGGGAGGAGGAACCTCGGCGCTCTTAAATAGCACCTTCCAAGCATCTTCGTGTGTTGTGTCGAAGAGCTCATTCGGAGTTTGGTGATGGGTCGGGTCAAACTCCCACAAGTTGAATGCCCGTTGTTGACACGGGAGGATCCGGCGGATGAGCATGACTTGGACTATGTTGACAAGCTTGAGTTTCTTGTTCATCATGTTTTGGACACAGGTTCGGAGTCCGGTCAGCTCTCCTGGACTACCCCAGGGCAGGCCCTTCTCTTTCCAGGAAGTGAGCCGCATGGGAATTCCGGATTGAAACTCGGGGGCCGCTGCCCATTTGGGGTCACGTGGCTCGGTGATGTAGAACCACCCCGATTTTGCCACCCCTTTATGGTCTCCACGTAGGAGCCCTCGAGCCATGCGACGTTGGGCATCTTGCCCACCATGGCGCCTCCGCACTCTGCCTGCTGGACGCGCACCACCTTCGGCTTGACATTGAAAGTCTTCAGCCATAAGCCGAAGTGGGGCTTGATGCGGAGGAAGGCCTCGCACACGACGATAAACACCGATATGTTGAGGATGAAGTTCGGGGCCAGATCATGGAAATCCAGGCCGTAGTAGAACATGAGCCCCCGGATAAATGGATGGAGAGGAAATCCCAGTCCACGGAGGAAATGGGTAAGGAACACTACCCTCTCATGGGGCCTGGGGGTGGGGATGAGCTGCCCCTCATTTGGGAGCCGGTGTGCGATATCATCGGACAAGTATCTGGCTCCCCTTAGCTTTTTGATGTGTCCCTCCGTGACGGAGGAGACCATCCACCTGCCTCCCGCTCCGTACATGGTTGGAGAAGGTTGAGGTGGGAAATGCGGACTTGGGCGCTGGAGCTCGAGTGTGCGAAAATGGATGAGCAAAGGAGGAAGAAGGCATGGATGAAAAGGTGAACCCTTATCCCTTTATATGGATGGACGAAACTATGCGTTCCCACCAGCCTGGTAAAACTCGCTTATCCCCCAAGCGCCATAATCAATGGCACGGTTGGGTTACCCACGCCCGTATTGATGAGAATCCCGTGATAAGGGAACACGATCTCTGCTTCGACAAGACGTGCCAAGGAAACCGCCTCGCAAAACGCGCTGAGGTGGGACAGTAAAAAATGATTGGAATGAAAGCATGGCTGTGGTGTGGTGTCACGCTACAGAATACGTCAGCAGATTAGATTTGTGAAAATGATACTCTCTCTCTACGGTGTTATGTGGAACTTGTTTTGCAGAGCCGTACACGATCCTCGTGTTCAGAATCTTATATGAAGTATTCGGAGGAGGAACCCGCCTTGCAATGCCAAAGACAATCTGCGCGCCGGACTCGTCGTCATTGAAGCCTGGTTAAGGGGCTACTGAGGGAGTCCTGGATTAGGGGGTGTCCGGACAGCCGGACTCTAACCTTTGGCCAGACTGTTGGACTATGAAGATACAAGATCGAAGACTTCATCCCGTATCTGGATGGGACTTTCCTTGGCATGGAAGGCAAGCTTGGCAATGCAGATATTTAGATCTCCTCCCATTGTAACCGACACTGTGTAACCCTATCCCCCTCCGGTGTCTATATAAACCGGAGGGTTTAGTCCGTACAACAACAACATCAACAACAATCATACCATAGGCTAGCTTCTAGGGTTTAGCCTCTCTGATCTCGTGGTAGATCTACTCTTGTACTACCCATATCATCAATATCAGTCAAGCAGGAGTAGGGTTTTACCTCCATCGAGAGGGCCCGAACCGGGTAAAAACATTGTGTCCCTTGTCTCCTGTTACAATCCGCCTAGACGCACAGTTCGGGGCCCCCTACCCGAGATCCGCCGGTTTTGACACCGACACGAGCCATCAACCCTCTTAGCAACGGCATAGAGGAACTCTCAATGAAAGCACCAATGTCGGTGTCAAAACCGACGGGATCTCGGGTAGGGGGTCCCGAACTGTGCGTCTAGGATCGATGGTAACACGAGACAGGGGACGTGATGTTTACCCAGGTTTGGGCCCTCTCTATGGAGGTAATACCCTACTTCCTGCTTGATTGATCTTGATGAATATGAGGATTACAAGAGTTGATCTACTGCGAGATCATAATGGCTAAACCCTAGAAGTCTAGCCGGTAATGAATCTGTCCTATCCGGACTATGCTCTCCGGTTTATATAGACACCGGAGAGATCTAGGGTTACACGAGGTCGCTTACATAAGAGGGAATCTTCATAGTCGGATGCCTAGCTTGCCTTCCACGCCAAGGAGAGTCCAATCCGGACACGGGTATAGTCTTTGGTCTTCGTGTCTTCACAGCCCATCAGTCCGGCCCATGGATAACAGGCCAGACGCCCGATGACCCCTTAGTCCAGGACTCCCTCACGATGTGCTTTGTTATTTTTGAAGAAATGCTCTCTTGCTTCACTTAGATTTATTTGATAGTTAGTAAAATTTTGAAGAAATTCTCTCTTGCTTCACTTAAATTATTTTGAGAGAAAGAAAATTTGTTATGCTCATGATCTTCACTTATATTTGTTTGAGCTTATGAAAAGCAACTCATGAAAATTAGTCCCAAAGTGATAGATATCCAAGAAGGATAAAGTAAAAGAATGTCATGAAGATCATTGGACAAAATAAATTTGATTCTTATTAATAGTTTTGAGATATGATGATGTGATATGTGAGTTATGTTGATGAGTAATTGTGCTCTAGTAAGAATATTGGTGTTAAGGTTGTGATTCCCTATGCATGCACGAAAGTCAATAATCATGCAATGAAAATTATATCCTACTTGTGGTGCATTATTCGGTGCTAATTATGCTTAATGCTTGCTTATGAGATTATTCGTTTCTTAGTCGCTTCTCAATATTTTTGCTAGTCTTCATCTTGCACTAAGTATGACCTCTACTTGTGCATCCAAAATCCTTTAAACCAGTTTTGCCACATGAGTCTACTATATCTACCTATATGCGGTATTCTTTTGCCGTTCTAAGCAAATTTGCATGTGCCATCTCTAATTTTCAAAATAAACTTCTCTTTTGTGTGTTTGTTTCGCTCGCGGAACGGTAACGGGTAGCTAATATTTTCCATGCTGGATGTGTTATTCTCAAGATGAGTGTTTATTCACTTTTCATTGCACGAGAATAAGGCAAAGGTTTTAGGGATGCCCAGTCTCGAAATGCAAAAATGAATTTACTTTATGTTATCAAATAATAAATTCCTTGAAAAGTGTTGGTATGGAAGGCACCCGTGGATACAGTTAGCCATGGAAAGTGAAAGTATGGTGGAAAAAGGAATAAACTTTATTTTCTGTTTGGGAACCGCCTATGGCATATCTAGCATGGAAAGTGTTCGTAGCTCTATGTCGTTTTGTTTGGTGGGATGGATACATCTCCCAAAATGTTTTATCTCTAATTTTTCGCTTTGAGCTCTGGCACCTCCACAAATGCCTACTTCCCTCTGCGAAGGGCCTTTCTTTTACCTTATGAAATTTTCATTTTTGAATTTGAGTCTCCATCTTCTCTTATAAAAGCACCAACTAAGAGGCAATATGATCATGCTTAAGTATTGGGTGTAGTTAATATTCGAGTGTGTTTCATGAATGGATCAATGTTTGAGCATGATGGGCTAGGGGTAACTTGTTTTAGCATTGATATTTTGAAAGACATGGTTGCTTGTTGATATGCTTGAGTATCTAAATTATTATGTCAAAACTATACTATTGCTTTGAATCACATAAAAAGTCCAAATGTCCATGCTATAAAGAAAAGAATATGAAAACAGCACCCCACATCAAAAATTATGTTTTTATCACTTACGTACTCGAGGACGAGCATGAGTTAAGCTTGGGGATGCTGATACGTCTCCAACGTATCTATAATTTTTGATTGTTCCATATTGTTTTATTATCAATCTTGGATGTTTTATAATCATTTTATATAATTTTTTGGTACTAACCTATTGACATAGTGCCAAGTGCCAGTTGATGTTTTTTCCATGTTGAGAATTTTGATGGGCCAGAAGGAATAAGTTGGTCCTTGGTTGCACCTGGAGGGAGTCCCGAGGAGGGGACAATCCACCAGGGCGCGCCAGGAGGCCCTGGCGCACCCTGGTGGGTTGTGCCCACCTCGGGCGCCCCCCGGACCGCCTCTTTGCTCTATAAATACCCCAAAAATCCACAAACCCTAGGGGAGTCGACGAAATATTCATCCAGCCGCCGCAGAGTCCAGAACCACTAGATCCAATCTAGACACCATTTCACCACTTCCATTGGTGCCTCTCCGATGATGCGTGAGTAGTTCTTTGTAGACCTTCGGGTCCGTAGTTAGTAGCTAGATGGCTTCCTCTCTCTCGCAGAATTCTCAATACAATGGTATCTTGGAGATCCATATGATATAACTTTTTGCGGTGTGTTTGTTGGGATCTGATGAACTTCGAATTTATGATCAGTTATATATTTTTATATCCATGAAAGTTATTTGAGTTTCTTCGGTTTCTTATATGCATGATCTCTTATAGCCTCATATTTCTTCTCTGATACTTGGGTTTTGTTTGGCCAACTTGATCTATTTATCTTGCAATGGGAAGAGGTGCCCCGTAGTAGGTTCGATCTTACGGTGCTTGATCCCAGTGATAGAAAGGGAACCGACACGTATGTATCGTTGCTACTAAGGATAAAAAGATGGGATATATATCTAACGCAATAGATAAACGGATCTTGTCTACATCATGTCATCATTCTTATTGCACTACTCCGTTTCTCCATGAACTTAATACACTAGATGCATATTGGATAGCGGTCGATGTGTGGAGTAATAGTAGTAGATGCAGGCAGGAGTAGGTTTACTAATCTTGGACGTAATGCCTATGTAATGATCATTGCCTATATATCGTCATAATTATTTGAAGTTCTATCAATTGCCCAGCGTTACTTTGTTTACCCACCGTTTGCTATTTTTCTCGAGAGAAGCCACTAGTGAAACATACGGCCCCGGGTCTTCTTTCTCATATATTTGCTTGTGATCTACTTTTATTCAGATCTATTAAACCAAAAATACAAAAATACTTTGCTGCACTTTATTTTATTTGTGACATATTATTTCAATCTATTACAACTTTCTACCGTCCACGCACCGTTTCTGGCGCCGTACCCTGAAAGGGATTGATAACCCCTTTAACACGTAGGGTTGCGAGTGGTTGTTATTTGTGTGCAGGGGCTGTTTACGTTGTGTTGCTTGGTTCTCCTACTAGTTTGATAACCTTGGTTTCATATATGATGAAATACCTACCGCCGTTGTGCTGCATCATCCCTTCCTCTTTGGGGAAATACCGATGTAGCTTCAAGCGATGTCAAAAGGAATTTATGGCGTCGTTGCCGGGGAGAATCAAGTCAGTATAGTTGGCCAAACCAAACGGATAGATTGGAGAGACATAAAAAGCTATAAAAATCATGCATAAAATATTTTAGAGAAGACTCAAATAATATTCATAGATAATCTGATCATAATCCCACAATCCATTGGATTTCAACAAACACACCACAAAAAAGGATTGCATCAAGTAGATCTCCAAGAACATCAAGGAGAACATTGTATTGAAGATCAAAGAGAGAGAAGAAGCCATCTACCTACTAGCTATGGAGCCGTAGGTCTATGGTAAACTACTCACACATCGTCGAAGTGGCAGCAAGGTCAATGTAGATGCCCTCTGTGATGGATTTCCCCTCCGGCAGGGTGCTGGAAAAGGCCTCAAGATGGGATCTCGCGAGAACAGGAACTTGCGGCGGTGGAAAAAGTATTTTGGGTACGAGGGGCCCACGAGGCACCATGGTGCGCCCTGGTGGCTCATGGCCACCTCCTTCACCTTCTGGCCTCCTCCCGAAGCTTCTAGTGTCTCTTATGTCCAGAAAAAAAATCTTCAAAAAGTTTCGTGGCATTTGGACTTCGTTTGGTACCGATTTCCTGGAAAACCAAAAACAGACAAAAAAACAGCAACTGGCACTTGGCACTAAGTTAGTAGGTTAGTTCCAAAAAATGATATATATAATTATATATAAAACATCCAAGATTGATACTATAATAGCATGGAACAATAAAAAATTATAGATACGTTGGAGACGTGTCAGTACCGTAGGGAAAGGATCTGCCGCCACCCACGATGGGGCCCGTTTCTTATGGAGGTCGAAGAAGTAATAAATGAATAGGTGGTGCTCTAACGGCTCGGGCGAAGGAAAATGGGGCTCGAAGGTGGTGCGGTTTGTGCCATCACCGGAGATCTCTAAATATCGGGTGCTTGGGCAAGCGAAGCGATGGCTTGAATATGTTTGCCTGGAGTGGCTTCTCGAGGCCGACCTCATGTTCTTGAAGAACCAAAATAGGCTAACCTCACCATCCTTATGTACCCTACCCAATGCCATCCATCGAACAACTTGAGCCTGTGACGAACTTTGTTCTCGAATATCACATCATCTAGATCCTCCTCACAAAGACCTATCTCGCTCCTTCATCATCTCCTCTAGATCGTGATCCACCACCATTGTCGTTGAAGACGAGGTTTTGGAGGCCATCAGGAAACCCTAGCCCCAAAAATAGGTCCACACCAAACCTTAGGGAAACCGACTCCGCCGATGTAGCCAAGGTTGAAAAGCAATGCAAGATTTTCCCTTGGTCAGTCTGAGCTTGAAACACGATGAGGGGAAATAATCCAGGGAGGAACATCAACGCTGTTGAGATGGGGCAAGAGGCGGTGAAAACCCTAGTGAGAAAGAAGCAAACAGATGGGTTGTACAACATGCATGTTGGTTGCTTGATTGGTGTTGATCGAACAATGCAATCATCAAACACATTATTAACTTTTATTAGTGGAAGCACATTATGAACGGTCTCCCCGAATATCCGATGTCCCCATGACTCAATGCATGGTTAATAGTATGGCCAGCTGCTGCTATAAACATGCCATGTCATCACAGGTTAGCATTATTAATTACTCATACAGTAAGACTGATTATAAGGTTGACTATAAGATTTGTTTTCATTTTCTCTCTTTCTCTTTACTCTTACTAAATGCTTTTACCTAGGAGTGCATGTGTAGAGGCTGGCTCTTGCATGAGAGCCCAGTCCTTCACTTTTTCCTTGTCTCTATCCTCCAAATAAGTAAAAGTGTCATGTAAGCAAGCTTATAGCCCACTATTGTACTTGGTCTTATGTGCTACTCACTCTAGTCCTGTTTTACTTTGCATCTAAAATTTATCTGAAGTCAAACTTCATAAAGTTTGACCATATTTATATGAAAAATATCAATTTCTACAATACTAAAGTTATACAATATGAAAATTAAATTTATGATACATATAATGACATTGATTTTGTCTTATGAATGTTGATATTTTTATACTATAAAGTTGGTCAAATTTTAAATAGTTTGACTTTAGATAAATGTTATATGCAAAGTAAAAAAGGACAGGAGGGGGTATCTTGCTCCAATCTCATGGAACTCGACTTTTGAAGTTTTAAAAAATCTAGAAAAAATATATGGATGTCCATTACAAAAGTGTATAAATCGCTATTTTTTAAACTCGAAACTCGAAGTACACGTAAAGATAAAAAACACAAATTCAGATGGACATTATATTTTTTTTCTTTTGTCTTCTTGTGGCACTATTCATGTTGGAATTGTTGCTTTTTTTATAACTTTGTGTGTATTTTGAGTTTGGAGTTGAATTTTTATGGGTTATACACACTTATCTTATCTTGTGAATCCATATCGTTTTTCGGAATTTTCTGAAACTTTAAAATTTAAGTTTTGCAACATTAAAGCATGATTTGTTTAGGAATCCCCACAATTTATATTCTAATTTAAAGCATGATAGTAGCATCTTTATATAGTACTCCCTCTGTTTCTAAATATTTGTCTTTCTAGATATTTTAAATGGACTACCACATACGGATGTATATAGACATATTTTAGAGTGTAGATACACTCGTTTTGCTTCGTATGTAGTCATTTGTTGAAATCTCTAGAAGGACAAATATTTAGGAACGCAGGGAGTAGCATCTTTTTTTAGGGGGTGGGGGAAGCTTTGCTAGGCTTTTATTGATTAGCTAAAATGTTTTTCAGTTTCTTTAAAGAACCTGATATTCACCCGCCTTAGTAGGCCAGACTTGTTGAAACCCGGATGTAGACGAGGAAGCCCAATTCTAATCCGACACAGCCTCCTCCCGCCCCGCACGACGCTATCCATCCGCGATCGAGTCAAGATCGACACCATAAAATCGCTTCGAATCTTCCGATGAGCGCGTGCCCGGGTCCGCCAACTTCTATCAACCATGGATGTCTCCTTCCCCGCCTCCTCCTTCCAGCCCCCCGCCATCGACAGCGCCAGCGCCCGCTACGCCCCCTGGGCTCTCCTCGACAAGGTGGCCTACTTCGCCGCTCACGAGAACGACACCACCGCCGAGGCTGTCACCAGCACCGGCCACGCCGTTAGGGTCACCTTCTGCCTCGCCGACCCACCGGCCATCTTCCACTTCTGCGTCCACGGCCCGGATTTTGACCGCGACGACTTCGCCATGGAGCCCCAGGTCCACTGCTCGGCCAAGGGCCTCGTCCTCCTCCGCTTCGCCTTCACCGTCGGCCCCCGGAGCACCCATCGGGGCTCCCGCCTCGCCGAGTACTACGTCTACAAGGCCGGCCGCGGCAAGCCTCCGTCGCTCACGCCGATCCCGCCCACTCCTCCGGGGGCCAGAAACTCGTTCCACACCTGCGTCCTGCCGCTCGACGACGACGACGACGACGACGGGGAGTTCTATTAGGAATAAGCACGACATAGTATACGTATCATATATGTATATGTGTCCGTGTCCGTGCACTACTGGAGTCCAGAACCGAGTAGGTTTAGCTATAGGGTAGCTGACTCTATTATATATACGTGCGTACTCCCTTGTAATCTTTCAACACAACGAGCCAGATCAGTTCAAAGCAATAAATAAAACCAAGGCACGTCAAGAGCATTTTGCTATCAATCCATCGATCAGTTTTTCCGTGTTCACCAAGTTACGCAAGTGTTCCGTCGACGCCGACGTAAATCGATCCGAGCGATTTGAGCACCAGCAAGCCAGCTTCACGTACAAGAGGTGCACGTACTAGCTAGCTACTGTTCATCAATCAAGCTGCTAGGCTGTGTGCTTGCTTGCTAGCTTTGCACTACGGTGCATAGTTCCTGGATGGTTTTGACCTAGAGTTCAAAAGCCAACAATTGGTATCTAGAGCCTCGACGATCTACGATGACAGACAGCGACGCTGAGTCGGTCAAGTCCGGCAACGGTGGTTCCAAGGGGAACAAGTCCGGCAACGGCGGTTTCAAGGCGAATAAGAACGGCGACAAGGTGAAGAAGGGCGGCAAGTCAGCGACTAGTGGTGGCGGAACGGGCGGCGCCAACGTACTGGCGCATCGCAACATCCCCATCCAGTACCCGATGCTCACCGACGCCAACTACGGCGTGTGGGCAGTGAAGATGAAGATCATTCTCCGAACCCTACGAGTGTGGCAGGCCATCACGGACGACGACGTCGACGAGGAGTGCGACGAAGGTGCCATGGCCGCCATAGCCCAGTCTGTGCCAGATTCCGTGCTGATGACATTGGCGGAGTTCGAGACAGCAAGAGAGGCGTGGAACGCACTCAAAGAGATGAGGATCGGAGAAGATCGCGTCACGAAGGCTTGGACACAAGTGCTGAAGCGCCAATTTCACAAGTTGCAGATGGAGGAAACTGAATCGGTGAACGACTATGCCATGCGTCTGACTACTTTGGTGGGAGAGATCCGCGCGCTTGGTGCAAAGCTCGAGGAGACCGAGATTGTGGAGAAGTTTTTCAGTTCGGTGACTGATAAATTCACGTACATCATTGGCACGCTCGAGCAGCTTTACGACATCGACGACATGACCATAACGGAGGCGATCGGACGCTTGCGGACATGGGAAGAGAATGCTCGTGGCTGTCGGAAAGGCAAAGGAGGAGGTAGCGACCAACTCATGTACTCGCGCGCAGATTGGGAGGCCCCAAGTAGCAAAGGAAGGCGTGACGGTGGTGAAGGCTCAAGCAACGCGAAGCGCGGCGGACAAACCGGAAAAGGCAAAGGAAAAGGCAAGCCACAAAGTCGTGGTAAGGCGGACCGATCTAAAGAGCGGAAGCCACGGAACTTGGATATGTCCGAGGTCAAGTGCTATAACTGCAACGAGATGGGTCACTTTGCGAAGGATTGTCCGGAGCCTAACAAGCGTGAGATCAAGGCAAATTTGGCAAAGCAGGAAGACGAACGTCCAGGTCTTCTGATGGCCGAAGTTTGTGATCTCGTCCAAACAGCGGTTGTGAAACCAAGCCGGAAGGTGCTACTTCATGAGAAGAAAGTAATACCGAAGTTATCCGGAAACCAGAACGTGTCATGGTATCTAGACACAGGTGCCAGTAACCACATGACGGGGTGCAAGGAGAAGTTCCTCGAGCTAGAATATGATATTCAAGGCTCGGTCAAGTTCGGTGATGGTTCAAATGTGGAGATTTGCGGGCAAGGTTCTGTCCTCTTCGAGGGTCTCATAGGAGAACATCGCATACTCACCGGAGTGTACTACATCCCAAGGCTTCGCAACAACATCATCTCTATCGGGAAACTTGACGAGAATGGATGCAAGGTGGATATTGAGAACGGAGTGATGACGATCTTCGACAACCTCCGAAACGTGCTAGCCCGTGTTAATCGCACACGGAACAAACTCTATATTCTCAACCTTGATCAATCTCAACCAGAGTGTTGGCTCGCCAAGAGTGATGATGATTCGTGATTATGGCATGCTAGATTTGGACACGTCAACTTCTACGCCTTGAAGAAGATGTCGAAGATAGAGATGGTATCTGGGATGCCGTTTATCGACCATGTTGATCGAGTATGTGATGGGTGCTTGGTTGGAAAACAGCACCGCAGGCCGTTCCCTGCTCAGTCTACCTATCGTGCAAGTGATGCACTCGAGCTGCTCCATGGTGATCTATGTGGCCCTATCACCCCAGCAACTCACGGAGGAAAGAAGTATTTCTTCCTAGTGGTAGATGACTACTCGAGATATATGTGGGTCGTTCTCCTACGATCTAAAGATGAGGCATTTGAAGCGTTCAAGAAGCTGAAGGCTGCAAGGGAGATGGAACACAAGCTGAAGGTTCGCGCTCTAAGGACAGATCGCGGCGGAGAGTTTACGTCGAACGAGTTCAACGACTACTGCGAGAAGATTGGCATAAAGAGGTTCCTCACGGCACCTTATACGCCGCAGCAGAACGGGGTTGTTGAAAGGCGCAATCGAACCGTCGTTGACATGGCGAGAAGTTTACTCAAGAGCAAGAACTTGCCAGGGACTTTTTGGGGAGAAGCTGTCTCGACAGCGGTCTATCTTCTCAACCGGGCTCCAACGAAGGCGGTGATCGGCAAGACTCCGTATGAAGCAATTTACGGACGGAAGCCGAATGTGTCTCATCTACGGACATTTGGGTGCGTGGCACATGTGAAGACGGCGGAGCCGCATCTCTCAAAGCTTGCCGATCCCAGCACCAAGATGGTGTTCATCGGATACGAGAGGAGTTCCGGCACCAAGGCATACCGCTTCTACGATCCACGAACCAAGCGTCTACGGATTTCACGCAACGTCGTGTTTGAAGAAAACCAAGCATGGAATTGGAGCACAGCAGCCGACGATGCTCCAAACGGTAACATATTCACTGTTGAATTTCCAACTGACGATGATGCAGGGGAGGATGTCCAGGTGGTTGGCAAGACACCCAACCAAGGTGACCACAATGGTAGTGATCATCATGGTGCCGACACCAACGACGACGCACATGGGTCGCAAGGTGATAGCGACAACGACGCGCAAGACACGGGTGGAGATCTCGGCAACGACATCGACAACGAGGCGCATAGTGATGATGACAATCAAGATGATGGTCATGATCACGACGAGTATGCCGAAGACGCGGATGCCAACGACCCGGCATCTACCACGCCCGAGACTCAACGGTCTTCCTCAAGTGCATCGACGCCGACACAATTTGTGTCGCCCCCTTCGCAAGCCACGACGGATTCTTCCGGGCCTCGTCGCTACAAGACCCTCAAGAAAGTCTACAAGTACGCAAAGCCAGTTACACTTGAGTACTCTGATTTGTGTTTACTCGGAGTTGAGGAGCCGACGAACTTCGTAGAGGCGAGCAAAAGTTCAAGTTGGATGCACGCCATGGATGAGGAGATGAAGGCGATCGAGAGCAATGGCACGTGGACTTTGGTAACCCGACCTCCGAACCAAAAGGCCATAGGTTTGAAGTGGGTTTACAAGTTGAAGAAGGACACGAAGGGTGCCATTGTAAAGCACAAGGCAAGACTCGTCGCAAAGGGCTACGTACAACGTCAAGGAGTTGACTATGAGGAGGTGTTTGCACCGGTTGCTCGAATCGAGACGGTGAGAGTGCTCCTAGCTTTGGCAGCACAAGAGGATTGGAAGGTTCATCATATGGATGTTAAATCCGCTTTCCTCAACGGCGACCTCAAAGAAGAAGTGTACGTGGAACAACCCTTCGGCTATGAGAAGAAAAGCGAAGAAGGGAAAGTTTACAAGCTCAAGAAGGCACTTTACGGGTTGAAGCAAGCGCCAAGAGCTTGGAACGCAAAGTTAGACCGAAGTTTGGTCTCGCATGGGTTCAAAAGATGTCCCCTCGAGTATTCAAAAGACAGTCTACCAAGCACCAAAGAAGAGGTGAAGATTGAAGACACGACCGAGGAGCGCTGGCGTCAAGCTACGAACGAGCCGACGACAGCAAAGACGGTCTCTAAAATGCTGCAAGGAATGGCGAAGGCAATGCCGACGATAACACCTACGAGTAGCAGCAATCACGTTTGGGACCCAGGTCGAAACGAGGAAGTCATGCTTAGGGGGGTGAATATTAGGAATAAGCACGACATAGTATACGTATCATATATGTATATGTGTCCGTGTCCGTGCACTACTGGAGTCCAGAACCGAGTAGGTTTAGCTATAGGGTAGCTGACTCTAGTATATATACGTGCGTACTCCCTTGTAATCTTTCAACACAACGAGCCAGATCAGTTCAAAGCAATAAAGAAAACCAAGGCACGTCAAGAGCATTTTGCTATCAATCCATCGATCAGTTTTTCCGTGTTCACCAAGTTACGCAAGTGTTCCGTCGACGCCGACGTAAATCGATCCGAGCGATTTGAGCACCAGCAAGCCAGCTTCACGTACAAGAGGTGCACGTACTAGCTAGCTACTGTTCATCAATCAAGCTGCTAGGCTGTGTGCTTGCTTGCTAGCTTTGCACTACGGTGCATAGTTCCTGGGTGGTTTTGACCTAGAGTTCAAAAGCCAACAAGTTCCTCCTCGCCGAGCTCAGCATGACGAGGTCCCGCTCCGACTACGGGTTACAGGTCTTTTCCTCCAAGACCGGCGAGTGGACCGTCAGGCAGTTGCGGCTGCAGACACCTCCCGGGGTCAGGAAGCGGGACCTGCCCGGCCCTGACGACATCGGCAAGGTGATCACGCTCGGCGGAGGCGCCGTAGGCTGGGTCGACCTCTGGCGCGGCATTGTCACCTGCAACGTGCTTGACGAGAGCCCCATCCTAACCTTCATCCCCATACCCATGCTTGAAGGCAACATGGACCGGGAAGGTAACTCCCGGCTGTTCCGGGACATCACCTGCTGCGACAATGGTTTCATCAAGTTCGTTGAGCTGGATCTCCGTTTCAAAAAGGTCGCTCTTCATCAGAACCACAAGACTCGCAAGACGACCAAGGATCTTGACAGCATAGAAATCATCTACGATTCAGACCTGCTATTGTACGACGATTACCCTGTGGAACATATTCTTGTCGATGATGGTTGGAAGCTCCGGACGTGTTACAGGCATACTTCCTGGAACTACTGACGCAAGGGGCACGCCGTCGATATCGACGAGATCTCGGCCGACAACCCTGAGCATTTTATGTTGCTCCCACAGCTATGGGATGCTCGAGCCGGGAGGTCGACGCTGAGGAACACGTATTCGGCTTTCCCGACCCTAGGCGTTGGCGGCGGCGATGTTGTTTACCTCATGTCTAAGGTGGGATATCATGCCAAGAACGCGTGGATGATCGGCGTCGACCTTGGAGAAAAGAGGGTGGACGTGGTTGTACCAGTTTCTTCTGAGAGAGTCGGTTATTTCAAGCCCGAGTTTCTCGTCTCTGAATTCTCCGAATATCTGAATGCGACTCCAAGGTAAATATATTTCGAGTCAATTACACCGGTGGTGCTAGAACTTAGCGTAAACAACCACTTTGGTACTAGAACTTGTGGTATACATTGAACTGGTGCAATAACTTGGCTCGGGCGTGCAAATACGATGCAATCGAGTCCGAATACATAATCAACGCTCACTTGACGCGCCATCGTGGCATGGGGATACATTGAAATGGTGCAATAACTTGGCTCGGGCATGCAAATACGGTGCAAATCGAGTCCGAATACAAAATCAACGCTCACTTGACGCGCCATCGTGGCATGGGGCCTGCTGTCAGCGACCAGAAGGCTAAGAGGAGCGCGTGTGGCCTATTTTTTTGTGAAACCCCCCTTGATTTCATAAAAAAGACCATGTCTACGTGTCAGTTGGCTTTTTAATTTTTTTCGCCCCTATGACACATGGGTCTCGCCTGCAGTACATGAAAATTAAACTGAAAAAATATGGCCTCCACGTCTAGATCACAGACGACGTACAGCAAGACTGAATCCATTCATGGCCAATACACCACTCGCGTTATGCTTACTTATGTCCATAACAGCCCTTAATGTAGTATAAGCTGGACGCCTGTGGGGCCTAAATGGGTTTCAAATAGTGCCCCCATTTACATCGCACTAGTTATTTTAAGATATTTGTAAAAGTAAGTAATCCTAAATAATGTAAAAGCAGGTAATAAAAATAATGTTCAAATATTCATGTGTTATAAATATTATAATTTTCCTTTGGGAATATAAATATTATACATAAAGATGATGATTAGTAAATAAAAACTTTTAAATATACACCCATGTATTATATGAAAATGTTTAGTAAGTACGGAAATTTTAAAATTTTATTAAATAATCATGTTTAATGAATAATAAAACAATTATACACATGCAGATTATATTTAAATTTAACAAAATGATGAATACAAACATTTACAAAAAATTTATCTGTGTGTAATTTTCATTCGTGAATTATATTCATAATATATATATAATTTACATAGTAGCCACGATTGAATATTCATATGAACATTTTAAATCTAAATTACGAATATTTTTTATTATACAAATGTTTAACTATACATATGTGCGTATAATTATTGAAGCATATGTAATTATATTTTATGTATGCAATTTTATTATAAAAAATAATTAAATTTTAAATTACAAATATTAATTTTGTATTGTTTTAAATTATTAAAAAAATTATAATTCGTAACTATTGTTTTATACATATGAATGTTTTGAAAATAATACGTTTTTTAAAGTAAGTTAATTTTGTTTGGATTTATATAATATGTATACACCAAAAATATTTGAAAATTATTTTTATCACTGAGGTTATAATTTACATACCTTTTACAAATTTCCGAAAGAAACGAGCAGGTCCAAGTGGGCTGCACAGACAGCAGCCCATTTTGGCTCCAAGAGAGCCTGCGTTTTAAATACATTCTGTGTATAGTTATCCATGGAGCACATGAAGGGTGCATCGATGGAGTTGCTCGATCGGATTTGTCATTGGCGTAGGTAGCTGGCTCGAGAGTCGCAGGACTTGTTTTTCGTGTTATTTTTTCAGAAAAATTGAAATGCCACTTCTCGAACATCGGCAGGGTTTCTTTTGCGAGAAATGAAAAAAATCAAGAGGGTTTTTGCAAAAAAACAGGCCATACACCTCTGTCTTCCAGTCGCTGACAGAGGGTCCCATGCCATGCTGGCATGCCTAGTCAGCAGCTCAGGTGTACACAAACGTGATTTGCACCGTATTTACACGTCCGAGCCAACTTATTCCACCAGTTCAATGTATGCCACAAGTTCTAACACCAAAATGACCGTTTGTGCCAAGTTCTAACATCACCGGTGTAATTGACTCATATATTTCCTTGATCATGTTTGCACAAGTCAGTTCAGCACGTCAGCCTCCCAACAGAACGAGAAAATTGTGTTAAAACAATTGTGTTGAATCTCTTAATTCTTGTTATTTGCTTCAGCACACGTGCCGAGGAAGTCACCCGCTCACCAAATGGGGCTCAGGATTGGCATCTTTCATCAGGCAATCTGGTATGCTATATAATCACCTCAAATTTTTATTGATGTACATGCGTCCATTTATCCTCCATGAAGAAATTTTGAACTGTGTGTTTGCAGCCACCGCAGCGATACACGTGGAGCAACAATGGGTACTACTACAATGGGAGTTTCTACGGACATTAGTAGGCGGCCCATCGCTGTCTAAGTTAATTGTTGGTGTTTGTGTTTGCTATTGGTAGTTCTTGCGTTGGTTTTTCCTTCACATCTTCATCTTCTACTGGGCCACACAAATGTATTCATGTGTGCATGCTACGAACCGATAAATTTTGGCAAAATCTTTGCACCCTGTCGACCAAACAACTGTGCGTATGTTTTTTATGAGCCAGACTGAGGAGGATGCAGGAGACAAAACTGAGTTACACAAAATAGTTTTTCCCAGTATCCACTCAGCCATGCTCTACTCAGACACAGATGCAGGGAGTCCAAGAACGATGCAACCTACCAAATGCCTTCCGACTGAAATTCATGTCGATTGAAAAAAAAAACTACTCCCTAAGTCAATGCCAAAAAATAATAATACTTCCGTTTCAGTACATACATTCTAAAGAATAAAATGTTCCATCATGTAATAGACTATAATAACACTTTTTGCAGATTTAATTATACTTATTTTTGCAGGGTATGAACTATAATACTCCCTCCATCCCAAATAAGTGACTCAACTTTGTGCTAACCTTAATACAAAGTTAGTACAAAGTTGAGTCACTTATTTTGGAACGGAGCGAGTACCTTTTTAGGAATGAGATGAGCTTAATCCCTCAAAAAATGAGCCTAATCATCACCCTTAATTTATTTAAGGGGGGTGTACTAAAACAAGGCCCACACTACAAATAATATAAATGAGATATCCTGATGTCGAGTATAAAAACAATCTATGAATGTTCATACGAGAATAGTGGCCGTGTACAGTCTGTAAAAAGGCATTACATGTGGTGAAAGAAAGAAAAACAGAGAAAAAAGAACCATTGTTGTACGAATGACCATCAACACCTGCTTAAAAGATTTCTCTTTTGGATGGCTATTAGCTTGCTACATGACTAAATTGCCTAAATGGCTAAATTGCCCTTGATCAATCGGCGTCCAACACTCATCTTGCACCCTACAAATAGCAGGGTGAAAGCACGTGGTGGACTTGGGATCCCCATCCTACGATGCCTCAACAATGCCATGCAGGCGCGCTGGCCATGGCTCCAAAGAACAGACGCCACGAGGCCGTGGTCTGAGTTCACCATCGACGTTCCAAAAGAATCGCGGGCCATTTTTGCAGCAGCAACTCGGGCCTTGGTCGGGCACGGACGACACACTTTGTTTTGGGAGGATCGTTGGTTGTTAGGTGCAAGAGTACAGGAGTTGGCCCCATGGCTATATGCAGCGGTTCCACGACGCATCAGAGCCTCGCGGATGGTGCAACAGGCTCTGGAAGATAACCTTTGGGCGAGAGAGGCTGGGCCTAACTTGAATGCTCCCTCACTAGGCGAATACCTGCACCTCTGGGAAAGGCTTGCGCAGGTCGTGTTGATGGATGAGGTTGAGGACTCCGTGGCATGGTCCTGGGAGAAGGATGGTCAATTCTCCGTAAGATCGGCATATGCACCTAAATTTGCAGGCCGTGAGGTTAGCCCGACAGCCACCTTCACTTGGAAATCCAGCGCACCGCTGCAGTGTCGATTCTTCCTATGGCTCGTCTTCAAGAACATATGTTGGACATCCGACAGATTGGCATGCGGAGGATTGCCTCACCAACCGACATGCCCATTCTGCGCGCAAGCGGAAGAGACCATTGAACACCTGCTATTGAGCTGCGCCTTTGCGTGAACACTGTGGATGAAGATCTGCGCGGCTATCGGAAGGCCGAACTGGGCGCCAACGCCGAAGGACACCATAAAGGATTGGTGCACTGCCCGGATCAGTGCGGAGCAACGACCCACGGAAATACGAACCCTCTTCACGGTGGTAATGTGGGAACTCTGGAAGCACAGAAATGCCATCGTCTTCGATGGAGCCTTACCTTCGGTTGCAGCCCTTGCGGCACACATAGTGGAAGTAGCCCTGCGATGGCTACAAGCCGGGAAGTTGAAAGGAAGTGGGAGGTGTGCCTCTCCGAAGTAGAAATGTGGGCTAGGAGTGAGTAGTAGGCTAGACTGGCGTGGACTGTGGCGGTGTACAAACAGTTTGTAATTTGTAACATCTCCGTGTGGAGTCAAGGTTTTGGTTACCGGTCGAAATTTCGAGATTTCCCATGGTTACCGCGTATTTCCGTGCCCCTCGGTAAATCCATGTACCAAGCAAAAAATACCAGTTTTTTGAATTTTTTGAATTTAAACACTCGATTTGTAGTAAAGTACGTAGGATCTAATTAATGCCATGAGAGTTGGTTCTGGCGTGTTGGTAGCAACCTAATTCCTGTTTTGAGAGGTCTCTGGTTCAAATATTCCTTCATTAACTTATTTGAATTCAAAATTCAACTATAAAATTCGTTCGAAATATTCTCGGTATTTATGGGTATTTCTCGGTAACCGTGGTAACCGCGTTTACCAGTCCCCCTGGGTAAAAATGCCTCATTCGGTAACCAAAACCTTGGTGTGAACTGGGGTCTCCCCCCCCCCCCCCCCCTTCTTCTTTTATGATACGCACATTCATGGATGTTCAAGAAAGAGCAGGTGGTGGATCCAGTAGCGCTCGTTGCATATCGTCGGCCTATCGCTGAGGACGATGCGATGTCGATCGACAGCCTCCGTGCCCTTGTGTTCTTCCTCGTCGTGCAGGTGTGCCACTTGGCGACGATGGCGTCGCCGTGGATGGTGTGGGGCAAGCAGGTGAGCGTGCAGAACTGTCCGTGCCCTCGGATCGCCGAATGTTGCTATGCCGCCGGCTCCATGGGAGCCAAGCCCTAGCCCTCCTGCAGGGAGCATGGCGAGCCGCCTGCGCGGTTCCGTCGATCTCCTGCCGGTGATCCAGTATCCATGGTGTGACAGTGCTAACCTCTGTTGCTCTCAAGTCTAGGCTGTCTAGCTTGTATAATACTGGATTGAAATGGTTATGTTCATGGTGTTTTATCCTATATATTGTCTAATAGTCAAATATAAATGGCTGGAGGTCTACTTCAGATGTACCACCACAGAGCTTCGTTTTGTATACCTCTTGTATGATTTCTTTCTTTCTTTTTATTACACAAATGCGTTGAATTCTTCAGGGTTGCATGTAAACAAGCAATTTTAAACTAACATAAGATTCTTGTGAATCTAACACTACCAAGTTAATAGTTTCAAAAGTAAAACAACCCCAGCAGGATAACAACCGCTAGAGGATGTCAAGACAACATATTAGAGACGTTGGATGAAACTAATGAAGCAAGTACATGTAGTACTATGTACTCCCTCCATTTTTATTTACTCTACATATTAGAGTTGACTGAAGTCAAACTTCGTAAAGTTTGGTCAAGTTTATAGAAAAAAGTACAAACATTTACTACAACAAATATATATGATGTGAAAGTTTATAAAGTTTGATTTTGACTAAAGCTAATACGCAGACTAAATAAAAACGGAGGGAGTATAAAGTTTACATGGCAATTCCTTATTCCAGTACTGACGTAGTCCAACTTACAGTATTGACATAAATACATAACCACAGCAAACCAGGGGGGGCAAGGGAAAACTGAAACCTCTCGTGCACAGCTCATCACAGAAAGAAAACAAAGCACAACATCAGTCCATGTTTCAGCAGATGAAAGCCACATGAACATGCTCATCGCTGCAGTAGAGCCCGGGCTGCTGGGTGTACCCTTGCTTGGACAGCGCTGCACGAGCTTTCATAACGAGATCCTTGTTTGTTATCTTTCCATCATCGCTCGCGAGAATGGCCTGGATGGCATTGCTCATCGCGCCAAAGGACGTACCCCCTGGTATGGTTGCATCTGCTGATGTCTGGCTGGTTTGGCACCCACTGATGAGGATGCCGTTGTTGGGCGCCCATGACTTGGTCCCGGCATACGCCTCTTCAGCACTGCCCATATCTTGTTCTATCGCTGGCTTGAAAGTCTCTTCCTCGGTGCCTTCAAGCTTAGCCTTCAGGAATTGGTGAGCTAGCGAACCAACCATGCCCATGACACCGCCCTGCTCACCTGATCCACCTTCATGGAACTTATCAAGCATGACTTTCATGAACTTCTTGATCTTTGGGCTGGCATCGTCCCCGAAGACGTTAAACAGAGTCAGCCGGATTGAGCCCTCCTCAATGTCATCCTTCCCAGTTTGCTCCTTGAGCATCTCAATAAGTGTTGACAGTGGCAGCGAGCGGTTTTTAGTGAGGCCATCCCCAGTTGGTTGCTCATCCTGGTCCTCACCTCCGTGGCGGCTATGAGACTCAAATGCGTCACGAACGGTCTCTTTGAGGAAGGACCGGAACCCGCTGCCAGAATGAGATCGCTCTTCTTCGGGTTCACGAGACTGGGTCTGATTCTGCTTGGTGCTATTGCCTATCTGTTCCTTTGCCTTGTCCAGTAGGCCACCACTGTGGCATGAGTCGGAGACGATGGTAAATATGCAACCATCCGGGACCTTCTGCACCAGATCTCTGAAATCTTGATCTGCAGATCATAACAGGTTAGGATTTTGACAGCTGAGAATCATTCACTGGACACAGAATGGTTCAGAAATGTATTTAAAATTATAGTGCAAGGGGGTAAAATGCTTGTTCTAGCAAATTTGCAGAAAATGAACATCAGTTACATGGACAATAACAGCCGATTAGCTAGAAAATATAGTGAACAAACATGCAGAAACAAGAGACTGACATATGGCCTAAGCACTTTCTCATCTTTCTATTAAGACAATTGCTCAGAAACTTCCGCTCGCCGGGAGCCTACATTCCTTTCCTCAAATGGCCAAGCACTGCTCAAATAAGATCCTGCCAGTGCTGATTATCATTTTTGCCCACAACAAAACAAATCTGAAACAACACCGGCCACTAAGCTGCAAGATCTTGGGAATTACTACAACCAGAATTCTGTGCAAAACATGTGGACAGTAACTAAACCAAGCAAATGGTAAGCACATATATGCATATGTACATCCAATTGGTATCCCCTTTCCTATCCACAATAGTTTCAGCAGTTGAACTGCAGCTCCAAGTTATCCTAGTCCAACCATTTAGCCATATATCCTAGTCCAAAAATGTCCAGTGAATTCATCCAGATTTGGATAGGGCTTAATCCTGGATCAGATCCACATCACATCGGCGTTCACCTGTCTCCACCGAAATCGGTTTCACATCTGAAGGCTGTAACTGTTTAGCTAATCCCACCGTATCTCGATTACTTTTCTTTTTCAGTAAAAAGGAGAGAAATACACAGGGAGGGCGCGGATGCTGATCTTATCCCCGATCGCACCTGTGATGAGATTCATGTCGCTGGGGACGATGCACTCGTCGTACCCGGTGTCGTCGTCCTGCCCTGTCTCGGCCGGCAGCCGCGTGCCGTGGCCGCTGTAGTGGAAGAAGAGGAAGTCCCCACGGCGCGCGTCCCCGACGAGCTTGGCCAGCGCGTGGCGGATGTTGGCGCCGGTGGGCTGCGGCCCGGAGGAGCCGCGGTCGAGGAGGACGGTGATGTTGTCCTCGTCGAAGCCGAACCGGTCGACGAGGCACTTGTGCATGCGGTCAACATCGTTGTGGCAGCCCTTGAGCTCGGCCTTGGTGCCGGGGTAGTTGATGCCCACCAGGAGCGCGAGCTTGCGGCCCATCGCGGCGATGCGCCGGCTGCGGCGTCGGTCGGGCTGCCGGAGGGGAAGGAGGAGGGGGTGGAGTGGGTGCGGGGGTCCGTCGGTTGCCGGTGGGTAGTGGGGGATAGGTGCGCTGCGCGTATTGGCGTTTCCGATCTGACGGGTGGGGACTCGAGGGACGGGATTGGATCATTGGAGCAGCTGTGCAAGCCTGGAAGGTGGTGACGGAAACGATTGGACGGCGTCCGTCCACTCGGGCGGGTCGGGGCTCGGCACGTCGGCACATTTCCTGCTTGTGATGGCGGAGCAGAATTATTTTTTTACAGGAAACTTGTTATCTATTCATCAAGTAGTACGAAGAACGATAAAGTAAAAATTACATCCAGATCCGTAGACTACCTAGCGATGACTACAAGCATTGAAACAAGCCGAGGGCGCGCCGTCATCAACGCCCCTTCATCACCGGACCCGGGCAAACCTTGTTGTAGTAGACAATCGGGAGGTCGCCATGCTAAGGCCTCAGAGGACCAGCACACCAGAATAGCAAACGCCGTCGATGAAGAGAAGCATAGATCGAAGGGATCCAATTTATAGACACACGAAAATAGACGAACGATTAGGGGGCGATCGTGAGGCGGCCGAGAGAAATTTCGAAGCGAGTCCACCTTGTCAAAAAACACGGAGAGGCGATTAGGGGGCGATCGTGAGGCGGCCGCCGCCGACTCGATAGGGTTAGGGTTTTTTGCCAGTGGTGGTGTGGTTTCCGGTGGCCTGTGTGGGACGACGGCATTCCCTGATCGGGCTTGATCGGATTGGGTTCTTGATCCCCGTGGTTTTCCATGGCGGAAAGAAGCGGCAGGGGAGGGATGGAGACCCCTCGGTCGAGGGCAACTCCCCATGCGACGGAGATGAATAGGGCCGCTACAGCATCGACGATGAAAACGCCGGCGCCAAGGACGACTCCAACGAGCCTAAAGGATGGTGCAGGGAAGATGGCGACCGCAGAGAAGAGCAGAACCGCATCGACATCATCGGTAGATGGGAAGGAGTCAGCGGAGGCAGCAGGACTATCAGATCGGCTGGGAGGGCTAATTCTTACTGAGAAGGAGGCTTCCGACTTTGTGTTTGGAGAAGCTAGGAAGGAGATGCCTAGGGCTACAAAGTGGTCGATCATTGGCAAAGCTTTCACACCCAGGTCGTTGAATTTTAAAGCCCTAGAAAATCCATGCAGAGGGCATGGGGCCTCCACAAGGAAGCAAAATTCAATGATATTGGGGGGAACAAGTTTGTGGTGCACTTTGGGAGCGAGGGTGATTGGAAGCATGCCATCAATGGAGGACCATGGCAGTTTGACTTCAACGTAGTTGTGTTGAAAGATTATGAAGGCAATACTAGGCCGTCTGAGATGGTGTTTGACACAGTGGAGGTCTAGGTTAGGGTCACTGACCTTCCCCTGGATAAGAGAACAGAGGCTTTTGGAAAGGCGCTCGGGAACTGGCTGGGTACCGCAGTAAGAGTGGATGTGGAAAAAGATGGATCAGCTAAAGGAGTTCATCTTAGGGTTCGCACAAAGCTGTCAATTTATGAGCCTCTCATGAGGGGTTTCAATCTGAAGGAGATAGAAGATGATCCTGAAGGAACTTGGTACGACTTTGCTTATGAAAAAATCCCTCACTTCTGTTTTGAATGTGGGAGGCTAGTTCACGGGGCTGAAGGGTGTGTACCTCCCGTAAAGTCAGATATGCAATGGGGAGAGTGGCTCCGTGCGTCACCGGGGCGATCCTCCTCTTTCAGGGAGGGGGTGCAGAAGGGAGGGGGCCAGAACATTCATAGTTTCAATAGTGCTCCCTCGAGTGAGAGTAATGGAGGCAGGAGGTCGGAGGGTATTGTTAGAAATATTCCTACGAAGAGGAATCTGAACAGAGATTTTGACGGGTCAGCTAATTCCCGCACTGACGGCAGAGAGAAGAGGGATGGAGCGGAGGTAAACAGCCCGATCAAGCAGCGGCACTGGCCAACTGCGGAAAAAGGCAAGGAAACGAGGAATTGGCATGGAGAGGAAGGACAGGATGAGCCACGCAAGAAAGATCTGAGGGATGAGCTGGAGCGAAGAAAGGAGAAGGAAATGAGGAGCGATCTAAAGTACAAACAGATGGACATGAGACAAGAGTTAAGAAAGAGATATGCTTCTAAGAGTAATGATGGAGCAGGGTGCTCGGGACAATACTTTCAGAGACACTACTAGGAAACGGCCTACTAATGGCGCACTGGTTTTGCCTACTAATGGCGCATTACCAGTGCGCCATTAGTAGCACGCCACTAGTATATCTTACTAATGGCGCACCACAGGTGCGCCATTCGTATCTGATATACTAATGACGCACCCACTAGTGCGCCATTAGTATGTAACAACATGCGCCATTAGTGTGCCTCCCGGGGGGCCATATGTAAGCATGGCTTTGTCATACTAATGGCGCATTCTACGCTGATGCGCCATTAGTATCCTTTGGCACACTAATGACGCACCTGGTGGTGATGCGCCATTAGTATGAATATTTGGTTTATTTTTTTCCTTTTCTGATTTTTGCGCAGGTTACAAAATATATTATTAGACAGAATATAAAATATATTATTAGACAGAATATAGACAGCAGCACACAGCAACATCAGATTCATCGAATACAATAGAAGATTAGTCTCCGAATACAATTCATCATATTAGTCTCCGAATTCAAAAGACCGAACAAAGATAAAACATTACAAGTCTCAAGACCGCGAGTATCGAGTTTGTCTTCACATTACAAGTCGATATCGATCATCTAAACTACCACCACATAGAAGAGAGCTGTGGTTATCACGATGAGCATCATCGCGATCAAACTGGTCTTCATCCGGTTCCTCCAACGCTCCCTCCTCTCTCCCGCTAGATAGCGGGCGTATCTAGATTCGGCCTCCGCCCTAGTGGTGTACCCTTTGTAACTGTTACCGCTGAAACGGTGAATCTGTCTTCGACACTCCTCCCAGTCGTCGTAGACTTCGGGAACCTTACCCTTGTACACGACATATGACGGCATCTCTATGCACAAGCCAAACAACAGACAATACATAAGCAATATATAAGTATGCAACAAAAGGATCGGAAGAAAAAAGCAAGACATTAATAGCACGATTCATGGTCCTACTAATAAATAGCATCGATTACATCTAAGTTGAACGACTGTCCAAACCAAAGAGACATACGAATTCATTAAAGTATAATTACAACATGAGCCAATCAATGTTTCAGAACTACACATCACTACTTTCGACTCGACTCATCGGACAGGAGCGTGTATGAAGCCGCCGTCTGTCGTGATGGTCATGAAATCGCGGTCATTGTCACCCTGCATTTGTAGCGTTCCATCTATCTCACTGTTGGACGGTTGATATCTGAGGAAGAACTGCCCCAAGGTATGAAGGACATCTTGATGGATGATGTCCGCAAACTCCGACTGGATGCGAAAGAATTCTTGTCTGAGGTCCGCGTCCTGGACTGCCGACAAGCTCGCCGCCCAATCTTTGAGATTATCTGGTAGCAAAAGTTGATGATGGTCCCTTACGATCGCCCGCATGTGATGGAGGGCATAGTAGGCATCCTTCTGACCGCCAGGCGGCTGCTTGACGCAGCAGAACTTCATATTGTGTGAGAACATGTGCTTGCCGTACTTACGAAGTGGCCTGGTGAAGGTGCCTCCAGATTTGGCGTAGCCGGGGAGAACATCATCAAGAACTTTCTTGACATTTGTGTAATCTATGTTGGAGTTACGGTTCGGGTCCAAATACGTGGCCATAGAATATTTCGGGCTTAAGAGGATGAGTGTGCAATGTGTGTCACTGCACAGAACACGGAATGTTAGAAAAAAAAGGACGATCGAAATCTAAGAAATCATATGTTACGGGGCGATTAAGGGATGACTTACTCGGGAAAGTAAGGCACAAGGAAGTTATCCTTATCTGCGTTTGCCAGAATGACGCCTTCGAGGTGTGAACTCGCAACTTGGCGGTCTCCAGCGCTGCTCAAGTGCTTGGCACGCATGTAGAAGGGGTCGACTATCACGATGTCCGGGGTCTTGTCTCTAATGATCCGCATCTGCATGCTCAGCGAAAATAGCCGAACGAAGGTGTAGTGTAGCGGATGAAGGTTAAACATAGCAAAGATGTCATCAAACCGCAGGACGATCGTACCCCCGATGTCGCCATCCACAAAGCCCTTTCCCTCTGGCACCTTGGCCACGAAAACCGGGTATGCCACATCCTTCTCTCTAAGACGCCGCTTCTCCAAAGAAAGAACACTGTCGTGCAGACTCCGCATAGCACCGGTTGTAGCATTCAGCATATTTGGCGGTAGCATCGCCGTACCCGCCACATGCACCCTCCTCGAGATATCCTTAGGTGAAGGTGGCCCGTCCTGAGCACGGATCGAACTCGGTGCCGGCTGGCTCGCACCGGCGCCCTTGTTAGTCTTTCGTTTCCGTCCCTTCTTCTTGATCTCCTGTAATGGGACCGAGTTCTGCTCACAGACCGCCTTCTTGAGCGTGTTGGGGCTGATAATATTTCGCACCTCAGCTATCTGAGGCTCGATGAAGGCGGGAGCTGGAGGCGTGTCCTGAGAACTGAACGCCAGACGACGCCTGTTGCAATTGGATTTCTCCGCCGTATCAGCTAGATCGCGGTCGTCTTGGTTGGGTTCTTGAGAAAGAGGCCCGCAGAACTCGTCAACGTACCCATGTTCGGCAAAGTACTCATCAACTTTGGTAAATGTACCGTCGTCATTGTCGTCGCCGTCCGGATCCTGTGCCATAGGGCTGTCCGGATCCTGTGCCATAGGGATGTCCGGCAGGTCCGGTAGCGTTGCGGCGTTCTTGCCATGGCTTGGCGCCGGCACGACTGGCGGTCTTGTCTGTGGTGTGGTGTCCCCCGCCCCCAAACGAATCTGGCTCTTCGGCCAAAGCAGGGGCCAGTTTACGCAGGTGCTGAGGGTCATCTCATCTTCTTCGTCGGCCCCAGTGGGTCGAATCGGAGGTAACAGCTCGTCGCAGCCTGGCAGCACCCGAACCACTTCAACCCTATACATTGTGGGTGGCATCGGATTACCGTGGAACATGGGGTTGCCCGGTTGAACGATTCTGCCCTTGGCGACATCGACCAACTCGGCACCCACGAAGTGCAGAAGAGTGCAAGGAACATCGGCGGTGCCCTGCGAAAACATGTACAGGGCGTCAGGGATGTCCAGTCAAAGGCAAGGAGATGAATTCATCGGCCGAGAGGCTTAGTTACCGTGATGCCGTCGAGCTTGGCTAATGTCGAGGCACCGCCAACGGTGGGCGTGCAACTGACGGAGGGGGCGCTTGCTGGCGAGGTGCCGGCCGGCGTACACCCGGGCGCATTAAGCTCCAATGCCCGTGCCGGCGCCGGAGACACGAATACCGCCTCCGCCGGAGACACCAATGGCGCCGCCGCCGGAGACACCAATGGCGCCGCCGGAGACACCAATGGCGCCGCCTGCGCGCTGTGCGAGTTGCTGGCCGTCAAGCTGGGAACCAGGGGAGGCCCCTGTTGGCCGCCCGCAATCCACGTCGTCAGCCCATGAATCAACGTAGGCACCATGGCATTGAGCGTCGTTCCAAGTTGTTGTTGCACTTGCTCTTGGACAAGCTCCGGAATCCGCGCCACTTGTGCCTTGAGTTCTTCAACCTCGCGCGTCTGGCTTTCCGAGCTGGTCTTTTTCTCCTTCTGCACACCAGCGGTATAGTATGACCCCCATTTTGTGGACAAGCCTTTGCCGGCCACACGGCCAGCTGACGTCGGCTTATTGAGCTTATCCTTGTTTTTCATTACGTTCAACGCCCTATTTAAAGGGGTGTCGAAAGGGGAGCTCTTAGACGACCCCGCGCTACTGCTTTCAGTGTCCTGCGAAAGGAATGTGAACCATTTAGAAATATTGGGGATTAATTAGAGTGCAACCATATGGAGCTAATTACGCGGGGGTGTATTCCTTACCAGAAGAAGCTCAAGCGCCCTGGTCTTCGGATCCGTGGTAAGCTCCTTTGTTATCGGGTCCTCCTTGTACCGGGCCCTGACATAGTTCCTGGTCTGCTTGTCACCGCTGTATTTCTTGAAGCGGGGCGGTAGGCCTTGCTCGGCACGCTCTGCGTCCTCCTTGTCCCATATAGGCTCCGCCACTCTGTAACCGCCGGGACCGAGTTTGTGTTCCCCTAAGTTCAACTCCCGCATTTCTTTCCCCCACTGACTTGATTCGGAGGTTGCGGGGCTCTTGCACTTGATCTTGAACTCCTTGTAGTCATCTTCGCTCATCAAAGGATATTTCGCCTTGATCTTGTCATAACTATCACCTTTATCAATCATTCTCTTCACCATGCTTCTCCAAGTAGACAGGGCCATGCTCATCTTCGTGAAGTCCGCAATGGGTCATTTCAGAAGATCACAAGTAGCATCATCACAAGTACAACATCATCACAAGTACAACAGCAGCAGCAGTGAATACAGGCATAACAGCAGCAGCAGCAGCTTTATTCTTCTTCTTCATAAAGACTAATTGTCTAATTGAGCAATACAGCGACAGTGTGAACAAATAAAAACACAAACTACACCTACATATTTGGGTACCTATATGGTATTAACATGCCATTCTCTGTCAACAGAAGTAGCACAAAATCATTCAAGTACCAGTGTTTAACTAAAACTTGGTGTGAATAAGATCCTCTGTCAGTACTTCATACCAATAATCAAAACCCCAAAACCTGACCCCAACTAGTTACCATAAGGTCAAATACTGTCCACAAAACCATAACAGAAATAGCACAAAATTATTCAAGTATCATTGTTTAACTAAAACTTGGTGTAAATAAGGTAATAAAAGCAAATTATCCTAGCCAACATGGGTTTTCAGGAAATATTGAGACGCCGCACTTCTGATCGACTCCTGAGGTACATTCTCAACTAGCATAGTTTGTTTACCTTCTATTCCTATGTGGTTCATTACTTGATTTCCTTTCAGCCTCAAAGTTTATGTTTGTCCTGGTCATATTATGCTTTTGGCAACCACTAGAAATGTAAAAGATTTTTTGTGAACTTGGGAAGAAAAGAACCAACTTTCATCAAAGAAATAAAAATAAGATCATGAGCAGAATAGTTGTTAGGGTACTGTCATTTATAGGACCATTTAACATTGGCTAGGCATTTCTTGGCTGCAACAATCACTGAGTTTGAAATAGGTAGAATAGAATGTATTTTTCTCACTTGGGAAAGTAATCAGTTACAACAACTTCAATATTTTGTGTCTCTGAATATTTGCATAAATTCCTACCATCATCCATGAGCAGCACCACATAGCAGTTCACAGAGCAGAACATGAGGCAGTTAGCTACTGACAGAGCTTTTTGGCCAACACTCATAACACTAATCAACATTTCTCTAACTCAGACTACTTTACACTGATCAATTGTTCTAATGGAGGAGAGGAGGAACAGCAGAGGTGGCTACTCACATCTACTTCTGGTGGGTGCTGAGGTAGGACTTCTCGCAGTACTCGGAGGCGGAGTAGAGTTGCGGCTGCAGGTTCTTGAGCTCCTGCATCAAGCATGGCCACAACGCTCAGTTTATCTACCATAGACAATTTAGCAGAAACAAAAGCAACACACACATGTCTATGAAGTATCTGAATTTTGCAACTTTATTGTGTCTAAAATAGCTTTACTCGATGGTGTACATGCAGATCTCAGTTTCAAACTGGAATAATTTACAAGCAGGTCTATAGTACTGTCAAAATTCAGAATGGTGACTAAATTTAACTGACAAACACATATGACTGTGCCATTCTAAGATTAAAAGGAAGACACGAAGAACTTAATTAGATAAAGCAGTGTCAGCTTTCCTAAGACAAGTATCAGACCAAGAAGAAACGGAGAACTAATAAGAACCTAATGCGCATTCCCCAACTAATAAAACCAATCAAGAAGCAGCAGCAGCGGCACGACGGGGCGGCGGCGGCGAGCTCATGCTCCTAACCCTAGGTCGCCGCCCCGTGGGGGCATGGGGATGAGCGGGGGAGAGAGGGAGGGAGGGACAGAGACTAACCGTCGTCGATGAGTAGCAGCCGCGTGGGGAGGCTCACGCCACCGTCGAGGAGCGCGTCCGACGAGGCTAGCCGCCGTCCGTCCGTCCGTCGAGGAGCCCGTCCGTCGAGGAGCGCGGGGAGGCTCACGCCACCGTCGAGGAGCGCGTCCGACGAGGCTAGCCGCCGTCCGCCCGTCCGTCGAGGAGCCCGTCCGTCGAGGAGCGCGGGGAGGCTCGCGCCGCCGTCTGTCCGAGGAGGTCGCGGGATCGAGGGGGAGGAAGGGGAGAGGGAGGCGGCGGGGGCGCGTGGGCGGCTGCGGCGCAGTGGGTCGGGGCAGCGGCGGCGGCGGCGCGGTGGATCGAGGGAGAGGGAACTGGCGAGGGGGAGAGGGAAGGGGGGATCGGGCGAAGGGGTATCCTATAGCAATGGCACACCACCTCGTGGTGCGCCATTAGTAGTTTTTTTTTCTTATAGCAATGGCGCACCCACCTCTGGTGCGCCATTAGTTTTATTACAGTTGGAGCACAGGTTATATTGCACCTAACCCAATCCACATCAGAACCCGCCCACTAGCCTGACTGGTCAGCACGCAGCACACACACCAGGAGGTCCTGGGTTTGATTCCCAGGCTCTGCAATATTTTTTTGCATTTTAAATGCTGTTTGATATTTATTTGTGTTTAAATATGTTCAAACTTGTTTAACTCATAACAGTAATATTTTTTTTTATAAAAACGATAATAATTTTTTTAAATATGTTCAAATTTGTTACTTGAAAATATCATCGGCGGCGGTGGAGCGGGGGAGGGTGCGGGGGGTGCCCGTTGGCGGCGGTGGAGCGGGGGGGCGTGTGCTCGTCGGCGGCGGTGGAGGGGGATCGAGATCGAGTGTCCTCATGAATTCAAAAAGTGCCCATGAAATTTAAAAATATTCATGATATCAAAAAGTGCCCTTGAAATACAATCGAGAAATGAAGACTACGATTTAAATACAATCGATCTTAGCTAGCTATCTGTTCACAATCTTCTTGCCCTTCTTTTTCGCAAATGGAGTTCTTCTGTGGAACGGGCGTCCTTTAGGTAGGGTGGTCCTACTTCTTATTGTGGTGTGTGCTGCTACTTCATCGTCGTCGTCATGTTCGATCTTCGGGTCATCGTACTTGTCAAAGTGTTGCTCATTGGCTACTCCATCCATTCCGATGATCTTCCTTTTGCCTCTCCTCACGACAACACGACTGGGCTTTGGCGGGTCGGTAATGAAGAAGCATTGGTCCACTTGGGAAGCCAGTACCCATGGCTCATTTTTCGCGGTGACGTTTGCGCCCGCGGTCTTGGATTTGGCTTCGGGTATAACCATGGTGGTGAAATACCGGTCTTCTTTTAGGACGCTCTTGGCCCATCTGACACGGAACATCGGGACCTTCTCTCCAGCGTAGCTCAGCTCCCAGATCTCCTCGATCCTTCCGTAGTATCTGTCCTTGTCGTTGCCGGTGTAGGATTCCATCGTTACCCCGGAGTTCTGATAACCATATCTCTTCATGTCCTTGTCCTCGGTGTAGAATGTGTAGCCGTTGATATCGTAGGCCTCATAGATCATCAGGTTGTGCTCGGTGCCCTGTGACAAGGCGAATATGAGTTGTTCTTCCGCAGAAGAATCCTCATGTAAAGGGTACGACAGAAGCTTCTGCTTGAACCAATGCGTGAAACTGAGTTGTGCTCTTTGAGTATATCTCCGTCCGTCCTCTGTTGGCCTCGGTCATTGTACGTCTTCTCAATAAAGGTTTTGTGCTCTACCACCCAAGGATCGACCACGTCTATGTGTTGTAGCGCGACTAGGTTTGCTCTTTCAAAGTCGGCGAGTCGACCCTCAAAGTCGACATGCATTTCGCGGCGACCCTCACGGTGACCCCATCCAGCGAGCCTGCCGAGGTGCCTGTTGACGGGCAGACCAACGGGGTTCTCGATGCCTAGATAATTCGTGCAGTAGGAGATGCACTCTTCGGTCAGAAAGCCCCTGGCTATACTTCCCTTTGGACGTGACATGTTGCGAACGTATCCTTTGATGACACCATTCATCCTTTCGAACGGCATCATGCTGTGCAGGAACGTCGGCCCGAGTTGGATGATATCCTCCACGATATGGACCAGCAGATGCACCATAACGTCGAAGAATGCGGGCGGGAAGTACATTTCAAGCTCGCATAGTATCACCACGATCTCTTCCTGTAGCCTTCTGAGTTGCCTCACGCCAATCGACTTCCGAGAGATGACGTCGAAAAAGTTGCATAGGCCAAATAGCGTTTCACGGACATGCGCGTCCATGATCCCACGGATTGCAACTGGAAGTATCCGCGTCATCAGCACGTGACAGTCATGAGACTTCATCCTGCTGAACTTCTGCTTTGCTGGGTCTAGGTATCTGCTTATCTTCCCCGCGTAACCGTCAGGAAGTTTTACTCCTAGGAGGCAGGTGAAAAACTGCTCGATCTCCTCCTGACTGAGAGTGAAGCACGCGGGGGGGGGGGGGTAGTCATTTCCGGTCTTCTTGGCCTTTTTGCCTTTGCGACGACTTTCTGTGTCCTGCTTCGCCTCATCATCATCATCATCATCATCATCATCATCATCATCATCATCATCATTAGCGTGAAGCTCCTGCCTGATGCCCATTGATTTCAAGTCTGCCCTTGCTTTCGTCCCATCTTTGGTCCTCTCTGGCATGTTGAGTAGGGTACCAAGCAGACTCTCGCACACGTACTTCGTGATATGCATGACATCAAGGCTGTGAGGCACACGGTGGATCTTCCAGTACGACAAGTCCCAGAAAACAGACCTTGTTTTCCATACCTTCAGCAGCGGCTCTGGCACCTTTTGCTTCTTTCCCGGCTCTGGCGCCTTTTGCTTCTTTCCCGACAGTGGGCAGTCTTTCCAATTTTTCAACAACTTGTCTATTTCCTCGCCGCTCCTCGTACACGGGCATTTTCGGGGTTCGGTTTCACCATCGAACAGATCCTTGCATTTCCTCCATGGGTCATCGTCGCGAGGCCACCTTCGATGTCCCATGAACACGGTTTTCGAAGACCCGGGATCTCTATCTAGCTGGCGATACGTTGTGTCATCCATGCACCTTACGCATCCAGAAAATCCGTGGACTACCTGCCCCGCGAGATATCCGTAACCGAGATAATCATGCACCGTCGTGAGCAGTGCGGCTCTCATAGGGAAATATTCTTTCTCTGTGGTGTCCCACGTATTGGCTGGCGTTTTCCACAGCGTGTCTAGCTCCTCCTTCAGCAGCCCCAGATACAGATCGATGTCGTTCCCTGGTTGTTTCGGCCCTTCAATAAGCATACTCATGTGAATGTACTTCCTCTTCATGCACAACCAGGGGGGAAGGTTGTACATCCACACAAACACAGGCCAGGTGCTATGTGTGCTTCTCTGGCTGCCAAACGGATTGACTCCATCGGTGCTCGCGCCCAACACGATGTTCCTTGGATCCTTCCCAAATTCTGGGTATTCGAAGTTCAATGCTTGCCACTGGCTCGCATCCTTAGGGTGACTCAGCATCTTGTCTTTTTTATTTATCTCCGGATCATTTCCGTCATCTTCCCGCTTCTTCTCCTCCCTATCCGCGTGCCAACGCAGGAGCTTTACTACCTTAGGGTCCGCGAAATACCGCTGCAGACGAGGAGTGATCGGAAAGTACCACACCGATTTTCGAGGAGCTTTCTTCCTCTTCTTGTATCGAGTGACGCCGCACACCGGACATATGGTAGACTCCGCGTGCTCGTCCTGATAAATGATACAATTTTTCATGCACACATGGTATTTCACGTGCGGTAAATCCAGAGGACACACGATTTTGTTCGCCTCGTCGAAACTGGTCGGGCACTTGTTCCCCTTGGGAAGACGTTCGTGCCAGAATGACATGTTCTCGTTGAAGCATGCGTCGGTCATTTTGTGTTTTACCTTCATCTCCAGAGCCATGAGCGTTACTTTTAGGCGGGTATCCTCGGGCCTGCATCCTTCATACAATGGAGTAACCGCGTCTATCTCCAATTGATCCAGCTTGGCTTTCTCTCGGGCGGCAGCTCTTGCGTTATCCGTCTGCTTGAGAAGCAGCTCTTGAATATGAGGGTCCTACACCCAGCCTCCATCGTCGTCTGTTCCGGCATCTTCATCTTCATGATCATGCCCTTCGTCTTGATCTTCCTCATCATCATGTACGACATCTTCTACATGATGACTGTGTACAGCATCACCGTCGTGATCATGTCCTGGAGGTTCTTCGTCTTCTCGCCCGCCCTCGCCGCGGCGGTACTTGTCTTGTTGCCCTTCCTCATTTCTTGCCCGGTGCCGGCCATGGACGACTTCATAGTCATCTTCATCACCTTGCCACCGATAGCCATCCATGAAACCACGCAAGAGCAGGTGGTCCCGCACCTGCCCGGAATCCGGGTCCGCAATAAGGCTCTTCAGCTTGCATCTTCGACACGGACATCTTATCTCCGCCTCGTTCTTTTAAAGCATCTCGGTCTTCGCGGAGCTCAAAAACCTATTCACGATGCCTTCAGTCATCGTGCGGCCCATGGTCGCCTGCGGGGTAGAGCAAAACGATATTTTAGAACCAAGAAAAAATTTGGCATGACCTTCCCTAAAAATAGGACCAAAAAGAATGCATAGTGCCAAAATTCTCGCCGAAACGGAAATGAATCAAAACATTCCGGCAAAATATTGGCAACTATCGCATTTCAAATACCGGTACCTTCAAACACAAACATATGTGCAACACCACAAACATACATAGATCTAGCTAGGCCACAAAAAGTGCATGTGCACATTGTTGGAGCGAGCTAGGGAGAAAAAAAGTAGATCTACATCATGAAGATAGCTTTCCCTTACTTACCTATCAGAAAAAGGTAATTTCACCACTTAATTTTGATGAATCTATGGTGGAAATGAGGTGAGGAGGAGGAGATGGCCGAAAGCTTGGAGAAGGAGGTGGAGGGAATGAAGTGGGGAAAGTGAGTGGGTAGGTGTGGGTCTGTCCAAAATATCTTGTTGGGGTCCCAGGTTACTAATGGCGCACCACCAGCAAATGCGCCATTAGTAACCCTGGTTACTAATGGCGCACCAGCAGGTGGTGCGCCATTAGTAGTTTTGCAAAAAAGTAAAAATAAATAAATATATATACTAATGGCGCATCTTCTCACAGTGCGCCATTACTAGTTTAAACTAGTAATGGCGCACTGTGAGAAGATGCGCCATTAGTAGTTTTGCAAAAAAAGAATAAAAAAAATTGCAGTAATGGCGCACTGTCTGCTTGGTGCGCCATTAGTAGTTAGAACTAGTAATGGCGCATTATGGACCTGATGCGCCATTAGTATGTATGGAAAATGGAAAAAAAATCATACTAGTGGCGCACCCTGTTTCCGGTGCTCCATTAGTGTCTTCCACACTGACACTAATGGCGCATCACAAACAGGTGCGCCATTAGTATATAGTAGTGGCGCACTACTTTCCTGGTGCGCCATTAGTACCAATCCTATCTATAGCCCTTTTCCTAGTAGTGAGAGAGAGGCGACTTGGGTATTATGTTAGGAGAACGAGGGATGAGTATGACTATCAGCCTAAACATAATTATGATCATACCCGCTCAAATAGCAGAAAGAGGGCACCAAAACAGATGTGGGTGGCTAAGGGTGATCTAGACCATCACAACAATCAGGACAATTTCATTCGGACCACTAGGCCGAAAACGGACTCGGTGTTTGACCAGATCTCCGAGCATGACCGCACTGTGTTTGACCGTATCTCAACAGCAGATGATAGATCGGCGGACCCTGCAAGGACGCAGGGCCGCGGGGAGCAATGATCGTTTTAGCCTGGAACTGCCGAGGATTGGGGTTGGACTCGGCAGTGGGCGAACTGCGAGACCTGATTATGTCATACAACCCAGCGGTGGTGTTTTTATCAGAAACAAAAAAGAGGTCAGGGGCAATGGAGAGGTTCAAGTGGAGCATGGGCTTTAGACAGGGTGTAGCGGTGAACTGCAAAGGCAAAAGTGGAGGTCTAACACTATGGTGGAGGGATCATGTTGATGTTACAGTGCGACCGTGGTGCCAATATTACATAGATGCAAAGATTGTGTACGAGGGTGTCTCTTTTAGATTCACCGGAATCTATGGAGAGCCCAACATTGAAAAGAGAACAAAGACGTGGGATGTACTTCGTTACCTCCGAGCACAAGATGATCTCCCGTGGCTCTGCGCGGGGGACTTTAATGAGGCACTTCGACAAAATGAACAGCAAGGGGGTAATCCTAGGTCCTTGAGCCAGATGGCACTGTTTGAGGAATGCTTGTCCGACTGCGGACTAGCAGACTTGGTTTTTTTTGGATATCTGTTCACTTGGGATAATAAACTGGATGAGAAGGATAATATCCAAGTGAGGCTGGACCGGGCGACGTGTAATGCGGATCTTGCGCAGATTTTCCCAGCAGTAGAGGTGCAACATATCATGAACGAGGAGTCTGACCACCAAGCGTTGCTCATTAAAGCAATGACAAGGCAAGACGAGGCACGGGCACATGGTCAGTGAGCGTTTCTCTATGATGCTGCGTGGGCGAGGCATGAGGGATACAAAGACATGGTCGCTGCAGCATGGGGCGAGGCCCATGCAGCCAACCAGCATGGCGGGGATCTCGAGAATGCATGCAGAATGCTGAAGATCGCTTCAAAGGCCATGCAGGAGTGGAGTCGAAAGGTTTTTGGCTCCATTAAAAAACAGATTGCGCACTTGAAGCGCCAGCTTGTTGACGCTAAGGAGCGAGCTGCAAAGTCAAGATACCGACAAGAAGTGAAGGAGATTGAGGATCAACTGCATGAACTATATGAGCGAGAGGAGGTGTATTACAAACAAAGATCGAGGGTTGACTGGCTAACAGAAGGAGACCAAAACACACGGTACTTCCAGAACAGAGCCTCGCATAAAAAATGTAAGAACACGGTAAAGGCGCTAAGAAGGAAGGATGGGTGTCGGTGTCAAAACCGGCGGATCTC
This sequence comes from Aegilops umbellulata, assembly GCA_032464435.1. Classification (NCBI taxonomy): domain Eukaryota; kingdom Viridiplantae; phylum Streptophyta; class Magnoliopsida; order Poales; family Poaceae; genus Aegilops; species Aegilops umbellulata. The sequence goes on along the minus strand of CP136056.1, from coordinate 399,735,651 downwards.
GGGTAGGGGGTCCCAAACTATGCGTCTAGGCGGATGGTAACAGGAGACAGGGGACACGATGTTTTTACCCAGGTTCGGGCCCTCTCGATGGAGGTAAAACCCTACTCCTGCTTGATTGATCTTGATGATATGAGTATTACAAGAGTTGATCTACCACGAGATCGAAGAGGCTAAACCCTAGAAGCTAGCCTATGGTATGATTGTTGTTCTTGGTCCTACGGACTAAACCCTCCGGTTTATATAGACACCGAAGGGGGCTAGGGTTACACAGAGTCGGTTACAAGGAAGGAGATCTACATATCCGTATTGCCAAGCTTGCCTTCCATGCCAAGGAGAGTCCCATCCGGACACGGGACGAAGTCTTCAATCTTGTATCTTCATAGTCCAACAGTCCGGCCAAAGGATATAGTCCGGCTGTCCGGATACCCCCTAATCCAGGACTCCCTCAGTAGCCCCTGAACCAGGCTTCAATGACGATGAGTCCGACGCGTAGATTGTCTTCGGCATTGCAAGGCGGGTTCCTCCTCCGAATACTTCATAGAAGATTTTGAACACAAGGATCATGTCCGGCTCTGCAAAACAAGTTCCACATACCACCGTAGAGAGAATAATATTTCCACAAATCTAATCTGCTGACGTACCCTGTAGCGTGACATCACACCACAACCAGGTCTTTATTCGAATCGTTTTCATAACCAACCTCAGCGTGTTTTGCGAGGCGGTTTCCTTGGCACGTCTTGTCGAAGCAGAGATCGTGTCCCCTTATTACGGGATTCCCATCAATACGGACGTGGGTAACCCAACCGCGCCATCAATTATGGCGCTTGGGGGATAAGCGAGTTTTAGCAGGTTGGTGGGGGCGCATAGTTTCGTCCGCCCTTATAAAGGGATAAGGGTTCACCTTTTTCTAACCACGCCTTTTTCCTCCTTGCTCATCCATTCTTGCGCACTCGAGCTCCAGCGCCCAATCCCGCATCCTTCTCCTCAAACCTCTCCAAACATGTCCGGAGCGGGAGGTAAGTGGATGGTCTCCTCCATCACGGAGGGAGACGTCAAAAAGCTGAGGGGAGCCGGATACCTGTCCAAGGATATCGCACACCGGCTCCCAAATGAAGGGCAGATCATCCCTACCCCCAGGCCCCATGAGAGGGTAGTATTCCTTACTCACTTCCTCCGCGGACTGGGATTTCCCCTCCACCCATTCGTCTGTGGGCTCATGTTCTACTACGGCCTGGATTTTCACGATCTGGCCCCGATCTTCATCCTCAACATCTTGGTGTTTATCATCGTGTGTGAGGCCTTCCTCCGCATCAAGCCCCACTTCGGCCTATGGCTGAAAACCTTCAACGTCAAACCGAAGGAGGTGGGCGGCCAACAGGCGGAGTGCGGAGGCGCCATGGTGGGCAAAATGCCCAACGTCACATGGCTCGAGGGTTCCTATGTGGAGACCATAAAGGGGTGGCAATTGGGGTGGTTCTACATCACCGAGTCGCGCGACACCAAATGGGCGGCGAACCCCGAATTCTGATCCGGAATCCCCACGCGGCTCACCCCCTGGAAAGAGAAGGGCCTGCCCTGGGGTAATCCGGTAGATTTGACCGGACTCCAGACCTGCATCCAAAATATGATAAACAGGAAGCTCAAGCTTGTCAACATAGTCCAGGTCATGCTCATCCGTCGGATCCTCCCGTGTCAACAACGGGTGTTCAATTTGTGGGAGTTCGACCCGGCCCAGCACCAGACTCTGAGCGAGCTCTTTGACACGACGCACAAGGATGTCTGGAAGGTGATGTTCAAGAGTGCCGAGGTTCCTCCTCCCCTTACCGAGGATCGCAGGGTCAGCACGCAGCGCCAAGCCGGCGCGGTAAGCTCTTTTATTACTTATAGGGTATTCATTTTCCATAGTTTAACCATGTGCGGGATCTGAGCTCCCATGCCTTTGACAGGACTGGGTGGAGACATCGGAGCAGACTGACTGCCCGGCCCCTCTGCCCGAAGACCCTGCAGACGCTCTCCTGACGGAGATGCGGACTCCGGCTCCTTATGAGGTGCCGGAGAAGAAGATCAAGAAGAAGGCCACTGGAACCCGAAAGAGTTCCCGGCGCCAGGTGGTATCGGACTCATCGTCTGATAACTCCGAGACGCACTCCTCCCGTGAAAACAAGGAGGAGGGAGATGAAGGTTCTCCCTCTCCAGCCGGGGAGACAAGAAAAGGAAGGCCGCCCCAACCGGGGAGGCCGGAGGGTCCAAGAAGGGAAGGACTCTCCTTTCGGGCTGTTCCACCACCGCCGCTGACAGCGAAGACAGGTGGTTACTCAGGGCCAAGCCACTGGAGAAGTCGTAAGTATTCGGATACCAGAGTAACTCATACTATACTTTTATTGCACTCTTCTCCTAACGCCGAATATGATCATGCAGTCCGCCCCGAGCCCGTATTGACGTATCCTCGTCGGGCGGTTCCTTGGACTCGTCGGATATGAATAGCGATTCACTTCCAACCGCCTCCTCCCCTCGCCCTACGGACAATGTCGAGGTATTGTCTCAAGGGGCACCGAGCCGAGGGGAGGTAGTCCTGGAGGCGCCTCAAGGCGACCTTCCGGACTCCAGGCGCAAAGGGAGCAAGACTCCCAAGGGCTCCAAGTTCGGCCCTTAGCCGAACACCGCGCCGGAACCTCCAGTGGTTCAGGACTCTGGTATGCGCCCCCCTTCCAAGAGGGGAAAGCCGCCCGTGCCGGTGACCTTTGTCCATCCAGAAGCACCGGACAACCTGCTGGGAGCGCTTCGTCGCGCTTCCATCGACGAAGAGTGATATGTCTCCAACGTATCTATATTTTTTGATTGCTCCATGCTATATTATCTACTGTTTTAGGCAATATTGGGCTTTATTATCCACTTTTATATTACTTTTGGGACTAACCTATTAACCGGAGGCCCAGCCCAGATTTGTTGTTTTATGCCTATTTCAGTGTTTCGAGGAAAAGGAATATTAGACGGAGTCAAAACGGAACGAAATCAACTGGAGAAGTTATTTTTGGAAGGAAAGCAACCCAGGGAACTTGGAGTGCACGTCAGGGGAGATACGGGCTGCCCACGAGGGTGGGGGCGCGCCCACCCCCCTAGGGCGCACCCCCTGCCTCGTGGGGGCCCCGTGGCTCCTTCGACGTACTTCCGGCTCCCATATATATCCACGTACCCTAAAACTTCTAGAACAGAGATTAGATCGGGAGTTCCGCCGCCGCAAGCCTCTGTAGCCACCAAAAACCTAATCGGGACCCTGTTCCGGCACCCTGCCTGAGGGGGGAACCCTCACCGGAGGCCATCTTCATCATCCCAGCGCTCTCGATGACGAGGAGGGAGTAGTTCACCCTCGGGGCTGAGGGTATGTACCAGTAGCTATGTGTTTGATCTCTCTCTGTCTCGTGTTCTTGATTTGGCACGATCTTGATGTATCGCGAGCTTTGCTATTATAGTTGGATCTTATGTTTATTCTCCCCCTCTTCTCTCTTGTAATGGATTGAGTTTTCCCTTTGAAGTTATCTTATCGGATTGAGTCTTTAAAGATTTGAGAACACTTGATGTATGTCTTGCCATGCGTATCTATGGTGACAATGGGATATCACGTGCCACTTTATGTATGTTTTGGTGACCAACTTGTGGGTTCTGCCCATGAATCTATGCATAGGGGTTGGCACACGTTTTCGTCGTGATTCTCCGGTAGAAACTATGGGCACTCTTTGAGGTTCTATGTGTTGGTTGAATAGATGAATCTGAGATTGTGTGATGCATATCGTATAATCATACCCACGGATACTTGAGGTGACATTGGAGTATCTAGGTGACATTAGGGTTTTGGTTGATTTGTATCTTAAGGTGTTATTCTAGTACGAACTCTAGGGCTATTTGTGACACTTATAGGAATAGCCCAATAGATTGATTGGAAAGAATAACTTTGAGGTGGTTTCATACCCTACCATGATCTCTTCGTTTGTTCTCCGCTATTAGTGTCTTTGGAGTGACTCTTAATTGCATGTTGAGGGATAGTTATATGATCCAATTATGTTATTATTGTTGAGAGAACTTGCACTAGTGAAAGTATGAACCCTAGGCCTTGTTTCCTATCATTGCAATACCGTTTACGCTCACTTTTACCGCTTGTTACCTTGCTGCTTTTATATTTTCAGTTTACAAAAACCTATATCTACCGTCTGTCTTGCACTTCTATCACCATCTCTTCGCCGAACTAGTGCACCTATACAATTTACCATTGTATTGGGTGTGTTGGGGACACAAGAGACTCTTTGTTATTTGGTTGCAGGATTGCTTGAGAGAGACCATCTTCATCCTACGCCTCCCACGGATTGATAAACCTTAGGTCATCCACTTGAGGGAAATTTGCTACTGACCTACAAACCTCTGCACTTGGAGGCCCAACAACGTCTACAAGAAGAAGGTTGTGTAGTAGACATCAAAGAGCACCGCACTATTATGAGTGCGGTGATCAAGAAGGTTCAGTCCGCCAAGAGCGGACTGACTGAAGCCTGTGCCAGCCTTCTAACAGGCTTTGAGGTAAGTATTTAATATATAGGAAAATATTACCGCATAGACAGTAGCCCCTGATGCTCTGTTTGGTCTTTACAAAGAAAAGCCGAATAGAGGATCAAATAATATCTGCAGGAGTCTAATACAAGTATGTCTATATGCGTATGCAGGCTTGGGTGCTGACCTCTGCCGCACTGACCGCGGAGGTCGCCGTACTGAAGCAGAACCTCGAGTGGTCTGAGGAAGAGCTCGGCCTTGCCAAGAGGCATATCGAGGAGAACAAATGTAAGTAATACCTTGTCTATATATATATATATATATAAGATATGGTTGCAAAATGATAGGATCATCATGGATGTGCCAAGGGCCACGACCGAAGTGGCGACCCTGAAGCAAGCGTTGTCCGAGGCCGAAAACAAAGCGAACAAGGAGCGCACCAAGCGGGAGAAACAAGAGGCACGGTTGGGCGAGGTGCAGCAAGAGCTCCAGGCTCTCATGAAGAAGCACGAGAGTTTGGAGCTTGACTTGAAGACGCGATAGTCCGAGCTTGCCACGGCTCTCGAGGGCACAAAGCATGCCAAGGCTGAAACCCAAAAGGCCCTCCAGGAAATTGAGGCGATGAGGAAGATAGCGGCGGGTAAGGCATTCATTATGCAAAGCAAGCATGTGAAAGTAAATTACTTGTTACTTACCCGAGTCCGGAGCTCTCCAGGAGCATTTGCAGATTTGCCCCGCAGCATGTCGGATGCCGCAAAGTACTACCTGGCCGAGGAGGGAAGCTCGACGGAGAAGTTATTCTGGTCTCAGTATACTGGGACCGAACACCCGATGCCTGTGAGCGACCAGCTGAAGCAATTGGTCGAGCTGCATAAGGCCGCCGAATAGGCCATGAGGGGCATTATAGTCTAGATGTGGCCTAGTGACTCCCCTCCCAACAGCTACTTCAGCCTGGTGAGGCGGCTTGTGGATGCCTGCCCACGGCTGGAAATCATAAAGCGGTTCATCTGCATCGAAGGTGCACGCCGGGCTTTTGCCCGTGCGAAGGTGCACTGGGCCAAGATGGACGCCGTGAAGCTGGTGAAGGAGGGGCAGCCGCAGGGCAAGGAGCATCGCCACCCTGAAATGTATTATGAGGGTGTCCTGAAGGGTGCCTGTCTTGTGGCGGACGAGTGTGTGAAGGATGTAATTTTTGAATGAACTTGCTCGTGTGATCCTGTATTATGAAAACTTGTTCATGTGCGATATGCAACGCTTGTTTGAATTTAAAATATTACCTTCTGTGCGGCTGTTTATCAAATCTGAGAGATGGCTAGTCATCGGCTTCTGCCCCCATGCCACGAGTGCTGGGGTGTTTGGTACAAATCTAAGCACTCTTTTTCCCATTGTTGGGTCCTTCGAGGGAGGTGCTCAGCGCAACGAACAAGGTAATCGGACTATAATGCTTTATCACTCTCACTTAGCCATAGAAGTCTACAATTTTAAATTTTGGCGAAGCCCCTAGTATTCGGAAGGCCGAATTCGGGGCGCTATACACGCCTAAGCCGGACAAAGCCGACTCCTCGCCCTCAGCGGCATAAGTCTTTAGGGACTCGAGACCTCTCGAACAGCGACCAACTCTCGCCTTATCATGACAGTCAGTTTTGGCTTTCTCTACTAAGGTGCTTGCCCAGATGAACCGGGGCACAATCGCAGTAGTTCTCCCAGTGCTACCTTAGCCGATATAGCGGAACGTAAGGTACTAAAACATGGGAGCCAGGCAAACCCAACTATTGACCCAAGACATGATTCGGAGCTGATGCATATAATGCTATAAGTTCGGGGTGCCGCACTGTCGAAAGTGTTCAGACTTCTCACGCCCTATTATGGGGTACGCTTAAGCCCCTGGCATATTGGCCGTACCAGAGTGTACTGGTGCTGAATGTCATGAATGAACATATATATATATATATATAAGGAATAGAGAATGCGATAATAGACTAGTGTTATGCATTGTTTATTCAAAAAGGTGCGTCGAAGCAGAATGATACAAGTAGTGCGATAAGCAAAAAGTAGGACTATTTGACATGTCCCCTCCAAGGGCAAGCTGCGAAATGGTATTTAAAGCAGGTATTTCACTCGTTATCAGAAACCACCTCGGAGTTCCATGGTGCGACGTAGCTTTCCGCCTCCTTGGTTGTTGTATCGTGTGTCCGGCAATCGTACTGCCGGACGGGGTTTCCAGAGAGTAGAGTCCTGAAAGAGAGAAAAAATAACAAAGCAGGAAGCCCCTAGTGCACTTGAGCTGCGTTTTGGGGCGTGCCGTAGTCGTGCCTCCCCCACCTATGCCCATGGTATTTTCAATGTGTAATTATGTACGCGTGGCACGGATTTCGCCGTTTGGCTGGGACTGGGGTGGGGGCCGCATTGCTATGCGAGCTCGGAATGTGCCAAGCGGTCTTGTTGCAGATTACTCCGGGCGCACTTGACGGTGTCCGGGTGTTTGATCGTTGAACTGATTGATTGCCTTAAGAGGCTGCTTTGCGCTTCTACTACAAGGGCCGCAGTGTGCTCCTCCGTGCGGAGAGAGCGCTCTGTGTTTCCATTGACTGTGATGACCCCTTGAGGTCCTGGCATCTTGAGCTTGAGGTATGTATAATGCGGCACCACATTGAATCTTGCAAATGCGGTTCGCTCGAGCAGTGCATGATAGCCACTGCGGAACGGGACTATATCGAAGATTAACTCCTTGCTTCGGAAGTTATCCGGGGATCCGAAGACCACTTGCAGTGTGACTGAGCTGTGCAATGGGCCTCTACACATGGTATGACGCCTTTGAAGGTCGTTTTGGTGGGTTTGATCCTTGAGCGGTCTATACCCATTTTGCGCACTGTGTCCTGATAAAGAAGGTTCAGGCTACTGCCGCCGTCCATAAGGACTCGAGTGTGGTGAAATCCGTCGATGATTGGTTCTAGGACCAGTGCGGCGAATCCGCCATGACGGATACTAGTGGGGTGGTCCATGCGATCGAAGGTGATCGGACAGGAAGACCATGGGTTGAACTTTGGGGCGACTGGCTCCAACGCATATACGTCCCTTAGCGCACGCTTCCGCTCCCTCTTGGGGATGTGGGTTGCGTATATCATGTTCACCGTCCGCACTTGTGGGGGGAACCTCTTTTGTCCTCCAGTGTTCGGCGGCCGGGGCTCCTCCTCGTCATTTAACTTGCCGGCCCGCTTGAACACCCAACATTCTCTGTTGGTGTGATTGGCTGGATTTGTCGAGGGTGCCGTGTATTTGACACGATCGATCGAGTATACGGTCAAAACTAGACAGGCCCGGAGTGCTTCTTTTGAATGGCTTTTTCCGCTGACCGGGTTTAGAGCCTCTGAATCCGGCATTGACTGTCGTATCCTCGGTATTGTCGCTGTTGATACGGCGCTTGTGTTTATTGCGACATGACCTGCCATTGCTATCCTTGGTATCCGAAGTACCAGGGTTCTTTGATATGCTATTGCTGCGAGCCAGCCAGCTGTCCTCTCCCGCGCAAAAGCAGGTCATGAGTGTCGTGAGGGCTGCCATAGATTTCGGCTTTTCCTGGCCAAGGTGTCGGGCGAGCCACTCGTCGCGGATGTTGTGCTTAAAAGCTGCCTGGGCCTCAGCATCTGGACAATAGACGATTTGATTTTTCTTTGTCGGGAACTGTGTCTAGAATTGCCTGGCCGATTCCTCTGGCTGCTGAATTATGTGGCTCAAGTCATCGACATCTGGTGGTCGCACATAAGTGCCCTGGAAGTTGTCGAGAAATGCGGCTTCCAGATCTTCCCAACAGCCAATGGATTCTGCTGGCAGGCTGTTGAGCTAATGCCGAGCTGGTCCTTTGAGTTTGAGTGGGAGGTATTTGATGGCGTGTAGATCGTCACCACGGGCCATGTGGATGTGCAGGAGGAAGTCCTTGATCCGTACCGCAGGATCTGTTGTACCGTCATATGATTCGATATTTACGGGTTTGAAACCCTCTGGGATTTGGTGATTCATCACATCGTCTGTGAAGCATAGGGGGTGTGTGGCGCCTCTGTACTGGGCTATATCGCGACGCAGCTCAAACGAGTCTTGTCCGCTGTGTCCGGCCCGGCCGGATTTACTTTTACTGTATCCGGCGTGACGGTTATCGTCTCGCATAGTGGTGCGCCCTCGTGTTCCGTACATCAATCTTGCGTGTTTTTCTTTGTCCTCCAATACGTCTCGCAGGTCTAGCGTACTTTCCCGTGCCTTGACATTTTTATTTAAGTGGCGTTGGGGTGTGGGCTGAGCTTTTGGCTGAAATGCCTCTCTGTCGCGGCCACGAGGTGGCCGATCAGCCGCGTCATACGCTGGAGATGTAGGTTTTAATGCTTCCTCCTCCAGTCGGGGTAGCAACCTGTGCTTTGCGTAACTCTTGGAGGGGCTTTCGAGTTCATATTCCTCGGCCGCAAGGACTTCAGTCCATCTGTTAGCTAGCAAATCTTGATCAGCTCAAAGCTGCTGTTGCTTTTTCTTAAGGCTATTTGCCATGGCTATAAGCCGGCGCTTGAAGCGCTCTTGCTCGACGGGATCCTCAGGCACGGCAAATTCGTTATCGTCAAGGCTTGCCTCGTCTTCGGAGGGAGGCATGTAATTATCATCCTCCGCCTCTCCATCTGCCGCTCTCTCGGGTGGGCTGGCTTCTCCGTCCTCCTATTCTAAATCTTGCTGGAGGGGATTGCCGTCATCTTTGGCACTGTCCGGAGTGCTATTATCTCCTGTGCCGGTATCACCGCTTTTGCCTTGGTGAGACTTAGAGCGGCGCCGCTGACGTCGGCGCTTGGGTTGCTTCTTGGAGGGGGCATCCTCCGATGTCCCGTTGCCATTGCATTCTTTGGGTGTGTCCACCATATGAGGTGGTTGTCCAGTGCCCTATGGGTAGTGGTTCCTGTTCGTCTCCTGCATCATCGTCCATACCGTCAATGTCTTCGGAGTCGAAGTCGAGCATGTTGGTCAAATCATCGACAGTGGCTACTAAGTGGGTGGTGGGTGGGCGGCGAATTTCTTCGTCATCCGCATCCCAATCCTGCCGGACATAGTTCGGCCAGGACTCTCCTGACAAGGAGAGAGACCTTAATGAGTTCAGTATGTCACCGAAGGGCGAGTGCTCAAAGATATCCACGGAGGTGAACTCCATGATTGGCGCCCAGTCGGATTCGATAGGCACGGGTGCAGGCGGTTCGGAGTCCGTGGCCGGGGAAGAATCCGACAGTTTGGGATCACGGTTCTCGTGCAGGGTAAGGCCGATACTCGTCTCAATCGCCGCTGAGAATGCGGCCTCCGTGGCAGGGTCTATCCACCCGTCCATGGATGGCACAATTGCTCCGAATTGAGGGTCGGAGCGGTTGCCGGTGCGGTCTCTCGAACACTGTCCGATGGTAGAGCTAAATCATGCTCATCGTGACCGTGCGGCGCACTCGGTAGGGGCTCAAATCGGTCGAAGATCAAGTCTCCGCGGATATCGGCCGTGTAGTTTAAGCTTCCAAACTTGACCTGGTGGCCAGGGGCGTAACTCTCGATCTGCTCCAGATGGCCAAGCGAGTTGGCCCACAGTGCGAAGCCGTCGAATACAAAGATCTGTCCGGGGAGAAAAGTCTCACCCTGGACTGCATCGCTATCGATGATCGAAAGGGCCATCAAGCCTAATGATGATGACACAGAGGAACTCTCAATGAAAGCACCAATGTTGGTGTCAAAACCGGCGGATCTCGGGTAGGGGTCCCGAACTATGCGTCTAGGTGGATGGTAACAGGAGACAGGGGACAAGATGTTTTTACCCCGGTTCGGGCCCTCTCGATGGAGGTAAAACCCTACTCCCGCTTGATTGATCTTGATGATATGAGTATTACAAGAGTTGATCTACCACGAGATCGAAGAGGCTAAACCCTAGAAGCTAGCCTATGGTATGATTGTTGTTCTTGGTCCTACGGACTAAACCCTCCGGTTTATATAGACACCAGAGGGGGCTAGGGTTACACAGAGTCGGTTACAAGGAAGGAGATCTACATATCCGTATTGCCAAGCTTGCCTTCCACGCCAAGGAGAGTCCCATCCGGACACGGGACGAAGTCTTCAATCTTGTATCTTCATAGTCCAACAGTCCGGCCAAAGGATATAGTCTGGTGCTACCTCTTGAGCTTGCGTTGGTTTTCCCCGAAGAGGAAAGGATGATGCAGCAGAGTAGCGTAAGTATTTCCCTCAGTTTTTGAGAACCAAGGTATCAATCCAGTAGGAGGCCACGCGCAAGTCCCTCGTACCTACACAACACAAAGAGCTCAACGCAACCAACGCGATTAGGGGTTGTCAATCCCTTCACGGTCACTTACGAAAGTGAGATCCGATAGATAATATTTTTGGTATTTTTGATATAAAGATGCAAAGTGAAAAGTAAAAGGCAAAGTAAAAACAAAGCAAGATTAAAGTGATGGAGATTGATATGGTGAGAATAGACTCGGGGGCCATAGGTTTCACTAGTGGCTTCTCTCGAGAGCATAAGTTTTCTACGATGGGTGAACAAATTACTGTTGAGCAATTGACAAAATTGAGCATAGTTATGAGAATATCTAGGCATGATCATGTATATAGGCATCACGTCCGTGACAAGTAGATCGAAACGATTCTGCATCTACTACTATTACTCCACTCATCGACCGCTATCCAACATGCATCTAGAGTATTAAGTTAAAAACAGAGTAATGCTTTAAGCAAGATGACATGATGTAGAGAGATAAATTCATGCAATATGAAATAAACCCCATCTTGTTAACCTCGATGGCAACGATACAATACGTGTCTTGCTGCCCCTTCTGTCACTGGGAAAGAACACCGCAAGATCGAACCCAAAGCTAAGCACTTCTCCCATGGCAAGAACTACCAATCTAGTTGGCCAAACCAAACGGATAATTCGAAGAGACTTGCAAAGATAACCAATCATACATAAAAGAATTCAGAGAAGATTCAAATATTATTCATAGATAGACTTGATCATAAACCCACAATTCATCGGTCTCAACAAACACACCGCAAAAGAAGAGATTACATCGAATAGATCTCCACAAGAGAGGGGGAGAACATCGTATTGAGATCCAAAAAGAGAGAAGAAGCCATCTAGCTAATAACTATGGACCCGAAGGTCTGAGGTAAACTACTCACACTTCATCGGAGAGGCTATGATGATGTAGAAGCCCTCCGTGATGACGGCCCTCTCCGGTGGAGCTCCGGAACAGGCCCCAAGACGGGATCTCGTGGATGCAGAAAGTTGTGTTGGTGGAATTAGGTTTTTGGCTCCTGTTCTGATCGTTTGGGGGCATGTGGGTATATATAGGAGGAAGGAGTACATCGGTGGAGCACCGAGGGGCCCACGAGGTAGGGAGCGCGCCCTGTAGGGGGGCGCGCCCCCCACCCTCGTGACCGCCTCCGGTACTTCTTGCAGTAGGGTCCAAGTCTCCTGGGTCTTATCCGGGAAGAAAATCACGTTCCAAAAAGGATTTTTCTGTTTGGACTCCGTTTGATATTCTGTTTCTTCGAAACACTGAAATAGGCAAAAACAGGAATTCTGGGCTGGGCCTGCAGTTAATAGGTTAGTCCCAAAAATAATATAAAAGTGGAAAATAAAGCCCAATATAGTCCAAAGCAGTAGACAATATAGCATGGAGCAATCGAAAATTATAGATACCTTGGAGACGTATCAGGCATCCCCAAGCTTAATTCCTGCTCGTCCTCGAGTAGGTAAATGATAAAAAGAGAACTTTTGATGCGGAGTGCTACTTGGCATAATTTCAATGCAAAATTTCTTAATTGTGGTATGAATATTCAGATTAGGAAGATTCAAGAAAAAAGTTCATATTGACATAAAGAATAATAACATTCAAGCAAACCAACAAAGCAATTATGTTTTCTCAAAGTAACATGGCCAAAGAAAGTTCATCCCTACAAAATCATATAGTTTAGTCATGCTCCATTTTCGTCACACAAGAATGCTCTCATCATGCACAACCCCGATGACAAGCCAAGCAATTGTTTCATACCTGAATGATTACAAACTCATAAACTTTCACGCAATACATGAACGTGAGCCATGGATATAGCACTATGGGTGGAATAGAATATAATGATGGGGGTTGTGCGGAGAAGACAAAAAAGGAGAAAGTCTCACATCAACGAGGCTAATCAATGGGCTAGGGAGATGCCCATCAATTTATGTTAATGCAAGGAGTAGGGATTGCCATGCAACGGATGCACTAGAGTTATAAATGTATGAAAGCTCAACAAAAGAAACTAAGTGGGTGTGCATCCAACTTGCTTGCTCACGAAGACCTAGGGCACTTGAGGAGGCCCATTGTTAGAATATACAAGCCAAGTTCTATAATGAAAAATTCCCACTAGTATATGAAAGTGATAACTCAAGAGACTCTCTATATGAAGAACATGGTGCTACTTTGAAGCACAATATATGAGACTCGCTATATCATGGTGCTACTTTGAAGCACAAGTGTGGAAAAAAGGATAGTAACATTGCCCCCTTTTATTTTCTTTTTTTGGGCCTTCTTTTTTTTTCTTTGGCCTTTCTCTCTTTTTTTGGGACAATGCTCTATGGAATGATGATCATCACTTCTATTTATTTACAACTCAATGATTACAACTCGATACTAGAACAAAGTATGACTCTATATGAATGCCTCCGGCGGTGTACCAGGATATGCAATGAATCAAGAGTGACAAGTATGAAAAAATTATGAACGGTGGCTTTGCCACAAATACCATGTCAACTACATGATCATGCTAAGCAATATGACAATGATGAATGTGTCATGATAAACTGGATGGTGGAAAGTTGCATGGCAATATATCTCGGAATGGCTATGGAAATGCCATAATAGGTAGGTATGGTGGCTGTTTTGAGGAAGATATAAGGAGGTTTATGTGTGAAAGAGCGTATCATATCACGGGGTTTCGATGCACCGGCGAAGTTTGCTCCAACTCTCAATGTGAGAAAGGGCAATGCACGGTACCGTAGAGGCTAGCAATGATGGAAGGGTGAGAGTGTGTATAATCCATGGACTCAACATTAGTCATAAAGGACTCATATACTTATTGCAAAAATCTACAAGCCATCAAAAACCAAAGTATTACGCGCATGCTCCTAGGTGGATAGATTGGTAGGAAAAGACCATCGCTCGTCCCCGACCGCCACTCATAAGGAGGACAATCAAATAACACCTCATGTTTCAAATTTGTTGCATAATGTTAACCATACGTGCATGCTACGGGACTTGCAAACTCTAACTCAGGCACTTCTCAATTTCACAATTACTGTACTAGCATGACTTTGATATTACTATCTCCATATCTCAAAACAATTATCAATCATCCAACTTTTCTTTGTATTCAATGCACTCAAAAGAAAGTTTCACAAATCTTGAATACCAAGCAAGTTATTATTAAGCAAATTACCATGCTATTACGACTCTCAAAATAATTTAAGTGAAGCATGAGAGATCAATAGTTTCTTTAAAACAAACCACCACCGTGCTCTAAAAGATCTAAGTGAAGCACATAGAGCAAAATTACAACGCTCAAAAGATATAAGTGAAGCACAAAGAGTATTCTAACAATTTTTAATTCATAGATGACTCTCTCAAAAGGTGTGTACAGCAAGGATGGTTGTGGCACACTAACAAACAAAGACACAAATAATACAAGACGCTCCAAGCAAAACACATATCATGTTGGTGAATAAAAATATAGCTCCAAGTAAATTACCGATGGAACTGGACGAAAGAGGGGATGCCTTCCGGGGCATCCCCAAGCTTTGACTTTTTGGTGTCCTTGGATTATCTTGGGGGTTACATGGGCATACCAAAGCTTAGGCTCTTGCCACTCCTTGTTCCATAATCCATCAAAAGAACTCACCCAAAGCTTGAAAACTTCACAACACAAAACTCAATAGAAATCTCGTGAGCTCCGTTAGAGAAAGAAAACATAAAACCACTCCAAGGTACTGTAATTAACTCATTCTTTATTTATTTTGGTGTTACACCTACTGTATTCCAACTTATCTATGTATTATAAACTATTTTACTAACCATAGATTCATCAAAATAAGCAAACAACACATGAAAAACAGAATCTATCAAAAACAGAACAGTCTGTAGTAATCTGTAACTAACACAAACTTCTGGAACTCCAAAAAATATACCAAAATTAGATGACCTAGAAAATTTGTTTATTGATCATCGGAAATTGGAATCAGTATTTTATCACGTTCTGATGATTTTTAATAATTCGGGCACTGAATGCAAAGTTTCTGGAAATTACAGCAAGATCAAATAACTATCATCCAAGAAGATCCAATAGGTCTAGCTTGGCACAAACACTAATTAAAACACAAAACCACATCCAAACAGCAGGTAGATGGGTTATTTTTCCTAACAGAAGAAAAACAAAAAAACTAAAAATAAATTGGGTTGCCTCCCAATAAGCGCTATCGTTTAACGCCCCTACCTAGGCATAAAAACGAGGATAGATCTAAGTATTGCCATCTTTGGAAGGCAATCCATAAGTGGCTCTCATGATGGTTTCATATGGCAATTTTATTTTCTTTCTTGGAAAGTGTTCCATGCCCTTTTTTAATGGAAATCCAAATCTAATATTCCCTTCCTTCATACCAATAATCGCACCAACCGTTCTAAGGAAAGGTCTACCAAGAATAATAGGGCAAGAAGGATTGCAATCTATATCAAGAACAATGAAATCTACGGGCACATAATTCCTATTTGCACTTCATCGGAGAGGCTATGATGATGTAGAAGCCCTCCGTGATGACGACCCTCTCCGGCGGAGCTCCGGAACAGGCCCCAAGATGGGATCTCGTGGATACAGAAAGTTGCGGCGGTGGAATTAGGTTTTTGGCTCCTGTTCTGATCGTTTGGGGGCACGTGGGTATATATAGGAGGAAGGAGTACGTCGGTGGAGCACCGAGGGGCCCACGAGGCAGGGGGCGCGCCCTGTAGGGGGGCGCGCCCCCCACCCTCGTGACCGCCTCCGGTACTTCTTGGAGTAGGGTCCAAGTCTCCTCGGTCTTATCCGGGAAGAAAATCACGTTCCAAAATGGATTTGTCTGTTTGGACTCCGTTTGATATTCTGTTTCTTCGAAACACTGAAATAGGGAAAAACAACTATTCTGGGCTGGGCCTCTGGTTAATAGGTTAGTCCCAAAAATAATATAAAAGTGGAAAATAAAGCCCAATATAGTCCAAAACAGTAGATAATATAGCATGGAGCAATCAAAAGTTATAGATACGTTGGAGACGTATCATCTGGCTGTCCGGATACCCCCTAATCCAGGACTCCCTCAATAAGACAAAGTGCACAAATGATGATGGCATGCGTAGGATGGCCGCACAATTCTATGCTCAACTATTTGCTGCTGAAGGGTCGACGGATAGTGAAAATGTGCTGCAGCATATTGAGAGTGTTGTTACAGAAGAGATGAATGGCAATCTTGGCGCGTCGTTCACAGATGAGGAGATTGAGGCGGCCCTTTTCCAGATGGGGCCTAGAAAGGCTCCGGGACCGGACGGATTACCGGCTATGTTCTACCAACGGCACTGGCAGTTGGTTAAGAATGACGCCTGTGGTGCGGTAAGGGAGTTTTTGGCAGGGAAGGAGGCACCGAATGGGTTTAATGATACCATCATTGTCATGATTCCGAAAGTAAACTCACCGGAGTTACTTTCACAATTTCGGCCAATTAGCCTATGTAATGTTCTTTATAAAATTGCGGCAAAGGCACTAGCCAACCACTTAAAAGTTGTGCTTCCTTTTATGATATCTGATGAGCAGAGTGCATTTGTCCCAGGAAGACTAATAACTGATAATGTACTTGTGTCCTACGAATCTGTTCACGCGATCAGGAAGAGGAAAAGGAAGAAGCCTATGTGTGCGGTCAAATTGGACATGATGAAGGCGTATGATCGAGTGGAGTGGGATTTCCTAGAGAAGATGTTGTTGAAATTTGGCTTCCCTGATCACTGGACAGAGATGGTCATGCGGTGTGTGAAATCAACCTCTTTCTCTGTTAAGTTGAATGGTGGGCTCTCTCATTGTTTCAACCCTTCTAGAGGACTTCGACAGGGGGATCCCCTCTCCCCATACCTCTTTCTGTTCTGTGTGGAAGGTTTCTCGGCGCTCTTGAAATATGCACAACAGGAGAAGAAGGTCAAGGGATTGGCATTCGGCGGTACCGGACCAACGGTAACTCACCTCCTTTTCGCTGATGATAGTGTGGTTTTCGTGGAGGGCTCACAGGATAATTTTGTGGCATTACTCTCCATCTTAAAAGAGTATGAGGATGCCTCGGGGCAGAAAGTCAACCTTCATAAATCCGCAATGTTTTTTGCGAAATGAACTTCGGATGAAAGTAAGGAGGAACTAAAACAAGTACTAGGGATTGCGGAAGAGGCTCTGAGTGAGAGATATTTAGGATTGCCCACGGTGGTGGGGAGATCGAAGGACGGAACTTTCAAATATGTTGAGGAAAGTGCAAGGGGAAAGGTCTCAGGGTGGAAAGGGCAAGGACTATCCAGGACTGCAAGGGAAGTACTCGTTAAGTCGGGCCTCCAATCAACACCATCTTTTACCATGAGCTGTTTTCAACTCACAAACAAGATGTGCAGGAAGTTGTCTTCTATTTCATCAAACTTCTAGTGGGGAGAAGCTGATGGTAAAAAGAGAGTGCATTGGATCACTTGGGACAAAATGTGCATGAGAAAGCATGAAGGTGTAATGGGTTTTAGAGACCCGGAGGCTTTCAACCAAGCTATGCTTGCAAAACAAGCGTGGCGGTTGTTCCAGGAACCAAATTCTTTATGTGCAAGGGTCTTGCAAGCTCGGTACTATGTTGATGGATCTATTCTGAATGCACCGTGCCCAAGTGGTGGATCATACACCTTCAAGAGTATTTTGCATGGGCGAAATCTTCTGCTTGACGGGCTGATTTGGAGGATTAGAGACGGCTCCAAAATCAAGGTCCATCACGACAACTAGATTCCGAGGAAGGGTAGCTTGAAGCCACTGGGCCAAAGCTATATTTAATGGATTACGCAGGTTAGTGAACTGCTGGATGAAACGGGCTCCAACTGGGACGTAAACAAAGTGGAAGCTATATTTTCCCCTGACGAGGCGAGAGAGATCACTCAGATCCCAGTTGATGGACCGGGGATGGACGATTACCAGGCATGGAATTACATGAAGAATGGTGTGTTCACAGTACGGTCGGCCTACCACATAAAAATGAGTCAGGAATGGCTGCGGGTAGGACGGACGGAGTCCTCGTCATCGGTGGCAGATCACAAGTCATGGCTAAATCTATGGGATACAGTGGCACCAGGCAAGGCCAAAACGCACATGTGGAGGTTGATTCGTAACGGGCTAGCAATGGGTTCGGAACTACTAAGGAGGAAAATCAAAGCAGGTGTTTTCTGTACGGCGTGTGGTCGAGAAGAAACAATCCTTCACAGATTCTGGAGTTGCTACCATTCAGCTAAGTTTTGGAAGATAATGCACTCGGTATTTGGAGTACCGGTGGCGATCCCACCGGAGTCAACTTGCTCTCAGAGTGCTTTGTCCAGATTGCTCTTGTCGTGGTTCACGAAAGCATCAGATGATGAACGGGTTGTCCTTGTACAAGGTGCGTACGCGCTTTGGTTAGCAAGGAACAATGCTCGGGATGGCCAGACGATAGAGGAAGCGGACGCGATAGCAAGAAGAGTTGTCAATTTAATAGGGGAATGGCAATCCATTCATGGGCGGAAACACAAACCAACCAGAACTGTGACGAAGGAGAAATGGTGTCCACCTGAGGAGGGGTGGGTGAAGCTCAATGTAGATGGAGCTATGTCCAAGGCGGGGGAGGATGGAGGCACCGGTGTGGTGATCAGAAACCATGCGGGAGCGTATATGGGTGAAGCATGTGATTTCCTTCCAATGTGTAGCGACCCATCGACGGTGGAGCTAAGGGCTTGCACAGAAGCAGCTCGGCTAGCGGATGAGCTAGCTATACCCAGTGTACACATTGAGACGGCCTGTCGCGAGATCGTCTGCAAGCTTCAGAGTAAAGGGAAGGATTTGTCGCCGCTTGGGCCCATCGTGGAGGAAGTCAAGCGCTTGCTTGCAACGCGTGAAAGATGGAAGGTGTCGTGGGTGAGATGAGAGGCAAACAAGGCTGCTCACTTGTTAGCTAGAGCTACTGTGACAAATAAGATAGATTCCGAGTGGCGAGTTGTGCCCCCAGACTTCATATTGCATGTGGTTTCGGACGAGATCCCCACGGGAAATGATTAAATAAAGATTGTTCGTTAGTTTCAAAAAAAGAATTATTTTTTACAGGAAACTTGTTATCTATTTATCAAGTAGTACGAAGAACAACAGAAGTGAAAATTACATCCAGATCCGTAGACTACCTAGCGACGACTACAAGCACTGGAACAAGCCGAGGGCGCGCCGTCATCAACGCCCCTTCATCACCGGACCCGGGCAAACCTTGTTGTAGTAGACAGTCGGGAAGTCGTCATGCTAAGGCCTCAAAGGACCAGCACACCAGAATAGCAAACGCCACCAATGAAGAGAATCATAGATCGAAGGGATCCAATTTATAGACACGAAAATAGACGAACGATGACACAAACGCCGATCGAATCCCATGAGATCCGCAGGAGACAACCTCCACAATCCCACCCATGACACTAGTAGCATCATCGGGACGTGGCTAGTGTTGGAAATATGCCCTAGAGGTAATAATAAAATGGTTATTATTATATTTCCTTGTTCATGATAATTATCTATTGTTCATGCTATAATTGTGTTATCTGGAAATCGTAATACATGTGTGAATACATAGACAACAACATGTCCCTAGTGAGCCTCTAGTTGACTAGCTCGTTGATCAACAGATAGTCATGGTTTCCTGACTATGGACATTAGATGTCATTGATAACGGGATCACATCATTAGGAGAATGATGTGATGGACAAGACCCAATCCTAAGCCTAGCACAAGATCGTGTAGTTCGTTTGCTAAAGCTTTTCCAATGTTAAGTATCATTTCCTTAGACCATGAGATCGTGTAACTCCCGGATGCCGTAGGAGTGCTTTGGGTATGCCAAATGTCACAACGTAACTGGGTGACTATAAAGGTATACTACATGTATCCCCGAAAGTATCTGTTGGGTTGACACGGATGGAGACTGGGATTTGTCACTCCATATGATGGAGAGGTGTCTCTGGCCCCACTCGGTAATGCATCATCATAATGAGCTCAATGTGACCAAGTGTTTGGTCACGGGATCATGCATTACGGTACGAGTAAAGTGACTTACCGGTAACGAGATTGAACGAGGTATTGGGATACCGACGACCGAATCTCGGGCAAGTAAAGTACCGATTGACAAAGGGAATTGTATACGGGATTACTTGAATCCTCGACATCGTGGTTCATCCGATGAGATCATCGAGGAGCATGTGGGAGCCAACATGGGTATCCAGATCCCGCTGTTGGTTATTGACTGGTGAGTCGTCTCGGTCATGTCTGCGTGTCTCCCAAACCCGAAGGGCTTACACACTTAAGGTTTGGTGACGCTAGGGTTGTAGAGATATTAGTATGCAGTGACCCGAAAGTTGTTCGGAGTCCCGGCTGAGATCCCGGACATCACGAGGAGTTCCGGATTGGTCCGAAGGTAAAGATTTATGTATAGGAAGTCCTGTTTCGGCTATCGGGAAAGTTTGGGGGGTCATCGGTATTGTACCGGGACCACCAGAAGGGTCCCGGGGGTCCATCGGGTGCTAGGGGTGGGGGGCGCCCCACTTGGCTTGGGGGGGAAGCCACACCCCTTGGCCGCCGCCCCCCTTGGAGATTGCATCTCCTTGGGCCGGCGCTCCCCCCAAGGCCCCTATATAAAGAAGGGGGAGGGAGGGTAGCCGCACCCTTGCTCTTGGCGCCTCCCTCTCCCTCCGTAACACCTCTCCTCCCCGCTTGCGCTTGGCGAAGCCTTGCTGGGATCCCGCTACTTCCACCACCACGCCGCTGTGCTGCTGGATCTCCGTCAACCTCTCCCTCCCCTTGCTGGATCAAGAAGGAGGAGACGTCTTCCCGACTGTACGTGTGTTGAACGCGGAGGTGCTGTCCGTTCGGCACTTGGTCATCAGTGATTTGGATCACGGCGAGTACGACTCCATCAACCCCGTTCTCTTGAACGCTTCCGCTCGCGATCTACAAGGGTATGTAGTCCTCTCTCTCGTTGCTAGATGACTCCATAGATTGATCTTGGTGAAGCGTAGACAATTTTTATTTTTTGCAACATTCCCCAACAGTGGTATCAGAGCTAGGTCTATGCGTA
Source organism: Aegilops umbellulata (assembly GCA_032464435.1). Taxonomy (NCBI): domain Eukaryota; kingdom Viridiplantae; phylum Streptophyta; class Magnoliopsida; order Poales; family Poaceae; genus Aegilops; species Aegilops umbellulata. Next base: position 399,714,680 of record CP136056.1, on the reverse strand, counting down.
GTTTCTATGCACGAGTAGAACACAAGATGTTGTGGGCGTCGATGTTATCAATCTACTTGTCGTTACTAGTCTTATCTTGATTCGGCGACATCATGGGATGAAGCGGCCGGACCGACCTTACACGTACGCTTACGTGAGACAGGTTCCACCGACTGACATGCACTAGTTGCATAAGGTGGCTAGCGGGTGTCTGTCTCTCCCACTTTAGTCGGATCGGATTCGATGAAAAGGGTCCTTATGAAGGGTAAATAGATATTGGCATATCACATTGTGGTTTTGACGTAGGTAAGAAATGTTCTTGCTAGAACCCTATTGCAGCCACGTAAAAACATGCAACATCAATTAGAGGACGTCTAACTTGTTTTCGCAGCATATGCCTTGTGATGTGATATGGCCAAAAGGATGTGATGAATGAATTATATGTGATGTATGAGATTGATCATAGTCTTGTAATAGGGATCACGACTTGCATGTCGATGAGTATGACAACCGGCAGGAGCCATAGGAGTTGTCTTTATTTATTGTATGACCTGCGTGTCATTGAATAACGCCATGTAATTACTTTACTTCTTTGCTAAACCATTAGCCATAGTAGTAGAAGTAATAGTTGGAGAACAACTTCATGGAGACATGATGATGGAGATCATGATGATGGAGATCATGGTGTCATGCCGGTGATGAAGATGATCATGGCGCCCCGAAGATGGAGATTAAAAGGAGCAAATGATATTGGCCATATCATGTCACTATTTGATTGCATGTGATGTTTATCATGTTTTGCTTCTTATTTGCTTAGTGTGACGGTAGTAAATAAGATGATCCCTCATAATAATTTCAAGAAAGTGTTTCCCCTAACTGTGCACCGTTGCGAAAGTTCATTGTCTCGAAGCACCACGTGATGATCGGGTGTGATAGATTCTAACGTTCACATACAATGGGTGTAAGCCAGATTTACACATGCAAAACTCTTAGGTTGACTAGACGAGCCTAGCATGTACAGACATGGCCTCGGAACACAAGAGACCGAAAGGTCAAACATGAGTCGTATGGAAGATATGATCAACATGGAGATGTTCACCGATGATGACTAGTCCGCCTCACGTGATGATCGGACACGGTCTAGTTAAGTCGGATCATGTATCACTTAGATGACTAGAGGGATGTCTAATCTGAGTGGGAGTTCATTAAATAATTTGATTAGATGAACTTAATTATCATGAACATAGTCTAAAACTTTGCAATATGTCTTGTAGATCAAATGGCCCACGCTAATGTCAACCTCAACTTCAACGTGTTCCTAGAGAAAACCAAGCTGAAAGATGATGGCAGCAACTATACGGACTGGGTCCGGAACCTGAGGATCATCCTCATAGCTACCAGGAAACAATATGTCCTAGAAGCACCACTAGGTGAAGCACCCATCCCAGAGAACCAAGACGTTATGAACGCTTGGCAGCAGTGTGCTGATGATTACTCCCTCATTCAGTGTGGCATGCTTTACAGCTTAGAACCGGGGCTCCAAAAGCGTTTTGAGCAACACGGAGCATATGAGATGTTCGAAGAGCTGAAAATGGTTTTCCAAGCTCATGCCCGGGTCGAGAGATATGAAGTCTCTGACAAGTTCTACAGTTGTAAGATGGAGGAAAATAGTTCTGTCAGTGAGCACATACTCAAAATGTCTGGGTTGCACAACCGCTTGACTCAGCTGGGAGTTAATCTCCCGGATGACGCGGTCGTTGATAGAATCCTTCAATCGCTCCCACCGAGCTACAAGAGCTTTGTGATGAACTTCAATATGCAGGGGATGGAAAAGACCATTCCTGAGGTATATTCAATGCTGAAATCAGCGGAGGTGGAGATCAAAAAGGAACATCAAGTGTTGATGGTGAATAAAACCACTAAGTTCAAGAAAGGCAAGGGTAAGAAGAAGGACGACAAGGGAGTTGCTGCGCCCGGTAAGCCAGTTGCTGGGAAGAAGCCAAAGAATGGACCCAAACCTAAGACTGAGTGCTTTTATTGCAAGGGAAAGGGACACTGGAAGCGGAACTGCCCCAAATACTTAGCGGACAAGAAGGCCGGCAACACTAAAGGTATATGTGATATACATGTAATTGATGTGTACATTACCAGTACTCGTAGTAGCTCCTGGGTATTTGAAATCGGTGCGGTTGCTCATATTTGTAACTCAAAACATGAGCTGCAGATTAAGCGGAGACTGGCGAAGGACGAGGTGATGATGCGCGTCGGGAATGGTTCCAAGGTTGATGTGATCGCCGTCGGCACACTGCCTCTACATTTACCTGCGGGATTAGTTTTAAAACTCAATAATTGTTATTTAGTGCCAGCTTTGAGCATGAACATTGTATCTGGATCTCGTTTAATGCGAGATGGCTACTCATTTAAGTCCGAGAATAATGGTTGTTCTATTTATATGAGAGATATGTTTTATGGTCATGCCCCGCTGGTGAATGGTTTATTCTTAATGAATCTCGAACGTGATGTTACACATATTCATAGTGTGAATACCAAAAGATGTAAGGTTGATAATGATAGTCCCACATACTTGTGGCACTGCCGCCTTGGTCACATAGGTGTCAAACGCATGAAGAAGCTCCATACAGATGGACTTTTGGAGTCTCTTGATTTCGAATCATTTGACACGTGCGAACCATGCCTCATGGGTAAGATGACCAAGACTCCGTTCTCCGGAACAATGGAGCGAGCAACCAACTTATTGGAAATTATACATACTGATGTGTGCGGTCCAATGAGCATTGAGGCTCGCGGTGGCTATCGTTATGTTCTCACTCTCACTTATGACTTAAGTAGATATGGGTATGTCTATTTGATGAAACACAAGTCTGAGACCTTTGAAAAGTTCAAGGAATTTTAAAATGAGGTAGAGAATCAACATGACCGAAAGATAAAATTCTTACAATCAGATCGTGGGGGAGAATATTTAAGTCACGAAATTGGTACACACTTAAGGAAATGTGGAATCGTTTCACAACTCACACCGCCTGGAACACCTCAGCGTAACGGTGTGTCCGAACGTCGTAATCGCACTCTATTGGATATGGTGTGATCTATGATGTCACTCACTGATTTACCACTATCATTTTGGGGATACGCTCTAGAGACAGCTACATTCACTTTGAATAGGGCACCGTCTAAATGCATTGAGACGACACCGTATGAATTATGGTTTGGGAAGAAACTTAAGCTGTCGTTTCTAAAAGTTTGGGGATGCGATGCTTATGTCAAGAAACTTCAACCTGAAAAGCTCGAACCCAAGTCGGAAAAATGCGTCTTCATAGGATACCCTAAGGAAACCATTGGGTATACCTTCTACCTCAGATCCGAAGGCAAGATCTTTGTTGCGAAGAACGGGTCCTTTCTGGAGAAAGAATTTCTCTCAAAAGAAGTAAGTGGGAGGAAAGTGGAACTTGATGAAGTATTGCTTCTTGAATCGGAGAGTAGCGCAGCTCAAGAAAATGTTTATGTGGTTCCTCCACCGACTAGAGAGGAGGTTAATGATGATGATCATGAAACTTCAGATCAAGTTGCTACTGAACTTCGTAGGTCCACAAGTACACGTTCCGCACTAGAGTGGTACGGCAACCCTATCCTGGCAATCATGTTGTTAGACAACGGTGAACCTTCGAACTATGAAGAAGCAATGGCGGGCCCAGATTCCAACAAATGGCTTGAAGCCATGCAATCCGAGATAGGATCCATGTATGAAAACAAAGTATGGACTTTGACAAACTTGCCCGATGATCGGCGAGCGATAGAGAATAAATGGATCTTTAAGAAGAAGACGGACGTGGATGGTAGTGTCACCATCTATAAGGCTCGACTTGGCACTAAGGGTTATCAACAAGTTCAAGGGGTTGACTACGATGAGATATTCTCACCCGTAGCAAAGCTGAAGTCTGTCCGAATCATGTTAGCAATTGCCGCATACTATGATTATGAGATATGGCAAATGGATGTCAAAACGGCATTCCTTAACGGCTTTCTTAAGGAATAATTGTATATGATGCAGCCGGAAGGTTTTGTCGATCCTAAGAATGCTAACAAGGTATGCAAGCTCCAGCGCTCCATCTATGGGCTGGTGCAAGCATCTCGGAGTTGGAACATTCGCTTTAATGAAATGATCAAAGCGTTTGGGTTTATGCAGACTTATGGAGAAGCCTGCGTTTACAAGAAAGTGAGTGGGAGCTCTGTAGCATTTCTCATATTATATGTGGATGACATACTTTTTATGGGAAATGATATAGAACTTTTGGATAACATTAAGGCCTATTTGAATAAGTGTTTTTCAATGAAGGACCTTGGAGAAGCTGCTTACATATTAGGCATCAAGATCTATAGAGATAGATTGAGACGCCTCATAGGTCTTTCACAAAGCACATACCTTGATAAGATATTGAAGAAGTTCAATATGGATCAGTCCAAGAAGGGGTTCTTGCCTGTGTTGCAAGGTGTGAAATTGAGCTCAGCTCAATGTCCGACCACGACAGAGGATAGAGAAAAGATGAGTGTCGTCCCCTATGCCTCAGCCATAGGGTCTATCATGTATGCCATGCTGTGTACCAGATCTGATGTAAACCTTGCCGTAAATTTGTTAGGAAGGTACCAAAGTAATCCAGGCCTGGAACACTGGACAGCGGTCAAGAACATCCTGAAGTACCTGAAAAGGACTAAGGATATGTTTCTCGTATATGGAGGTGACGAAGAGCTCGTCGTAAAGGGTTACGTCAATGCTAGCTTCGACACAGGTCTGGATGACTCTAAGTCACAAATCGGATACGTGTATATTTTGAATGGTGGGGCAGTAAGCTGGTGCAGTAGCAAGCAAAGTGTCGCGGCAGGATCTACATGTGAAGCGGAGTACATGGCAGCCTCGGAGGCAACGCATGAAGCAATTTGGATGAAGGAGTTCATCACCGACCTAGGAGTCATACCCAATGCGTCGGGGCCAATCACTCTCTTCTGTGACAACACTGGAGCTATTGCACTTGCCAAGGAGCCCAGGTTTCACAAGAAGACCAGGCACATCAAGCGTCGCTTCAACTCAATTCATGAAAATGTTCGAGATGGAGACATAGATATTTGCAAAGTACATACAGATCTGAATGTCGCAGATCCGTTGACTAAACCTCTTCCGCGAGCAAAACATGATCAACACTAGAACTTTATGGGTGTTCGATTCATCACAATGTAACTAGATTATTGACTCTAGTGCAAGTGGGAGACTGTTGGAAATATGCCCTAGAGGCAATAATAAAATGATTGTTATTATATTTCCTTGTTCATGATAATTATCTATTGTTCATGCTATAATTGTGTTATTTGGAAATCGTAATACATGTGTGAATACATAGACCACAACATGTCCCTAGTGAGCCTCTAGTTGACTAGCTCGTTGATCAACAGATAGTCATGGTTTCCTGACTATGGACATTAGATTTCATTGATAACTGGATCACATCATTAGGAGAATGATGTGATGGACAAGACCCAATCCTAAGCCTAGCACAAGATCGTGTAGTTCGTTTGCTAAAGCTTTTCCAATGTTAAGTATCATTTCCTTAGACTATGAGATCATGTAACTCCCGGATGCCGTAGGAGTGCTTTGGGTATGCCAAACGTCACAACGTAACTGGGTGACTATAAAGGTATACTACAGGTATCCCCGAAAGTATTTGTTGGGTTGACACGGATGGAGACTAGGATTTGTCACTCCGTATGACGGAGAGGTATCTCTGGGCCCACTCGGTAATGCTTCATCATAATGAGCTCAATGTGACCAAGTGTTTGGTCACGGGATCATGCGTTACGGTACGAGTAAAGTGACTTGATGGTAACGAGATTGAACGGGGTATTGGGATACCGACAATCGAATCTCGGGCAAGTAAAGTACCGATTGACAAAGGGAATTGTATACGGGATTACTTGAATCCTCGACATCGTGGTTCATCCGATGAGATCATCGAGGAGCATGTGGGATCCAACATGGGTATCTAGATCCCGCTGTTGGTTATTGACCGGTGAGTCATCTTGGTCATGTCTGCGTGTCTCCCGAACTCGTAGGGTCTACACACTCAAGGTTCGGTGACGCTAGGGTTGTAGAGATATTAGTATGCGGTAACCCAAAGTTGTTCGGAGTCCTGGATGAGATCCTGGATGTCACGAGGAGTTCCGGATTGGTCCGGAGGTAAAGATTTATGTATAGGAAGTCCTATTTCGGCTATCGGGAAAGTTTTGGGGGTCATCGATATTGTACCAGGACCACCAGAAGGGGGGGCGCCCCACTTGGCTTGGTGGGGAAGCAACACCCCTTGGCTGCCGCCCCCTTGGATATTGCATCTCCTAGGGCCGGCGCCCCCCAAGGCCCCTATATAAAGAAGGGGGAGGGAGGGCAGCCGCACCCTTGCTCTTGGCGCCTCCCTCTCCCTCCGTAACACCTCTCCTCCCCGCTTGCGCTTGGCGAAGCCCTGCCGGGATCCCGCTACTTCCACCACCATGCTGTTGTGCTGCAGGATCTCCATCAACCTCTCCCTCCCCTTGCTGGATCAAGAAGGAGGAGACATCTTCCCAACTATACGTGTGTTGAACGCGGAGGTGTCGTCCGTTCGGCACTTGGTCATCGGTGATTTGGATCACGGCGAGTACGACTCCATCAACCCCGTTCTCTTGAATGCTTCCGCAGGCGATCTACAAGGGTATGTAGATGCACTCCTATCTCTCGTTGCTAGATGACTCCATAGATTGATCTTGGTGAAGCGTAGAAAATTTTTATTTTCTGCAACGTTCCCCAACAGCTAGATGGGGTGAACCTTATTCCATCTTTAGAAGTTTGCCGCCATCTAGCCTTCTTGAGCAGGACACAAACCCTAAAAAACTCAAAAAATAACCTAAAAACGTAGCCCTCCCACCGACAAGGACCGAGATCCACCACGCTTCCACAGCCCTAAGGCCACAGAAGACGAGATAGGCCCGCGACTACGAGGCGGGGGTGATACGTCTCCAATGTATCTATAATTTTTGATTGTTCCATGCTATTATATTATCTATTTTGGATGTTTATGGGCTTTATTAAATACTTCTATACTATTTTTGGGACTAACCTATTGACCCAGAGCCCAGTGCCAGTTCCTGTTTTTTCCCTTGTTTCAGTGTTCCGAAGAAAAGGAATATCAAACGGAGTCGAAACGGAATGAAACCTTCTGGAGAAGTTATTTCTGGAAAGAAAGCAACCCGGGAGACTTGGAGTCCACGTCAAGAAAGCAACAAGGAAGGCACGAGGCAGGGGGAGCGCCCTCCACCCTCGTGGCTCCCCTGACGTACTTCTTCCTCCTATATATATATCCATATACCCTTAAAACTTCGGGGAATAGAATAGATCGGGAGTTCCGCCACCGCAAGCCTTTGTAGCCACCAAAAACCAATCGAGACCATGTTCCGGCACCCTGCCGGAGGGGGGAACCCTCACCGGTGGCCATCTTCATCATCCCGACGCTCTTCGTGACGAGGAGGGAGTAGTTCACCCTCGGGGCTGAGGGTATGTACCAGTAGCTATGTGTTTGATCTCTCTCTCTTTTATTCCTGAGGTGATACGATCTTGATGTATCGCGAGCTTTGCTATTATAGTTGGATATTATGTTGCTTCTCCCCCTCTACTCTCTTGTAATGGATTGATTTTTCCCTTTAAAGTAATCTTATCGGATTGAGTCTTTAATGATTTGAGAACACTTGATGTATGTCTTGTCGTGCGTATCTGTGGTGACAATGGGATATCACGTGATTCACTTGATGTATGTTTTGGTGATCAACTTGCGGCTTCCGCCCATGAACCTTGATACGTCTCCGTCATATCTATAATTTTTGATTGTTCCATGCCAATATTCTACAACTTCCATATACTTTTGGCAACTTTTTATACTATTTTTGGGACTAACATATTGATCCAGTGCCCAGTGCCAGTTCCTGTTTGTTGCATGTTTTTTGTTTCGCAGAAACCCAATATCAAACGGAGTCCAAACGGGATAAAAACATACGGAGAATTATTTTGGAATATTTATGATTTTTGGGAAGCAAAATCAACGCGAGACGGTGTCCGAGGGGGGCACGAGGTAGGGGGGCGCGCCCCAGGGTGTCAGGCGCGCCCCTGACCCTCGTGGACACCCCATAATGCAGTTGACACTCTTCTTTTGCCGCAAGAAAGATAATTTTATGAGAAAGATCTGAGCGAAAGATTCACCCCAACCGGAGTTACGGATCTCCGGATATTTAAGAAACGGTGAAGGGCCAGAAAACATAACGCAGAAACAGAGAGATAGATCCAATCTCGGAGGGGCTCTCGCCCCTCCCATGCCATGGGAGCCAAGTACCAAAGGGGAAACCCTTCTCCCATCTAGGGAGGAGGTCAAGGAAGAAGAAGAAGAAGGGGGGCCCTCTCCCCCTTGCTTCCGGTGGCGCCGGAGCGCTGCCGGGGCCATCACCACCACCGCCATCTTCACCAACAACTTCACCACCATCATCACCAACTCTTCCCCCCTCTATGCAGCCGTGTAACCTCTCTCTTACCCGCTGTAATATCTACCTAAACATGGTGCTCAACGCTATATATTATTTCCCAATGATGTATGGCTATCCTATGATGTTTGAGTAGATCTGTTTTGTCCTAATGGCTATTTGATGATCGTCATTGGTTTGAGTTGTATGTTTTATTATTGGTGCTGTCCTATGGTGCTCTCCTTGTCGCGCAAGCGTGAGGGATTCCCGCTGTAGGGTTCACAATATGTTCATGATTTGCTTATGGTGGGTGGCGTGAGTGACAGAAGCACAGACCCGAGTAAGTAGGTTGTTTGCGTATGGGATAAAGGGGACTTGATACTTTAATGTTATGGCTGGGTTTTACCTTAATGAATCTTTAGTAGTTGCGGGTGCTTGCTAGAGTTCCAATCATAAGTGCATATGATCCAAGTAGAGAAAGTATGTTAGCTTATGCCTCTCCCTCAAATAAAATTGCAATAATGATTACCGGTCTAGTTATCGATTGCCTAGGGACAAATAACTATCTTGTTGACAAAAGCTCTTTACTAAAACTAATTTAGTTGTGTCTTCATCTAAACAGCCCCTAGTTTTATTTTCGTGCTCTTTACTTTCTTGCAAGCCAAGCCAACAATACCTACAAAGTACTTCTAGTTTCATACTTGTTTCCGGTAAAGCGAACGTCAAGCGTGCGTAGAGTTGTATCGGTGGTCGATAGAACTTGAGGGAATATTTGTTCTACCTTTAGCTCCTCGTTGGGTTCAACACTCTTACTTATCGAAAGAGGCTACAATTGATCCCCTATACTTGTGGGTTATCAAGACCTTTTTCTGGCGCCGTTGCCGGGGAGTCATAGCGTGGGGTGAATATTCTCGTGTGTGCTTGTTTGCTTTATCACTAAGTATTTTTTTTGTTCTTAGTTGTTTTCTATCTTTAGTTATGGGTAGGAAACGCAAAATACCAAAAAAATTAGTTGTACATACTGAACCAATGGTTGAAGAACCACTCAAAATCTATCACACTGCTGAAGCTTATTACTTGGATCATCTTCGATCCCTTTGTGCTCGTGCTGAAACCCCAACTAGCTTAGTTGAGGGCAAATCTTTAGATGAGCATGCTTGTTATCTGCGACACCGTATATCTGAAAAAGGGAAACGTTTAGTGGATCAAATTCATCGTTTGCAATGCTATGCTTGGAATTTATGTGAAATATATGATTATAGTTGTTGTTCTGAAAACCCTAAGAAACACCTTCCCTACCAATGTGAGTTTAGTGATAATGGAATCGTATCTTCGTATGCTAAGGTGTTTATAGTTACTATGATGTTCAACAAATTGAAGAATCTGTTGCTTTTAAGGGTGCTTATGAAATTGCTTCGTTGATTGAAAAGTATGATGCTACTCTTTACAAATCTGAAATTTTTTCCATACTTAAATATTGCTATGATAATTATGCTTCTAATGCCTATGTTAAACCATATATTGAGAAATACTCCGTTGTCCAAGAAGAGACTAATATTTTGCAGGAGTCTATGGAAGAAGAAATTGATGAAACTATGAGCTCATTGGATGAAAAAGATGATGAGGAGAGCGAAGAACAAAAGGAGGAAGAGCGGATTAGCTACCCGTGCCCACCTTCTGATGAGAGTAACTCTTCAACTCACACATTGTTTAATTCCCCTTCGTGCTTACCGAAGGATGATTGCTATGATGACTATTATGATCCTGTTGATTCTCTTGAAATATCCCTTTTTGATGATGCTTGCTATGCTTGTGGCCAAGATGCCAATATGAATTATGCTTATGGAGTTGAACTTGCTATAGTTCCTTATGTTAAACATGAAATTGTTGCTATTGCACCCACACATGATAGTCCTATTATATTTTTGAATTCTCCCGACTACACTATATCAGAGAAGTTTGCCCTTATTAAGAATTACATTGATGGGTTGCCTTTTACCATTGCACATGATGATTTTGATGAATATAATATGCATGTGCTTTCTGCTCCTACTTGCAAGAGAGAGGAACTATATCTCCACCTCTCTATGTCTCCAACACGATAAAATTGCAAGAAACTGTTTATACTATGCATTGGCCTTTACTTTGTGTGCATGAATTGTTCTTTTATGACATGCCGATGCATAGGAAGAGAGTTAGACTTCGTCATTACATGATATATGTTACTTTGTGATCACTACTAAATTACAAATCATTGCTAATTAAAATTGGCTTTGATATACCTTGGGATCCGGGTGGATTCACTACTTGAGCACTATATGCATAGCTTAATGGCTTTAAAGAAAGCGCTGTCAGGGAGACAACCCGAAAGTTTTAGAGAGTCATTTATTTCTGTTGAGTGCTTTCTTATAGTTTAAAAACAATAAAAATAAAGAGGGGAACCCAAAACTTTTCAAAAAGGAAAGTGAAAGTGAGAAAGGCAAGCATTGTTGAAGTGGGAGAGCTCCTTGAACTTTGTTCATGCTCACGGAAACTTTGTGAATCTTGATTACAGAAAATTTTCAACAAAAATAATTATCCCCTTGTACAATTCCATTGTATTATAAAAATAATGTGCCAAGGTTTGCCTTTAGGATGTTTACGATGCTTGTTGGTTTGTGCGGTGCAGGACAGAAACTTTGGCTGTAGTGCATGAATTTTCATTTTTTACTAGAACGTCAAATGGTTTTGATTCTTTTTGCACTATCTTGATGTAAAAATTGTTTATTTTTCCTAATTGTGGCAGAATTTTTCAAGTATCAGAAGTATGGTGAATGTTCATATTGCTACAGATTGTTCTGTTTTAGACAGATTCTGTTTTTGATGCATAGTTTGCTTGTTTTGATGAACCTATCAATTTATATCAGTGGATTAAGCCATGAAAAAGTTATACTACAGTGACACAATGAAAAAACAAAATATGAATTGGTTTGCAACAGTACTTATAGTAGTGATTTGTTTTATTATACTAACGGATCTTACCGAGTTTTCTGTTGAAGTTTTGTGTGGATGAAGTGTTAGATGATCGAGAAGGTCTCGATGTGAGAAGAAGGAAGAGAGGCAAGAGCTCAAGCTTGGGGATTCCCGAGGCACCCCAAGTAAATATTCAAGGAGACTCAAGCGTCTAAGCTTGGGGATGCTGGGGAGGCATCCCCTCTTTCTTCAACAAGTATCGGTATGTTTTCGAATTTGTTTCGTTCATGCGATATGTGCAAGTCTTGGAGCGTCTTTAGCATTTAGTTTTCACTTTTATTTTATGCACCATGCTGGTATGAGATAGTCCTTGGTTGATTTATATAATTCTCATTGCACTTCACTTATATCTTTTGAGTATGGCTTTATAGAATGCTTCGTGATTTTCACTTATATCATTTGAAGCTTGGATTGCCTATTTCTCTTTACATAGACAACCACCATTTGTAGAATGCTCTTTTGCTTCACTTATACTTGTTAGAGCATGGGAATATATTTTGTAGAAAGAATTAAACTCTCTTGCTTCACTTAAATCTATTTAGAGAGATGACAGGAACTGGTCATTCACATGGTTAGTCATAAAATCCTACATAAAACTTGTAGATCACTGAATATGATATGTTTGATTCCTTGCAATAGTTTTGTGATATAAAGATGGTGATATTAGAGTCGTGCTAATTGATTAATTGTGAAATTGAGAAATACTTGTGTTGAGGTTTGCAAGTCCCGTAGCATGCACGTATGGTGAACCGTTATGTAACGAAGTCGGAGCATGCAGTATTTATTGATTGTCTTCCTCGTGAGTGGCGGTCGGGGACGAGCGATGGTCTTTTCCTACCAATCTATCCCCCTAGGAGCATGCGCGTAGTACTTTGTTTCGATGACTAATAGATTTTTGCAATAAGTATGTGAGTTCTTTATGACTAATGTTGAGTCCATGGATTATACGCACTCCCACCCTTCCATCATTGCTAGCCTCTTCGGTACCGTGCATTGCCCTTTCTCACCTCGAGAGTTGGTGCAAACTTCGCCGGTGCATCCAAACCCCGTGATACGATACGCTCTGTCACTCATAAGCCTCATTATATCTTCCTCAAAACAGCCACCATACCTACCTATCATGGCATTTCCATAGCCATTCCGAGATATATTGCCATGCAACTTCCATCATCATCATATACATGATTCGAGCATTCATTGTCATATTGCTTTGCATGATCGTAAGATAGCTAGCATGATGTTTTCATGGCTTGTCCCTTTTTTGATGTCATTGCTACGCTAGATCATTGCACATCCCGGTACACCGCCGGAGGCATTAATATAGAGTCATATCTTTGTTCTAGATATCGCGTTGTAATATTGAGTTGTAAGTAAATAAAAGTGTGATGATCATCATTATTAGAGCATTGCCCCAGTGAGGAAAGGATGATGGAGACTATGATTCCCCCACAAGTCGAGATGAGACTCCGGACGAAAAAAATATAAAAAAATGAAAAGGAAAAAGGCCAAAAAAAGGAAGGCCCAAAAAAAGAAAAAAAAAGAAAAGAAAAGAAAAAAATTAGAGAAAAAGAGAGAAGGGGCAATGTTACTATCCTTTTACCACACTTGTGCTTCAAAGTAGCACCATGTTCTTCATATAGAGAGTCTCTTGAGTTATCACTTTCATATACTAGTGGGAATTTTCATTATAGAACTTGGCTTGTGTATTCCAACGATGGGCTTCCTCAAATGCCCTAGGTCTTCATGAGCAAGCAAGTTCGATGCACAGCCACTTAGTTTCAGTTTGAGCTTTCATATACGTATAGCTCTAGTGCATCCGTTGCATGGCAATCCCTACTCCTCACATGGATATCTATTGATGGGCATCTCCATAGCCCGTTGATACGCCTAGTTGATGTGAGACTTTCTCCCTTTTTGTCTTCTCCACATAACCCCCATCATCATATTCTATTCCACCTATAGTGCTATGCCCATGGCTCACGCTCATGTATTGCGTGAAAGTTGAAAAGATTTGAGAACGTCAAAAGTATGAAACAATTGTTTGGCTTGTCATCGGAGTTGTGCATGATGTGAATGCTTTGTATGGTGAAGATGGAGCATAGCCAGACTATATGATTTTGTAGGGATGAGCTTTCTTTGGCTATGTTATTTCAATAAGACATAATTGCTTGGTTGGTATGCTTGAAGTATTATTGTTTTTATGTCAAATGATAGACTATTGCATTGAATCACTCGTGTCTTAATATTCATGTCATGATTAGACATATGATCAAGATTATGCTAGGTAGCATTCCACATCAAAAATTATCTTATTTATCATTTACCTACTCGAGGACAAGCAGGAATTAAGCTTGGGGATGCTGATATGTCTCCGTCGTATCTATAATTTTTGATTGTTCCATGCCAATATTCTACAACTTCTATATACTTTTTGGCAACTTTTTATACTATTTTTGGGACTAACATATTGATCCAGTGCCCAGTGCCAGTTCCTGTTTGTTGCATGTTTTTTCTTTTAAAGAAACCCAATATCAAACGGAGTCCAAACGGGATAAAAATGGACGGAGAATTATTTTGGAATATTTATGATTTTTGGGAAGTAAAATCAACGCGAGACGGTGTCCGAGGGGGGCATGAGGTAGGGAGGGCGCCCCTGGCCCTCGTTTCCACCCCGTAAGGCGGTTGACGCTCTTCTTTTTCCACAAGAAAGATAATTTTATGAGAAAGATCTGAGCGAAAGATTCACCCTAGTCGGAGTTACGGATCTCCGGATATTTAAGAAACGGTGAAGGGCCAGAAAATAGAACGCAGAAACAGAGAGATAGATCCAATCTCGGAGGGGCTCTCGCCCCTCCCACGCCATGGGAGCCAAGGACCAGAGGAGAAACCCTTCTCCCATCTAGGGAGGAGATCAAGGAAGAAGAAGAAGAAGGGGGCCCTCCCCCCTTGCTTCCGGTTGCGCCGGAGCGCTGCCGGGGCCATCACCGCTATCTTCACCAACAACTTCACCGCCATCATCACCAACTCTTCCCCCCTCTATGCAGTGGTGTAACCTCTCTCTTACCTGCTGTAATCTCTACCTAAACATGGTGCTCAACGCTATATATTATTTCCCAATGATGTATGGCTATCCTATGATGTTTGAGTAGATATGTTTTGTCCTAATGGCTATTTGATGATCGTCATTGGTTTGAGTTGTATGTTTTATTATTGGTGCTGTCCTATGGTGCTCTCCTTGTCGCGCAAGCGTGAGGGATTCCCGCTGTAGGGTTCACAATATGTTCATGATTTTCTTATGGTGGGTGGCGTGAGTGACAGAAGCACAGACCCGAGTAAGTAGGTTGTTTGCGTATGGGATAAAGGGGACTTGATACTTTAATGTTATGGCTGGGTTTTACCTTAATGAATCTTTAGTAGTTGCGGGTGCTTGCTAGAGTTCCAATCATAAGTGCATATGATCCAAGTAGAGAAAGTATGTTAGCTTATGCCTCTCCCTCAAATAAAATTGCAATAATGATTACCGGTCTAGTTATCGATTGCCTAGGGACAAATAACTTTCTTGTTGACAAAAGCTCTTTACTAAAACTAATTTAGTTGTGTCTTCATCTAAACAGCCCCTAGTTTTATTTTCGTGCTCTTTATTTTCTTGCAAGCCTAGCCAACAATACCTACAAAGTACTTCTAGTTTCATACTTGTTTCCGGTAAAGCGAACGTCAAGCGTGCGTAGAGTTGTATCGGTGGTCGATAGAACTTGAGGGAATATTTGTTCTACCTTTAGCTCCTTGTTGGGTTCGACACTCTTACTTATCGAAAGAGGCTACAATTGATCCCCTATACTTGTGGGTTAGCAAACCTATGCATAGGGTTGGCACAGGTTTTCGTCTTCACTCTCCGGTAGAAACTTTGGGGCACTCTTTGAAGTACTTTGTGTTGGTTCCAATAGATGAATCTAAGATTGTGTGATGCATATCATATAATCATACCCACAGATACTTGAGGTGACATTGGAGTATCTAGGTGACATTAGGGTTTTGGTTGATTTGTATCTTAAGGTGTTATTCTAGTATGAACTCTTGAATAGATCGATCCAAAAGAATAACTTTGAGGTGGTTTCGTACCCTACCATAATCTCTTCGTTTTTTCTCCGCTATTAGTGTCTTTGGAGTGACTCTTTGTTGCATGTTGAGGGATATTTATATGATCCGATTATGTTACTATTGTTGAGAGAACTTGCACTAGTGAAAGTATGAACCCTAGGCCTTGTTTCCTAGCATTGCAATACCGTTTGTGCTCACATTTACCACTAGTTACCTTGCTATTTTTATATTTTCAGATTACAAAAACCTATATCTACCATCCATATTGCACTTGTATCACCATCTCTTCGTCGAACTAGTGCACCTATACAATTTACCATTGTATTGGGTGTGTTGGGGACACAAGAGACTCTTTGTTATTTGGTTGCAGGGTTGTTTGAGAGAGACCATCTTCATCCTACGGCTCCCACAGATTGATAAACCTTAGGTCATCCACTTGAGGGAAACTTGCTACTATCCTACAAACATCTGCACTTGGAGGCCCAACAACGTCTACAAGAAGAAGGTTGCGTAGTAGACATCAGGGGGGCACAAGAAAAGCTATCTATACGTGTTGTGTGCTTATGAGGCTCCCAGAAAAAATTGTAGTACTACCCTCTTTCGCTATGAATTTACTCCTCCAATTTGTAACAAAGAATTTGCATGATGTTTGCAACGTTCCAGTTTTCTTTTCTTCTCTTGATTTCAAAAACTAAGAGCAAATCCTCATATACATCGGCCCGATCACTGATCGGGCAAAAAAATCCTGTCCAAACGGCTCTTCAAACCGGTCTTATATGTTTGGGCTGACCGACACCCCTCTTATCCAGCCCATATCTAGGGCGGATATAGGGAGGCCCACATGCCCGGGCGCGTCTGTCACGTCAGACCAGATGGCCAACCCCACCTCAAATTGCATCAAATCATCTCCCCTTCCCCCGACCTTGTCGATTTGACCTTGTCCCTCCCTCTCTTCTCCCTCGTCCGCGTCGGCCCTTGCCTAGCTCCGCCACCACCCTTGCTATGCCGCCATACTGATGCCACAATGCCTCCAGCACCGCCACAATACTCCTCTCCTTGATGCTCGCCGCGACGGACATTGTCACCAGCCCGGACGCCATCGCGGTACGTCCAGCTACTTTCGGGCTGCACCTTGCCCTCTTCACACAAGTGTTAGAGTTTATAGACATATACTCTATGTGTCGGTTTTGATCGATCGATCCAATGAAACGAGGTATGTGTGTACATATGAAGTTAGAGTTCAATTAATCTTCGCGTGAAGATGGCGAGAAAAGACGTAAGCAGACCTATAATATGTGTAATTATCTATACTAAGATAATGAAATGAAAATTAAAAATAAATCAAAATAATAATAATAACTCTAAGAAATAATGAATTAGTGGCATTGATATTACCATTTAAGACAAAAAATATAAAGACAAATTGAAAGGATCGATATAGTTGACTAGAGGGGGGGTGAATAGGCAACTAACAATTTTTAGCTTTTCTTTACCAATTTAAACTTTGCATCAAAGTAGGTTGTCTAGATATGCAACTAGGTGGGCAGCCTATATGATGCAACAACAATAAGCACACAAGCAAGCAAGGGATATAACACAAATAAGCTTGCACAAGTAAAGGCACAAGATAACCAAGAGTGGAGCCGGTGAAGACAAGGATGCGTTACCGAAGTTCCTTCCTTTTGAGGGGAAGTACGTCTCCGTTGGAGCGGTGTGGAGGAACAATGCTCCCCAAGAAGCTACTAAGGCCACTGTATTCTCCTCACGCCCTCACACAATGCGAGATGCCGTGATTCCACTATTGGTGCCCTTCGAGGCCGCGACCGGACCTTTACAAACATGGTTGGGGCAATCTCCACAACTTAATTGGAGGCTCCCAACGACACCACGAAGCTTCACCATAATGGAATATGGCTCCATGGTGACCTCAACCGTCTACGGTGCTCAAACACCCAAGAGTAACAAGACCCGCAAGGGATTAATGGGAGGAATCAAATTTCTCTTGGTGGAAGTGTAGATCGGGGCCTTCTCAACCAATCCCTAGAAAATCAACAAGTTTGATTGGATAGGGAGAGAGATCGCGTGAAAATGGAGCTTGGAGCAACAATGGAGCTTGGGGATGGAAGAGGTGGTCAACTCAAAGAAGAAGACACCCCTTATAGAGTGGAGGGACAAATCCAACTGTTACACACCAACTCAGCCTGCGCAGCATGGTACTACCGCGTCGGGGACACGGTACTACCGCGCGGGCATGCGGTACTACCGCAAGGGACCGCGGTACTACCGCCCGAGCAGCACAAACCAGGACAGCCCAAATGCACTAAAGCAGAGGGCGGTAGAACCGCTGGTGCGGTACTACCGCAAGGCAAGGATGTTCCCGATTTCGGGAAGGCATGGACATATAAAAATACATCTGTGGCAACTTCCGCTGAGTTGGAGTCTATGCAAAAAATCTGACACGGTAGTACTGCACGCCAGGAGCGGTACTACCGCCCAGGTGCGGATGTAACACATTACATCCGCTCCTACTGCCGCGCAAGCTGTTCAGCCAGGCCAGAACGCACGGTACTACCGTGCACTGGGCGCGGTACTACCACGTAGGGCGCGGATGTAAAAATTTACATCCGCCCCTACTACTACTGCTGCAGCACCGCCTGGCCTGGGAACCATGGTACTACAACTCTGAAGGAGCGGTACTACCATAGGTTCTTGCGGTACTACCGCACCAGGTGCCGGTACTACCGCAAGGGCCTGCGGTACTACCGCTCCTAGGAGCAGTACTACCGCATGCCTACGCTCAGCAAACACGACAATTTGCATAGGCGAGAAAAGACGGAGGATGCTCCAAAGAGCCAAAAGAAAGGAGGTGCAAATGGAGTAGACGTGTACGTGATGATTCCACCCAAACCTTTCCAAAGCGGACCCCCTCTTAATAGTACGGCTTCCCTACGACTCAAATCCACCAAAAAGAAACGTAGAGAAACGCCGTCTTCAATAGTCTTCGAGGGGCACCAACTCATCTTGTGCGTAGTGATGAGATGTCTGAAATACTCAACGCACACGATTAGTCCGCAAAAGCATTGTCATCAATCACCAAAACAACTAAGGGATAAATATGCCCTTACAATCTCCCCCTTTTTGGTGGATTGATGACAATACGGGATTTCCACAAAAGGAGATAACATGAACATGGGCAAACCCCACATCTATAAAATATCAACGGGCTCCCCCTAGATGTGTGTTATCTAGATAAGTGCTTTTGACTGCACGGCACACATACTAGGATCAAAACTCCCCCTATATTTTATAGACAAGGCATATCTTGCAACAACAAGGCTAACACTAAGCAAGATAGTAAATATGAGCATAATATAGATAGCACAAGATAGCATAAGCTCAATAAGGTACGATAGAGTGCATATGTCTTACACCATATGATAGATAAGTCTCACAAGCGCAAACCAAACTGAAGCAAACGAGGTTCAACGGAACAAAAGCAAACGAAACAAACATGATAAAACGACTCGCAAATCCTACACTCTCTCCCCCTTTGTCATCGAGACGCCAAAAAGGCAGAGAGGACACCTACAACACAAGTGGTGGCTCAAGCGGAGTAATCACTCGCACGCTCCTCGTCAGACTCGGCGGCGGGGATGGGCTCCTCCTCAGACTCAGTCCACTGATATCCTTGCTTCGCCATCCATTCGGCCTCTGGAGTGATGTGCTTCTCAGACCCACTGGATACCTCCTCACCAAATATCTTGAAGATCTTCTTGTCACGGCGGCGACTCTCCTTGGAAGTAACATGAGCCCTGTATTGCCCCTGGGCTTGCATGCAGAACAAGGCCTTCATCTTGGCCTTCAGCTTCTTAGCCCATGAGGACTCAGTGGAGGGAGGGGCATACCCAGCAGAGCTGTCCTCATCTGCATCCTCCTCCTCAATCTCCTCCTCATCAACATCCATCTGAGCAGCCGGTGCCTCAGCACAAGTAGTAGTGTTAGCCCACTGCGGCTTGATGCGGAGTCTGATGGGGTCATGACGGATCTAGTCAGGGGCCAAAAACTCATCATGTGGGTAGAGCTTCTCCCACGTCTTCGAGATCAAGAGAAACAGGTAAGGTCCATAGATGGGAACCTTACGGTTGAACACCGCAAACTGAAGCTCGCAGCACATGATGTGGGAGATGTCCAATGGTTGGGTCTGAGTGAGACGCGACTCCTCACAGATGAGCATCATGTCCACAAGATAGGCATGCACCTTGTCCTTGTCCCCAATGCGTGGGAAGAGAGAGTTGCGGAAGATCCAGTGCATAATGTCAAGGAAAGGGTTCAGAACCCACGCCTTCTTGCCACTGGGAAGGAGTTTCTCAACATAATACTGCTGGAGCTTGTTCTTGTTAGCTGACTCGGAGTTGGCATGAGGGCGAACACTAACGGGCGTGTTGAGCCCCTCATCAGGTACGTGGAGCAACTTCATGAATTCCTTCCATGTAGCAGTCAACTGACGTCCATTGGTCATCCAGGTCATCCTCCGATCCTCATCGGTATGAAAGTGAACTGAAGCAAAGAACTGGGCCACAAGCTCAGGATCAAAGTCCAGGTGGAAAGAGATCACATCCTCAATGGCAAATTTCTCCACGAGATCCAAGGCATCACCAAAGTAGGCACGGTGCTTATCCTCCCTCATGTGAATCATATCAATCCAGTGCACGTCCACATATGTGTTCTGCTTGCCCTTGATCACATCCAAATAAATGAGTTTCTGCTGCTTGGTCCAGAAGAGATCATTCCCTCTGAAGTTGGCATGAGGATTCACATAAGGGTTGATCCTCCTTCAAGAGATAAACTCAGCCAGTGGTATCTCATCCATGCCCATGGAGGGCTCCTTGTTCTTGGTGGCGGTGGTCTTGGTCCTGTGTTGGGGGGCATTGGAGCCCTCTGGAGCTTCATCTTGATTGTGCAGACGTGTGGAACCTGTGTCACGGCTGGGATTGGAATGGCGAGAAGGTGCATCGGAGCCACCACTGATACGTCTCCAATGTATCTATAATTTTTTATCGTTCCATGCTATTATATATTCTATTTTGGATGTTTAATGGGCTTTATTATACACTTTTATATTATTTTTGGGACTAACCTATTAACTGAAGGCCCAGCCCAAATTGTTGTTTTTTGCCTATTTCAGTGTTTCGCAGAAAAAGAATATCAAACGGAGTCCAAACGGAATGAAACCTTCGGGAACGTGATTTTCGGAACAAACGTGATCCAGAGGACTTGGAGTGGACGTCAAGCAACCAACGAGGAGGGTTAAAAGCAACACCAAACCATTCTGGGGAACAACCGACCTACTTCTTCATTCTATATATACCTACGTACCCCCAAACCATCAGAACGGAGCCAAAACCCTATTTCCACCGCCGCAACCTTCTGTACCCGTGAGATTCCATCTTGGGGCCTTTTCCGGTGCTCCGCTGGAGGGGGCATTGATCACGGAGGGCTTCTACATCAACACCATAGCCTCTCCGATGATGTGTGAGTAGTTTACCTCAGACCTTCGGGTCCATAGTTATTAGCTAGATGGCTTCTTCTCTCTCTTTGGATCTCAATACAAAGTTCTCCTTGATTATCTTGGAGATCTATTTGATGTAACTCTTCTTTTGCGGTGTGAATTGTGGGTTTATGATCAAGATTATCTATGAACAGTATTGGAATCTCCTCTGAATTATTTTATGTATGATTGGTTATCTTTGCAAGTCTCTTTGAATTATCAGTTTGGTTTGGCCTACTAGATTGACCTTTCTTGCAATGGGAGAAGTGCTTAGCTTTGGGTTCAATCTTGCGGTGCTCGATCCCAGTGACAGCAGGGGAAATGACACGTATTGTATTATTGCGATCGAGGATAACAAGATGGGGTTTATATCATATTGCATGAGTTTATCCCTCTACATCATGTCATCTTGCTTAAAGCGTTACTCTGTTCTTATGAACTTAATACTCTAGATGCATGCTGGATAGCGGTCGATGTGTGGAGTAATAGTAGTAGATGCAGGCAGGAGTCAGTCTACTTGTCACGGACGTTATGCCTATATACATGATCATACCTAGACATTCTCATAACTATGCTCAATTCTATCAATTGCTCGACAATAATTCGTTTACCCACCGTAATACTTATGCTATCTTGAGAGAAGCCACTAGTGAAACCTATGGCCCTCGGGTCTATTTTCCATCATATTAATCTTCCGTCAACAAGGTATTTCTATCTTTGTTTACTTTGCAATCTTTACTTTCAGTCTTTATCATAAAAATACCAAAAATATTATCTTATCATCTCTATCAGATCTCACTCTCGTAAGTGACCGTGAAGGGATTGACAACCCCTTTATCGCATTGGTTGCGAGGTTCTTATTTGTTTGTGTAGGTGTGTGGGACTCGAGCGTGGTCTCCTACTGGATTGATACCTTGTTTCTCAAAAACTGAGGGAAATACTTACGCTACTTTACTGCATCACCCTTTCCTCTTCAAGGGAAAACCAACGCAGTGCTCAAGAGGTAGCAACCACCTAAGACACAAAACACAAAAACACGCACAAGAAGCGAGAAGGATCAATGCAAAGACCGCAACAAAACAAGGTGAAACAAGTAGAAGGTGCACTTGGTAATTGCCATGCGAGAGATTTGACAACAACAGTAGTACGGCTCGTCTGCGCGGAACTAAAATTTTAGTGCCGCTCCTAGTCACGGTAGTACCGCGTTGCGGCATGGTAGTACCGTGTCTTGGAGCGGTAGTAGAATTTTAGTACCGTGTCTCGTGCGGTAGTACCGCTCATGAGGAGCGGTATTACCGTATGAGCGGTAGTATTGTCGGCGTTCAGGGAACGGGGGTCCCCAGACTTGCCTGCATGCGGCCTGCGGCGTGGCTCAAGTGGGGGCCCAGCGCGGCCATCTTCATCAGCTCAAGCTCAAGACCCTCGCGAGGGGTCAAGCCTCTTGGGGCGGACGACAGGAAGCTTCCTTAGAGGCAGCCTCATCAGGCAGGCTCACAAGGAGGCGGAGAGATCAAGGCAGGGGTACCTCGCGAGGAACCCATGACGCAAGCCATGACGATCGAGACCAGGCGGGCTCCAGGCGGGCGTTGGCCTGCGCAGTGTCCTTGTTTCCCCTTTGGTGCAAAGGGAGCAAGCACAGGCCAAGGCATCGGGCAAAGGTTACCGTTCCGATGCAACGAGACCAAGACTAGCAGAGCGGTAGGTCGGAGGTCACCGTGGACCCCAAGATGGCGTCATCACCAGTGCTTTTGGCAGCCGAAGACCACCTTTGGTCAGGATAACTTGTACTAGATGTTCCCCTTCAAAATGGCCAATTGTTGGCGCCCTTCCCGCTCATTATTTGGGGGAGAGGCCCAGGGCCTCTATAAATAGAGCTAGCCACCACAGAGTAGAGGCATCGGACGGGATAGAGGAAGAGACCCGGACCAAGTAGAACACTCCGCACCAGCTCAAGAACACCTCTCGCGAGGCTGTTCTTCCTCTGTACTGTTCATCATCAGCCCCCGAGGCAATCCACCACACCACACACTGTAGTAGGGTATTACACCACAAGGGTCGCCCGAACCAGTATAAATCTCGTGTCCCTTGTGTTGTTAATCGTTTCCAGCTTAGATCACACGAGGAGATCAAACGTAGATCGGTAGGGGAGAGATCTCCATGCGCACCCCAGAGTTCGAACCTTAAGGGTCTGTCGGAACCCGAAATCTGACATTTGGCACGCCAAGTAGGGGTGCGCCAGAATCCTTCTTCCTCCGCATCGTGTTCCGTCGCCTTGGCATTCAGATGTCAAGCGAGCCGGCTGCCAACGCCGACCGCTGGGCAGTGTGTCCCGCCCACACCATGTCGCCGGCCCAGGGCGACCTCAACCTTGCGCCTCAGGTAGCCCATGCTCCGCAGGGTGCTGCGCGGCGCGGGCGATGCGGCCAGACGCCGCCTGCCCTCACACCACGGCAGGTGCGGGCCGCAGCAAGGGCCTCAAACCACGCCGCGGCCACAGCGTCATACACCCGACGAGAGCAAGAGAACTCCAGGGCCGCGCTCACGGTGTCGGATTTCGGGTTCCGGCAGACCCTTGAGATTCGAACACTGGGGTGCGCGCGGAGATTTCGCCTTCTACCTACCTGTACCCCTCCGCCTCGCTAAGATCTAATCTATGGAAAGAACAGCACAAGAGACGCAGGGTTTATACTGGTTCAGGCCACCGTTGTGGTGTAATACCCTACCAGTTTGTGGTGTGTGGATTGCCTCTTGGGCTGATGATGATGAGCAATACAAGGAAGAACAGCCTCGCGAGGGTCTGTTCTTGGCTGGGGCGATGAACTGCTAGGAGGAGTTCAGTCAGCCTTCTCTCTCTCTCTCTCTCTCTCTCTCTCTCTCTCTCTGATTGCTTGATTGATCCCTTGCCTGATTCATTCTACTCTGGGGGTGGCTAGTCCTATTTATAGGCAAAGGCCCTGGGCTTCTTCCCAAATATTGAGCAGGAAGGGCGCCAACAATTGGCCATTTTGAAGGGGAACATCTGGTACACTTATCCTGACTAAAGTTGGTCCTCGCCTGCCAAAGGCTCTGGTGGTGACGCTGGCTTGGGCTCCACCATGACTTCCTCCTTGCCGTTGGGCTGGTCTTGGTCTCGTTGCACCGAAACGGGTGCCTTTGCTTGATGCTCCCGCCTGGGCTTGCTCCCTTTGCACCAAAGAGGAAAGGAGGACACTGCGCGGGCTGGCGCCCGCCTGGCACCCTTGGTCGTCATGGCTTGCGTCACGGGCACCTCGTGAGGTACCCCGCCTTGATCTCTCCGCCTCCTCGCGAGCCAGCCTAAAGAGGCCGTGCCTGAGGAAGCTCCGTGTCATCCGCCCCACGAGGCTTGGCCCCTCGCGAGGGTCTTGGGTTTGTGTTGATGAAGATGGGCCATGCTGGGGCCCCCTTTGAGCCACGCCGCAGGCCGCAGGCAGGCAAGTCTGGGGACCCCCATTCCCAGAACGCCGACAATAGCCCCCGGGCCCAAGGCGCGCCCAGACTCGGCCGTGCAGTGAGGCAAAAGGGCAAGGGCGAAGCGTCGCGGACCCTAACAGCCTGCGGCCTTGGGCGCCGCATGGTGGTTGATTGGACGTGAGCGCCTCATCAACCGCGCGAGTTGATAAAGGAGCGGCATCTGCCTAGGCTTTGCTTTTTGGCTTTCTCCGGTTGCTGCTCAGATCCCCTTTCTTGCGCCTCTCCTTTCTTCCTCCAAAACTTCCAGATCTACTTCGACCGCGTGACCTTGGAAGCCATGGCGCCTCGTCAGTCCCCGGCCGGAGCTTGGTACTCGTCTACCCTGGACTCGCTGAACGTGTCAGAGGCGAGCCTCGCCCGGTTGCGCCGGGTGGCGGCGGCGCAGGGCATCGATGGGGCAAAGGTGTTCAAGGCCGGCTCCGCCACCCCTGAGGGCCAAGGGAGCACCTTCTATCCGCTCTTTGTAAGCGCCATTGCAGCTGGCCTGGTGCCTCCCTTCTCCGAGTTCTTCTTTTCTGTCCTCCGCCATTATAAGCTACAGGCTCTGCATCTCCACCCCAACTCCGTCCTTCTCCTGGCAATCTTCGCCTATTATTGTGAGGCCCACGTAGGGGTGCAGCCCTGAGTGGCCTTGCTGCGCCACTACTTCTACCTCCGGATCTCCCGCGGTCCTGCTTCCGCGTGCGCGAGCTTCGTCGCGTACGGTGGCGCCATTGCCATTTCGAACCCCGGGAAAAGGATTGAGGGCTTCAGGAGCAAGTGGGTCTTGGCAGATGTTGGGCGCATCCACCCTCGGCTGACCCTGCCCACGGAGCAACCCATGAGCTCCAGCGATTGGGGTCGAGCGGAGCTCGTGGACCCCCGCGCGAAGCTGGTGTTGGAGAAGATGGACGCGGATCTGAGGCCGGCCAACATGGCGGCGGCGAAGCTGACCGGCGCGTCGCTGCTGAGGGAATTCTTGGAGCACCAGCTGGCTCCGCTTCGGCGGTACTCACTTCCGATGTGGAGGCCCCATCCGAGCCCCGCGTCCTTGGCCGACGACGATCTGGCCGTGGTCCTCCAATCTCTGGTCGGGGGCGATGTGGCGAGGTTGGAGGGCGCTCCTACGCCCTTGTTCCTCCGCGACGACTGGGAGCAGGTAGTGGAGTCCATGCCCGTATTCAACGGGGACGGGCCCGTGCCCACGGAAGCTCCCGAGGAACCGGTGGAGGTGTCCTCCGACGACTCTAGTGAAGAGGAGGAAGGAGGGGAGCGGGAAAGAGGGCCTGACTCCGAGGCGACTGCCGGAGAGTCGAGGGCTCCCCTCCCCCGGCGCAGGTCCCGCGCTCTCCGCCTCTCTCAGATCGATGACGACGAGGATGATGACGAGCAGGGCGGCGGGAGCTTGCCCCCGATCCCGAAGAAGGACAGGACCGGGCTGATCTCCCGCGGGTCTGCCCCGGCCCCGAGGCGGACCGCAGACGCGCCTTCCGCTCCCGAGCTTCCCGAGGCTGACCCTTCCAGCCGGCTTTCGGGCTTCAAATTTAGCCGGAGGCTGCTTGAGCCCACTGGCGACGACCTGTAAGCGCTTGATTTTTGTCTTTATTTCTTGTTCTGCTGCTGAGGCTTGACGTCCGCATCTCTTGGATAGGCTGGCGCCCGCAGCAAAGTAGCCGAAGGGAGCTCCTGAGGTTCCATCTGGGGCAGCGCCTCTGCCCGTGAAGGAAGGTGACCGCGACGCACGGGCCTCTCCTGCCCGGTCGTCCTCGCGAGGCCTGGCTGAGCCGGCTGGGGCGAGCTCAGCCCCCATGGCCCAAGCGACTCCCGAGGTGCCTTTGCCTGCTGCCGCCACCACAGCCGTGGGGGCGCAGCAGGCTCCGCCTCAGGATGTTGCGGTCGTGCTGCCGCCTTCTCTCCTACTCCACCGACTGATGTCTCTCCGACTCCTCCTGCCATTCTGGATCGTGTTTCTGCTGAGCTGGATCGGCTACGGCAAGATCTTCTTGGCGCCGACCCTCGCTTGGTGGCCGGGCGCTTGGAGCTGGCTTCAGGATGGATTCACTCTGACGCTTCGATTCGGGCGGCGCTGGTCCAGGCCTCGACGGCTTGCGATGAGGAGAGGCAGGTCGTTCTTGAGGCGAAGGTTGCTCGTGACGTAGCCCTGGGGGAGGTGGTCGACGTCCGTGGTCACTGCAAGGCGCTGGAGGACGAGCTGCAAGGCCTGCGGGACCAGCTCGCGAAAGAGGCCCACCTTCGCCAAGAGCAAGAAGAAGGCGTGAAGGCTCGCGAGGCGGCCGTCAAGGACCGGGAGGTCAAGCTCAAGAAGCGTCGTGACCGCCTAGGCGCACTGCAGCAGGAGTTGGGGGCGAGGAAGGTTGAGCTGGACAACAAGGCCCAGGTTCTTGCCGAGGACCGCGTGGCCTTCGCAGATATGGAGGAGAAGGCTCGCTCCTCGCTGAAGACGATTTACGACAGCGGCCTGGAGAGCCCGCTGGCTGGCGCCGAGGACGGCCCCGCCAAGCTGCTTCCCTTCCTGGTTCGCGCTCTTGAAGATGTCGCCCTTGGCCTTCGCCCCACGGCCGAGGCCGAGGCGCGTGTCCTGTCTTCTGCAGCGCTGACGCGGGTCTTCACCCACATCTACCTTCGCGATCCCAGCATCGACCTCGACAGCCTGCTGGGGCCAGCAAGCGGCGAGCGTGCCGCTGTCGCTGCCGAGGTCGTGAAGGGTCGCGCGGAGGCTCTGCTGGGGAAGTTCCGGGCCTTCAGCACCAAGCCGAAGCGAGGCGCTGCCGACCCTGCTGCTTCATGAGGCGAACCCGCTCCGCGCTGCTCCACCGCCGTCAAGTGATTCCGTTGTGGCTCCTGTCCTGCCTTTAATTCCTGCACATGTACCATGCCTTGGGGAGGCGTTTAAACTTGCGTCTGGCATTGAGATAACAGTGTGGACTGTAATATTTGCTTTTGAATTCCTTGAAATTTACGCTTTTCCTTCCTACTTGCTTATGTTCTACGCCGGCAGAGCCCGACCCTGCGCGTACCTCACCCAGCATTAGCCCCGACCGGAAACCAGGATGGGACCAAGGAGTGAGGGGCTACGTGACAAGTTAGGCTCCTGAGTCACGATGCTCAGGAGTCCCCCTTGGCGCACGAACAACAAGTAGGGAGGTGATCCTTGAAATTTACGCTTTTCCTTCCTACTTGCTTATGTTCTACGCCGGCAGAGCCCGGCCCCGCGCGTACCTCACCCAGCATTAGCCCCGACCGGAAACCAGGATGGGACCAAGGAGTGAGGGGATACGTGACCAGTTAGGCTCCTGAGTCGCGATGCTCAGGAGTCCCCCTTGGCGTGCGAACAGCAAGTAGGGAGGTGAGATGTGGGTGGATCTACCGTTCTACGTCTGCAGAGCCCGGCCCCACGCGTACCTCACCAAGCGTTAGCCTTTCGGAACTAAGGAGTGAGGGGCTACGAGACCAGTTAGGCTCCTGAGTCGCGATGCTCAGGAGTCCCCCTTGACGCTCGAACGGCCTTCGTACCTTGGCTCCGCTCGGGGAGAGACGCGTGACGAACCAGGCCCGGGGGGGCCTGGCTGGGTGGCGTGCGTCTGGGCATGACCCAGGCGCAGCCCCCGTGCCCAGCCCCCTCGCGCGGCACTCCCGAGGGGAGGCGTTACGATGAGGCTAGACACTGAGCTCTGGGCTCCTTGAGGTTGATGCGGCCCGGGGGCCACCCTTAGTTGTTTATCGCCAGCGCGGAGCATAGCGCTTCCGTATGTGTACGGGCATAGCCGCTCCTCGGCAGTGTCGTCAGCCAGCGTGGAGCATGGTGCTTCCACTGGTACGTGGAAGGGGGCTCCCCTCCGGGAGGAGCCCCCGGGGCGTGTACAGCCCCGCCCTGACACGTGGCTGGCACGGTAGGGCCTGGCGAGGTGTATCTGGGCACCCGTGAGCCAGCGCGGGACTCACGGGGCCCTACCTCTAGGCGGGTTGCGCCTGGCACTGGGCCTTATCTTGTGATGTGTTCCTGCAAATTTGGTTAGATGCCGGCACTCTACGTCCTCGGGTCCCGGCCCTTGAGCTGGTCTCAGCCGTCGCTGGTATGCCAGGTCGCGATGCCGTGGACAAGGCCAGAGTGTGAGGGCTGGAGAGCCAGTAAGAGCCATGAGTCGCGATGCTCAGGTACCCCCCCCCTTAACCTGCAAGTGGTCGACATGGAGAAGAAGAGGTGCCGTGGACCGGCATCAAATAATCAAGCATGGTAGGTCGAACGCATAGCCGGAAATAAACGCAAAAGGGATACATGTCACTGGGTCTGGCTCGAGCGACTTGGGGATGATGCAGCCCGAGGGGCGCCCCCAACAAGGTAAGCTAACAACATGAAATAAAAGGGATACATGCCGCAGGGACGGACCCACGCGGCCTGGGAATAATGCAGCCCTGGGGGGCGCTCCCAGCTGGAAATGAAACTTGAAAGATGTCACCTGATGATGTTGAGGACGAATGAGTGTTGGTGTAGCAGACTCGGTGGGCTGCGGAAGCCGATCCTCACGAGCCCCCAGACCCAGGGGCCTCGGGAGGCTCCGGAGGCGCTGGTGGCTCTTCGCGGACCATCTCCATCTCCGCCAAGGCTGCGGAACACCTTGCCTCTTGAGCTTCCATGATGCCCCTCATGAGGCGCTGGTACGTGGCAGCCGCATTCGGCAAGCCGTGAGGCATGCGAATGTAGTTGTGGGGTGGACCCTCACAGCGCCCACCTCGCGAGGGCCAGAGGCGCTCCAGAGAGGCGACCCGATTGAGCCCTGGTATGTCGATGCAGACGCGCTGCCCACCATCCTCGCCTGGATGGGGAGCCACAGCTGGTAGGCGGCAGCCGCCTCTCATGACTCTTGACTCCTGTAGCTCCTGAATGGCCTTGCTGACGAACTCCTGAGGGTCAGGCCCTCCTTGCCTTACTCCTTCTTGAGGGAAACGTGCTTCGAAACATGCCTCCAGGTGGTGCCCAAGCGCCTCCCTCGTGACCTTAGCTAGGTCGGTGGCCCTCCAGGGGAGAGCCCCAGAGCCTTGCCTGAGGAGGGCGCCGGGCACGCTTTCCTATGCGATGGAAGGAGGTTCCCCCTGAGCAGGCGCGGGCCCTGAGGGGCCTGCCTCCTGAGGGGCCAGGCCGGACGATGTCTTCTTCTTCTTGGGGTGGTCTCGAGAAGCCTCGTGCTTCCGCGATCCGGGTCTTCCAGTGATGCGGCCTGGAAGGCTCGTTCCAGGGAACACACTGCGTCCTTCTCTTCACAGGGCACCATGATGACCCCGCCACTTCCTGGCATCTTGAGGACGTTGTAGCCGTGGTGAGTTACGGCCATGAACTTGGCCAGTGCTGGGTACCCAAGGATGGCGTTGTACGGCAGGCGAATGTGAGCGACGTCGAAGTCGATGAGCTCGGTGCGGTAATTGTCGCGTGTCCCGAAGGTGACAGGGAGGCGGACCTGCCCAATCGGGACCGTGGAGCCGTCAGTGACTCCGGAGAAAGGCTTGGTTGGCTGAAGCTGGTCGTAAGGCACTTGGAGATTGTTGAATGTTTCCACGGACAGGACGTTGAGCCCTGCCCCGCCATCGATGAGGGTCCTGGTGACCAGCACGTTGCTGATGATTGGGGAACAAAGCATCGGGAGGACTCCAGTTGTGGCCGCATACTTGAATTGATCCGCTGAGCTGAACGTGATGGTGCGCGCCGACCACCTGAGGGGGCGCGTGGCTTCGAGCTTGGGGATAACTGCATTTACTTAACGGGTGAACTGCTTGAAGATGCGCTGAGAGGCTGGGGCTTGAGCCCCGCCCAGGATGCAGGCGATCGCGCGCGGCTCCTGGAAGCCCCCAGCCCCCTCGTCCTGATGGCGGCCCTCGTTTCTCCTTAGCTGCGTCGGCAGCGGAGGGAGGCCTGCATTGCCTTGCGGGCGATCCTCGCGAGGCTGATCCCTCCAGTCTCCCTCGCGAGGCGGGTCTTGCCAGCGGTCCTTGCGAGGTCGATCGCGCCACCCTTGGCGCGGGCTGTGGTCTTCCCAGCGTCTTGCGTTCCTTCCTCCTCCTCGACCGTAGCCCCGGTCACCGCGGTCGGGACGACGGCCGATCCTTCCTTCTCGCACGGCTCGCAGCTCTTTGACATTAGTTGGTGTTGTGGGTATGGAGGTCGTGGTACACACAGTACCGGCAGCCCTTGGAAGACTCGGGCTGATCTCAGCCCTGCTTGGTGTCCGGTTCTGCCGCGAGCACGGCAGCCCCCTTGCGCTTCACATCCTTGGCCTTGGGCTTCTTCTCTTCTGGGTCTGCGGCAGGCAGCTCGAGGAGGGAGAGACGCCCTTCCTCAGCCCTGGCACACTTGGTTGCCAAGTTGAACAGCTCCAAGGAAGTGCACATGTCTTCATGCATCGCCAGCTCCTCCTTCATCTTGACGTCGCGCACGCCCTCAGAGAAAGCTGAGATGATGGCATCCTCGGTCACCTTGGGAATCTTAAGGCGTGCATTGTTGAAGCGCTGGATGTACTTCTGCAGGGTCTCTCCGGGTTTTTGCTTGATGCGGCGCATGTCGCTCATGGCGGGTGGCCGGTCGCGACAACCTTGGAAGTTGGCGATGAAGCGGGTGCGCATCTCGTCCCAGGAGGAGATCGTGCCTGGAGCCAGGTTCAGGAGCCAGGTGCGGGCCCCGTCCTTGAGCGCCATGGGAAACCAGTTTGCCATGACCTTGTCGTCTCTGTTGGCAGCTTTGATGCCCAGCTCATAGAGCTGGAGGAACTCCGCAGGGTCGGCCATGCCGTCGTAACGAGGAGGCAGGTCTGGCTTGAACTTGCCGGGCCACGTGACGCTGCGTAGCTCGATGGTGAAGGCGCGGCAGCCTGCTGTGGCCACGGGAGGCCTTGGGTGACGGAGAGCTTGGTCTTGCGGGTCCCCACGCGCTGCAGCTGGGAGCAGCGTGGGGTCTTGACGTGCGGGAGCAGGGAGCGCTCGGGCAGCTTCTTGCGGGCGAGGGACTTCTTGGCAGCTCTGCTCTTGCCGCGCTGGCACCTGGTGGAGCGGATTTCGCCCAGGGGCCACGCGCCTTGGAGCCAGGGCGCCTTCTTGAGGAGGAGGCGGCTGGGGCGCCCCGGAGCTTCGTCGCCCGCGCGGGGCGGTGTGTGGTGCAGCGGAAAGGACGGAGATTTCGGGTTCCGGCAGACCCTTGAGGTTCGAACACTGGGGTGCGCGTGGAGATTTCGCCTTCTACCTACCTGTACCCCTCCGCCTCGCTAAGATCTAATCTATGGCAAGAACAGCACAAGAGACGCAGGGTTTATACTGGTTCGGGCCACCGTTGTGGTGTAATACCCTACTCCAGTTTCTGGTGTGTGGATTGCCTCTTGGGCTGATGATGATGAGCAATACAAGGAAGAACAGCCTCGCGAGGGTCTGTTCTTGGCTGGGGTGATGAACTGCTAGGAGGAGTTCAGTCACCTCTCTCTCTCTCTCTCTCTCTCTCTCTCTCTCTCTCTGATTGCTTGATTGATCCCTTGCCTGATTCATTCTACCCTGGGGGTGGCTAGTCCTATTTATAGGCAAAGGCCCTGGGCCTCTTCCCAAATATTGAGCGGGAAGGGCGCCAACAATTGGCCATTTTGAAGGGGAACATCTGGTACACTTATCCTGACTAAAGTTGGTCCTCGCCTTCCAAAGGCTCTAGTGGTGACGCTGGCTTGGGCTCCACCATGACTTCCTCCCTGCCGTTGGGCTGGTCTTGGTCTCGTTGCACCAAAACGGGTGCCTTTGCTTGATGCTCCCGCCTGCGCTTGCTCCCTTTGCACCAAAGAGGAAAGGAGGACACTGCGCGGGCTGGCGCCCGCCTGGCGCACTTGGTCGTCATGGCTTGCGTCACGGGCACCTTGTAAGGTACCCCACCTTGATCTCTCCGCCTCCTCGCGAGCCAGCCTGATGAGGCCGTGCTTGAGGAAGCTCCGTGTCGTCCGCCCCGCGAGGCTTGGCCCCTCGCGAGGGTCTTGGGTTTGTGTTGATGAAGATGGGCCGTGCTGGGCCCCCCTTTGAGCCACGCCGCAGGCCGCAGGCAGGCAAGTCTGGGGACCCCCGTTCCCAGAACGCCGACACACGGTGGCCCGAGAGCTGCTACGGTGCCGGCTGCTGGAGGGCGGCCGCGATGTGTTGTTGGAGCGAGTAGCCGAGCTCGTAGACGCCGCCGCCTCAGGAGCACCTCCTTTCTGCGTCCAGCTGCCACCCCAGACCCAAGGCGAGCCGCATGGCGGCATCATGCGCGCGCACGCAACTTCAAGCGGGCTCCAGGGCTTGTTCAGCGTCAACACCTCCGTCGGCACCGGACGACAAGTCGCGTCGGCCCCTTCTCAGGCCAGCGAAGGGGTGCACGCCGCGGCCTTCGGCTTCGGCGGACCGCCGCGCCATCACCCCCAAGATGGCGCTCCAAGTCAGACTGCATGGCATGCGGGGCGCTACGGCGGGGCCCACGGTGCGGTGGCCCGAGAAGCTTATGTGCCCCGCATGGTGGATCAGGAGTGCGCACTGGAAGAAGACCATGGCTCATTCCTCGGGCCAGGCTGGGGCGAGGAGACGCCAGAAGCTGAGCTCTTTCAGGAACCCTAAGAGAGCCTCGACAACCGCACTGGCGGCAACAGCTATCGGGTACCACTAATTCCTCAGGAGGAAGCTTATGCTAACCATGGGTCGCAGGAGATACAGGTCGCCGCAGCAGATGGCTGCCCCAATGCTGCAGCCCCATACCCCTCAGGAGGAGGGCATGGGGCCACAGGAGAGGGGCCGAGATTCGGGTTCGTCCCCGCGGCGGTCGGAGCAAGGCACTCTCAGGAGGTAGGCTCTCTGCCGGGGAGGTGCCCTAGGGCCTGCCCCCGGCAGAGGACCCGTGGTCGTCGGAGGAACTGCTGGCGACCGCTCTACCCCATTGGCGTCGTCCTTGGTTTCCGGTCGCCGTCAATGGCAGTAGATTGAGGCGCAAGGCGGGCCCCTCGTCTGGCGATATGAAGCAAGGCCGGCACCTGTGAAGAAGGCCCAATGCCTGTGAAGCTCGCCGCCCGTGACGCTCTCACGTAATAATGAGTGGCGCTGTACACGCCCCGGAGTCTCCGGGGAGCCCCCTTAGGCCTCGGGGGCTCCCGCCCACGCCCAGTGGTAGCACTTAGCTCCGCGTTGGTGAGAAGACGTCGAAGACTAGACTAGGTGCCGGACGCGGCCTTCTGCTTTTTGCCTTTCCTTGTTGACAAAGTTTTTCGATTTGGATTTAAGTTGGATTTGAGCTCGAGCCTTGCGTGTGTTTGGGGAAGGGGTGTTTAGTCCCATTCGAGCAATCTCTCATGTTCTGATTTCGGCTTTGCGTCCAAAGTTTGCCTCTGCTGCCCCCTCCCCCCCTCGTGAGCCCCTCGCGAGCCTGGCCGGATCGGGCACGCCTATAGCCAGGACCGCTGTTAATACACCCTCACCGGAGGTTCTTGTCGCAGGACCGGGTTAACCAGAAGACACCCGAGGCATGACGGCCCCCCGCAGGCATGCTCGGGACTCGTCGGGGTCGAAAGGTAAACAAGTCAGCTAACCCATTACCGGGCCAGCAGCTAAGGTCACACGCAACGTTATGCTTACCAGGGTACTTATTGCAAACCTTTACACGAGGGGCCTCCCCTCCCAAAATGCTCTTACATTCTTCAGGGCCAAGCCCGAACCTTCTTCGTGCAGGATAAAACAGCAGTGACATACGGTCAGTCGGACATATCACTCACCGCGTCTTCTGGGGCATCCCCGGAGGCATCGCTCGTGTCGCTGACATTGTCGCCGTCACCGCCAGCCTCACCGTCAGCGCCAGGCTCGTCCACAACGCCGCCTTCATTGGCGGCCACGACCACGTCATCGTCATCAGACACAAAGTCCCTAACGAGGGCGTCCACGTTGTCCTCCACCCATCGCGCCAGGTCGCCCCGGACGGCTATGGGCATGGGTGCGATGGCAGCGTCAAAGTCAAAGTGGGGGTCCCTGCCCTGCAGATAGCTGAAGACACGGGAGAAGGCACGCCCGAGCAAGGCTCGGCTCCTCTCTTCGACAAGCCAACGGGACCTCTCGGAGCGGTTCTCCAGAAGCGTCACCACATCGGTGAAAAACTGGAGGTTGTCGGCGTAGCTGACCTCGTGCGGCTCCTTAGCGGCAGCCTCGCAGATGTTGCCCAAAGCTATGTTGGCCCTTTCTCTGAGCATTCAAAGCATGGGGGCGTGCTCATGCTCCAGGACCCGCTGCCGACGGATCTCGTCCTCATTCCGCTGCGCGATGGCCTCGGCGTCATCAACCCTCTGTTGGAGAAGAAGCTGCTCGGCCCGGGAAG
This sequence comes from Aegilops umbellulata, assembly GCA_032464435.1. NCBI lineage: Eukaryota > Viridiplantae > Streptophyta > Magnoliopsida > Poales > Poaceae > Aegilops > Aegilops umbellulata. The sequence goes on along the minus strand of CP136056.1, from coordinate 399,679,665 downwards.
AGGACAGCTCCGCCTGTGCCACGCTGAGGGCGGCTGCGAGGAGTCCGCACGCCACCTCACTTCGGCCAGTTTGGCCTTGAGGGCTGCGGTCCTGCCCTCAGCCTCGACCCTGATCAGCCCCAACCTTGCTTCGTATTCGCGCTCGAAGGCCGAGCGAGCTTCTGCCACGTGACGATCGACTTCTTCCTGGGCTCGGGCTTCGCGCGCGGCAACATCATCCTCCGCCTGAGCCACCAGACGCTCCCTCATCTCCAACCACTCAAGGTCAAGGTTGCGCTCGGCGGCCTCCAGCGTAAGCGCTTCCGAAGCTCCGCCCGGTAACCGGAGGACCCCTGCATCGACTCGAGGGCCGCCTGGCGCAGTTCCACTTGCTGCTCCAGGGAGTTGCTCCTGGCTTGGAGCTCCCATGCGCGCTCCTCCGCATCTTTGCGTCGTCGGTCTGCTTCCCGAGCCTCCTCGACGGCCTGGGAGCAGGCCTCACGCGAAGCCACCAGCGACGCTTCAGCCTTTGCGTTGTCGAAGTCACATTGGTGACACGCGAGGGCGATGGCTACCTTCAGCTTGCGCCTCTCCTCAACAAGGCGCAAACCTTCAGCCTCGAGGCGCTTATCCTCAACAGCAAGCTCTGCCCCGATCCGGCTCACCACATCCGTTGCCCCCTGAAGGAACTCTTCGCGAAGGGCGCGACACTCCCGAGCGCGCCTGAGCATGTCTTCCGCATCACCCTCTACCGCCGAAGTATGCAGAGGGCCCCGAGGCGGCACGCCCCCTCCCGGCATGGGGCTGGGGGCTGGCGCCCTAGCCATCACCGAATGGACCCTTCCGGGGATCCGGCCTGGCGTCGGTCCACCCACGAAGGAGGAACTAAGGATGGACTTCAGCCATTCACCATCTATGATTAGAGGAGGAACGCGGGGCAGGCCGGATGTGCCCCAGGAGGACTCATGAAGAAAGGACAGCGGGCGCGCAGGCTCGAGGTGCCCTATGGAACGGACCACTCCATCGACAGATCCAGCAGCAGAGGTGCCGCTCGAGCTTGGCACGCCCAGGGCCAGCGGAGAAGGCGAAGCTTGGGAGGCTGGCTCCCTGGCCGACACGACGAATTTGGCAGGGCAGGGCCTGAAAGGCCACAATCAGTCGCAGGGATAGCAAAGCAAATGAGCAGAGAAAGAAGAAGACTTACTCGTCCATGGCAAAGTACTTCCTGCACTTCAGCAAGTGGCAAGGGCGGTCGTCGCCACCCAAGGCCTCCTTCCTCTTGCGGAGGGCCTCAAAGTCTATGCGGAACCGACCTAAGCGCGCGGCGCAGGGGTCGGCCTGTGGCGCGGAAGAAGCGTCAAGATGATCAGCGCCGGAGGAGTCTGCCTGGGGGACGCCGTCAGGCGTCGCCTCGCGAGGAACGGCTGGGGCCTCGGGAGCCCCGGCCTCAAGGGCCGTAGGCTGCAACTCCGCACCTGCCGCCGCTCTAGGGCGGGCCTCGAGAGACGCCGCCTTCGAGGCTTCTCGCGGCGTCGGCACCTCGACATCAGTCGCCTCAACTCCCACCAGTTCTCGTCTCCACGCCATGTCGCCTGAGGAAGGACCACTGTGGGCGGCAGGGGGAGCAACCGTGGCGGATGGGTTCTCACGGGGTCCCGTGAAGCCAGCCGGGCACAGCCCCCACTCGTCGAAGCTGGGCATCTGCCTCACAAAATCGGCCCTGCCGGAGCAAAGATACAAGAGGACACCATTACTCCGAAGGCTGCCTGGGGAAGGATCGCCAGTCAAGACCCTGAGCACCATCCGCAGCACTTCAGGCGCCAAGTCCTCCTCTGGAAGCCGCATGCGGTCTCTATGCCCCGCAAAGTCCCACATCCGGCGAGAGTGGCGCTGGAGAGGAGCAATGCGACATTGGAGGAACTCCTTCACCACCTTGGGAGCTGTCACATTGAGCGCCCTCAAACTCTGGAAGCGGCGCCAGACGAAGGCGAGCCGGGGGCTCGCGAGTGCCTCATGATCCCAGCCTGGGTTGGGAACGGCAAGCGAGGTCGGGTGCGAGAGCAAGGGGTTGGGCACACCGACGTCCACGTATAGCCACCTCTCTCTGAACCTGGCCTTAGGAGGAGGAAGGCCGAAGTCGATCCCTGAAGCGGCCGTCTCTGGCACGGCGAAAAAGCTCACACACCCTGAGCACTGAGTAGGGTCGCTCAGGCGCAAAGAAAAGAAGTGGCGCAGCAGGGCAACGGAAGGAGAAATGCCTATCATCGCCTCGCAAACAAAAGCAAAGACAACCAGAAGGGTAATGGACTCCGGCCCAAGGTGCATCATGCGGATCTGATAATGGGAGAGCACCGCATTGAAGAAGGCGGAAAAGGGGGGAACTTGACCCGCCCATAGGGCATCGGTGAAGAATCGGACCTCCGTGGCAATCCTATCAAGGGAGGCATGGGAAGCTGGCCAGACTGTGGTCCTGCCGCACTTGTTGAAGATAGTGGCAATGGCGGAGCGGACCTTGTTCAAAGCTTCTGGGTTGAGGATGATCGACCGGTCAACGGTGAGGGACGCCACCGGAGGTGTGTGGGGCGAAGGCGCGGGCTTCTTTCCCTTTCCTTTCTTCGTCAGCGCCATGGCAGTGGAGAAAGGGAAGAACTCGAGTCGGATTGGCGGCGGAGGTTGGAGCTCGAAGAAGAAGGAAAGGTGGGAGGCGAGCGAGCAGCAGAAAGGAGGAACAACTGTGTGCAACTACGGGTCCGCTTAGCCGGGCGCGTAACAAGGTGTCGTGGGGAAACGCAAACGCCCACATCCAATCAACCGCCACGCGGCGCCCGAGTCTGCAGGCTATTGGGGCCCGCGGCGCTTCGCGCTTGCCCCTTCGCCTCTCTGCTAGGCCAAGCCCGGGCGCACCTTGGGACCGGGGGCTACTGTCGGCGTTTTGGGAACGGAGGTCCCCAGACTTTCTTGCCTGCGGCCTGCGGCATGGCTCAAGTGGGGGCCCAGCGCGGCCCATCTTCATCAGCTCAAGCTCAAGACCCTCACGAGGGGCCAAGCCTCGCGGGGTGGATGACAGGAAGCTTCCTCAGAGGCAGCCTCATCAGGCAGGCTCGCGAGGAGGCGGAGAGATCAAGGCAGGGGTACCTCGCGAGGAACCCATGACGCAAGCCATGACGATTGAGACCAGGCAGGCGCCAGGCGGGCGCCAGCCTGCGCAGTGTCCTTGTTTCCCCTTTGGTGCAAAGGGAGCAAGCACAGGCCAAGGCATCGGGCAAAGGTTACCATTCCGGTGCAACGAGACCAAGACCAGCAGAGCGGCAGGACGGAGGTCACCGTGGAGCCCAAGACGGCGTCATCACCAGTGCTTTTGGCAGCCGAAGACCACCTTTGGTCAGGATAACTTGTACTAGATGTTCCCCTTCAAAATGGCCAATTGTTGGCGCCCTTCCCGCTCATTATTTGGGGGAGAGGCCCAGGGCCTCTATAAATAGAGCTAGCCACCACAGAGTAGAGGCATCAGACGGGATAGAGGAAGAGACCCGGACCAAGTAGAACACTCCGCACCAGCTCAACAACACCTCTCGCGAGGTTGTTCTTCCTCTGTACTGTTCATCATCAGCCCCTGAGGCAATCCACCACACCACACACTGGAGTAGGGTATTACACCACAACGGTGGCCCGAACCAGTATAAATCTCGTGTCCCTTATGTTGTTCATCGTTTCCAGCTTAGATCACACCAGGAGATCAGACGTAGATCGGTAGGGGAGAGATCTCCACGCGCACCCCAGAGTTCGAACCTTAAGGGTCTGCCGGAACCCGAAATCCAACAAGTACAGCACCGAGGAAGCGGTAGTACCGCACGACATCAGATCCGAAACCCCAACTGGATCTGAGAACAACCGTGACAATGAGGCGGTACTACGGTTGATCAAATCTACCACAGGACAACATATCAAGTACAATCTCTACGCACTACTACTCTCCTACATCCTACTCTTGCAAAGATTTGGCCTAAAATCTCAAGAACACACGCATCTCCCCAAAAACCTAGAAACAAAAGAACGAACCAAAGAGAGAGGAAGTACCGTGCGCTGCTCACGCGGTAGTACCATGGCAGGTCGCGGTAGTACCGTGTGCTCAAGAAGATGCAAGTTTCAAGAACAAGGGAAAACAAAAAGGCCTTTGCAAAGCAACCTTCAAGAGAACGGACACACCAAGACGCTGACACACGAGACAACACACACAAGCTCGACACAACGAAGGGGAGACAAGAGACAACAAGAACTAAACACGCAACACAACCTCTTCAAAGAGTGGGCGGTGGCCGGAGCCACCTATGTTTGAGTCAATTGGTATGGCACCACGAAGAATTATCCTTGGGCCCATGACCAAAACTCGTCTTTGAAGCACAAGTACCATAAACAATGGCTAATGTGAAAGAGTTGATCAATTTATGCATAATGGGGGGAGGGAGAGTTCATTGAGAGAACAACACTCCCTCTATGTCCATGCCTACACCTAAACAAGATAACAAGTTGAGTATGGTGGGGTGTGCAAGGGTTCAAGCAACATTGCTCGAATAAATGATATTAAGCTCATGCCTTAACTCGCGAAATCTTGCTTCATCCAAGGGCTTCGTGAAAATATCTGAAAGGTTATTATGAGTGTTGACGTAGTTGAGCTCGATCTCCCCTCGCCTAATGTGATTCCGGATGAACTGATACCGAATCTCAATATGCTTCGTCTTGAAGTGTTGCACCGGGTTGAGAGAAATCTTGATGGCACTTTCATTGTCACACCAAAGAGACACTTTGTCACAAATGACACCATAATCCTTTAAAGTTTGCCTCATCCATAGAAGTTGTGCACAACAACTACCGTCGCCACATACTCCACTTCGGTGGACGAGAGAGGCACACAACTTTGCTTCTTAGGATACCAACTACCACAGAGCAACCAAGGAATTGGCACCCTCCGGAAGTGGACTTCCTATCCACTTTGTCTCCCGCCCAATCGAAATCCGAATATCCTGCAAGCTTGAAGTTCGCACCTCTTGGATACCATAAGCCAAAGTTTGGGGTATGAGCCAAATATCGAAAGATTCTCTTGACCGACACAAACTGGCTTTCCTTAGGTGCGGCTTGAAACCATGCACAAATTCCCACACTCAACATGATATCTGGTCTAGATGCACAAAGGTAAAGCAAGGAGCCAATCATGGAGCAATATACCTTTTGATCCACCGCTTTACCATTGGGATCAGTGTCAAGTTGGCACTTGGTGGGCATTGGAGTGGAAGCCGGCTTGACATCACTTAGCTTGAATCTCTTTAGCATGTCTTGAGTGTATTTGGCTTGGTTGCTGAAGGTTCCTTCTCTTCTTTGTTTGACTTCGAATCCAAGGAAGAACTTCAACTCTCCCATCGAAGACATCTTGAACAAGGTCATGAGAGCGGCAAATTCCTCATTGAAAGATTTGTTAGGGGAACCAAACATAATATCATCAACATATAGTTGGCACACAAACAACTCCCCTTTGACCTTCTTAGAAAAAAGAGTGGGGTCGATTTTCCCAACTTCAAATCCATGATCTTGCAACACTTGGTAAGGTGGTCATACCACGCACGTGGGGCTTGTTTAAGTCCATAGAGTGCCATATCGAGTTGATACACATGATCGGGGAAGTAGGGATCTTTGAACCCGGGGGGTTGCTTGACATACACCAACTCATTAAAAAGACCATTAAGAAAAGCACTCTTCACATCCATTTGTTGTAACTTAAAGTTATGATGAGAAGCATAAGCAATCAACAAGCGAATGGATTCAAGGCGAGCAACGGGAGCAAAGGTTTCACCGTAGTCAATACCCTCGACTTGGGAGTAGCCTTGTGCTACCAATCTTACCTTATTGTGAATGATGGTCCCATGAGCATCTTGCTTGTTATTGAATATCCACTTGGTTGCAATGACATTGTGGTTCCCCATTGGCCTTGGCACCAATCTCCACACCTTGTTGTACTCGAAGTTGTTGAGTTCTTCATGCATGGCATTGAGCCAATCCAGATCTTTGAGCGCCTCATAGACCTTTTGGGGTTCAACACAAGAGACAAACGCGTGATGTTCACAATAGTTTGCCAATTGTCAACGAGTGCTTATCCCGTTTTGAATGCTTCCAAGCACATTCTTCATGAGATGACCCTTGGTGGAGAGCTTGGATGCAATCTTGGCGGCACGGCGCTCCAATTCCTCCTCGAGGGTGAGTCGAGGAGCAGTCACTTGATCATCTTGAGCGTCGTCTTGAGCTTGTTCTTGATCTTGAGGATGCTCTTGATCTTGAATTTTCTCAGAGGAGAGAACTTTACCTTGGCCATCACTTGGTGATTCAACACCGTCTTGAGGTTGATCTTGCCCTTGGTCTTGTTCATGAGGTTGAGGGCCTTCACTTTGTTCTTTGGAAGCGTGTGGGCCTTGGGTTGGTGATGGTTCCACTTGAGTGGAGCATTGTCCTTCTTCTTCGGCCATAAGGGGTTCCTCAATGGGTAGGATAAAACCAACTCCCATTATTCTTATGGCTTGAGGAGGAATTTCATCACCTACATCACAAGTGCCACTTTGCTCCACTTGGGAGCCGTTATTCTCATCAAACTCCACGTTACACGTCTCCTCAATAAGTCCCGTGGAATTATTGAGGACACGGTAAGCATGAGAGTTTGTAGCATAACCAACAAATATACCCTCATAAGCTCTAGCCTCAAATTTAGACAAATGAACACCTTTCTTGAGAATGAAACACTTACACCCAAACACCCGAAAGTACTTGAGGTTGGGCTTGTTATCGGTGAGTATCTCATATGGAGTCTTGTTCAAGCCTTTGCAGAGATAGAGCCGATTTGATGCATGACACGCGGTGTTGATGGCTTCGGCCAAAAGTTGTATGGAGACTTGAACTCCGCCATCATGGTCCTTGCCGCATCCATCAATGTCCGGTTCTTCCTCTCCGCTACACCATTTTGTTGAGGGGTGTATGGTGCTGAATATTGATGCTTGATCCCCTCATCACTAAGAAACTCATCCAAGGTGTAGTTCTTGAACTCGGTGCCGTTGTCACTTCTTATTGTCAAGATCTTTGCATTGTGTTGACGTTGGGCTTCATTTGCAAAGTCAATGACGATTTGTTGGGTCTCGCTCTTCCTCTTGAAGAAATATACCCAAGAGTATCTTGAATAGTCATCCATAATCACCAAGCAATACTTTCTACCCCCAAGGATATCAAAGTATGGAGGCCCAAAGAGATCCAAGTGAAGGAGCTCCAACGGCCTCTTTGAGTAAATGATAGTCGTGGGAGGGTTAGCCTTTTCATGTAGCTTTCCTTCGATACACGCACTGCAAGCACGATCTTTAGCAACACTAACATTTGTTAGTCCACGGACATGGTCCCCCTTTAGAAGACTTTGCAAAGATCTCATATTGACATGGGCTAAACGGCGATGCCAAAGCCATCCCACGTCAACTTTAGCCATTAGGCATGTCGCGGTATTAGTGGGTCGCTCCGAAAAGTTAATCACATAGAAACCGTTCTTAACATGCCCAACAAAAGCTACTTTAAGAGTCTTGCTCCACAAGAGGGCCATGATATCAACATCAAAGAAAGTGGCAAAGCCCATGAGTGCAAGTTGACGAACGGAAAGTAAATTGTATGCAAGGGACTCAACAAGCATGACCTTCTCGATCGTGAGATCATGAGAAATGACAACCTTGCCAAGTCCCAATACCTTAGAGGACGAGGCATCACCCCACTCGACATTGGTGGGCATAGATGGAATCTTGCGAACGTCCACCACCAAGTCCTTGCTTCCAGTCATATGATTAGTGGCTTCACTATCGAGCAACCATGATCCCCCACCGGAAGCAAACACCTACAGGAAATCAATGCTTGGTTTTAGGTACCCATTTTGAAATGGGTCCTTTTCTGTTAGTAACAAGGGTCTTAGGAACCCAAATAGACCATTCAATGTACTCATAAGAAGAACCAACAAATTTGGCATAAACATGTCCATCGTTAGCACGACATAACACATAAGAGGGGTTAAAGTCGCCGGCTTTGCTGGGAGGGGTAGCATTGCCCTCCTTAGCATCAATACCCTTCACATTGTTCTTCTTCTTCTTCTTAGAAGCACCCTCTCCCTCCTTCACAAAAGTTTGCTTGAGAGGGGGAGGTTGTTTGGCCTTGTCATCCTTCTTCTTGTTCCTGGACTTGGGTGTGAACCCAATTCCTTCCTTGGCCACAACTTCCTTTTGATTGCCCAAAAGGTCGTTGAGGTTCTTATCACCTTGTATGCATGACACAAGGCCTTTCTCAAGTTGCTTCTTCAACTTAGCATTCTCCTCAACAAGATGCACATGCTCACAACACGGGTTAGTAGCATTGGCATTATCAATTAAGACCATATGAGGAAAGGTGGCTTTCTCCTTGGTTAGCTTTACTTGGAGTTGATCATGAGACTCTTTGAGGCTAGCATGAGCACCCTTCAATACCTTGTGAGCCTTGTCAATTAAATCAAACTCCTCTTTGAGTCTAGCAAGATCAACCTCAAGCTTGGCCCTCTAGGAGTTTTGCACACGAGATACAACAAGAGCATGATCAAGATCTTTCTTTAATTTAGCATGGTCATCGTTGTATGACTCCTAAAGAGCCAAACGAATACCTCGCTCTTCCTCAAGAGCATTGGAAAGACCCGAAATCTCATCGGCATAGTCACGACTATGCCCTTCCATCTTAGAGATGGTATCTTCGTGAGCCTCGATCATGTCATTGCCTTCACCAAGTTGTTCCAAGAGAGCAACGAAGTGCTTCTTGGATTTACCCTTAAGCTTACTCATAAAAGACTCAAATTCATTCTCCTCCACATTAGACCCATCATGTTCATCAATGCAATCCGTTCAAGAAGGATTATTAATGATGGTAGTTTTGATGTTGGGGGTTACCTTGTTGGTGGCTTTAGCCATGAGACACTTGGCGGTGATGTTCTCATTGGGTGAGTCGAAGAGAGACACCCGTGGAGTTGTTGCAATGGCAATGGAGGCCACGGCAACTGACTCACCGTCTTCATCATCATCATCATCATCATTGTACTCTTCTTGTGCCACCAACCCCTTGGGTGGAGTCTTCTTGGTGAAGTTGCTCTTGTTGGGGAAAGACTTGGCCTTGTCCTTTCGGATGAGCATGCCACCATTGTCTTCCCTCTTCTCATAAGGACATTCCGCAACAAAATGGCTCACATTGCCACAATTATAGCAAGTCCTCACTCGTTTCTTGACCTTCACGCCACTTGAGTTGTTCTTGTTGAAGTTGGGCCTTGTGTTCTTCTTACTCCAAATTGCCTTGAAGAAAGAGCCATGTGTTCATGATAAGCATACTTTGTATCTTCGGGATTGCTCTCCTCTTCTTCCTCTTCGTCCTCTTCTTCCACACTAACCTTGGCCTTCAATGCAAGGTTGGGCTTCTTTGCTCTTTGAGAAAGTAACACCGCATTGTCGGCGGTCTTGTCCAAGATACTCATTGCCACGAACTCATCCAATACTTCACTTGAGGACAAGGTGTGGAAATCCGTCCTTTAACGAATGATGGAGGACATGGCCTTGTGGTAAGGCATCATGGCCTTGAGTAATTTGCACTTGATCCAATTGTCATCCGTATCCTTGCTCCCATAATCTCAGAGTGAGACCGTGAGAGTAGTTAATCTCCGATAAAGCTCACGAGGTTCTTCATCCTCTTTCATTGCAAACTCATCGGCTTCATCTTGCACAACTTAATAGTTGGAGCGTTGAATGCTTGCGCTTCCCCTATAGAGCGAGACAACTTGGCGTCATGCATCCTTAGCCATGGAGAAGGGCCGGAGGTGAGCAAGATCTTCGGGCGGGATTGCATCTTGGATGATAAAGAGAGTATTCTCATTGAATTGATTATCCGCGGCTTCTCTAGGAGTGAAGTTGCTTCGATCATGTGGGTAAAAACCTTCTTCAATGATTCTCCAAAGATTAGTATCAACATGGTTTAAATGACGCTTAAAGTGATAGACCCAAGAATCAAAGTCCTAATTTTTCACAATCTTAGGGGGAGGACCGGCATGATTTAAATGAGTGGAGGGAATCGGTCCACCATAAACAAGTGGAGGTTCCACATGGGCAAAGATGTCGATGCCATTTTTACCACTATAAGAAGGAGCCTTTTTGTTGGAAATATGCCCTAGAGGCAATAATAAATGGATTATTATATTTCCTTGTTCATGATAATTGTCTATTGTTCATGCTATAATTGTATTGTTCGGAAATCATAATACATGTGTGAATACATAGACCACAATGTGTCCCTAGTAAGCCTCTAGTTGACTAGCTCGTTGATCAATAGATAGTCATGGTTTCCTGACTATGGACATGGGGATGTCATTGATAACGGGATCACATCATTAGGAGAATGATGTGATGGACAAGACCCAAACCTAAGCATAGCATAAAGATCGTGTAGTTCGTTTGCTAGAGCTTTTCTGAATGTCAAGTATCATTCCTTAGACCATGAGATTATGCAACTCCCGGATACCGTAGGAGTGCTTTTGGTGTATCAAACGTCACAACGTAACTGGGTGACTATAAAGGTGCACTACAGGTATCTCCGAAAGTATCTGTTGGGTTGGCATGAATCGAGACTGGGATTTGTCACTCCGTGTGACGGAGAGGTATCTCTGGGCCCACTCGGTAAGACATCATCGTAATGAGCTCAATGTGATCAAGGTGTTGTTCATGGGATGATGTATTACGGGAAAGAGTAAAGAGACTTGCCGGTAACGAGATTGAACAAGGTATCGGTATACCGACGATCGAATCTCGGGCAAGTATCGTACCGATGGACAAAGGGAATTGAGTACGGGATTGATTAAGTCCTCGACATCGTGGTTCATCCGATAAGATCATCGAGGAGCATGTGGGAGCCAACATGGGTATCCAGATCCCGCTGTTGGTTATTGACCGGAGATCGTCTCGGTCATGTCTGCATGTCTCCCGAACCCGTAGGGTCTACACACTTAAGGTTCGGTGACGCTAGGGTTGTTAAAGATATTAGTATGCAGCAAACCGAAGGTTGTTCGGAGTCCCTGATGAGATCCCGGACGTCACGAGAGGTTCCAGAGTGGTCCGGAGGTAAAGAATTATATATAGGAAGTGTCGTTTCGGCCATCGTGAATGATCTGGGGGTCACCGGTATTGTACCGGGACCACCAGATGGGTCCCGGGGGTCCACCGGGTGGAGCCACCTATCCTGGAGGGCCCCGTGGGCTGAAGTGGGGAGGGAACCAACCCATAGTGGGTTGGTGCGCCCCCCCTTGGGCCTCCCCCCTGCGCCTAGGGTTGGAAACCCTAGGGCAGGGGGCGCCCCACATGGCTTGGGGGGCAAGCCATCCCCCCTGGCCGCCGCCCCTCCTGGAGATGGATCTCCAGGGCCGGCGCCCCCCCTAGGGGGCCTATATAAAGGGGGGAGGGAGGGCAGCAAAACCCTGCAGCCTTGGCGCCTCTCTCTCCCCGTTACACCTCTCCCTCTCTCCACAAAAGCTTGGCGAAGCCCTGCTGGAACTCTGCTGCATCCACCACCACGCCGTCGTGCTGCTGGATCTTCATCAACCTCTCCTTCCCCCTTGCTGGATCAAGAAGGAGGAGACGTCGATCGTCCCGTACGTGTGTTGAACGCGGAGGTGCCGTCCTTTCGGCGCTGGTCATCGGTGATTCGGATCACGGCGAGTACGACTCCATCATCCACGTTCTCCTTGAACGCTTCCGCTGCGATCTACAAGTGGTATGTAGATGCTCTCCTATCCCCTCGTTGCTAGAATACTCCATGGATAGATCTTGGTGATGCGTAGGAAAATTTTAATTTCTGCTACGATCCCCAACAGTGGCATCATGAGCTAGGTCTATGCGTAGTTTCTATGCACGAGTAGAACACAAAGTAGTTGTGGGCGTTGAATTGTCAATTCTTCTTGCCGTTACTAGTCCTATCTTGGTTCAGCGGTATTGTGGGATGAAGCGGCCCGGACCAACCTTACACGTACGCTTACGTGAGACCGGTTCCACCGACTGACATGCACTAGTTGCATAAGGTGGCTGGCGGGTGTCTGTCTCTCCCACTTTAGTTGGATCGGATTCGATGAACAGGGTCCTTATGAAGGGTAAATAGAGATTGACAATTCACGTTGTGGTTTTAACGTAGGTAAGAAACGTTCTTGGTAGCAACCTATAACAGCCACGTAAAAACTTGCAACAACAATTAGAGGACGTCTAACTTGTTTTTGCAGCAAGTGCTTTGTGATGTGATATGGCCAGAAGTTGTGATGAATCATGTGATGTATGAGATGATCTTGTTATTGTAATAGGAATCACGACTTGCATGTCGATGAGTATGACAACCGGCAGGAGCCATAGGAGTTGTCTTTATTTATTTATGACCTGCGTGTCAACTTAAATCGTCATGTAATTACTTTACTTTATTGCTAAAGCGTTAGCCATAGTAGTAGAAGTAATAGTTGACGTGACAACTTCACGAAGACACGATGATGGAGATCATGATGATGGAGATCATGGTTTCATGCCGGTGACGACGATGAACATGGCGCCCCGAAGATGGAGATCAAAGGAGCGAAATGATGTTGGCCATATCATGTCACTATTTGATTGCATGTGATGTTTATCATGTTTTACATTTTATTTGCTTAGAACGACGGTAGCATGAATAAGATGATCCCTCATTAAAATATCAAAAATGTGTTCTCCCTAACTGTGCACCGTTGCTAAGGTTTGTCGTTCCGAAGCACCACGTGATGATCGGGTGTGATAGGTCCTTACGTTCGCATACAACGGGTGTAAGCCAAATTTACACACGCAATACACTTAGGTTGGATTGACGAGCCTAGCATGTACAGACATGGCCTCGGAACACGGAGGACCGAAAGGTCGAACATGAGTCGTATAGAAGATACGATCAACATGGAGATGTTCACCGATGATGACTAGTCCGTCTCACGTGATGATCGGACATGGCCTAGTTGACTCGGATCATGTATCACTTAGATGACTAGAGGGATGTCAAATCTGAGTGGGAGTTCATTCATTAATTTGATTAGATGAACTTAATTATCATGAACTTAGTCTAAATCTTTACAATATGTCTTGTAGATCAAATGGCCCACGCTAATGTCACCCTCAACTTCAACGCGTTCCTAGAGAAAACCAAGCTGAAAGATGATGGCAGCAACTATGCGGACTAGGTCCGGAACCTGAGGATCATCCTCATAGCTGCCAAGAAAGATTATGTCCTAGAAGCACCGCTAGGTGATGCACCATTCCCAGCAAACCAGGACGTTATGAACGCCCATCAGTCTCGTGCTGATGATTACTCCCTCGTTCAGTGCGGCATGCTTTACAGCTTAGAACCGGGGCTCCAAAAGCGTTTTGAGCAACACGGAGCATATGAGATGTTCGAGGAGCTGAAATTGATTTTCCAAGCTCATGCCCGGGTCGAGAGATATGATGTCTCCGACAAGTTCTTTAGCTGTAAGATGGAGGAGAATAGCTCTGTCAGTGAACACATACTCAAGATGTCTGGGTTACACCACCGCTTGACTCAGCTGCAAGTTAATCTCCCGGATGAGGCGGTCATTGACAGAATCCTTCAGTCGCTCCCACCTAGCTACAAGAGCTTCGTGATGAACTACAATATGCAGGGGATGGAAAAGACCATTCCCGAGTTGTATTCAATGCTGAAATCTGCAGAGGTGGAGATCAAAAAGGAACATCAAGTGTTGATGGTAAATAAAACCACTAAGTTCAAGAAAGGCAAGGGTAAGAAGAACTTCAAGAAGGACGGCAAGGAGGTTGCCGCGCCTGGTAAATCAGTTGCCAGGAAGAAGTCAAAGAATGGACCCAAACCTGAAACTGAGTGCTTTTATTGCAAGGGAACTGGTCACTGGAAGCGGAATTGCCCCAAGTACTTAGCAGATAAGAAGGCCGACAACACTAAAGGTATATGTGATATACATGTAATTGATGTGTACCTTACCAGTGCTCGTAGTAGCTCATGGGTATTTGATACCGGTGCCGTTGCTCATATTTGTAACTCGAAACAGGAGCTGCGGAATAAACGGAGACTGGCGAAGGACGAGGTGACGATGCGCGTCGGGAATGGTTCCAGGGTCGATGTGATCGTCGTCGGCACGCTACCTCTACATTTACCTACGGGATTAGTTTTAAACCTCAATAATTGTTATTTAGTACCAAGTTTGAGCATGAACATTGTATCTGGATCTCATTTAATATGAGATGGCTACTCATTTAAATCCGAGAATAATGGTTGTTCTATTTATATGAGTGATATGTTTTATGGTCATGCTCCGATGGTTAATGGTTTATTCTTAATGAATCTCGTACGTGATGTTACACACATTCATAGTGTGAATACCAAAAGATGTAAAGTTAGTAACGATAGTCCCACATACTTTTGGCACTGCCGCCTTGGTCACATTGGTGTCAAGCGCATGAAGAAGCTCCATGCTGATGGACTTTTAGAGTCTCTCGATTATGAATCATTTGACACGTGCGAACCATGCCTCATGGGCAAAATGACCAAGACTCCATTCTCAGGGACAATGGAGCGAGCAACCAACTTGTTGGAAATCATACATACAGATGTGTGTGGTCCAATGAGCATTGAGGCTCGCGGAGGCTATCGTTATGTTCTCACTCTCACTGATGATTTGAGTAGATATGGGTATGTCTACTTAATGAAACACAAGTCTGAGACCTTTGAAAAGTTCAAGGAGTTTTAGAGTGAGGTTGAGAATCAACGTGACAGAAAAATAAAGTTCTTACGATCAGATCGTGGGGGAGAATATTTAAGTCACGAATTTGGCACACACTTAAGAAAATATGGAATCGTTTCACAACTCACGCCGCCTGGAACACCTCAGCGTAACGGTGTGTCCGAACGTCGTAATAGCACTCTATTGGATATGGTGCGGTCTATGATGTCTCTTATAGATCTATCGCTATCATTTTGGGGATACGCTCTAGAGACAGCCGCATTCACTTTAAATAGGGCTCCGTCAAAATCCGTTGAGACGACACCGTATGAATTATGGTTTGGGAAGAAACCTAAGCTGTCGTTTCTGAAAGTTTGGGGTTGCGATGTTTATGTCAAGAAACTTCAACCTGAAAAACTCGAACCCAAATCGGAAAAATGCGTCTTCATAGGATACCCCAAGGAAACAGTTGGGTATACCTTCTACCTCAGATCCGAAGGCAAGGTCTTTGTTGCCAAGAACGGGTCCTTTCTAGAGAAAGAGTTTCTCGCGAAAGAAGTAAGTGGGAGGAAAGTAGAGCTTGATGAAGTGCTACCTCTTGAAAATCAGAATAGCGCAGCTCAGGAAAATGTTCCTGTGGTGCCTGCACCGATTAGAGAGGAGGTTAATGATGATGATCAAGATACTTCTGATCAAGCTTCTACTGAACTTCGTAGGTCCACAAGGACGCATTCCGCACCAGAGTGGTACGGCAACCCTGTCCTGGAAATCATGTTGTTGGACAACGGTGAACCTTCGAACTATGAAGAAGCGATGGCGGGCCCAGATTCCGACAAATGGCTAGAAGCCATGAAATCCGAGATAGAGTCCATGTATGAAAACAAAGTATGGACTTTGAGTGACTTGCCCGATGATCGGCGAGCCATAGAAAATAAATGGATCTTCAAGAAGAAGACAGACGCGGATGGTAATGTGACCATCTATAAAGCTCGACTTGTCGCTAAGGGTTATCGGCAAGTTCAAGGGGTTGACTACGATGAGACTTTCTCTCCCGTAGCGAAGCTGAAGTCTGTCCGAATCATGTTAGCAATTGCCGCATACTATGATTATGAGATATGGCAAATGGACGTCAAAACGGCATTCCTTAACGGCTTCCTTAAGGAAGAATTGTATATGATGCAGCCGGAAGGTTTTGTCGATCCTAAGAATGCTAACAAAGTATACAAGCTCCAGCACTCCATCTATGGGCTGGTGCAAGCATCTCGGAGTTGGAACATTCGCTTTGATGAGATGATCAAAGCGTTTGGGTTTATGCAGACTTATGGAGAAGCCTGCGTTTACAAGAAAGTGAGTGGGAGCTCCGTAGCATTTCTCATATTATATGTGGATGACATACTATTGATGGGAAATGATATAGAATTCTTGGAAAGCATAAAGGCCTATTTGAACAAGTGTTTTTCAATGAAGGACCTTGGAGAAGCTGCTTATATATTAGGCATCAAGATCTATAGGGATAGATCGAGACGCCTCATCGGTCTTTCACAAAGTACGTACCTTGACAAGATTTTGAAGAAGTTCAAAATGGATCAGTCCAAGAAGGGGTTCTTGCCTGTATTGCAAGGTGTGCGATTGAGCACGGCTCAATGCCCGACCACGGCAAAAGATATGGAAGAGATGAGTGTCATCCCCTATGCCTCAGCTATAGGGTCTATTATGTATGCCTTGCTGTGTACCAGACCCGATGTAAACCTTGACGTAAGTTTGGTAGGTAGGTACCAAAGTAATCCCGGCAAGGAACACTGGACAGCGGTCAAAAACATCCTGAAGTACCTGAAAAGGACTAAGGATATGTTTCTCGTTTATGGAGGTGCCGAAGAGCTCGTCGTAAAGGGTTACGTCGACGCTAGCTTCGACACAGATCTGGATGACTCCAAGTCACAAACCGGATACGTGTATATTTTGAATGGAGGGGCAGTAAGCTGGTGCAGTTGCAAGCAAAGCGTCGTGGCGGGATCTACATGTGAAGCAGAGTATATGGCAGCCTCGGAGGCAGCACAAGAAGCAGTCTGGGTGAAGGAGTTCATTACCGACCTAGGAGTCATACCCAATGCGTCGGACCCGATGACTCTCTTCTGTGACAACACTGGAGCAATTGCCCTTGCGAAGGAGCCCAGGTTTCACAGGAAGACCAGACATATCAAGCGTCGCTTCAACTCCATTCGTGAAAGTGTTCAAAATGGAGACATAGAGATTTGTAAAGTACATACGGACCTGAATGTGGCAGATCCGTTGACTAAACCTCTCCCTAGAGCAAAACATGATCAACACCAAAATTCCATGGGTGTGCGATTCATCACAATGTAACTAGACTATTGTCTCTAGTGCAAGTGGGAGACTGTTGGAAATATGCCCTAGAGGCAATAATAAATGGATTATTATATTTCCTTGTTCATGATAATTGTCTATTGTTCATGCTATAATTGTATTGTTCGGAAATCATAATACATGTGTGAATACATAGACCACAATGTGTCCCTAGTAAGCCTCTAGTTGACTAGCTCGTTGATCAATAGATAGTCATGGTTTCCTGACTATGGACATGGGGATGTCATTGATAACGGGATCACATCATTAGGAGAATGATGTGATGGACAAGACCCAAACCTAAGCATAGCATAAAGATCGTGTAGTTCGTTTGCTAGAGCTTTTCTGAATGTCAAGTATCATTCCTTAGACCATGAGATTATGCAACTCCCGGATACCGTAGGAGTGCTTTTGGTGTATCAAACGTCACAACGTAACTGGGTGACTATAAAGGTGCACTACAGGTATCTCCGAAAGTATCTGTTGGGTTGGCATGAATCGAGACTGGGATTTGTCACTCCGTGTGACGGAGAGGTATCTCTGGGCCCACTCGGTAAGACATCATCGTAATGAGCTCAATGTGATCAAGGTGTTGTTCACGGGATGATGTATTACGGGAAAGAGTAAAGAGACTTGCCGGTAACGAGATTGAACAAGGTATCGGTATACCGACGATCGAATCTCGGGCAAGTATCGTACCGATGGACAAAGGGAATTGAGTACGGGATTGATTAAGTCCTCGACATCGTGGTTCATCCGATAAGATCATCGAGGAGCATGTGGGAGCCAACATGGGTATCCAGATCCCGCTGTTGGTTATTGACCGGAGATAGTCTCGGTCATGTCTGCATGTCTCCCGAACCCGTAGGGTCTACACACTTAAGGTTCGGTGATGCTAGGGTTGTTAAAGATATTAGTATGCAGCAAACCGAAGGTTGTTCGGAGTCCCGGATGAGATCCCGGACGTCACGAGAGGTTCCGGAGTGGTCCGGAGGTAAAGAATTATATATAGGAAGTGTCGTTTCGGCCATCGGGAATGATCTGGGGGTCACCGGTATTGTACCGGGACCACCAGATGGGTCCCGGGGGTCCACCGGGTGGAGCCACCTATCCCGGAGGGCCCCGTGGGCTGAAGTGGGGAGGGAACCAGCCCATAGTGGGCTGGTGCGCCCCCCCTTGGGCCTCCCCCCTGCGCCTAGGGTTGGAAACCCTAGGGCAGGGGGCGCCCCACATGGCTTGGGGGGCAAGCCATCCCCCCTGGCCGCCGCCCCCCCTGGAGATGGATCTCCAGGGCCGGTGCCCCCCCTAGGGGGCCTATATAAAGGGGGGAGGGAGGGCAGCAAAACCCTGCAGCCTTGGCGCCTCCCTCTCCCCGTTACACCTCTCCCTCTCTCCACAAAAGCTTGGCGAAGCCCTGCTGGAACTCTGCTGCATCCACCACCACGCCGTCGTGCTGCTGGATCTTCATCAACCTCTCCTTCCCCCTTGCTGGATCAAGAAGGAGGAGACGTCGATCGTCCCATACGTGTGTTGAACGCGGAGGTGCCGTCCTTTCGGCGCTGGTCATCGGTGATTCGGATCACGGCGAGTACGACTCCATCATCCACGTTCTCCTTGAATGCTTCCGCTGCGATCTACAAGTGGTATGTAGATGCTCTCCTATCCCCTCGTTGCTAGAATACTCCATGGATAGATCTTGGTGATGCGTGGGAAAATTTTAATTTCTGCTACGATCCCCAACACTTTTCACTAGTAGCTTCCCCCTTGTCGGAGTTAGCATTCGTCACCTTGTTAGTGGGATCACCCACTTTCATCGGTGCGGTGGATAATTTAAGCCCTACTATGAACTTATTAAACATGCTTTCAACCTCGGTCGTCATGGAGGTTTTCAATGTGTCCAAAGCCACATTGAATTCCTCACGAGAGACCGAGGTTCCCCAATCGGCCGTAGACGAGACCGGATTCGCACCGGAGTGCTCCTCCACACTGTCTACGGTGTCAACCATACTCTTCGGATGGCAAAGTCCTTAATAAAGAGACGAGGCTCTGATGCCAATTGAAAGGATCGATATAGTTGACTAGAGGGGGGTGAATAGGCAACTAACAATTTTTAGCTTTTCTTTACCAATTTAAACTTTGCATCAAACTAGGTTGTCTAGATATGCAACTAGGTGGGCAACCTATATGATGCAACAACAACAATAAGCACACAAGCAAGCAAGGGATATAACACAAATAAGCTTGCACAAGTAAAGGCACGAGATAACCAAGAGTGGAGCCGGTGAAGACGAGGATGTGTTACCGAAGTTCCTTCCTTTTGAGGGGAAGTGCGTCTCCGTTGAAGCGGTGTGGAGGCACAATGCTCCCCAAGAAGCCACTAGGGCCACCGTATTCTCCTCACGCCCTCACACAATGCGAGATGCCGTGATTCCACTATTGGTGCCCTTGGAGGCGGCGACCGGACCTTTACAAACAAGGTTGGGGCAATCTCCACAACTTAATTGGAGGCTCCCAATGACACCACGAAGCTTCACCACAATCGAATATGGCTCCGCGGTGACCTCAACCATCTAGGATGCTCAAACACCCAAGAGTAACAAGATCCGCAAGGGATTAGTGGGGGGAATAAAATTTCTCTTGGTGGAAGTGTAGATCGGGGCCTTCTCAACCAATCCCTAGAAAATCAACAAGTTTGATTGGCTAGGGAGAGAGATCGGGCGAAAATGGAGCTTGGAGCAACAATGAAGCTTGGGGATGGAAGAGGTGGTCAACTCGAAGAAGAAGACACCCCTTATATAGTGGAGGGACAAATCCAACTGTTATCCACCAACTCACCCTGCGCAGCACGATACTACCGCGCCGGGGACGCGATACTACCGCGGGGGCATGCGGTACTACCGCAGGGGACCGCGGTACTACCGCCCGAGCAGCACAAACCAGGACAGCCCAAATGCACTGAAGCAGAGGGCGGTAGAATCGCTGGCATGGTACTACCGCTCCCCCTTGCGGTACTACGGCAAGGCAGGGATGTTCCAGATTTTGGGAAGGCACGGACATATAAAAATACATCTGTGGCAACTTCCTCTGAGTTGGAGTCTATGCAAAAATCCGACACGGTAGTAATGCACGCCAGGAGCGGTACTACCGCGCGGGGTGCGGATGTAGAAAATTACATCCGCTCCTACTGCCGCGCAAGCTGCTGAGCCAGGCCAGAACGCACGGTACTACCGCGCACTGGGCACGGTTCTAACGCGTATGGCACGGATGTAAAAACTTACATCCGCCCCTGCTACTGCTGCCGCAGCAGCGCCTGGCCTGGGAACCACGGTACTACAGCTCTGAAGGAGCGGTACTGCCGTGGGTGCTTGCGGTACTACCGCGCCAGGGGCCGGTACTACCGCAAGGGCCTGCGGTACTACCGCTCCTAGGAGCAGTACTACCGCATGCCTACGCTTGGCAAACACGACAATTTGCATAGGCGAGAAAAGACGGAGGATGCTCCAAAGAGCCAAAAGAAAGGAGGTGCAAATGGAGTAGACGTGTACGTGATGATTCCACCCAAACCTTTCCAAAGCGGACCCCCTCTTAATAGTTCGGCTTTCCTACGACTCAAATCCACCGAAAAGAAACATAGAGAAACGCCGTCTTCAATAGTCTTCGAGGGGCACCAACTCGTCTTGTGCGTAGTGATGAGATGTCTGAAATACTCAACGCACACGATTAGTCCGCAAAAGCATTGACATCAATCACCAAAACAACTAAGGGATAAATATGCCCTTACACAAATTTTGCACACAATCTACATAAAAATTGTGCTTTTTCACAATGTGCAAGAATAAGCATATAATAGTACCATTTTTACAAAAAAATAAAGTTTAATATGAAGGAATGAATTAGTGGCATTGGTATTATCCCTAGGTAAGAAAGAAAATGAAATAAATACTAAAACAAATCCTAGATAAAGAACTTCTGTAAGAAAGAATTAATTAATAGCATTGGTATTACCATTTCAGAAGAAAGAAAATAGAAAAATAAAAAGAAGTCAAAACTTGCACATAATTTAGACATAAATTATGTTTTTTGTGATATGCAGAAGTAAACATACAGTGGAATTTGATAATAAATTTCTTAAGAAGGAATGAATTAGTGAAATTTGTATTACCCTCAAGAAGAAATAAAATAAATAATAAAAACTAAATCAAAATCAAAATAATGAAGGTTTCTTAGAAAGAATCAATGATTAGTGGCATTGGTATTACCCTGAGGAAAGAAAGGGTAAACATTAAACAAATAATAACAAAACTAGGACACAGTTTACACAAAAAATTGCACTTTCTAATATATGGAAGAATTAGCATATAATCGTGGGAATTTACAAAAATAAAGTTTCATAAGAAGTAATGCATTAGTGGCATTGACATTACCCTTAAAGAAGCAAGAAAATGAAATTATTAACAAATCAAAATAATGAAATTTTGCAAGAAAAAAATGAATTAGTGAAACAGGTATTATCATCTCAGAAGAAATAAAATGGAAGATAAACTTTTAAAAATTTGCACCCACCTTTGCACTGAAATTGCACTGTTTGTAATTTGCAAAGAATAAACATATAATAATACATTTTTAACACCTAGTGTAATTTACACATATATTGTATAGCACTTGTGTGTATACATTTATACTCACCGACCATCCTAAAAATACTCACATAGAGAAAAGAAAAAACCAACTAAAAAAGAAAAGCGAAAACACATAGATGCTGGCGACACGGCTTATCGCTAGCACCTACCTGCACCCATGTAGCGAGCGACTATCAAATGTCATCCAACGCCACAAGTGCGTAAATGCATACTCTCACTTGGTGTGTCCTCACTTGATCTTTGGAGAACTCACAAAAACAGGAAAACCTTCACGATTGTATGATTTCTCAACATAAAATTCATCCATAAATTTATTTTCGTGCGAAATACTACAAAGCACAAGCTAGCTAGATATAGTAGTATGCTTTGTTGAACAGATCCTAGAAACTACACACAAGTGTTAGAGTTTATAGATATATATTCTATGTGTAAGTTTTTATCAATCGATCTAATGAAACTTAATTACAATAAAGAGGTATGTCTACATGTACAAAGTTAGAGTTCAATTAATCTTCACATGAGGATGACAAGAAAAGGCGTAGGCGGGCCTATCATATGTCTTGTTTTCTATACTAAGATAATGAAACAAAAATTAAAACTAAATAAAAAATGACATTTTTTCCTAAGGATGGATGAATTAGCAGCATTGATATTACCCTTTAAGAAAAAATGACAAAATTTGCACACAATCTACATAGAAATTGTGTCTTTTGATAATTTGCAAAAATAAGCATATAATACTGTAATTTTCACACACAAAAAAGTTTCAAGAAGGAATGAATTAGTGGTATTTGTATTGCCCTTAGGTAAGAAATAAATTTAGATAAATACTAAAAAGATCAAGATAATGAAGTTTTCAAAGAGAGAATGAATTAGTGGCATTGATATTACCATTTATAAGAAGAAAGAAAGTAAAAAAATATTGTCAAGTTTTGCACACAATAAATTATATATTTTTGTAATAAGCAAAAATAAATACATGAATAGTGGAATTTCCAAAATAATGAATTTCGTAAGAAGGATTGAATTAGTATAATTTGTATTATCCTTAAGAAGAAAGAAAATAAAATAAAAAAGCAAAATAATGAGGGTTTCCGAGGAAGGATCGATTAGTGGCATTGGTAGTACCCTTCAAGAAGAAAGAAAAAAATATAAAAAATAATGAAAAAACTTGGACACAATTTTCCCAAAAGTTATGCATTTATGATATGGAAGAATTAGCACATAATAGTGCGAATTTAGAAAAACTGAAGTTTCATAAGAAGTAATGAATTAGTGGCATTCATATTACCCTTGAAGAAGCAAGTAAATGAAATAATAAGCAAAATCAAAAGGTTTTACCAAAAAAGAATGAATTAGTGGCATTGGTATTACCCTTAAATAAGAAATAAAATAAATACTAAAACCAAATCAAGATAAGGAAGTTTTCTAAAAATGAATGAATTAGTGGCGTCGGTATTACCATTTCATAGGAAATAGATTAAAAACATAATGGTAAAACTTGCACACAAGTTATACATAAATTAAGTGTGAATTTGCAAAGTAATAAATTTGTGATATGAAAAAAATAAACATATAAATAGCGGAATTTCCAAAATAATAAATTTTCGAAGAAA
Source organism: Aegilops umbellulata (assembly GCA_032464435.1). Taxonomy (NCBI): domain Eukaryota; kingdom Viridiplantae; phylum Streptophyta; class Magnoliopsida; order Poales; family Poaceae; genus Aegilops; species Aegilops umbellulata. The sequence goes on along the minus strand of CP136056.1, from coordinate 399,656,236 downwards.
GAATGAGTTATTCGAATTTGTGTTACCCTTAAGAAGAAAATAATATAAAGTAAAGTAAAAACTAAAATAAAATAAAATCAAAACAATGAACGTTTCTGAGGAAGAATCGATTGGTGGCATTGGTATTTGTTGGGGAACGTAGCATGCAATTTTAACAAAAATTCCTACGCTCACGCAAGATCTATCTAGGAGATGCATGGCAACAAGAGGGGGAGGGTATGTCCATGTATCCTCGTAGACCGAAAAGCGGAAGCGTTAGCTTAACGCGGTTGATGTAGTCGAATGTTTTCTCGATTCAACCGATCAAACACCGAACGTACGGCACCTCCGAGTTCTGCACACGTTCAACTCGATGACGTCCCTCGAACTCTTGATCCATGGAGGCCCATTTTTAAAAAGTCAAAATTTAACAAAATTCATATTTTTACATTTTGAAAGATTATGAAAAAATACAGACATACACACATGTGTGTAAATTTTCATGACGAAATACATTGAAATGAGGGTTGTGCAAAAAAGACAAATTTGTGGCTTTTCGTCAGATGATACTATTCATCCCAAAAATCCACGAATTTGTTCTTTTTGCACAGATCGCATCTCAAGGTATTCATTCTAAAATTTTACACACATATACATCACATCCTTGTAGACTACAATTGTTTTCAGATTTTTTTTAAACTTAAAAGTATGAATTTTGATTATTATTTTTCAACAAAAAAAATCAGCCTCCATGGAGGCCGAGCTCCGAAATGCCGTACACGGTACACCGCATCTGGGGCAAAATCTTCTTTCTAGGCGTCCTTTAACACTGTTAATACTAATGAGAATGGACGGCACTGTCATGAATGCATGAAATTGGACAAAGCGTGAGATAGAAAAAGAAGTTCCACGGCTAAATACGAAAGCCACTATTTTAGCCAGTTTAACCCGCAGTTGCATTGCAGCGTTCGGGGTACGAAGCTGCAAAATGAAAAGGATTGGACCTGTCGTGTGGAAGAAGAATCTCTAGGTAGTGCACTTGGCGCGTGTGCATGTAACTGGTGGACAAATAAGTACTCCCTCCGTTTTTAAATATTTGTCTTTCTAGAGATTTTAACAAGTGACTACATACGAAGCAAAATGAGCAAATCTATACTTTAAAATATGTCTACGTGCATCCGTATGTTGTGTTCATTTAAAATGCCTAAAAAGACAAATATTTGGGAACGGAGGGAGTAGATGACGGCAGGTCGCAGTCATATCAACCGGCCATTGCCTCCCTGTACGACGAGCAAACCAAGCATGGACAGAATCATAACACCCACTTCCACTTGGCGTCAAATTACGCCTCAGAAGTCGTTCATGAGACGTTGCCGTCGTCGTATTAAATGGCAGAAAGTAACATCACGTATTTGTTGTACATACCACATGCCAGTACGGCATCACCTTGCATGCCAATCTGAGTAAGCAGGGAGACGAGCGATCCAGCTGAATCATGGCGACGTTGTCAGTTGCGAGCAGCCGGGCCCGCCTAACTAACCTTGATCCACAGGCTAGCTAGCTGTTGGCTGTTGCCATCATGAAACCATCAATTAAGCCGAGCCCTCCACCGCCACCGGCCCGCCCGCAGCATTCATACGCGTGCATACAAACACGATGCAAGAACCGCAGCGCATGCATAAACAAGCAACGAGAAAGCTGTAAGCTGCAGGGAAGGAAGACGCACGGAAGCAAGCAAGGCACCAAACGCCGGCGCATGCCAAGATTCCTGCGGGGATGGGAATGGGATGGATGTGCCCGTGAGACCAGATAAGTAGTCCTATAGTCGTGTTGGGAACTCACGATGGAAGCAAGCAACCACGGAAGCACAGCGCATGGAAGTGGGCGTAGCTGGCCGGAGAGGCGAGGAGGTGGTGGGCAGCGCGGTGGCCTGGGTCCGTGTCCCGTGCCGGTCTTCCCATTCGCGCGCACAGCGCATGGACGGATTGGTTGGATGGGTCGCGAGACCGGCCGCGAGGGAGGGCTGCGGATCACATGCGCCAAAGGTGGCCGATCGGGCCCTGCTGTGACACCACATGGCCTGTCTGCCTGCTTTTAATCCAAGCCACCCACATGCGTGAGGGTAGCCCACACGGCCCGCCTTCCTACTGATCCGCCCGCCCTCGCTACATCGCCATCGCCATCGTTATCGTGGGAGAACAAACGCAAGAGAATCACATGCGTGCAGCAGCCATTGCAAAGCTAGCTGCGACCTGCGAGCACACCACATGCACGCACGCATCCACGGCCACCTTGCATCGCACACAAGGCAAGGACCATAGCAAACAGACACAGCGTCGATCCGAATCCGATCAATCACACAAAATGACTATACACCGAGCAGTGGCAGCAGCAGCAGCACCCGGCCGATTACATGCACGCACGTACCAACTGAACTGGCAGTGATTACCAAGCAAGCTAATTAGGGGCGGCACGCAGTTAATCTACGCGTGCCGACCGAGCACACACACATACACACACGCGGATTTGGTATACTACTACTCCCATGAGTTGAGGGCTGAGGCTATCTCGTATCGTCTGTCTCTTCGAGATCTTCTTTTTTCTCTTTTTGTGCGGCGGCCGGTGCATGGCCGGCCGTCAGCTTAGGCGGAGGAGGAAGAAGAGGAGCAGACGCGGTGGCGCGGGCAGGAGACGAGGTGGTCGTTGGTGAGCCCGACGGCCTGCATGAAGGAGTGGAGCACGGTGGGGCCGACGAACCGGAAGCCTCGCCGGACCATGTCCTTGCTGATGGACTCCGACTTGGACGTCTTCACCGGGATCTTCCGGCTGTATTTGTACCCCGGCGACAGCGGCTTCTGGTTCACGAACCCCCACACGTACTTGGCAAATGACCCGAAGTCCCGTCTCACCTGCTTCCATGCGAAAACATCGTTAGATTTCCCATTTCATTCCTTCCTCTAAACCTAGCTGCTAATGAGGCTTAAGATATTATACACTGTTTAACAAGTTGCACGTAGTAGAATGTAGTGGCTGGTAGATACTACTACTATTATACATGTTAATAAAATAATCCGTGGTCGGTGTGCTTCTGACAAAACAGGTGGCGTCATCTACCTACATGCGTACTTAGGGAAGGCTGGCTGTGGTTGATTGGTGGTTAGGCGCCTAACATAATTGCGAGCGGTTACGTCGTGTGGAACACTCACACTACTCTTTTCAACCACGGAGGAGAATATTTTTTGTGGACTGTTGCATGAGCGTCTTTTCCGGCTATCAAATATTGCATCCCTCTTTTTGGTTGCATCGAGCTTTATGACGCACTTCCCTTGCTTCTGCAAAGTATAGTGTCATTTAAAGAGCACTTGCTGCTCATACAAGAGCTGTCCACCACTAGGGTGTACGCTGTCAGGGATTCTGCTAAGCTTCGCTTTCACTTAAACTGTGATACTGTCTTGTCAACTCTGCTATCAACCGGGAGCAGTAACACAAACAGAAAAATCTAAGATATGGGAAATGGGCGCAGCGGGCGGTACCTCGAGGATGCGGCAGGCGTTGTTGACGGCGCCTCTGATGGTGCCCAAGTCCAGCCCATACCCGGCGCTCACGGAGGCCATCTGCTTCTCCGTGTACTTGGCGACCGCGTCCACGTCGAAGCCGGAGAATGCCTCCCTATTCGTGACCAGGCACAGCACAAAATCAGCACAAACGTCGCGGCGAATGCATGCACTACTAGCAAGCAAGCAAAGCAGCATGGGCGATCGCTCCGCTCCAAACGAACCTGTAGATGTGTCTCCTCCTGAGGATCGAAGCCCAGTCGGCCCCGACCTGCACGCCGGACAGCGTCAGCATCTCGAACAGCAACCTGTCGACCGGGCAAGAAAAGAAAATGTGAGAACCAGCGACACACAAATCGGTCGGTCTTGATGTGAAATGGCGGCTACTCACTCGTCGTCGTGCACGGGCACGCCCCACTCCTCGTCGTGGTACGCGACATACACGGGGTCCGAGTACGCCGTGATGAAGCTGCAGCGCTTCTCCTCCAGCGCGGCGGCGGGCGCTGCCGCGGTGGCGGTGGCGCCGACCTTGCCCTCCACCCGGGAGAAGGAGGCGGTGCGGCCGTAGTGCGCGATCCGCATCTTGCGCTGCGCCTGCGCCTGCGTGACGTGCTCCCGCTGCGCCGCCGCGATGCTCCCGGCGGGGCCGGCCAGCTCGAACGCCTCCAGCGCCGCGAACGTCACCACCGGCAGCACGGCGCCGCTCTTCCTGGCCGCCTGCTTCCTGCTCTTGTCCGCGCCCGTGGACGCCGCGGCCCTGGCGCCCGCTGCCTTGGCTCCCGCCGCCTTTGCCGAGGTCGGCGGCAGTTGGTAAGGCGTCGCCGCGGCCGCGCGGGCGAAGTCGCCAGCGCCGGTGCTCTTGGGCGCTGCCGCGCAGGTGGTGGCGGCAGCAGCAACAGCATTGTCATACGAAGCCGGCATCGAGAGCGACTTCTGCAGGGACTTCTTGAGCGGCTTGGCGCCTTCGGGCGCCGCGACGCGGTTGCCGGCCGGCTGCAGGACCGGGCGGCCGTCGATCTGGGCGACGCCGGCGGACTTGACGTTGGAGTTACACATTTTTCCTGGGAGACTGTCTAGGTTCGAGGCGTGGTGGTTCACGGCGCTTTGAGCTGGCTGTGAGTTATGATATGAGGAGTGCGGTGGATTGTGCTGCGGCGAGCGAGGCGGTATATATAAGCGGGGAGCCGGGCGCGGATGACGAAAGGTAGACGAAGGTGGTAGGGACGGAGAGGATGTGAGGTGGCGAGCAAGGGTGGGGACAGGTCACAGGTGAGGAGAAGTCTCTGTGTGTGTGCATGCATTGGAGTTTTGCAGCCAAGCTCCTCGGTGACGGTTAGCTTGCTATTGATACGTATTATTTTCATGTTGGATCCAACGGCTTGGGCGGTGGTAAGAGGAACCGGTAAGGATCGGTTGGGATTGGTCAACTGGGTTGCTAAACTTGTCTTCTGGCTTATTGTAGATTTTTGAGAATAATTCACGGCCGGCATATAACCTACTTTTTGTCCTGCTTGCCAAGTTTCATTTTTCAACGAACCTGTTCATAAAATTATGAAGAGGATTAATGGTTGGAAAGAGAAGTGCTTATCAGTTGGTGGAAAAGAAACTTTGCTCAAAGCAATTGCCCACGCCATTCCAGTTTTATGCAATGCCAATATTTAAATTACCAAAAGGTATCTGCAAAGACATGGCTAATGTAATTGTTAAGTTCTGGTGGGGAGAAGATCAAAATAGTAGTAAAATACACTGGTTTGCGTGGTGAAAACTTTGTTTTCCAGAGTCTTGGGGCATTGGGATATCGTGACTTGCACTCATTTAGCTTAGCTATGTTGGCCAAGCAAGCTTGGAGAATGTTATGCAATCCTGATTCCTTATGTGCTACAATATATTCAAAGCTAAACACAATTGAAATCAGAGCATTCTTGAAGCAGGACTGAAAAAATTGTCTTCTTTCATGTGTCAAAGTTTTTTTGCGGGCATCCAAACCTTCGAAAGAAGTTGTATTTGGGGAGTGGAGAATGTAGAGTCAAATAACATTTGGAAGAACCCATGGATTCACAAGTACGGACATGAAGGTAATTATGCAAAGAGGTAATATTCTAATAACTAAGGTGTCTGACTTGATTGTCCCATCTTCGGGACAATGGGATGAAGAATTGATTTGGTCTATCTTTACACATGTTGATGCTCCAGAATATTGAGTATTCCTTTGAGGCCGAATGGGCTTGATGATTTTGTTGCTTGGCACTATAACCGCAATGGGATGTTTTTGGTAAAATTAACATATCATGTGGAATGGAGACATCAATTTGGAAATCCTTATCAACAGATGGTCTCCCCTTCCCGAGGTACGAACCCAATATGGAACAAAGTTTGGTCACTTCCAGTTCACGGAAAGGTGAAAATATTTATATGGTAAGTGTTGCACGGAGCCATTACCATTAAATCTACCTTGGTGAATCGACACAGTGGGACTGGTAGCTTTGTTCTATATGTCGCACATATCAAGAGGATCTAAAACATCTCTTATTCGGCTGTAAACCAGTGCAAGAGATGTGGAAGACGCTACAGTTAGAGCAGTTGATAGAGGATGCTTGCACTGTTGACAGAGTAGGATCATCGATCCTGGAAGAGCTCCTGGACTCATCTTCGGGTCCATTCCCTGAATCATCGAATGTTGGAGTCGTAGAGGTGGTCGTCGTGGCAGCATGGTACCTCTAGTGGATTAGAAGAACAATCGCATAATAAAAGAACTTCACACCAACAACAAGCTGGAAACTTGCAGTTTTATCTCTCCGTACTAAATTCACGAAGGAAACCCAGAGGTCAAATGGTAGGGAAATTGTGAAATGGGTTAAGCCTAAAGCAGGCCATGTTAAACTCAATGTCGATGCCTCCTATCATAGAGAAGATAGAGATGGGGCGACATGGGCAATTCTAAGAGACAGGTTTGGAAACTTTCTGGCTAGCTCTTGCTATTTTGTTTCTCATGCTTCGTCAACATTGATGATGGAATCTGTGGCAATGAAAGAAGGGTTAGCACTAGTGCCATCTCTAGGCTACCATCAAATTGTTGTGTAATATGATTGCTTGGAGGTCATTCAAGCTTGCAGAGGTGGTAACACGTGGTGGAATGAAGGAGCTCTAGTATTCGCAAATTGTGTAGATTTAGTTGTGGAAATAGGTTCGGTTCACTTTTCTCACTGTTTTTCAGGAGGCCAATGGCATTGCACACGAGATTGCTAAGCATATTATGATAATTGTTTATCTTGTAACTGGGTAGATGAACCTCCTTCTTTTATTCATGTATCTCTCGTGGATGATGTAAGTGAGCTTATTTGATCAATAAAGTCAGCCACCGCATGATGGCATTCCCTAAAAAAACTTCTTCATAAAAGTAACTCTGTTCATAATGCTTGGTAATGGCAAGAGCACACCCATAATATCGAGCCCTCCCAAATCTTTTGTTTTGTATAAAAAGATTAAACTGAGGCAAAAGACTTACTCATTCATTAGTTAAGAAAGAGAGCTTAGAGTAAATAAAGCCGACTTCACAACATATCCATCAAAGAAGAAAGACACATTTGAATTACTCTCGCGACATATTATGCTCAGATGCCTAGCCCCTACAGTGACCCACGTTTCGGCCTCCTCATAGATGAGTTTTAGCATGTAGTAGGGCCGCATCGATTTCTTCGTGAAGACTCTAGCGTTTCTCCTGTTCTAGCCGACAAACACAGTGAGTGAGGCCATGACCTTCCAGTTTGTCGTATTTGGTTTTGACATGATTGTCCACCAACACTTGACTTTGTTTTCTGCCAGCCATTTGTTTATATCATAGCCCCTAATCCAAGCCAGCCCTCGACCATTTTCCAAATACATGGCGTAAATCGACATTTAAGGAAGAGGTGGGTGGATGTCTCGAGCCCTCCTGCAATGGGTACAGAGGACACGATTTTCCAACCCCTCTTCTCCAGTCTATCCACTCCACATATCCTGTTTTGTAGCACTAACCAAGAGAAGAACTTGACCTTGGGAGGTTCTGAGACCTTCCAAATGGTCTTGTTCATGGCGGTGGACAGGGGTCCCAAGAATTGGTCCCTATAAGTAGAAGCCACTTAATACTCTCCATTCACCTCAAATTTCCAAGAGATGTCGTCTTCAATGTCCAATTATGATTGTATGTGCTTTAGACACACCTAGAGGTCAAGAAACTCAACAATGTGACTAAATGTGAGGCCGATTGAAGGGTTGTTCTTCTGCACCCAAACATTGTCCCGCAAGGCATCCCTCACGAACCAATTCTTGCACTTGGAGGTCGCAAATATGAGGCATTGTGATATCCTTTGGTCATTTCCCTTGCAAGCATGACGTATCCCAGAAAGACATCTTCCCACCATGACGTATCCCATAAAGACATCTTCCCACCATTTCCCAAGGTAATTAGGTGTAAGCATAGAATAGGTTCATATCCACCTCGGTGCACGGGTTCCCCAACCCGACCCACTGCTTAGTTGGATGCTTCCATGCCACCCAGGGCCATATAAATCTGAGAGATCTCATAAAAATTTCCCAAGTGAAGGATCCCAAGCCCACTGAGTTGGGTGGGGCGGCAGACTCTCTCCCAATTGATTTGCATTTCGCTCATGTAGCTTTATTGCTAGCTGACAAAAGAAATTCAAACTCAATCTTGTTGATGTTGCACAGCACACCAGGGGGTTTCATAAGTGGGTGTGTGGTAAATGACTTGTCAAGGAAGGACCGATTTCACCAAGGTCACCCAGCCGATCGTGGTTATGTTCCTCCCCTGCCAGGGAGGCAGCTTCGTCGCGACCTTATCCTCGAGGTGTTGGTAGTCAAACCTTTTTAGTATCCAGATAGGGAGGGGAGGGGAAGGCTGAGGTTCTACAGTGGAAGAACGTCCCCACGGCAGGAAGGCTGTGTAGAATGTCGTTGAGGACCCGAAGGGGTCAACCATCAAGATTGGGCATCCGGATAGTCCGAAAGAGATAATGGAAGGGCATCTAAATGCTGGCCCAACCAATGGTTTCCTCGGGTCCAAATGTTTTTCGGAACGAGACGTTCCAAAGCCCATTATGGATGACTGAGGAAACCAACAGTAGTGGATCTGAGCAGCGTTGCCTAAGCAAGGGTCTAGATAGCCCCCCCCCCAGTGGAGACAGTGAGACCAAGGCAAATATCATTCTTGATATATTGTATCGATTTTCAAATTTGGGATCCCTCCTTGCGATCACATGCAAGAAGGGGGCGGCCCTGCAAGTACTTCACTTTGATAAGATGCCAAAAGCCCCATAACTTCGATCTTATCAAAATTGATCTTGAAGTCGGACATGGCCTAAAAGCAAAGGAGAAGGAACTTAAGGGTGATGATATTAAGTTTTGACCTCTCTACTGTGATCATGGTGCCATCCATATACGAGTAACCCCGCCTCCAGGAATAATATGCTCAACACCACCTCAGCGATGCCGCCGACCATCCTAGCTTTATCTAGGATATGCCCACTGCCTCACCTTGCGAGAAGGCCTAAAGAAGGGGCCGACCTCCCCATTAACATTAATTACAGTGCTATCACTCCCGATCAACTGCATGGTCCATGAACATCAACGCTCATCATATACCCTTCGCGCAAGAACTAAGCGTAGGAAAGACCAGTCAAGGCGGCCATATGACTTCTGAAAGTCCATCTTGAAGAACACGTCTTTTGGACGTCATACGTTGACCTCATGAACTATTGCATGGAGGGCTAGAATCCCATTGGATACAACGTGCCTTCAGGAAGGCAGATTGGCAGGGGTGCGAAAGGCGTTTCACCATCGGGGCACACCGTGTCACACACACCTTCGAGAAAATCCGTTGAAGAACATTAATCACCGTGATAGGCTTGAAGTGCCGGCTATCCGTCACCCCAACTATTTTGACGATTAGGGTAGTGACACCCAGAAATTCTAGAAGAAGACTGCCGGAAGGCCATCCGGATAGGGAGTTGAATTCGCCTTCGTCTCAGAAACCTCCTACCTCCTCAGACAAGAACGGGATGGTAAGTTTCACATTCTCATCCGCAGTGACCCTGGCCGCCATAGGCCAACAGTCAGCCGCCAACGAAACCCCAAAATGGGGATCCGTCGTGAAGAGCTTCTTATAAGAGGAGTGAATGCAATGGCCGATGGACAATATGCAAAATGAGTGGATTTTAATCCAGATGCTATCAGTAAAATTATACATGGGTTACTCTGCTCACTCTACTTGGCATGCTTCCCTGCTGCCCAAGACAGCAAAACCGTCTGAGATACCTTAACGTACAGGGTGCGGAGTACACCACCAAGATGGCAATGCTCACCCACTAGTCCACTACTACAAATTAATCGGGCCAAAATGATGATACAAGTTGCATCCAATCTTTCGTCCATGCAGGAACAAAACGAGTCCTGCTGTACAGTACCCATACTCAATTTCAGTGCATGCACCCTGGCATTCCCTCTCCTCAATCATGCCCCGTACGCCGCCGCAAAGAACCCACGCTCCGTACACGGCTCACAGAATACGTGCACGAAGCACACCGCAGAGCGCAGAGAACGTACGCGCGTACGTGACAAGACAAACAAAAATCATGCGCGCCCGTGTGCGTCCGCGTGTGTTCACGAGCCACTTGGAGGAGTATCGCAATCGTACTCGCGCGCGTCGCGTCGCGTCGCCATGCCGTGCCGCGCGTCGTGGTGCATGATTGTGCCGGTGGTGCGCGGCCTGCATCCGGTCCGACAAGAGCGCCTGGCCGCTTGATGATGAGTGGGGGAGAGGAAAAGGATGGCGCGCAAGCGAGCGACCCAGCCCACGTTCTCCCGCCCTCTTTCGAGCTGGCGGAGGAATCTTGTGCTCGTTTCCAATGATCCGCCATCGGTTAGGGCTTGGCTTAGGAGATGGTTAATGCGCGGTTCCCTCCCCGCACCATCGTCGCTGTTGTACGCGCGCACTCGCTGGTCCCGATCGATCACAGCAGTTGCGAGATCGACGGGGACGAATCATTGGGCCGAGGCCGGTCGCTGATTAACCCAAGCCGCAACCGACGTACGTACGTATCATTTAGGAATCTGCTTTAGTTCATTAGTTGTGTGCGTTCGTGTAGGTTGTGGCGGCCGATCTTCTCCCTCGTCGTGATACGGCGAGCACATGCGCCGGGGTAATGCCCGATCGCCCGTGTTCATGGGGGATACGCGTGGCTAAATTATTTGCTATGCTGGCTCGAGATGATCAGATGATGCCCCGAATCTGGTGGTTAGAGAGAGGCTCTTCTTCCGTGCGCGTTCCTTCGATTTTATCCACCTATCTGTCTGACAAGTGGCCAACGTGCAACAGGAGAAGTACGGCGGGAGAGCATCCTCTGATTCTACGAATCATGTCTCAACAAATGTTTTGATCTATCCATCTACGTACTGATAGTAGATAGAAAGCCACGTTCTTTGCACCAGTGCCGGTGACACTGCTGCAAGTTTAAGGCCGGCGTGGCGTGTCATGTGCGTGGCGATCTGCAGCAGCACCATTGTTTTCGGCTGCCCGGACATGTTCCACATTGAGATGTATATCCAGTCCAGCAGGGAATGAGTGCATGCATGCATGCATGAACCTTATGGCACACCATGCGTTGCTTTGTCCTACCACGATGAGCAGCCCTCACTCTGCCCGGCTTGCATTGCATGAACCTCAATGATCTGAGTATCTGACCTGATTGCAAGCATGCATGCATGCAGCATCTCCGGCCCTTGACCGTATGGTTCGGCCCTACGCGTCCATGCCGAGCTATCAGGCTTTGCATGATTGGATAATCACCCAAGACCAGCCGAGTATATTTCGCATGCAAATGCACTCTGTCAAATTTTGCAGGCACATCACCACTCGGCAAGTGGCAGGCCAGCCGCTTTCCAGGAATACGGAGACGAGCAGCCGCTTACCATGTTCGGACGGACGTAATTTCTTCTGGCAAATGGGTCCGCTTAAAATAGCCAGTCGTAACTTGTTACTTTGGATACCTATCACCTATGGAAGTACTCAGCTTGTCAGGCCACCTTTTCCAGCTGAGGGCATCTTCTCCTCACTGCGAGTGCTTGTCAGGCGTTCAAGATCTCTGGCGGAAGGTACACTGCTATATGTGGCACCAACCCATTTACTGCGCGTTCAGTCGCCATTGACCGTCTCGGCAATATACTGCGACGCGTGACCGCCGAAACAGAAACCATGCTGCACCTTGGCATCGCAAAGAGAGGAGACGTGCCACCCCGTCGCACGGACTCGTGACGGAAGCCAGACAGAAAAATGGCGGATCGATTGGCCTTTACCAATCATTCACCAGCATTCGAGTACAATAGAGCTTGGACGCACCACAAGAGCAACAAAAAGACGGCCGGCTTCCCCGTATAATGACAGTACGTACAGTGTTAGGGTACACCACCACCACGAGAGCTTGGTATACGCCGCTAGCACAACATGGCTAGGCCAAAACGGGGCCACGCTACCACGCATTGGATCGTCGTCACCGGCGAGGCTCACTGCGTCTCCCCACACTACGTAGCACGTAGTACAGTAGGTCGACAGCACCAAAAGCTCGCCGGCCCCGGTGCATGTTTGGACCGATCGACCGGAGCACAGGTCCACATTAAAACCCTGCCCCAACTCAAAAAGAAAGAGAAAACCCTGCCGCGGAACGGAAGGAATGGGAGGAACGAAGGAACGAAGGAACGAGCCAACGATTGAACGAAACGCCGGCACGATCGGGGACGCGTACAAATCCGCATCCGCTCAACTAACTCCGGGAGACATGGCATGTGCGGCTGGCCCCGGCGCGCCCGCCCATTATTCCGATGCCAATCTTGCGGGACAGCGCCCCACTTTCCGTGCCCGCCGAGCTACCGCGACCGGGGCGGGAGAGGGACGGGTGCGCGGAGGAGGGCAGGCCGGCCGCGGGACAGCCGTCGTGCGGGTAATGTGCACCGGTGCTGGGTCGGTCTCGGCGGAGGGTGGGACGCACACGCAGCGCATCATGGGCGGCCACGTACGTGGGCGACGTCCCCGCCGTGCAGTGCCCTCGAGATGAACGAGCGAGCGAATGGATGGATGGATTCGACTCCCATCACATGCGCGCCTGCCAGGTTGGTGGATTGCACCACAGTTGCTTGAATAGCCGGTGCAGGGCTACGGGGCAACATCGTGTTGGGGCTAGCCTGGTCCATGTGTTGGGGCTGGCCCAGGCCGGCCCGGGTCCTTCTCACATTTGGTAGCAGATGAATCAAGGCTGTGCCTGTGATTTCGCAGAGTTGTTCGGCTCATTGACTCGCAGAGTATACAATGTACTACCAACTGTGAATCGTGCAAGGTTCATTCACGCCCACCAGTTGTAGCGCTGCGACAGTGTTACAGACTCGACAGGTACAGCAGCAGTAAAAGTGCAGTTTTATCACTGGAAATAAAGATGAATCACACTAAACTGGATCCATGTACAGCAACGAAGACTCATCCTTCGGATGCAAAATGTGGTAGCAGGGGGCCCCAGTTTCTGAAGAGCATCCAACGCTTGACGCCTTCGTCTTCCCACACCAAATCGTCCCACCAATGCGTCTCTCCCATTACTGTTGTAATGAATGTGCTGTTTTCAGTCACGCCAACAGGAATCCTCTTCAGCTTTCCACAGCCTCTCACCTTCAGGTCCTTGAGAGACGGCAAGACTCCTCCACACACGCAGCTGAGCTCCGGAAGCTCCCACAGCTGCAGTGACTGTAGCCCTGGAAGAGCCTTTTCTGCGGCGACTGATTCGTCGAAAACTCTCTCCAAACTATCACAGAACCTTATATGTAGACTGCGAAGCTTCGGCAGGCGTAGCGATGAAGGGAAGAGGAAGTTCAGTCTCGGACAGCAATCGAGGAGCAAGTGAGTCAGAGAACTGAAACTAGTCGAACCTTCAACCCCTTGGCAGAAGTATGCTAAATTGTCCATGTTGGAGATAAATATATTCTGCAGTTTTCCTATTCTAGACAATTCATCCACTTCTTCCCGGCAGAAAAGATTCTCCAGCTGGTGACATTCCTCTATCCGGAGTTCTCGTCCTGCTGTTAGTCTTCCAATATTCAGATTCCACACTTGATCTGCTGTTGTTACACTTGATGATATCAGCTCAGCACGACCAAGAATCTCCTCAATACCATTAGAAATGCTCACACGGTTCATCTCCAGATACCGATCGAAATCATCGGAATGCGCGTCCACAGAAGAGAATTTTGTCCTCACTGCTCTTAAGTCCTTGTGCATGGTTTGATCAAACTTTAAAGAGGAGATAACTATGTGAAACTTTTGTAAGCAAGTTAACCATAGTGGAGATTCTTTATCCAAAGACCGAAAGAAATTGACGTGACCTGCATGTATATATGGTTTGCCGTTCTGATTTACATCTTGAGAGACCTTGATGACAAATCTGTCAGACAACTCAAAAGTCAGCCCACTAGGCAACCAGATCCAATTCACTAGATCCTCCATACTTGCCCCTATTTGTACGTTCTTTACTGCACCTGTTTTTGAAACTCCATAAGGGAACTTAAGAAAAATTGCATTGCACGACTTGTCATTTCTTCCTGTAGTTTGCTGAGATTCAAGACATGGGCAATCGTGTAGTATGAGTTGTTGAAGTCCGACGCACGCAGCTAGAGATGGCAAGCATGCAATAGAAGTCCGGGAAAGGTCAAGAATCTTGAGCAGCCTCATACGATCAAATGAACCACACTCTACCCTTTTTAGGGAACCACAACCTGATGCATCAAGTATTTTAAGCATCTCCAGTGAGCTTATGTGCTGAATTTTCTCCAAGTGTCTGCATCCAACTAGTAGCAGCGACCGGAGGTAAAACAAACTAGAAATGGATTGGGGCAGGATGATGATTTGAGTAAACGATAGGTCTAGTACTCTAAGCATTTGCACACAACAACAAAATCTTCCGATATAGTTCTCATACGACGGTTTCCTCTCAAAAGTAGCGTCGAAGTTGAAAAGCACTCGACACTTGGACTTCCACGGAGTTCTTACATTTTTGTGTTCATTAAGGAAATTTTGCTGCCCAACTTGGCGAGATGCTCAAATTGATCTGCTGTTGTTACACTTCTTGATGATATCAGCTCATCACGACCAAGAATCTCCTCAATACCATTAGGAATGCTCACACGGTTCATCTCCAGATACCGATCGAAATCACCACCGGAATGCGCGTCCACAGAAGAGAATTTCGTCCTCACTGCTCTCAAGTCCTTGTGCATGGTTTGATCAAACTTTGAAGAGGAGATAACTATGTGAAACTTTTGTAAGCAGGTTAACCATAGTGGAGATTCTTTATCCAAAGACCAAAAGAAATTGGCGTGACTTGCATGTATATATTTTTTGCCGTTCTGATTTACATCTTCAGAGACCTTGATGACAAATCTGTCAGACAACTCAAAAGTCAGCCCACCAGGCAACCAAATCCAATTCACTAGATCCTCCATACTTGCCCCTATTTGTACGTTCTTTACTGCACCTGTTTTTGAAACTCCATAAGGGAACTTAAGAAAAATTGCATTGCATGACTTGTCATTTGTTCCTGTAGTTTGCTGAGATTCAAGACATGGGCAATCGTGTAGTACGAGTTGTTCAAGTCCGACGCACGCAGCTAGAGATGGCAAGCCTGCAATAGAAGTCCGGGAAAGGTCAAGAATCTTGAGCAGCCTCATACGATCAAATGAACCACACTCTACCCTTTTTAGGGAACCACAACCTGATGCATCAAGTATTTCAAGCATCTCTAGTGAGCTTATGTGCTGAATTTTCTCCAAGTGTCTACATCCAACTAGTAGCAGCGACCGGAGGTAAAACAAACTAGAAATGGATTGGGGCAGGATGATGATTGAGTAAACGATAGGTCTAGCACTCTAAGCATTTGCACATAACAAAAAAAATCTTCCGATATAGTTCTCATCCGGCGGTTTCCTCTCAAAAGTAGCGTCGAAGTTGAAAAGCACTCGGCACTTGGACTTCCACGGAGTTCTTCCATTTTTGTGTTCATTAAGGAAATTTTGCTGCCCAACTTGGCAAGATGCTCAAATTGATCTGCTGTTGTTACACTTCTTGATGATATCAGCTCAACACGACCAAGAATCTCCTCAATACCATTAGGAATGCTCACACGGTTCATCTCCAGATACCGATCGAAGTCACCACTGAAATGCGCGTCCACAGAAGAGAATTTCGTCCTCACTGCTCTCAAGTCCTTGTGCATGGTTTGATCAAACTTTGAAGAGGAGATAACTATGTGAAACTTTTGTAAGCAGGTTAACCATAGTGGAGATTCTTTATCCAAAGACCGAAAGAAATTGGCGTGACTTGCATGTATATATGTTTTGCCGTTCTGATTTACATCTTGAGAGACCTTGATGACAAATCTGCCAGACAACTCAAAAGTCAGCCCACCAAGCAGCCAGATCCAATTCACTAGATCCTCCATACTTGCCCCTATTTGTACGTTCTTTACTGCACCTGTTTTTGAAACTCCATAAGGGAACTTTAGAAAAATTGCATTGCACGACTTGTCATTTGTTCCTGTAGTTTGCTGAGATTCAAGACATGGGCAATCGTGTAGTATGAGTTGCTCAAGTCCGACGCACGCAGCTAGAGATGGCAATCATGCAATAGAAGTCCGGGAAAGGTCAAGAATCTTGAGCAGCCTCATACAATCAAATGAACCACACTCTACCCTTTTTAGGGAACCACAACCTGATACATCAAGTATTTCAAGCATCTCAAGTGAGCTTATGTGCTGAATTTTCTCCAAGTGTCCACATCCAACTAGTAGCAGCGACCGGAGGTAAAACAAACTAGAAATGGATTGGGTCAGGATGATGATTTGAGTAAACGATAGGTCTAGCACTCTAAGCATTTGCACACAACAAAAAAATCTTCCGATATAGTTCTCATACGGCGGTTTCCTCTCAAAAGTAGTGTCGAAGTTGAAAAGCACTCGACACTTGGACTTCCATGGAGTTCTTACATTTTAGTGTTCATTAAGGAAATTTTACTGCCCAACTTGGCGAGATGCTCAAATTGATCTGCTGTTGTTACACTTCTTGATGATATCAGCTCAGCACGAACAAGAATTTCCTCAATACCATTAGGAATGCTCACACGGTTCATCTCCAGATACCGATCGAGATCACCAGCGGAATGCACGTCCACAGAAGAGATTTCGTCCTCACTGCTCTCAAGTCCTTGTGCATGGTTTGATCAAACTTTGAAGAGGAGATAACTATGTGAAACTTTTGTAAGCAGGTTAACCATGGTGGGGATTCTTTATCCAAAGACCGAAAGAAATTGGCGTGACTTGCATGTATATATGTTTTGCCGTTCTGATTTACATCTTCAGAGACCTTGATGACAAATCTGTCAGACAACTCAAAAGTCAGCCCACCAGGCAACCAGATCCAATTCACTAGATCCTCCATACTTGCCTCTATTTGTATGTTCTTTACTGCACCTGTTTTTGAAGCTCCATAAGGGAACTTAAGAAAAATTGCATTGCACGACTTGCCATTTGTTCCTGTAGTTTGCTGAGATTCAAGACATGGGCAATCGTGTAGTATGAGTTGTTCAAGTCCGACGCACGCAGCTAGAGATGGCAAGCATGCAATAGAAGTCCGGGAAAGGTCAAGAATCTTGAGCAGCCTCATACGATCAAATGAACCACACTCTACCCTGGGAACCACAACCTGATGCATCAAGTATTTCAACCATCTCCAGTGAGCTTATGTGCTGAATTTTCTCCAAGTGTCCGCATCCAACTAGTAGCAACGACTGGAGGTAAAACAAACTAGAAATGGAATGGGGCAGGATGATGATTTGAGTAAACGATAGGTCTAGCACTCTAAGCATTTGCAAACAACAAAAAAAATCTTCCGATATGGTTCTCATATGGCGGTTTCCTCTCAAAAGTAGCGTCGAAGTTGAAAAGCACTCGACACTTGGACTTCCACGGAGTTCTTCCATTTTTGTGTTCATTAAGGAAATTTTGCTGCCCAACTTGGCGAGGTGCTCAAATTGATCTGCTGTTGTTACACTTGTTGATGATATCAGCTCAGCACGACCAAGAATCTCCTCAATACCATTAGGAATGCTCACACGGATCATCTCCAGATACCGATCGAAATCACCACCGGAATGCGCGTCCATAGAAGAGAATTTCGTCCTCACTGCTCTCAAGTCCTTGTGCATGGTTTGATCAAACTTTGAAGAGGAGATAACTATGTGAAACTTTTGTAAGCAGGTTAACCATAGTGGAGATTCTTTATCCAAAGACCGAAAGAAATTGGTGTGACTTGCATGTATATATGTTTTGCCGTTCTGATTTACATCTTCAGAGACCTTGATGACAAATCTGTCAGACAACTCAGAAGTCAGCCCACCAAGCAACCAAATCCAATTCACTAGATCCTCCATACTTGCCCTTATTTGTACGTTCTTTACTGCACCTGTTTTTGAAACTCCATAAGGGAACTTAAGAAAATTTGCATTGCACGACTTGTCATTTGTTCTTGTAGTTTGCTTAGATTCAAGACATGGGCAATCGTGTAGTATGAGTTGTTCAAGTCCGACGCACGCAGCTAGAGATGGCAAGCATGCAATAGAAGTCCGGGAAAGGTCAAGAATCTGGAGCAGCCTCATACGATCAAATGAACCACACTCTACCCTTTTTAGGGAACCACAACCTGATGCATCAAGTATTTCAAGCATCTCCAGTGAGCTTATGTGCTAAATTTTCTCCAAGTGTCAGCATGCAACTAGTAGCAGCGACCGGAGGTAAAACAAACTAGAAATGGATTGGGGTAGGATGATGATTTGAGTAAACGATAGGTCTAGCACTCTAAGCATTTGCACACAACAAAAAAATCTTCCGATATAGTTCTCATACGGCGGTTTCCTCTCAAAAGTAGCGTCGAAGTTGAAAAGCACTCTGCACTTGGACTTCCATGGAGTTCTTCCATTTTTGTGTTCATTAAGGAAATTTTGCTGCCCAACTTGGCAAGATGCTCAAATTGATCTGCTGTTGTTACACTTCTTGATAATATCAGCTCAGCACGACCAAGAATCTCCTCAATACCATTAGGAATGCTCACATGGTTAATCTCCACATACCAATCGAAATCACCACCGGAATGCGCGTCCCCAGAATAGAATTTCGTCCTCACTGCTCTCAAGTCCTTGTGCATGGTTTGACCAAACTGAAAGCACGTTATATCGACTAGAGGGGGGTGAATAGGCGATTTTTGAGAAATTCTTCACTGAGGAATTTGCTCGTGAGGAAATTCCTTGGTGAAGAAATACTAGCAGCGGAATAAGTACTCAAAAGTAAACATAACAGATTACATGCGTGGTCATCATGATGAAATGAAGACAAACACAGAGTACAGAAAGCGTAGGTACAGGATAACTCTAGATGAAGACAACAGACTGAAGAAATTGAACTGAGGAATTTGTGAAAGTCTTCAGTCAATGTCTTCAAACACAGATATGAACAAACAGACAACACTGTAATGAGGAAATGAAAGTGTTGAGGAAATAGAACCAGTAAGCTTGGTGAAGACAATGATTTGGTAGACCAGTTCCAACTGCTGTCTCAGTTGTACGTCTGGTTGGAGCGACTGAGTATTTAAACTCGAGGACACACAGTCCCGGACACCCAGTCCTGATCACGCAGCTCGGGACACCAAGTCCTCACCGTATTCTCCTTGAACAAAGGACACACAGTCCTCGTCCAATCACTCGTGGTAAGTCTTCAGGTGACTTCCAAACCTTCACAGACTTGGTCACTCGGCGATCCACAATTCCTCTTGGATGCTCTAGACCTTGACGCCTAACCGTCTGGAAGAAGCACAGTCTTCAAAGGTAACAAGCGTCGGATCCACGCAGGATCAATTTCTTCAGTGATGCTCAATCACTTTGGGTTTGTAGGTGTTTTGGGTTTGGGTTTGGATTTTCCTCACTTGATGATTTTCGTTCAAAGTCCTCGGAGGATGGGTTGCTCTCAAATGACAAGTGTCAAGTTCACGCGGAGCAGCCAACCAGCTAGTGGTTGTAGGGGGCGGCTATTTATAGCCTAGGGAGCAGCCCGACATGATAAGACATAAATGCCCTTCAATAATATGACCGTTGGATGGATAAGATATTTTGGGACAGCTGGCGCATAGCACAGCAACGGTCGGAAATTTGGATTACAAATTCCTCATGGCTATCATGTTCCTCACTGTATAGGCAATTCGCACTGGCGGATTCCTAACTCCTCAGTCAGAGCAAAGTCCTCAGTGACCAGAAGAACTGCGTCTCTGTCACTGAAGAATTTGACTGAACTGTATGAGATTTCCAATGGCTTCACTCGAAGGGATTGGTAGGTGTAGGATTTGAGTTGAGCATCACATGGAAATTTTCTCCTTAGTATTTCCTCGACCCCCTTTAACAGTACGGTGTTTCCTATGACTCAAGAAAGAGAAAAATGAAACTACGAAAACAAAAGTCTTCACGCTTCACGTTCCTCGAACGAATACCAAGTCTTCAAGGTCACACCAATTTTTTCACTTTCAAAGTCTTCAGAAAGTCTTCAGAAAGTCTTCAGAATATCAAAGTCTTCAGTCGAAGAACTTCATTTTTAGGGGTCGACTTTCACTGTAAATATCAAACTCCTCATAGACTTATAGACCTGTGTACACTCATAAACGCATTAGATACTTAACCTATAAGTCTTCAATACACCAAAATCACTAAGGGGCACTAGATGCACTTACAATCTCCCCCTTTTTGGTGATTGGTGACAACATAGGTTAAGTTTTCAACGTGGATAAATATATGAAGTGTAGAAACTGATATTGAGGAATTTGATTGCAAGATATAGAAGAACTCCCCCTGAAGTTGTGCATAGTGAGGAATTTGCTTTTGAAGCAATGCACACTTGAAGAGATAAATCATGGAGATCTCCCCCTATATCTTGTAATTCATACACGCATTTGATATATGATATGAAGAATTGAAATGCATGATGCAATATGGTGCCTGATGCAATTCAGCATGCGTGCGATAACATTAATGAGGAATAAGCATCCAGAATAGCGCATCAAAAGTATCGGAGCTCAAGCATGTATCGAAGTATCAGAGCATAGTGCAACAAAAGTATCAGAGCACCGAGCACCATAGAGTTTAAGATTACAACTCGATCCAATAAAGGTTTCGGAAGAACGAGAGTTGCAACTTAAAAAAAATATGCCCTTATTATAGACCCGCTTGAAGACTAACTCAGATTTCTCCCCCTTTGTCATCAAATGACCAAAAGGATCGAAACTGAGGACTAACGCCCCTGAAGATATTCAAGTTGATGGAGCGCCAGTGTTGTTGGGGTCGGTTGTTGAAGTAGGGCCTGCTGCAGTGTCGTCCAAGTCTTCATTTTCATCAGTGTCGCGCGATGAAGAATATGAACTGGCCACCAGAGAAGGAACCTTGACTTTCTTGTATTTCTTCGGCGGAGGTGCCGACCAGGCAAATTCTTCTTTGAGGCCCATGTTCTCCAAATCTTCAGCACTATATACTTGAGACAGAACAGCCCAGGTGCGGTTGAGGGTTTCATGAAGGTAGTAATGGTTTTTTTTCACTGCATTATATGTGGCAGTCATGTTGTGAAGAATTGAACCAAACTGACGCTTGACCCATTTGTGATTGCGATCAACCTTTTGATGAAGACTGAGGAGTAGCTCACGATCAGTCATCACCCTGGGTGCTGTGGCTTGAGGATTTGTCTTGGTAGTGTTAGCAGCAGTGTCATGTGTGGCAGAGTCATCATTGGTGGAATAAGAAGCAGCCTTGCGAAATTGTCCATCCAATGGACGAATGCCTTCATCTATCACAGCAGTGGCCTTGCCTTTTTCTTCAGCTGAGGAAAATGTCCGTTTGATGACTTCAATGGGAGGCAAGTAGCTGCAGTGGTTGAGAGTTTCAGCCTTGTAGTTGAGTGAACACCTTGTCCTGATGAATCTCATAATCCACGGCGCATAAGGCTTCAGCTCAAATGGTGACATAGCAATGTTGGCCAGAGTCCTCGTGAAGAAATCATGGAAGTTTATGGGAACGCCATGTATGATGTTGAAAAGCATATTCTTCATGATGCCAACAATTTCTTCATCAGAAGAATCGTGTCCTTTGATGGGACTGATTGTCTTCGTCAGAATGCGATAGACAGTCCTAGGCACATACAGCAGTTCATTGACGAGGAATTTGGTTCGAGGTGATTGCCCTGGCTTCAGAGGCTTCATGAGCACTTGCATGTAGTGGTTTGACAGCTCAGGTTCATTGTACACGCAACGCGCATCTTCAGTGGGTGGACTAAGAGAAAGACAGCGAAGCAATTCAGTTGCTGGGGCCTTGTAGTGAGTATTGTCAGTCATCCAGTCCAGAACCCATGAATTGACATCGTCAGAGTTGCCAGTGATGTGCAGTGTAGCATAGAATTGAAGAATAAGTTCTTCATTCCAATCACATATATCTGTGCAGAAGTTGAGTAGCCCAGCGTCGTGAAGAACACTGATGACTGGAGTGAAGCTTGGCATAGATTCCATATCCACGTGAGGAATGTGTGCATGGGCGAAGACTTTGTCTTTGTTGTAAAGCACTGAGGAATAGAAATTTGCTTGGCTGGCAGTCCAGAAACGCCTCTTCCTTATGCGAGCAGAGTCATAAGGATTGTATTCAGTGAATAATACGTGCTCGCCATAGAAGTCTTCAGCCTTGAATTTCTGTTTCCTTGAGAATGGATCCTTTGGCCTTGGCAGAGGAGTGTCAGTGAGTTGCATCACGACCTCAGGAATCGCAAGCTCAGGTTCTTCAGGCTGAGGAATTTCAGGATTTTCCTCAGGTGCAGTCACCTTGTCTGTTTCAGCAGCAGTTTCTTCAGCACTAGGGGCTAGAATTTATTCATTCACATTAGCAGTGGGATGAGTTGCATCAGAGCCCAATTGTACGGTTGGTGAAGGAGAGTGAGGAATTTGCTGCAGGGGAGTGAAGAGTGGGGAATTTGGATGCTGACCTTCCCAAAAGTCGTCATTCATTACTGGAGTTGTGCTTCCAATATCCACATCTTCATCATCAATTTCTTCAACACCAGCCTCTTCAGCGTCAAACTGAGGCATTGGTGATGAGACCATTGGGGTTGAAGGAATTGCATCCGCTTCAATTTCTTCATCAATCTGCTCTGACGGAGCAGCAGATTGAGTTTCCTCATCTGATCCACTAGGGATCTCATAATCTTCACCAAAAGGAACAAGGTCCTTTGATGGCATGGAGGAGATAGGAATGGCATCAATTGGATTTGCAAAAGAGATTGTCATTTGCTTCATCTTCTTGGGAGCTGAGGATTCTGAAGCAGCTGATGCCTTCCTTTTCTTCACAGCAGCTCGCTCTGCAGCCTTGGTTTTCTTCACATCTAAGGCAGAGGGAAGAATTGGAGTTGGAGTTGGTGCAGGTGGAGCTAAGGAATCTGGTTCATTTTCTTCAGGCACAACTGTTGCAGTTGCCCTGGTTTCTTCATTTTCTTCAGGCGCACCACTAGTGGATGCCCTGGCAATTTCATCAGCGGCTGAAGCAGAGTCATCAGCCTTGGAGCTAGCATTTTCTTCAGCAGCCTGAACTTCATCAGCGGTGCTGGCATGTTCTTCAGTGTGCTGAACAGATGCTTCAGCTTGAGGAATTTGTTGCGTTGAGGCAGTACCCTTGGTGAAAGTATCAGTTAGCCTTACAAATCTGACCTTGGCTCCTTGCCAATCAGCATAGTACGAGTCAAAGTTGTCGCTGAGGGCTTTGATCTCAGCCTGCATCTTGACAAGTTCCTCAGGCTTCATTTTGAGAACATTTTTCTTCAGCAGCTTTTCCTTGCGATACTGGGATTTCTTGATCTCTCTGGCCCTATCATATTTCCACTTCTCCTCTTGGATGAAGTGAGTCAGCATGTGACTTTGGCCAGGTGTGAGTTTGAAATCAGGCATAGGAGTGTTGGGATCCTTGTGCCAGAGATCAATATAGTCGAGGATCGCTCGTGGATCCAAAAGCAGGGGCACAGGTGTGCCTTTGGCTTTAGCAGCCCTTTCTTGGCGGTCCCTGATGATTTCAGCGAGTTCTTCTTCATCAGCTTCATCATCCTCAGATGGCACCGTGAAGACCACTTGCTTCTTTGGACTTGGGCGAGTGCCGCGTCCAGCGGTAGCCTTTTTCTTCAGTAATGAGGGTCCAACTGAGGATTTTGGTGCAGCTGAGGAACTAGCTGAGACACCAGAGGCAATAGAGATGCCAGTTGTCCTTTGGCATGATGCCAGATGCACAGGAGGTGAGGACTTTGTCGGGACAGCTGAGGACTTTGTCGGAGCAGGAGCAGCATGAGGAATTTGCTTTGAAGATTTTGAAGATTCTGGCCGTGAGGGCGCAGAAGGTGAAGCACTTGGCTTGCGAGCAGGCTTCTTCATCATTGATTTCCTCGGCTTGGCCGGAACCTCAATGGCAGCAGCAGCAGCAGCAGATTCTTCATTGAATTTCCTCACTGCTTCTTGTGCTTGCTTTTGCAGTTTACGTTGGCGCTTGGCCCATTCTTGAGGAAATTCCTCACCTCTTCTGATGCTTGTGGGATCAGCCACTTGGCCAGGTGCCAATGGAGGTCTTGGGCATGGAGGATTTACTGCGAATTTCTTCATATACTTGGGAGTGACGTATCTGTATTCCCTCCACTCACGTGCCCATCTCCTTTCAATCCTTTGAATGCGCACCTTGCGCTGATTTTTGTCTTCTTTACCAAATTTGGATTCATCAGGTGTGCAATAATCAGCATATATGTCCTCAGGTATTTCAAAGGCAGTCATGACCTCAGGCTTCTTTCCTCCTTTCTATGGCCTTTTGCCTTCAGCCATTTTCTTCAGATGAGGAATTTGAACAATGGAATTCTCTGAAGAGGTATGCAACTTTTCTTCGAGGAACGCTGCAAATGAGTTAAGTTGATGAGAACCTAAGGATTCAGCAGCGGACATGTGTACCTGTGAACAGAGTATAGTTGCGAGGAATTTGAAGAGGTCATATGCATTCTCAGAGGGTTTTGTAAAGAACAAGTTTTGAGGAATTTTGACCAGATTCTTCTTGAGGAATTTCACTAAGCTCCGTATATATCTTAGGTTCCAGAGTTGTATAGATTGAGAATCCACACAATTGAGGAATCTTGAAGAAATTTAGACTTAGGGAAATGAATCAAGAACAGAGAACAAGTGAGGTGTTTTGTGTGTGAGGATTTGAAGAATAAAAACACCTTCGAAGATTTTGTAGAAAAAACTTCGAATCAAAGAGGGCAGTAAAATTAGCTTTTAATTACCCTGAATGAAGAACACGGCGAACTGTGAGTTGGAACAGTGAAGTTTGTCAATGCAGATCTTCCACGCCCTAACTTGGCGGAGGAAGACGTCTACGGCGGCGGCGGAGGTGAAGATTTCCGCTGTCGGCGCGAGTACGTCGGCGACGAGGTCGAGGCAGTGAAGCTCTTCCTCACCGGCGACGATGGAGTAGCGACGGCGCTAGGGTTGGAGAGCTCGAGCGAGGTAAAGGAAGTGAGGATGGCAAAGGAGGGGTATTTATAGCCGTAGTAAAAACTGCTCGTCCGAAGATTTAGGACTAACATGCCCCTGGCCGTTCTCCTTCATTTGACATGTGTCACCCACGTACTGTGTAGTGGAGATCGTGTCAGATCGAGGGTGAGTAAAATATCCATTGTGGGAAGCGGAACGGATTGAGCGGCAAAACCGAAAGTTTGGATAAGATCAGTTTTAAAGTTCCGTTCGCAATCTCTTCAGCTGACAAGGACACAGTGAAGAATTTGAACGAGTTTCAAATAGAACGCACATGAAGAATTTGTGAATAGACTGGATTGAGTATAGCATAGAGGGGAAGGGTCCGATCACATTCACTTAGCAGAAAAGTTCAAACTTGAAGAAATAGCTATAAGTGAATGCTGTAGAGGACATAAACTCATATATATATAGCCAATGAAGAAAAACGACGGCATAAGTGAAGACTTTGTAAAGTTTGAAGAATTTGAAAAACTGAAGAATTTCAAAAGTAAAAAAACTCAAATTGAAGATTTTCAACTTTTGTGGTGGTGTGACCCACCGTGTAAGAATGATGATTTCAGACACCGCGTACATTTGTCGTAGGGTTCTGAGAATCAAATTCTTCATTAATTTCTTCACACTTAGAGTGTTATTATTCATTGATTGAAGAAAAACGTTTCTTCATGTGTTGCACATCTAAGTCATCAATTATGCATAAGTGTTAGGATGAGTGCATTTTCAAAGTACATTCGAAGATTCTAAGATATTTAGCTCACACCGCAACTTGCTAAATCTCTTCTCATCCAAGGGCTTAGTGAAGATATCGGCTAGCTGTTCTTCAGTCTTCACATGCTCAATAGAAATGTCGCCCTTCAACACATGATCATGAAGAAAATGATGACGAATTTGAATGTGCTTTGTCTTCGAGTGCTGAACTGGGTTGTGTGCAATCTTGATGGCACTCTCATTGTCACAGAGGAGAGGCACATTCTTCACGTTGATGCCATAGTCCTTGAGTGTTTGCTTCATCCATAGTAGTTGAGCACAGCAAGAACCAGCAGCAATGTACTCAGCTTCAGCAGTAGACAGTGATACGCAGTTCTGTTTCTTCGAGGACCAACAAACCAAGGATCGTCCGAGGAAATGACAAGTACCAGATGTTGACTTGCGATCCACACGGTCACCAGCATAGTCAGAATCAGAATATCCAATGAGGTCAAAGTCTGAGCCCTTGGGGTACCATAATCCTAGTGTTGGTGTGTGAGCTAGATATCGAAGAATATGCTTCACAGCCATATGGTGTGATTCCTTCGGTGCAGCTTGAAATCGTGCACACATGCAAACACTAAGCATTATATCTGGCCTAGATGCACATAAATACAATAAAGAGCCAATCATGGAGCGGTATACCTTGTGATCGAAGTCAGTACCATTTTCATCAGTGCATAGATGACCATTTGTGGGCATAGGAATTTTGAGACCTTTGCAATCTTGCATGCCGAATTTCTTCAGGACATCCTTGAGGTATTTCTCCTGAGATATGAATATCCCATTGTGCTGTTGACGAATTTGTAGACCTAAGAAGAATTTCAATTCTCCCATCATAGACATTTGATATTCTTCACTCATCATATAGGCAAATTCATCACTATAACGTTGGTCAGTACAGCCAAAGATGATATCATCAACATATATTTGGCACACAAACAGTTCACCATCATATGATTTAGTAAAAAGAGTGGGATCGAGTGAACCGGGTGTGAAGCCTTTCTTCATGAAGAATTCCTTCAATGTGTCATACCACGCCCGTGGGGCCTGCTTGAGGCCATAGAGGGCCTTGTTAAGTTTGAAGACTTTGTCAGGATGCTTTGGATCTTCAAAACCTGGTGGTTGAGCAACATATACTTCTTCCTCAATCTTACCATTGAGGAATTCACTTTTCACATCCATTTGATATCATGATGGTTAGCATAAGCAAGTAATATGCGAATAGCTTCAAGTCTAGCAACAGGTGCAAAAGTTTCATCGAAATCAATTCCTTCAACCTGTGTGTAGCCTTGAGCTACTAGTCGTGCCTTATTCCTCACCACAACACCATTTTCATCTTGCTTGTTGCGGTAGATCCACTTTGTACCAATGATGTTATGCTTGCGAGGATCGGGACGATTGACCAGTTCCCATACGTTGTTGAGCTTGAACTGATGTAATTCTTCTTGCATGGCCTGAATCCACTCAGGCTCCAGAAATGCTTCATCTACCTTAGTGGGCTCTGTGATAGAGAAAAAAGCAAAGTGCCCACAAAAGTTAGATAGATGTGAAGCTTTTGAGCGTGTGAGAGGACCTGGTGCTCTAATGTCATCGATGATCTTCTCCACTTGCACTTCTTTTGCAACGCGAGGGTGAGTCGGTTGCCGTTGAGGAATTTGATCAGCATTTTCTTCAGCATCAATTTCCTCAGCATTTTCTTCAGGTGCATCAGTTCGACGTTTTTCACGTTCTGGAACGAATTCTTCAGCAGATTCTTCAGTAGGAATGATATCTTCAGTAGCCTTGAGCTTGATCGATTCCTCAGGTGCTGGTTCATCTAACACAGAAGGTAGGTGCTCTCTTTGCGAGCCATTAGTTTCATCGAACCGCACATCTACAATTTCAACAATCTTGTGAAGAACATTGTTGAAGACTCTGTAGGTGTGCGAGTCCTTTCCGTAACCAAGCATGAAACCTTCATGTGCTTTCGGTGCAAATTTAGAGTTGTGATGAGGATCTCTAATCCAGCATTTAGCACCGAAGACTTTGAAATAACTCACATTGGGTTTCTTGTCAGTGAGGAGTTCATAGGCAGTCTTCTTGAAGAATTTGTGAAGATATACTCTGTTGATGATATGGCACGCAGTATCAATTGCATCAACCCAGAAACGACGAGGGGTTTTGTACTCATCGAGCATAGTGCGAGCCATCTCAGCAAGAGTCCCGTTCTTGCGCTCCACGACGCCATTCTGTTGAGGAGTATAAGGAGCAGATAATTCATGAGTAATACCAAGTTCATCAAGATAGTCATCGAGACCCGAATTCTTGAACTCAGTGCCATTGTCACTTCTGATGTGCTTGATCTTCACACCAAAGTTAGTTGAAGCCCTCGAGGAAAATCGTTTGAAGACTTCCTGCACTTCAGTTTTGTAAGAGACAAGGTGTACCCATGTGTAACGAGAGTAATCATCAACAATAACAAAACCATATTGAGATGCTTCATTAGAGACAGAGGAATAATGGTTAGGACCGAAGAGATCCATGTGAAGCAATTCGAATGGACGAGTAGTGGTCATGATAGTCTTCGCTGGATGCTTGGCCTTTGTCATCTTTCCAGCTTCACAGGCACCACATAAGTGATCCTTGAGGAATTTGACATTTTCAATGCCAATGACATGCTTCTTCTTCGCAAGCGTGTGCAGATTCCTCATGCCTGCATGACCAAGTCGTCGATGCCATAGCCATCCTTTTGAAGTTTTTGCAAGTAGGCACACGGCAGGTTGTGAATCTGCAGAGAAATCAACAATATACAAGTCTCCTCTCCTAAAGTCTTCGAAGACTTTGGATTTGTCAGATTCCATAATCACAACACAACGATACTTGCCGAAGACAACAACCATATCAAGATCACAAAGCATTGAAACAGACATAAGATTGTATCCTAAGGACTCAACAAGCATGACTTTGTCCATGTGTCGATCCTTTGTGATAGCAACCTTACCTAGACCCAATACCTGACTTTGGCTTTTATCAGCGAAGATGATATGCTTCATGTGTGATGCTGATAAAGGAGCATCCATCAACAGATTCTTGTCGCCGGTCATGTGATTTGTACATCCACTATCAAGTATCCATTCAGTGGCTTTGGGTTGATCATCCTGCAGATGAATTAGTGCAACTTACGAACCTCATATACTTCAGTAGTGAAGAATATGATATCACAATTCATCAGATCAATTTCATCAAGCAGTAGAACCGATAAAATAGAGGAAGGACGTGTGAAATGAAAGTTCATTTCATCATGGTTAGCCTGCGTCCTTTCAGGCACTTTTATCAGGTCCCCAGCAAATTCTTCAGACGTTACAGCACGTCTGGAGACCTGACCCTACAGAAGAGATTAGTTCTTTTTCTTCACCACCCACATCTGAAGGGGTGGCAAAGAGTTCATCACTCCGCGAGCTCCATATGAGAATGGTGGCAAGGCAGCCAAACCATTTCGTTTCACATAAGAGGGGTTAGGGTAAGCATATGAATAAGCAGAGAAATTCTTCGAGGACTTATGAACATGATAATTTGAAGAATAATGCTCATATTCATAGCCCTTGGCTCTTCCCTGCGAAACAGAGTTGTTAGCACGATAATGTTCATATGAGGACTTTGATCCATATGAAGAATTTGGTCCATATGAAGAATTTGATCTGAGGTTCCTTTTCTTCACAGGTGGTGTCATGAGGACATTCACCTGAAGACTTTCAAGGCAACTTTTGGGAACCCAGATTTTCTTCACAGGGGAACCGTTCCTGCAGTTAGTGCCAACATATCTAGCAAATACTTCACCATTTTGATTTTTGAACAGTTTATAGTTGGAGTCAAATGACTCATCAGAAGAATGAGAAGATTCACATGTATAGCCAGATAAATTAGACGGATCAACTGGAGGTCCCTTTGCAGCAACCCATGAGGTTTTGGGGTACTGCTCAGGCTTCCAATATGTACCATCAACATTGAGTTTCCTCTCAAAGGCAATACCCTCTTTCCTAGGGTTCCTGTTGAGGATCTGCTTTTTAAGCACATCATAAAGAGTCTGATGCCCTTTGAGGCTTTTGTACATGTCTGTCATGTACAATTCCTTCAGCCCTGCATCGTCAGTGATACTAGCAAAGTCCTCAGATGAGGAATTAATGATAGCAGAGACAGGTGAAGAATTTGTAACATTTGAAGCATTTGAACATTCAGGTGAAGAATTAGCAGATTCTCGTTCAATGCATTTTAAACATGGAGGAATAAATTCTTCCTGAGCTGCGCTAATTTGTTGAGCAAGTAGTGAATCGCGCTCCTTCTGTAGATCTTCATAACTCTCTCTTAGCTTCTCAAGATCTTGCTTCTTTTGAAGATATTCATAAGAAAGCTTCTCATGATCAGACAAGAGAGTGTTATGATGATTTTGAAGGTTGTTAAACTTAGACTGAAGTCTCTGAAGATTTTCAGTCAAGGCCTTAGAGCGATCCATTTCTTCACCCAACATATCATCACTTTTGTCTAGCATGTTTTGAACCTTTTCAAAAGCCTTATGTTGTTGCACAGCAATTTTAGCAAGTTCAGAATAGCTAGGCTTAAGATTTTCATCAGATTCATCATCGCTAGATTCAGAGGAGGCGTATTTGAGTACCTTGGCACCCTTTGCCATGAAGCAATAGGTGGGAGCATAGTCATCACTGCCTTCGTCAGCCTTGTTAGTGAGATCACTTTCTTCAGCGTTGAAGATGGATTTGCTGACGAATGCAGTAGTGAGGGCTAGGCTCGCCACACCAGACTCAGAATCATCAGATTCTTCTTCTGCTCCACTTTCTTCAGATTCAGCCTCAGAGTCCATTTCCTTGCCAATGAATGCCCGAGCCTTCTTGGAGCTGCTTTTCTTGTGCGACGAAGATTTTGAGGATTTTGATGATGAAGATTTAGAGGGCTTCTTCTTTTTCTTTGCATCATCAGAACTGTAATCCTTGTATTCCTTCTTCTTTGATTCCTTTTCCCACTGAGGACAATCTTGGATGTAATGTCCTGGTTTCTTGCACTTGTGACAAAGCCTCTTCTTATAGTCACTGGTTGAGTAATCATTGCTCCTTGAGGACTTTCCAAAACGACCACGTCTTGAGAACTTCTGGAATTTCTTCACAAGCAGCGCCAGATCATGACTTAGTTCTTCAGGATCACCAAGGCTGCTATCAGAGTCTTCATCTTCGGACTCAGATACTACCTTGGCCTTTAGTGCACGTGATCTGCCATAGCTCGAACCGTAGAGATCTCTCTTCTCAGCAAGCTGGAACTCATGAGTGTTTAGCCTCTCGAGGATATCAGCGGGGTCAAGTGACTTGTAATCAGCACGCTCTTGAATCATCAGTGCCAGAGTGTCGAATGAGGAATCAAGCGATCTCAGCAATTTCTTCACCACCTCATGGTCGGTGATGTCAGTGGCACCAAGAGCTTGAAGCTCATTTGAGATGTCAGTGAGGCGATCGAAGGTTTGCTGAACATTTTCATTGTCGAGTCTTTTGAAGCGGTTGAAGAGATTGCGAAGAACATCAACTCGAGAATCACGCTGAGTTGAAACTCCTTCATTGACTTTGGACAGCCTATCCCAGATAAGCTTAGCAGTTTCCAAAGCACTCACTCTACCATACTGTCCTTTACTCAGATGGCCACATATGATATTCTTCGCTTGGGAATCAAGTTGCTCGAATCTCTTCACATCGGTAGCGTTCAGTGAGGGTGAGACAGAGGGAACACCATTTTCTACAACATACCAGAGATCGTTATCAATTGCCTCAAGATGCATGTGCATCTTGTTCTTCCAGTAGGGGTAGTCCGTCCCATCAAAGGTAGGACACCCAACAGAGACCTTGATCATACCTGCGGTCGACATAACTAAAACTCCAGGCGGTTAAACCAAAATCACACAGAAAAAGGGAGTACCTTGCTCTGATACCAATTGAAAGCACGTTATATCGACTAGAGGGGGGGTGAATAGGCGATTTTTGAGAAATTCTTCACTGAGGAATTTGCTCGTGAGGAAATTCCTTGGTGAAGAAATACTAGCAGCGGAATAAGTACTCAAAAGTAAACATAACAGATTACATGCATGGTCATCATGATGAAATGAAGACAAACACAGAGTACAGAAAGCGTAGGTACAGGATAACTCTAGATGAAGACAACAGACTGAAGAAATTGAACTGAGGAATTTGTGAAAGTCTTCAGTCAATGTCTTCAAACACAGATATGAACAAACAGACAACACTGTAATGAGGAAATGAAAGTGTTGAGGAAATAGAACCAGTAAGCTTGGTGAAGACAATGATTTGGTAGACCAGTTCCAACTGTTGTCTCAGTTGTACGTCTGGTTGGAGCGGCTGAGTATTTAAACTCGAGGACACACAGTCCCGGACACCCAGTCCTGAGCACGCAGCTCGGGACACCAAGTCCTCACCGTATTCTCCTTGAACAAAGGACACACAGTCCTCGTCCAATCACTCGTGGTAAGTCTTCAGGTGACTTCCAAACCTTCACAGACTTGGTCACTCGGCGATCCACAATTCCTCTTGGATGCTCTAGACCTTGACGCCTAACCGTCTGGAAGAAGCACAGTCTTCAAAGGTAACAAGCGTCGGATCCACGCAGGATCAATTTCTTCAGTGATGCTCAATCACTTTGGGTTTGTAGGTGTTTTGGGTTTGGGTTTGGATTTTCCTCACTTGATGATTTTCGTTCAAAGTCCTCGGAGGATGGGTTGCTCTCAAATTACAAGTGTCAAGTTCACGCGGAGCAGCCAACCAGCTAGTGGTTGTAGGGGGCGGCTATTTATAGCCTAGGGAGCAGCCCGACATGATAAGACATAAATGCCCTTCAATAATATGACCGTTGGATGGATAAGATATTTTGGGACAGCTGGCGCATAGCACAGCAACGGTCGGAAATTTGGATTACAAATTCCTCATGGCTATCATGTTCCTCACTGTATAGGCAATTCGCACTGGCGGATTCCTAACTCCTCAGTCAGAGCAAAGTCCTCAGTGACCAGAAGAACTGCGTCTCTGTCACTGAAGAATTTGACTGAACTGTATGAGATTTCCAATGGCTTCACTCGAAGGGATTGGTAGGTGTAGGATTTGAGTTGAGCATCACATGGAAATTTTCTCCTTAGTATTTCCTCGACCCCCTTTAACAGTTCGGTGTTTCCTATGACTCAAGAAAGAGAAAAATGAAACTACGAAAACAAAAGTCTTCACGCTTCACGTTCCTCGAACGAATACCAAGTCTTCAAGGTCACACCAATTTCTTCACTTTCAAAGTCTTCAGAAAGTCTTCAGAAAGTCTTCAGAATATCAAAGTCTTCAGTCGAAGAACTTCATTTTTAGGGGTCGACTTTCACTATAAATATCAAACTCCTCATAGACTTATAGACCTGTGTACACTCATAAACGCATTAGATACTTAACCTATAAGTCTTCAATACACCAAAATCACTAAGGGGCACTAGATGCACTTATAATCTCCCCCTTTTTGGTGATTGGTGACAACATAGGTTAAGTTTTCAACGTGGATAAATATATGAAGTGTAGAAACTGATATTGAGGAATTTGATTGCAAGATATAGAAGAACTCCCCCTGAAGTTGTGCATAGTGAGGAATTTGCTTTTGAAGCAATGCACACTTGAAGAGATAAATCATGGAGATCTCCCCCTATATCTTGTAATTCATACACGCATTTGATATATGATATGAAGAATTGAAATGCATGATGAAATATGGTGCCTGATGCAATTCAGCATGCGTGCGATAACATTAATGAGGAATAAGCATCCAGAATAGCGCATCAAAAGTATCGGAGCTCAAGCATGTATCGAAGTATCAGAGCATAGTGCAACAAAAGTATCAAAGCACCGAGCACCATAGAGTTTAAGATTACAACTCGATCCAATAAAGGTTTCGGAAGAACGAGAGTTGCAACTTAAAAAAAATATGCCCTTATTATAGACCCGCTTGAAGACTAACTCAGATTTCTCCCCCTTTGTCATCAAATGACCAAAAGGATCAAAACTGAGGACTAACGCCCCTGAAGATATTCAAGTTGATGGAGCGCTAGTGTTGTTGGGGTCGGTTGTTGAAGTAGGGCCTGCTGCAGTGTCGTCCAAGTCTTCATTTTCATCAGTGTCGCGCGATGAAGAATATGAACTGGCCACCAGAGAAGGAACCTTGACTTTCTTGTATTTCTTCGGCGGAGGTGCCGACCAGGCAAACTCTTCTTTGAGGCCCATGTTCTCCAAATCTTCAGCACTATATACTTGAGACAGAACAGCCCAGGTGCGGTTGAGGGTTTCATGAAGGTAGTAATGGTTTTTTTTCACTGCATTATATGTGGCAGTCATGTTGTGAAGAATTGAACCAAACTGACGCTTGACCCATTTGTGATTGCGATCAACCTTTTGATGAAGACTGAGGAGTAGCTCACGATCAGTCATCACCCTGGGTGCTGTGGCTTGAGGATTTGTCTTGGTAGTGTTAGCAGCAGTGTCATGTGTGGCAGAGTCATCATTGGTGGAATAAGAAGCAGCCTTGCGAAATTGTCCATCCAATGGACGAATGCCTTCATCTATCACAGCAGTGGCCTTGCCTTTTTCTTCAGCTGAGGAAAATGTCCGTTTGAGGACTTCAATGGGAGGCAAGTAGCTGCAGTGGTTGAGAGTTTCAGCCTTGTAGTTGAGTGAAGACCTTGTCCTGATGAATCTCATAATCCACGGCGCATAAGGCTTCAGCTCAAATGGTGACATAGCAATGTTGGCCAGAGTCCTCATGAAGAAATCATGGAAGTTTATGGGAACGCCATGTATGATGTTGAAAAGCATATTCTTCATGATGCCAACAATTTCTTCATCAGAAGAATCGTGTCCTTTGATGGGACTGATTGTCTTCGTCAGAATGCGATAGACAGTCCTAGGCACATACAGCAGTTCCTTGACGAGGAATTTGGTTCGAGGTGATTGCCCTGGCTTCAGAGGCTTCATGAGCACTTGCATGTAGTGGTTTGACAGCTCAGGTTCATTGTACACGCAACGCGCATCTTCAGTGGGTGGACTAAGAGAAAGGCAGCGAAGCAATTCAGTTGCTGGGGCCTTGTAGTGAGTATTGTCAGTCATACAGTCCAGAACCCATGAATTGACATCGTCAGAGTTGCCAGTGATGTGCAGTGTAGCAGCGACCGAAGGTAAAACAAACTAGAAATGGATTGGGGCAGGATGATGATTTGAGTAAACGATAGGTCTAGCACTCTAAGCATTTGCACACAACAAAAAAATCTTTCGATATAGTTCTCATACAGCGGTTTCCTCTCAAAAGTAGCGTCGAAGTTGAAAAGCACTCGCCACTTGGACTTCCATGGAGTTCTTCCATTTTTGTGTTCATTAAGGAAATTTTGCTGCCCAACTTGGCAAGATGCTCAAATTGATCTGCTGTCGTTACACTTCTTGATGATATCAGCTCAGCACGACCAAGAATCTCCTCAATACCATTAGGAATGCTCACATGGTTCATCTCCAGATACCGATCGAAGTCACCACTGAAATGCGCGTCCACAGAAGAGAATTTCGTCCTCACTGCTCTCAAGTCCTTGTGCATGGTTTGATCAAACTTTGAAGAGGAGATAACTATGTGAAACTTTTGTAAGCAGGTTAACCATAGTGGAGATTCTTTATCCAAAGACCGAAAGAAATTGGCGTGACTTGCATGTATATATGTTTTGCCGTTCTGATTTACATCTTGAGAGACCTTGATGACAAATCTGCCAGACAACTCAAAAGTCAGCCCACCAAGCAGCAAGATCCAATTCACTAGATCCTCCATACTTGCCCCTATTTGTACGTTCTTTACTGCACCTGTTTTTGAAACTCCATAAGGGAACTTAAGAAAAATTGCATTGCACGACTTGTCATTTGTTCCTGTAGTTTGCTGAGATTCAAGACATGGGCAATCGTGTAGTATGAGTTGCTCAAGTCCGACGCACGCAGCTAGAGATGGCAATCATGCAATAGAAGTCTGGGAAAGGTCAAGAATCTTGAGCAGCCTCATACGATCAAATGAACCACACTCTACCCTTTTTAGGGAACCACAACCTGATACATCAAGTATTTCAAGCATCTCAAGTGAGCTTATGTGCTGAATTTTCTCCAAGTGTCCACATCCAACTAGTAGCAGCGACCGGAGGTAAAACAAACTAGAAATGGATTGGGTCAGGATGATGATTTGAGTAAACGATAGGTCTAGCACTCTAAGCATTTGCACACAACAAAAAAATCTTCCGATATAGTTGTCATACGGCGGTTTCCTCTCAAAAGTAGTGTCGAAGTTGAAAAGCACTCGACACTTGGACTTCCACGGAGTTCTTACATTTTAGTGTTCATTAAGGAAATTTTACTGCCCAACTTGGCGAGATGCTCAAATTGATCTGCTGTTGTTACACTTCTTGATGATATCAGCTCGGCACGAACAAGAATCTCCTCAATACCATTAGGAATGCTCACACGGTTCATCTCCAGATACCGATCGAGATCACCAGCGGAATGCACGTCCACAGAAGAGATTTCGTCCTCACTGCTCTCAAGTCCTTGTGCATGGTTTGATCAAACTTTGAAGAGGAGATAACTATGTGAAACTTTTTTAAGCAGGTTAACCATAGTGGAGATTCTTTATCCAAAGACCGAAAGAAATTGGCGTGACTTGCATGTATATATGTTTTGCCGTTCTGATTTACATCTTCAGAGACCTTGATGACAAATCTGTCAGACAACTCAAAAGTCAGCCCACCAGGCAACCAGATCCAATTCACTAGATCCTCCATACTTGCCCCTATTTGTATGTTCTTTACTGCACCTGTTTTTGAAGCTCCATAAGGGAACTTAAGAAATATTGCATTGCACGACTTGCCATTTGTTCCTGTAGTTTGCTGAGATTCAAGACATGGGCAATCGTGTAGTATGAGTTGTTCAAGTCCGACGCACGCAGCTAGAGATGGCAAGCATGCAATAGAAGTCCGGGAAAGGTCAAGAATCTTGAGCAGCCTCATACGATCAAATGAACCACACTCTACCCTGGGAACCACAACCTGATGCATCAAGTATTTCAACCATCTCCAGTGAGCTTATGTGCTGAATTTTCTCCAAGTGTCCGCATCCAACTAGTAGCAACGACCGGAGGTAAAACAAACTAGAAATGGAATGGGGCAGGATGATGATTTGAGTAAACGATAGGTCTAGCACTCTAAGCATTTGCAAACAACAAAAAAAAACCTTCCGATATGGTTCTCATACGGCGGTTTCCTCTCAAAAGTAGCGTCGAACTTGAAAAGCACTCAACACTTGGACTTCCATGGAGTTCTTCCATTTTTGTGTTCATTAAGGAAATTTTGCTGCCCAACTTGGCGAGGTGCTCAAATTGATCTGCTGTTGTTACACTTGTTGATGATATCAGCTCAGCACGACCAAGAATCTCCTCAATACCATTAGGAATGCTCACACGGGTCATCTCCAGATACCGATCGAAATCACCACCGGAATGCGCGTCCATAGAAGAGAATTTCGTCCTCACTGCTCTCAAGTCCTTGTGCATGGTTTGATCAAACTTTGAAGAGGAGATAACTATGTGAAATTTTTGTAAGCAGGTTAACCATAGTGGAGATTCTTTATCCAAAGACCGAAAGAAATTGGTGTGACTTGCATGTATATATGTTTTGCCGTTCTGATTTACATCTTCAGAGACCTTGATGACAAATCTGTCAGACAACTCAGAAGTCAGCCCACCAAGCAACCAAATCCAATTCACTAGATCCTCCATACTTGCCCTCATTTGTACGTTCTTTACTGCACCTGTTTTTGAAACTCCATAAGGGAACTTAAGAAAATTTGCATTGCACGACTTGTCATTTGTTCTTGTAGTTTGCTTAGATTCAAGACATGGGCAATCGTGTAGTATGAGTTGTTCAAGTCCGACGCACGCAGCTAGAGATGGCAAGCATGCAATAGAAGTCCGGGAAAGGTCAAGAATCTGGAGCAGCCTCATACGATCAAATGAACCACACTCTACCCTTTTTAGGGAACCACAACCTGATACATCAAGTATTTCAAGCATCTCCAGTGAGCTTATGTGCTAAATTTTCTCCAAGTGTCAGCATGCAACTAGTAGCAGCGACCGGAGGTAAAACAAACTAGAAATGGATTGGGGTAGGATGATGATTTGAGTAAACGATAGGTCTAGCACTCTAAGCATTTGCACACAACAAAAAAATCTTCCGATATAGTTCTCATACGGCGGTTTCCTCTCAAAAGTAGCGTCGAAGTTGAAAAGCACTCTGCACTTGGACTTCCATGGAGTTCTTCCATTTTTGTGTTCATTAAGGAAATTTTGCTGCCCAACTTGGCAAGATGCTCAAATTGATCTGCTGTTGTTACACTTCTTGATAATATCAGCTCAGCACGACCAAGAATCTCCTCAATACCATTAGGAATGCTCACATGGTTAATCTCCACATACCGATCGAAATCACCACCGGAATGCGCGTCCCCAGAATAGAGTTTCGTCCTCACTGCTCTCAAGTCCTTGTGCATGGTTTGACCAAACTGAAAGCACGTTATATCGACTAGAGGGGGGGTGAATAGGCGATTTTTGAGAAATTCTTCACTGAGGAATTTGCTCGTGAGGAAATTCCTTGGTGAAGAAATACTAGCAGCGGAATAAGTACTCAAAAGTAAACATAACAGATTACATGCATGGTCATCATGATGAAATGAAGACAAACACAGAGTACAGAAAGCGTAGGTACAGGATAACTCTAGATGAAGACATTAGACTGAAGAAATTGAACTGAGGAATTTGTGAAAGTCTTCAGTCAATGTCTTCAAACACAGATATGAACAAACAGACAACACTGTAATGAGGAAATGAAAGTGTTGAGGAAATAGAACCAGTAAGCTTGGTGAAGACAATGATTTGGTAGACCAGTTCCAACTGCTGTCTCAGTTGTACGTCTGGTTGGAGCGACTGAGTATTTAAACTCGAGGACACACAGTCCCGGA
The DNA here is from genome assembly GCA_032464435.1 of Aegilops umbellulata. Classification (NCBI taxonomy): domain Eukaryota; kingdom Viridiplantae; phylum Streptophyta; class Magnoliopsida; order Poales; family Poaceae; genus Aegilops; species Aegilops umbellulata. Next base: position 399,617,151 of record CP136056.1, on the reverse strand, counting down.
CACCCAGTCCTGATCACGCAGCTCGGGACACCAAGTCCTCACCGTATTCTCCTTGAACAAAGGACACACAGTCCTCGTCCAATCACTCGTGGTAAGTCTTCAGGTGACTTCCAAACCTTCACAGACTTGGTCACTCGGCGATCCACAATTCCTCTTGGATGCTCTAGACCTTGACGCCTAACCGTCTGGAAGAAGCACAGTCTTCAAAGGTAACAAGCGTCGGATCCACGCAGGATCAATTTCTTCAGTGATGCTCAATCACTTTGGGTTTGTAGGTGTTTTGGGTTTGGGTTTGGATTTTCCTCACTTGATGATTTTCGTTCAAAGTCCTCGGAGGATGGGTTGCTCTCAAATGACAAGTGTCAAGTTCACGCGGAGCAGCCAACCAGCTAGTGGTTGTAGGGGGCGGCTATTTATAGCCTAGGGAGCAGCCCGACATGATAAGACATAAATGCCCTTCAATAATATGACCGTTGGATGGATAAGATATTTTGGGACAGCTGGCGCATAGCACAGCAACGGTCGGAAATTTGGATTACAAATTCCTCATGGCTATCATGTTCCTCACTGTATAGGCAATTCGCACTGGCGGATTCCTAACTCCTCAGTCAGAGCAAAGTCCTCAGTGACCAGAAGAACTGCGTCTCTGTCACTGAAGAATTTGACTGAACTATGTGAGATTTCCAATGGCTTCACTCGAAGGGATTGGTAGGTGTAGGATTTGAGTTGAGCATCACATGGAAATTTTCTCCTTAGTATTTCCTCGACCCCCTTTAACAGTACGGTGTTTCCTATGACTCAAGAAAGAGAAAAATGAAACTACGAAAACAAAAGTCTTCACGCTTCACGTTCCTCGAACGAATACCAAGTCTTCAAGGTCACACCAATTTCTTCACTTTCAAAGTCTTCAGAAAGTCTTCAGAAAGTCTTCAGAATATCAAAGTCTTCAGTCGAAGAACTTCATTTTTAGGGGTCAACTTTCACTGTAAATATCAAACTCCTCATAGACTTATAGACCTGTGTACACTCATAAACGCATTAGATAGTTAACCTATAAGTCTTCAATACACCAAAATCACTAAGGGGCACTAGATGCACTTACAATCTCCCCCTTTTTGGTGATTGGTGACAACATAGGTTAAGTTTTCAACGTGGATAAATATATGAAGTGTAGAAACTGATATTGAGGAATTTGATTGCAAGATATAGAAGAACTCCCCCTGAAGTTGTGCATAGTGAGGAATTTGCTTTTGAAGCAATGCACACTTGAAGAGATAAATCATGGAGATCTCCCCCTATATCTTGTAATTCATACACGCATTTGATATATGATATGAAGAATTGAAATGCATGATGCAATATGGTGCCTGATGCAATTCAACATGCGTGCGATAACATTAATGAGGAATAAGCATCCAGAATAGCGCATCAAAAGTATCGGAGCTCAAGCATGTATCGAAGTATCAGAGCATAGTGCAACAAAAGTATCAGAGCACCGAGCACCATAGAGTTTAAGATTACAACTCGATCCAATAAAGGTTTCGGAAGAACGAGAGTTGCAACTTAAAAAAAATATGCCCTTATTATAGACCCGCTTGAAGACTAACTCAGATTTCTCCCCCTTTGTCATCAAATGACCAAAAGGATCGAAACTGAGGACTAACGCCCCTGAAGATATTCAAGTTGATGGAGCGCGAGTGTTGTTGGGGTCGGTTGTTGAAGTAGGGCCGGCTGCAGTGTCGTCCAAGTCTTCATTTTCATCAGTGTCGCGCGATGAAGAATATGAACTGGCCACCAGAGAAGGAACCTTGACTTTCTTGTATTTCTTCGGCGGAGGTGCCGACCAGGCAAATTCTTCTTTGAGGCCCATGTTCTCCAAATCTTCAGCACTATATACTTGAGACAGAACAGCCCAGGTGCGGTTGAGGGTTTCATGAAGGTAGTAATGGTTTTTTTTCACTGCATTATATGTGGCAGTCATGTTGTGAAGAATTGAACCAAACTGACGCTTGACCCATTTGTGATTGCGATCAACCTTTTGATGAAGACTGAGGAGTAGCTCACGATCAGTCATCACCCTGGGTGCTGTGGCTTGAGGATTTGTCTTGGTAGTGTTAGCAGCAGTGTCATGTGTGGCAGAGTCATCATTGGTGGAATAAGAAGCAGCCTTGCAAAATTGTCCATCCAATGGACGAATGCCTTCATCTATCACAGCAGTGGCCTTGCCTTTTTCTTCAGCTGAGGAAAATGTCCGTTTGAGGACTTCAATGGGAGGCAAGTAGCTGCAGTGGTTGAGAGTTTCAGCCTTGTAGTTGAGTGAAGACCTTGTCCTGATGAATCTCATAATCCACGGCGCATAAGGCTTCAGCTCAAATGGTGACATAGCAATGTTGGCCAGAGTCCTCGTGAAGAAATCATGGAAGTTTATGGGAACGCCATGTATGATGTTGAAAAGCATATTCTTCATGATGCCAACAATTTCTTCATCAGAAGAATCGTGTCCTTTGATGGGACTGATTGTCTTCGTCAGAATGCGATAGACAGTCCTAGGCACATACAGCAGTTCATTGACGAGGAATTTGGTTCGAGGTGATTGCCCTGGCTTCAGAGGCTTCATGAGCACTTGCATGTAGTGGTTTGACAGCTCAGGTTCATTGTACACGCAACGCGCATCTTCAGTGGGTGGACTAAGAGAAAGGCAGCGAAGCAATTCAGTTGCTGGGGCCTTGTAGTGAGTATTGTCAGTCATCCAGTCCAGAACCCATGAATTGACATCGTCAGAGTTGCCAGTGATGTGCAGTGTAGCAGCGACCGAAGGTAAAACAAACTAGAAATGGATTGGGGCAGGATGATGATTTGAGTAAACGATAGGTCTAGCACTCTAAGCATTTGCACACAACAAAAAAATCTTTCGATATAGTTCTCATACAGCGGTTTCCTCTCAAAAGTAGCGTCGAAGTTGAAAAGCACTCGGCACTTGGACTTCCACGGAGTTCTTCCATTTTTGTGTTCATTAAGGAAATTTTGCTGCCCAACTTGGCAAGATGCTCAAATTGATCTGCTGTCGTTACACTTCTTGATGATATCAGCTCAGCACGACCAAGAATCTCCTCAATACCATTAGGAATGCTCACACGGTTCATCTCCAGATACCGATTGAAATCACCACCGGAATGCGCGTCCACAGAAGAGAATTTTGTCCTCACGGCTCTCAAGTCCTTGTGCATGGTTTGATCAAACTTTGAAGAGGAGATAACTATGTGAAACTTTTGTAAGCAGGTTAACCATAGTGGAGATTCTTTATCCAAACACCGAAAGAAATTGGCGTGACTTGCATGTATACAAGTTTTGCCGCTCTGATTTACATCTTCAGAGACCTTGATGACAAATCTGTCAAACAACTCAAAAGTCAGCCCACCAGGCAACCAAATCCAATTCACTAGATCCTCCATACTTGCCCCTATTTGTACGTTCTTTACTACACCTGTTTTTGAAACTCCATAACGGAACTTAAGAAAAATTGCATTGCACGACTTGTCATTTGTTCCTGTAGTTTGCTGAGATTCAAGACATGGGCAATCGTGTAGTATGAGTTGTTCAAGTCCGACGCACGCAGCTAGAGATGGCAAGCATGCAATAGAAGTCCGGGAAAGGTCAAGAATCTTGAGCAGCCTCATACGAGCAAATGAACCACACTCTACCCTTTTTAGGGAACCACAACCTGATGCATCAAGTATTTCAAGCATCTTCAGTGAGCTTATGTGCTGAATTTTCTCCAAGTGTCTGCATCCAACTAGTAGCAGCGACCGGACGTAAAACAAACTAGAAATGGATTGGGGCAGGATGATGATTTGAGTAAACGATAGATCTAGCAATCTAAGCATTTGCACACAACAAAAAAATCTTCCGATATAGTTCTCATACGGAGGTTTCCTCTGAAAAGTAGCATCGAAGTTGAAAAGCACTTGGCACTTGGACTTCCACGGAGTTCTTCCATTTTTGTGTTCATTAAGGAAATTTTGCTGCCCAACTTGGCAAGATGCTCAAATTGATCTGCTGTTGTTACACTTCTTGATGATATCAGCTCAGCACGACCAAGAATCTCCTCAATACCATTAGGAATGCTCACACGGTTCATCTCCAGATATCGATCGAAATCACCACCGGAATGCGTGTCCACAGAAGAGAATTTTCGTCCTCACTACTCTCAAGTCCTTGTGCATGGTTTGACCAACCTTTGAAGAGGAGATAACTATGTGAAACTTTTGTAAGCAGGTTAACCATAGTAGAGATTCTTTATCCAAAGACCGAAAGAAATTGGCGTGACTTGCATGTATATATGTTTTGCCGTTCTGATTTACATCTTGAGAGACCTTAATGACAAATCTATCAGACAACTCAAAAGTCAGCCCACCAGGCAACCAGATCCAATTCACTAGATCCTCCATACTTGCCCCTATTTGTATGTTCTTTACTACACCTGTTTATGAAGCTCCATAAGGGAACTTAAGAAAAATTGCATTGCACGACTTGTCATTTGTTCCTGTAGTTTGCTGAGATTCAAGACATGGGCAATCATGTAGTATGAGTTGTTCAAGTCCGACGCAAGCAGCTAGAGATGGCAAGCATGCAATAGAAGTCCGGGAAAGGTCAAGAATCTTGAGCAGCCTCATACGATCAAATGAACCACACTCTACCCTTTTTAGGGAACCACAACGTGATGCATCAAGTATTTCAAGCATCTCCAGTGAGCTTATGTGCTGAATTTTCTCCAAGTGTCTGCATCCAACTAGTAGCAGCGACCGCAGGTAAAACAAACTAGAAATGGATTGGGGCAGGATGATGATTTGAGTAAACGATAGGTCTAGCACTCTAAGCATTTGCACACAACAAAAAAAAATCTTTCGATATAGTTCTCATACGGCGGTTTCTTCTCAAAAGTAGTGTCGAAGCTGAAAAGCACTCGGCACTTGGACTTCCACGGAGTTCTTCCATTTTTGTGTTCATTAAGGAAATTTTGCTGCCCAACTTGGCAAGATGCTCAAATTGATCTGTTGTTGTTACACTTCTTGATGATATCAGCTCAGCACGACCAAGAATCTCCTCAATACCATTAGGAATGCTCACACGGTTCATCTCCAGATACCAATCGAAATCACCACCGGAATGCGCGTCCACAGAAGATAATTTCGTCCTCACTGCTCTCAAGTCCTTGTGCATGGTTTGATCAAACTTTGAAGAGGAGATAGCTATGTGAAACTTTTGTAAGCAGGTTAACCATAGTGGAGATTCTTTATCCGAAGACCGAAAGAAATTGGCGTGGCTTGCATGTATATATGTTTTGCCGTTCTGATTTACATCTTCAGAGACCTTGATGACAAATCTATCAGACAACTCAAAAGTCAGCCCACCAGGCAACCAGATCCAATTCACTAGATCCTCCATACTTGCCCCTATTTGTACGTTCTTTACTACACCTGTTTTTGAAACTCCATAAGGGAACTTAAGAAAAATTGCATTGCACGACTTGTCATTTGTTCCTGTAGTTTGCTGAGATTCAAGACATGGGCAATCGTGTAGTATGAGTTGTTCAAGTCCGACGCACGCAGCTAGAGATGGCAAGCATGCAATAGAAGTCCGGGAAAGGTCAAGAATCTTGAGCAGCCTCATACGATCAAATGAACCACACTCTACCCTTTTTAGGGAACCACAACCTGATGCATCAAGTATTTCAAGCATCTTCAGTGAGCTTATGTGCTGAATTTTCTCCAAGTGTCTGCATCCAACTAGTAGCAGCGACCGGACGTAAAACAAACTAGAAATGGATTGGGGCAGGATGATGATTTGAGTAAACGATAGGTCTAGCACTCTAAGCATTTGCACACAACAAAAAAATCTTCCGATATAGTTCTCATACGGAGGTTTCCTCTCAAAAGTAGCATCGAAGTTGAAAAGCACTTGGCACTTGGACTTCCACGGAGTTCTTCCATTTTTGTGTTTATTAAGGAAATTTTGCTGCCCAACTTGGCAAGATGCTCAAATTGATCTGCTGTTGTTACACTTCTTGATGATATCAGCTCAGCATGACCAAGAATCTCCTCAATACCATTAGGAATGCTCACACGGTTCATCTCCAGATATCGATCGAAATCACCACCGGAATGCGTGTCCACAGAAGAGAATTTCGTCCTCACTACTCTCAAGTCCTTGTGCATGGTTTGACCAACCTTTGAAGAGGAGATAACTATGTGAAACTTTTGTAAGCAGGTTAACCATAGTAGAGATTCTTTATCCAAAGACCGAAAGAAATTGGCGTGACTTGCATGTATATATGTTTTGCCGTTCTGATTTACATCTTGAGAGACCTTGATGACAAATCTGTTAGACAACTCAAAAGTCAGCCCACCAGGCAACCAGATCCAATTCACTAGATCCTCCATACTTGCCCCTATTTGTATGTTCTTTACTACACCTGTTTTTGAAGCTCCATAAGGGAACTTAAGAAAAATTGCATTGCACGACTTGTCATTTGTTCCTGTAGTTTGCTGAGATTCAAGACATGGGCAATCGTCTAGTATGAGTTGTTCAAGTCCGACGCAAGCAGCTAGAGATGGCAAGCATGCAATAGAAGTCCGGGAAAGGTCAAGAATCTTGAGCAGCCTCATACGATCAAATGAACCACACTCTACCCTTTTTAGGGAACCACAACCTGATGCATCAAGTATTTCAAGCATCTCCAGTGAGCTTATGTGCTGAATTTTCTCCAAGTGTCTGCATCCAACTAGTAGCAGCGACCGCAGGTAAAACAAACTAGAAATGGATTGGGGCAGGATGATGATTTGAGTAAACGATAGGTCTAGCACTCTAAGCATTTGCACACAACAAAAAAAATCTTTCGATATAGTTCTCATACGGCGGTTTCTTCTCAAAAGTAGCGTCGAAGCTGAAAAGCACTCGGCACTTGGACTTCCACGGAGTTCTTCCATTTTTGTGTTCATTATGGAAATTTTGCTGCCCAACTTGGCGAGATGCTCAAATTGATCTGCTGTTGTTACACTTGTTGATGATATCAGCTCAGCACGACCAAGAATCTCCTCAATACCATTAGGAATGCTCACACGGTTCATCTCCAGATACCAATCGAAATCACGATCGGAATGCGCGTCCACAGAAGAGAATTTCGTCCTCACTGCTCTCAAGTCCTTGTGCATGGTTTGATCAAACTTTGAAGAGGAGATAGCTATGTGAAACTTTTGTAAGCAGGTTAGCCATAGTGGAGATTCTTTATCCAAAGACCGAAAGAAATTGGCGTGGCTTGCATGTATATATGTTTTGCCGTTCTGATTTACATCTTCAGAGACCTTGATGACAAATCTATCAGACAACTCAAAAGTCAGCCCACCAGGCAACCAAATCCAATTCACTAGATCCTCCATACTTGCCCCTTTTTGTACGTTCTTTACTGCACCTGTTTTTTAAACTCCATAAGGGAACTTAAGAAAAATTGCATTGCACGACTTGTCATTTGTTCCTGTAGTTTGCTGAGATTCAAGACATGGGAAATCCTGTAGTATGAGTTGTTGAAGTCCAACGCACCCAGCTAGAGATGGCAAGCATGCAATAGAAGTCACACCCCTCCCGATGCCGGACTCCTCCTTCAACTCTTTTGGAGCAGTTCGACCATGGCACGGACTGTCCCGATTTTGCTGCTTTGTGGCAGCGGTGGGGGGGGTCATCCTTGGTTGCCGCTTTTCTCTAGATTCAGGCATGGAGAGCTTCCTTGTTCATGTTCATGACGTCGTGCGACTCTGCCTCTGCGGTCTTGGCCTCTAGGGCTTCGGCGACTTGTTGCACCCTGTTCCTCGCGCGTCAGGCATGCCGATCCTTCGTAGTGGTTGGGTTGTGCCACATGTCGGTGTTGACCTCCGACTCGGAGCCCAATGCCGTGGCGACAAGGCACCATCCCAGGGGTTGTGTCGCCAGCCCGGTGATGTCCGATCTAGCATCGCGATACCTCCATCTGATGGTCACGCGCTCACGCTCCTCGAGCAGCGAAGACTGCCGGATCCAAGCGTCATTTGCATGGACGGAATGGATTCCTACCGGAGCGACTCCGACGGCGGAGTTGGGATTTCCTCCAAAGACAGGCAGAGAGTCCGCCGGACGGCCAACTCCTCCTCTTCCCCGCATTATACCAGGTTCCGTCGACGGATTCGAAGATCTCAGAGTCAGATCCGCTACCTGCAATGCCTGAGAAGGTCGGAAATCTCCAGAGAGGAGCGTAAGGCGGATTGGGGGTGGGTGTAGTGAAGTGGCTAGGGTTTGGTTTGAGATGCAGATAGGGATTGGACGACAAAGTGGCGACTAAGCTGTGGGCGAACGCCAGACTCGTGATAGTGTCGGTGGCGTGGAACAGCGAGATCCCGCCGGCGACAGAGGTGGGGGAGAGGCGGGTAGTGAAGGAAATATGCCCTGGAGGCAATAATAAAGTTATTATTTTATTTCCTTATATCATGATAAATATTTATTATTCATGCTACAATTGTATTAACCGGAAACTTGATACATGTGTGAATACATAGACAAAACAAAGTGTCCCTAGTATGCCTCTACTAGATTGGCTCGTTAAATCAAAGATGGTTAAGTTTTCTGACCATAGACATGTGTTGTCATTTGATGAACGGGGTCACATCATTAGGAGAATGATGTGATAGACAAGACCCATCCGTTAGCTTAGCATAACGATCGTTTAGTTTTATTGCTATTGCTTTCATCATGACTTATACATGTTCCTCTGACTATGAGATTATGCAACTCCCGAATACCGGAGGAACACCTTGTGTGGTATCAAACGTCACAACGTAACTGTGTGATTAAAAAGATGCTCTACAGGTGTCTTCGAAGGTGTTTGTTGGGTTGGCATAGATCGAGATTAGGATTTGTCACTCTGTGTATCGGAGAGGTATCTGTGGGCCCTCTCGGTAATGCACATCACTATAAGCCTTGCAAGCAATGTGACTAATGAGTTAGTTGCGGGATGATGCATTACGGAACGAGTGAAGAGACTTGCCGGTAACGAGATTGAACTAGGTATGATGATACCGACAATCGAATCTCGGGCAAGTAACATACCGATGACAAAGGGAATGACGTATGTTGTTATGCGGTTTGACCGATAAAGATCTTCGTAGAATATGTAGGATCCAGTATGAGCATCCAGGTTCCTCTGTTGGTTATAGACCGGAGATATGTCTCGGTCATGTCTACATAGTTCTCGAACTCGTAGGGTCCGCACGCTTAACGTTCGATGACGATTTGTATTATGAGTTATGTGATTTGATGACCGAAGTTTCTTCGGAGTGCCGGATTGTTGGGGAACGTAGCAGAAATTCAAAATTTTCCTACGTATCACCAAGATCTATCTATGGAGAAACCAGCAACGAGGGGAAGGAGAGTGCATCTACATACCCTTGTAGATCGCTAAGCGGAAGCGTTCAAGTGAACGGGGTTGATGGAGTCGTACTCGTCGTGATCCAAATCACCGATGATCCTAGTGCCGAACGGACAGCACCTCCGCGTTCAACACACGTACAGCCCGGTGACGTCTCCCATGCCTTGATCCAGCAAGGGGAGAGGGAGAGGTTGAGGAACACTCCATCCAAGGCAAGGGGGGCGCCCCCTTTAGGGTTCCCCCTAAACCCTAGGCGCATGGGCCCTAGGGGGGGAGGCGCCCAGCCCACTAAGGGGCTGGTCCCTCTCCACATACAGCCCATAGGCCCCCCGGAGCAGGTGGACCCTCCCGGTGGACCCCCGGAACCCCTTCGGTGGTCCCGGTACAACGCCGGTAACCCCCGAACTCTTCCGGTGACCGTATGATGACTTCCCATATATAAATCTTTACCTCCGGACCATTCCGGAACTCCTCGTGACGTCCGGGATCTCATCCGGGACTCCAAACAACATTCGGTAACCACATGCAAACTTCCTTTATAACCCTAGCGTCATCGAACCTTAAGTGTGTAGACCCTACGGGTTCGGGAACCATGCAGACATGACCGAGATGTTCTCCAGTCAATAACCAACAGCGGGATCTGGATACCCATGTTGGTTCCCACATGTTCCACGATGATCTCATCGGATGAACCACGATGTCGAGGATTCGATCAATCCCATATACAATTCCCTTTGTCTAGCGGTATAGTACTTGCCCGAGATTCGATCGTCGGTATCTCGACACCTTGTTCAATCTCGTTACCGGCAAGTCTCTTTACTCGTTCCGTAACACATCATCCTGTGATCAACTCCTTGATCACATTGTGCACATTATGATGATGTCCTACCGAGTGGGCCCAGAGATACCTCTCCGTCACACGGAGTGACAAATCCCAGTCTCGATTCGTGCCAACCCAACAGACACTTTCGAAGATACCTGTAGTGTACCTTTATAGCCACCCAGTTACGTTGTGACGTTTGGCACACCCAAAGCACTCCTACGGTATCCGGGAGTTGCACAATCTCATGGTCTAAGGAAACGATACTTGACATTAGAAAAGCTTTAGCATACGAACTACATGATCTTGTGCTAGGCTTAGGATTGGGTCTTGTCCATCACATCATTCTTCTAATGACGTGATCCCGTTATCAATGACATCCAATGTCCATGGTCAGGAAACCGTAAGCATCTATTGATCAACGAGCTAGTCAACTAGAGGCTTACTAGGGACATGGTGTTGTCTATGTATCCACACATGTATCTGAGTTTCCTATCAATACAATTCTAGCATGGATAATAAACGATTATCATGAATAAGGAAATATAATAATAATCAATTTATTATTGCCTCTAGGGCATATTTCCAACACGGATGAGATCACGGACATGACGAGGAGTCTTGAAATGGTCGAGAGAAAAAGATTCATATATCGGAAGGCTATATTCGGACATCGGAAAGGTTCCAAGTGAATCGGGTATTTTTCGGAATACCGGGGAGTTACATGAATTCACCGGGAGAAGTAATAGGCCTTATTGGGATTTAGTGGGGAGAGTGGAGAAGGGCCAAGAGGTGGCGCGCACCTCCCCCCTGCCCAAACCGAATTGGACAAGGGGTGGGGGCGCCCCCCCCCTTTCCTTCTCCCTCTCCCTCTTTTCCCTTCTTTCCTACTCCGAATAGGAAATGGAATCCTACTAGGACTTGGGAGTCCTACTAGGACTCCCTATGCTTGGCGCGGCCCCTAGGCCGGCCGCCTCCTCCCTCCCTTCTTTATATACGGGGGAGGAGAGCTCCCCAAAGGGACTGAAGATTTGTCTTAGCCGTGTGCGGTGCCCCCCTCCACAGTTACTGTTGGGGAACGTAGTAATTTCAAAAAATTTCCTACGCACACGCAAGATCATGGTGATGCATAGCAACGAGAAGGGAGAGTGTTGTCCACGTACCCTCGTAGACCGAAAGCGGAAGCGTTAGCACAACGCGGTTGATGTAGTCGTACGTCTTCATGATCCGTCCGATCAAGTACCGAACGCACGGCACCTCCGAGTTCAGCACACGTTCAGCCCGATGACGTCCCTTGAACACCGATCCAGCCGAGTGTTGAGGGAGAGTTTCACCAGCACGACGGCGTGGTGACGATGTTGATGTTCTACCGACGCAGGGCTTCGCCTAAGCACCGCTACATTATTATCGAGGTGGATTATGATGGAGGGGGGCACAGCACACGGCTAAGAGATCAATGATCAATTGTTGTGTCTATGGGGTGCCCCCTGCCCCCGTATATAAAGGAGCAAGGGGGAGGCGGTCGACCTAGGAGGAGGGTGCGCCAAGGGGGAAGTCCTGCTCCCACCGGGAGGAGGACTCCTCCTTTCCTTGTTGGAGTAGGAGAGAAGGAAAGAGGGGGAGAGGAAGAAGGAAAACGGGACTGCACCCCTTGTCCAATTCGGACCAGAGGGGGGGGCCTCCTTCCTTTTGGCCTCTCTCCTTTATTCCCGTATGGCCCAATAAGGCCCATATACTCCCCGGCGAATTCCAGTAACTCTCCCGTACTCCGATAAATACCCGAATCACTCAGAACCTTTCCGATGTCCGAATATAGTCGTCCAATATATCGATCTTTACGCCTCGACCATTTTGAGACTCCTCGTCATGTCCCTGATCTCATCCGGGACTCCGAACTCCTTCGGTACATAAAAACTCATAAACTCATAATATAACTGTCATCGAAACTTTAAGCGTGCGGACCCTGCGGGTTCGAGAACAATGTAGACATGACCGAGACACGTCTCCGGTCAATAAACAATAGCAGAACCTGGATGCTCATATTGGCTCCCACATATTCTATGAAGATCTTTATCGGTCAGACCGCATAACAACATACGTTGTTCCCTTTGTCATCGGTATGTTACTTGCCCGAGATTCGATCGTCGGTATCTCAATACCTAGTTCAATCTCGTTACCGGCAAGTCTCTTTACTCGTTCCGTAATACATCATCCCACAACTAACTCATTAGTTGCATTGCTTGCAAGGCTTAAGTGATGTGCATTACCGAGAGGTCCCAGAGATACCTCTCCGATGATCGGAGTGACAAATCCTAATCTCGAAATACGCCAACCCAACATGTACCTTCGGAGACACCTGTAGAGCTCCTTTATAATCACCCAGTTACGTTGTGACGTTTGGTAGCACACAATGTGTTCCTCCGGCAAATGGGAGTTGCATAATCTCATAGTCATAGGAACATGTATAAGTCATGAAGAAAGTAATAGCAACATACAAAACGATCGGGTGCTAAGCTAATGGAATGGGTCATGTCAATCACATTATTCTCCTAATGATGTGATCCTGTTAATCAAATAACAACTCTTTGTCCATGGTTAGGAAACATAACCATCTTTGATTAACGAGCTAGTCAAGTAGAGGCATACTAGTGACACTCTGTTTGTCTATGTATTCACACATGTATTATGTTTCCGGTTAATACAATTCTAGCATGAATAATAAACATTTATCATGAAATAAGGAAATAAATAATAACTTTATTATTGCCTCTAGGGCATATTTCCTTCAGTGTCCCACTTGTACTAGAGTCAATATTCTAGATCACATCACCATGTGATTAACATCGATAGTTCACATCATCATGTGATTAACACCCATAGTTCACATCACCATGTGACCAACACCCAAAGGGTTTACTAGATTCAGTAATCTAGTTCACATCGCTATGTGATTAACACCCAAAGAGTACTAAGGTGTGATCATGTTTTGCTTGTGAGAGAATCTTAGTCAACGGGTCTTTCACATTCAGATCCGTTATGTATTTTGCATTTTTCTATGTCTACAATGCTCTGCACGGTGCTACTCTAGCTAATTGCTCCCACTTTCAATATGTATCTAGATCGAGACTTAGAGTCATCCAGATCGGTGTCAAAACTTGCATCGATGTAACTCTTTACGACAAACCTTTTGTCACCTCCATAATCAAGAAACATATCCTTATTCCACTAAGGATAATTTGACCGTTGTTCAGTGATCTACTCCAAGATCACTATTGTACTCCCTTGCTAAACACAGTGTAGGGTATACAATAGATCTGGTACACAGCATGGCATACTTTATAGAACCTATGGCTGAGGCATAGGGAATGACTTTCATTCTCTTTCTATCATCTGCCTTGGTCGGGCTTTGAGTCTTACTCAATTTCACACCTTCTAACACAGGCAAGAATCCTTTCTTTGCCTGATCCATTTTGAACTTCTTCAAAACTTTGTCAAGGTATGTGCTTTGTGAAAGTCCAATTAAGCGTCTTGATCTATCTCTATAGATCTTAATGCCCAATATGTAAGCAGCTTCACCGAGGTCTTTCATTGAAAAATTCTTATTCACGTATCCCTTTATGCTATCCAGAAATTCTATATCATTTCCAATTAGTAATATGTCATTCACATATAATATCAGAAATGCTACAGAGCTCCCACTCACTTTCTTGTAGATACAGGCTTCTCCAAAAGTCTGTATAAAACCAAATGCTTTGATCACACTATCAAAGCGTTTATTCCAACTCCGAGAGGTTTGCACCAGTCCATAAATGGATCGCTGGAGCTTGCACACTTTGTTAGCTCCCTTTGGATCGACAAAACCTTCCGATTGCATCATATACAACTCTTCTTCCAGAAATCCATTCAGGAATGCAGTTTTGACATCCATCTGCCAAATTTCAAAAAATGTGGCAATTGCTAACATGATTCGGACAGACTTAAGCATAGATACGAGTGAGAAATTCTCATCGTAGTCAAGACCTTTGAACTTGTCGAAAACCTTTTTGCGACAATTCTAGCTTTGTAGATAGTAACACTACTATCAGCGTCCATCTTCCTCTTGAAGATCCATTTAATTTCAATGGCTCGTCGGTCATTGGGCAAGTCAATCAAAGTCCATACTTTGTTCTCATACATGGATCTCATCTCAGATTTCATGGCCTCAAGCCATTTTGCAGAATCTGGGCTCACCATCGCTTCTTCATAGTTTGTAGGTTCGTCATGGTCAAGTAACATGACCTCCAGAACATGATTACCATACCACACTGGTGCGGATCTCACTCTGGTTTACCTACGAGCTTCGGTAGTAACTTGATCTGAAGTTACATGATCATCATCATTAGCTTCCTCACTAATTGGTGCAGTAGTCACATGAACAGATTTCTGTGATGAACTACTTTCCAATAAGGGAGAAGGTACAATTACCTTATCAAGTTCTACTTTCCTCCCACTCACTTCTTTCGAGAGAAACTCCTTCTCTAGAAAGTTTCCAAATTTAGCAACAAAAGTCTTGCCTTCGGATCTGTGATAGAAGGTGTACCCAACAGTCTCCTTTGGGTATCCTATGAAGACGCATTTTTTCGATTTGGGTTTGAGCTTATCAGGATGAAACTTTTTCACATAAGCATCGCAGCCCCAAATTTTCAGAAATGACAACTTTGGTTTCTTGCCAAACCACAGTTCATAAGGCGTCGTCTCAACGGATTTAGATGGTGCCCCTTTTAACGTGAATGCAACTGTCTCTAATGCATAACCCCAAAATGATAGTGGTAAATCGGTAAGAGACATAGATTGCACTATATCCAATAAAGTACGATTATGACGTTCGGACACACCATTATGTTGTGGTGTTCCAGGTGGCACGAATTTGTGAAACTATTCCACATTGTTTTAATTGAAGACCAAACTCGTAACTCAAATATTCGTCTCCGCGATCACATCGTAGGAACCTTATTTTCTTGTCACGATGATTTTCCACTTCACTCTAAAATTCTTTGAACTGTTCAAATATTTCAGACTTATGTTTCATCAAGTAGATATACCCATATATGCTCAAATCATTTGTGAAGGTCAGAAAATAACGATACTTGCCGCGAGACTTAACACTCATCGGACTGCATACATCAGTATGTATTATTTCCAATAAGTCAGTTGCTCGCTCCATTGTTCCGGAGAACGGAGTCTTAGTCATCTTGCCCATGAGGCATGGTTCGCAAGCATCAAGTGATTCATAATCAAGTGATTCCAAAAGTCCATCAGCATGGAGTTTCTTCATGCGCTTTACACCAATATGACCTAAACGGTAGTGCCACAAATAAGTTACACTATCATTATTAACTTTGCATCTTTTGGCTTCAATATTATGAATATGTGTATCACTACGATCGAGATCCAATTAACCATTTTCATTGGGTGTGTAACCATATAAGGTTTTATTCATGTAAACAGAACAACAATTATTCTCTAACTTAAATGAATGACTGTATTGCAATAAACATGATCAAATCATATTCATGCTCAATGCAAACACCAAATAACACTTATTTAGGTTCAACACTAATCCCGAAAGTATAGGGAGTGTGCGATGATGATCATATCAATCTTGGAACTACACACATCGCTACTTCACCCTTAACTAGTTTCTGTTCATTCTGCAACTCCCGTTTCGAGTTACTACTCTTTAGCAACTGAACCAGTATCAAATGCCGAGGGGTTGCTACGAACACTAGTAAAATACACATCAATAATCTGTATATCAAATATACCTTTGTTCACTTTGCCATCCTTCTTATCCGCCAAATACTTGGGGCAGTTCCGCTTCCAGTGACCAGTCCCTTTGCAGTAGAAGCACTTAGTCTCAGGCTTAGGACCAGACTTGGGCTTCTTCACTTGAGCAGCAACTTGCTTGCCGTTCTTCTTGAAGGTCCCCTTCTTCCCTTTGCCTTTTTCTTGAAACTAGTGGTCTTGTCTACCATCAACACTTGATGTTTTTCTTGATTTCTACCTTCGTCGATTTTAGCATCACGAAGAGCTTGGGAATCGTTTCCGTTATCCTTTGCATATTATAGTTCATCACGAAGTTCTACTAACTTGGTGATGGTGACTAGAGAATTCTGTCAATCACTATTTTATCTGGAAGATTAATTGATTCAAGCGATTGTAGTACCCAGACAATCTGAGCACATGCTCACTGCTTGAGCTATTCTCCTCCATCTTTTAGCTATAGAACTTGTTGGAGACTTCATATCTCTCAACTTGGGTATTTGCTTGAAATATTAACTTCAACTCCTGGAACATCTCATATGGTCCATGACGTTCAAAACGTCTTTGAAGTCCCGATTCTAAGCCGTTAAGCATGGTGCACTAAACTATCAAGTAGTCATCATATTGAGCTAGCCAAACATTCATAGCGTCTGCATCTGCTCCTGCAATAGGTCTGTCACCTAGCGGTGCATCAAGGACATAATTCTTCTGTGCAGCAATGAGGATAAACCTCAGATCACGGATCCAATCCGCATCATTGCTACTAACATTTTTCAACTTAGTTTTCTCTAGGAACATATCAAAAATAAAACAGGGGAACTAAACGCGAGCTATTGATCTACAACATAGATATGCTAATACTACCAGGAATAAGTTCATGATAAATTTAAGTTCAATTAATCATATTACTTAAGAACTCCCACTTAGATAGACATCCCTCTAATCTTCTAAGTGATCACGTGATCCATATCAACTAAACCATGTCCGATCATCACGTGAGATGGAGTAGTTTCAATGGTGAACATCACTATGTTGATCATATCTACTATATGATTCACGCTCGACCTTTCGGTCTCAGTGTTCCGAGGCCATATATGTTATATGCTAGGCTCGTCAAGTTTAACCTGAGTATTCCGCGTGTGCAACTGTTTTGCACCCGTTGTATTTGAACGTAGAGCCTATCACACCCGATCATCACGTGGTGTCTCAGCACGAAGAACTTTCAAAATGGTGCATACTCAGGGAGAACACTTATACCTTGATAATTTAGTGAGAGATCATCTTACAAAGCTACCGCCGAACTAAGAAAAATAAGATGTATAAAAGATAATCATCATATGCAATCAAAATATGTGATATGATATGGCCACCATCATCTTGTGCCTTTGATCTCCATCTCCAAAGCATCGTCATGATTTCCATTGTCACCGGCATGACACCATGATCTCCATCATCTTGATCTATATCAATGTGTCATCACATGGTCGTCTCACCAACAATTGCTCTTGCAACTATTGCTATCGCATAGCGATAAAGTAAAGCAATTATTTGGCGCTTGCATCTTATGCAATAGAGAGACAACCATAAGGCTTTTGCCAGTTGCCGATAACTTCAACAAAACATGGTCATCTCATACAACAACTTATATCTCATCACGTCTTGACCATATCACATCACAACATGCCCTGCAAAAACAAGTTAGACGTCCTCTACTTTGTTGTTGCAAATTTTACGTGACTGCTACGGGCTTAGCAAGAACCGTTCTTACCTACACATCAAAAACCACAACGATAGTTTGTCAAGTTGGTGCTGTTTTAACCTTCGCAAGGACCGGGCGTAGCCACACTCGGTTCAACTAAAGTTGGAGAAACTGACACCCGCCAGCCACCTGTGTGCAAAGCAGGTCGGTAGAACCAGTCTCGCGTAAGCGTACGCGTAATGTCGGTCCGGGCCGCTTCATCCAACAATACCGCCGAACCAAAGTATGACATGCTGGTAAGCAGTATGATTTATATCGTCCATAACTCACTTGTGTTCTACTCGTGCATATAACATCTACGCATAAAACCTGGCTCGGATGCCATTGTTGGGGAACGTAGTAATTTTAAAAAAAATCCTACGCACACACAAGATCATGGTGATGCATAGCAACGAGAGGGGAGAGTGTTGTCCACGTACCCTCGTAGACCGAAAGCGGAAGCGTTAGCACAACGCGGTTGATGTAGTCATACGTCTTCACGATTCGACCGATCAAGTACCGAACGCACGGCACCTCCGAGTTCAGCACACGTTCAGCCCGATGACGTCCCTCGAACTCCGATCCAGCCGAGTGTTGAGGGAGAGTTTTGTCAGCACGACGGCGTGGTGACGATGTTGATGTTCTACCGACGCAGGGCTTCGCCTAAGCACCGCTACAGTATTATCGAGGTGGATTATGGTGGAGGGGGCATCGCACACGGCTAAGAGATCAATGATCAATTATTGTGTCTATGGGGTGCCCCCTGCCCCCGTATATAAAGGAGCAAGGGGGAGGCGGCCGGCCTAGGAGGAGGGTGCGCCAAGGGGGAGTCCTACTCCCACCGGGAGTAGGACTCCTCCTTTCCTTGTTGGAGTAGGAGAGAAGGAAAGAGGGGGAGAGGAAGAAGGAAAAAGGGGCCGTACCCCTTGTCCAATTCGGACCAGAGGGGGGGCGCCTCCTTCCTTTTGGCCTCTCTCCTTTATTCCCGTATGGCCCAATAAGGCCCATATACTCCCCGGCGAATTCCAGTAACTCTCCGGTACTCCGATAAATAACCGAATCACTCAGAACCTTTCCGATATCCGAATATAGTCGTCCAATATATCAATCTTTACGTCTCGATCATTTCGAGACTCCTCGTCATGTCCCCGATCTCATCCCGGACTCCGAACTTCTTCGGTACATCAAAACTCATAAACTCATAATATAAGTGTCATCGAAACTTTAAGCGTGCGGACCCTACGGGTTCGAGAACAATGTAGACATGACCGAGACACGTCTCCGGTCAATAACCAATAGCGGAACCTGGATGCTCATATTGGCTCCCACATATTCTATGAAGATCTTTATCGGTCAGACCGCATAACAACATACGTTGTTCCCTTTGTCATCGGTATGTTACTTGCCCGAGATTCGATCGTCGGTATCTCAATACCTAGTTCAATCTCGTTACCGGCAAGTCTCTTTACTCGTTCCGTAATACATCATCCCACAACTAACTCATTAGTTGCATTACTTGCAAGGCTTAAGTGATGTGCATTACCGAGAGGGCCCAGAGATACCTCTCCGATGATCGGAGTGACAAATCCTAATCTCGAAATACGCCAACCCAACATGTACCTTCGAAGACACCTGTAGAGCTCCTTTATAATCACCCAGTTACGTTGTGACGTTTGATAGCACACAAAGTGTTCATCCGGCAAACGGGACTTGCATAATCTCATAGTCATAGGAACATGTATAAGTCATGAAGAAAGCAATAGCAACATACTAAACGATCGGGTGCTAAGCTAATGGAATGGGTCATGTCAATCACATCATTCTCCTAATGATGCGATCCCGTTAATTAAATAACAACTCTTTGTCCATGGTTAGGAAACATAACCATCTTTGATTAACGAGATAGTCAAGTAGAGGCATACTAGTGATACTCTGTTTGTCGATGTATTCACACATGTATTTTGTTTCCGGTTAATACAATTCTAGCATGAATAATAAACATTTATCATGAAATAAGGAAATAAATAATAACTTTATTATTGCCTCTAGGGCATATTTCCTTCAGTTACACCTCCGTCATATCGTCGTAGTGCTTAGCCGAAGCCCTACGCCGGTAACTTCATCATCACCGTCACCACGCCGTCGTGCTGATAAAACTCTCCCTCATCCTCAACTGGATCAAGAGCTCGAGGGACGTCATCGAGCTGAATGTGTGCTGAACACAGAGGTGCCGTACGTTCGGTACTTGGATCGATCGGATCGTGAAGACGTTTGACTACATCAACCGCGTTACTAAACGCTTCCGCTTTCGGTCTACGAGGGTACATGGACACACTCTCCCTCTCGTTGCTATGCATCTTCTAGATAGATCTTGCATGATCGTAGGATTTTTTTTTTAAAATACTGCGTTCCCCAACAGGTAGGCGGGTAACAGCAACTCTAGCAGACCTCGTATAAATGCGCAAACGGTAAAAATCCAGCGACTACACGGGGTTGACCCGTTTTTTGGGCCAGGCCGGAGCCCATATAGTCGCCCAGCCTGTAATTTTTTTATGGTGGCCTGCAAATAGCCACCCCAATGCAGTATATCTACAGGTTTGCCATCCGGATACGGGCCGAAACCCTATCTCCTCGCCGCCGCGTCTCACCCATTTCCCACTCCATTTCTCGTCGCCGGTGAGAAATCAGCCGTACCCCCCCAATCCGCGACGATGTGGAGCTCTGGCCGGTGCGGTGGCGGCGACGACCCGAAGCACAAACGATGTGTCACCTCCGACGCGGCGCGCAAGCGTGCGGCCAAGCGGTACACCAAGTATGGGCTGCCGGTGCTGGACTCCCTCCTCCGCCGTGAGACGGAGGAGTACGATCTCCGCCATGCGAGGCGCTCCGGCACGGGGCTGCTGCGGTGAAGAGGGACAGGGAGTCCGATGACCTCCCCGCCGTCAAGATCGAGCCTGGGGAGGAGCGCTCGCGCGACCGCGACGTCATCGGGCAGAAGGACTACCTCGTCGGGCCCGACACAGACGCCTTCGAGGCGGCGCTCACCGAGCGCACTGCGCGTGAGCAGCAGGAGGAGGACACACGTCGCCGGCGGGACGATGAGCTCAGGGACCTCTTCTTCGAGCAGGCGCTCGCTGCCGACCGCGAGCTCCACGAGAAGCTGGGCGCATGACACCATGAGCATAAGGAGCAAGACAAGAAATACATCGATCTTGTCTCTTCCGACTCCGACGAGTGAGCGCCGCCGCCGCAGGGTCATCGCCGCACGAGCTCAGATTTTGCTTTTGCTTAGTTATAGGGTACGACGGTGTAGCATTGTAGTATATGTAGTGATGATCGGTCTATGTACCCATGATCAAACTATGAATATGCTATGTGTTCTTTAATTTCGCCCGCGAATGATTTGTTTTCAATTTTATGGATCCAAACACGGTTTGTGTTCGGCCACAGTAGAAATGGCCCCTCAAACCCCTGCTTTCCCCTTATACCGCGTTTACATGCATATGGGCTGCGCGCATGCGTTGGTTTTTTCAACAACCGTGTGGAGTGCCCCAAATACTTGGGGGCAAAATATCAGTTGCTCCAAAAAAATTACATCACCACCATTTGCTGGAGCATATTTTTTGGATCCAAATATTTTAAATATCAGTTTTTTATACCAAGCAGCAAACTAGCGACTAAAAAACGAAGTGACCTAAATCTCAGCTTTGCCCCGTTGTCTCTGCGAAGAGCAATAGAGCTGCAGACCAGAGCAGGATCATCATCCCGCCGAGTTCGTAAAAATATACAGGACCTGAGATCGGCGGTGCTGTAAAGAGACCGACTGGCTACCGCCGCCGCCTTCTATATTTTCGGGTAATTTCCCTTTTCTTCGCCGGCCTGGATTTCCCCCTTTTATTCCCCTTTACCTTGTTCTGTATGCGAGCCTACCTGTTGCCGCGGAAAGAGTAGAGTTCCGCATCTAGAGTTCAAATTTCTATTCCTATTTCTGTTTCACGGTTGCCCAGTGACGGAGTAGACACTCGCTATGCTCCATGGCCTAGCAGGTTTTTACGAACTGGATAGATGTGCCCTAGCGAATCCAGTTCAGTGATGGCATCCATGCTCTTTAGTAAGCAAGTACTATGTTTTTCTTCTGAATTGCGATTAGCAAGTAACATCGCAAATTTTCACATCTAGTTTACTTATTCCAAAAATAAATAAAATCAAATCACATCTGATTTGAAGATCCGAGCGACACTTGGGCATTTTGATTCATTTCGCCTGAGATTATACCTGATTAATCAATTCGCTGAACCAAGTTAACGGCGGCCTGTGTAAAATTAATTCCTGCAAAACTTCATTGTGTTTTTGGTCTTACCGAACCACCAAAGTAAACACCCGCAAATAATAAAAAAAGAACGGCTTTGCTAAAACTCAGCTAGCTGAGATTTAATATGGTCTCATTCACATCCTTATCCGTTGGATCTTTCTGGCATCACGATTCGTGCCCTTTTCAGTTGAGGAGCTTTGTGCGCGGCATGTTTTCTGGTTCGCTGTTGTTGTTTCGTGATTCTGCAGCTTCAAGGACATCGTTTGTGGCCTGTGGCGGCCCATTTCATTTCGACCTATGTTTGCGCGCTAGCGGTGGTCGTGGTCCGTACTGGGCTATCAAAAGGACTAGAAGCGACGCTTGTCTTCCTTTGTCAATTTGTCTTTTCATTCTTTTTTTCCTATCGGCAGTGAGTGAATGAAGAGAACTAGCGTATTGAACACAAGTGTCCAGTTTTAGTTGATATTTGAATCAGTTTTTTGCAGGCGTTTTCTTCTTGTCCTTTTTTGTTTTGTTTGTAACATGAACACATGCATGAGATTTCGTTTTTTTATTAATATTTATTTCCCTTTTGTACCTTCACAACTAGACATGCAACACCCTTAACGTAACTGCAGCTGCATGACCCCCAATGCGACTGCAACTACGCTAGTAGGGGGTTGTCGGCCAACTGCAATGGATCGTAACCTGATTGTAACTGCATGATTGCAACTCGTGGTGAGAGGGAAATTGTGAGCCACTCTCATGTCCACCACTAGAATTGCAATTGCAAGCGTTGCAACCCGGCTGTTGTTGCATGGCACTCAATGCGACTGTAACCGGGTTGGTAGGGGGTTGTCGGTCATTTACATGTTCACCACTAGACATGCAACTGTATGGCCCCATTGCGATTGCAATTGCATGAGCCCCAACGTGAATGCAACTACTGTATGGGTTTTCTCTTTTAAAGCATATATATTTACTTTATATTCCTTCTTCTTGATCTATTATATGTTTGTTTTACCATTTTTCCCACATAGTTTCTTAATTTTATTTTTCTTCTAATTTAAGTTTTATTTATTTATCATTTTTAATTTTCCCATTGCTCATTTATTTCTTATTTTCTTCCTTTTTCATTTCTAATATTTATTCAAATGTAACTCATTTAACTGAGATTTTTTTTGGTCTCATTTCTAATATTTTCTTCCTTTTTAGAAGGTTTTGCTATAACTCATTCAGCCGAGATATTTCTTGGTCTCATTTACTTTTGTCAGCCGTCGGATCAAATCACGTTGTGATTGGTGTTTTCTCGATGCGGCTACCTTTGTAGCGAACAATGCGGACTGCTTGTTGTTCGTCTAGCGGCCCAATTTCTCTTTTTTTGTCGCAATCGTTTTCGCTGACGACTAGCGCTATGGCAGGCTTGTAGTTGCAACCGCCCCAACCCAAGCGCAACTGCAACTCCTCACACCCAAGGGAAACTGCAAGACGTATAATGTGACCGCAACCGGGGGTCAGGGTAGGGTTGTCGGCGCCAGCGAATTCTTCTCATTTTAGTTTTTTTATTGCAGTTGCAACTGCCCAACCCGAGTGCAACTGCAACTCATCACACCCAAGCGCAACTGCAAAACGTATAATGTGACCACAACCGGGGGTTGGGGGAGGGTTGTCGGCGCCGGCGAAGTCTTTTCATTTTAGTTTTTATTGTAGTTGCATCCGCCCCAACCCAAGTGCACCTGCAACTCATCACACCCAAGCGCAAATGCAAGACGTATAATGTGGCCGCAACCAGGGGTTGAGGGTAGTGGTGTCGGCGCCGGCGGAGTCTTTCTTTTAGTTTTTTGTAGTAGTTGCAACCGCCCCGACATGAGCTAAACTGCAACTTAACACACCCCAACGCAACTTCAAGACCTATCAATGTGACCGCAACCAGGGGTCAAGGGGGAGGGTTGTCGGCGCCGACGAAGTCTTTCTTTTAGTTTTGTAGTAGTAGTAGTTGCAATCTCCCCAACTCGACTTGCAACTGTGGTTGTTGGCATCCCACTTGCAACTCAACCATTGACTCACAACTCGGGCTTTTTTTGTACTTTGTAATTGCCCTAGTTTGCAAGTCCACCATTTTTTGCCTCACAACCGTGGGGGGGGGGGGCATGCCACTTGCAAGTAGATCATCGACTCGCAACTAGGGGTTGTTTACTCGATGCCACTTGCTACTCGACCATCGACTCACAACTCGGCTTTTTTTGTAGTTTTGTAATTGTTCTAGTTGCAAGTCCACCATTGACTCGCAATAGTGGGGGTGACCGCATGGCACTTGCAACTCGACCATCGACTCGCAACTCGAGCAACTACCCTAGTTGCAAGTCAACCATCGACTCGTAACTGCGGGTGCCCACATGCCACTTGCAACTCGCCCATTGACTTTGCAACTCGGGCAATTGCCCTAGTTGCAACTCCACCATTGACTCGCAACTGTGGTTGCCGGCATCCCACTTGCATCTCGAC